>JANHMN010000011.1:7794866-7983509 GCA_030674055.1 Rhabdomys pumilio
CACACACACACACACACACACACACACACACACACACACACACACACACACACGCAACTTTTGGAATCAGAACAGAGATAAATAAAAACTACTTTATAGTGGTGCAAACCTGAGACAGGTTTTTAGAATAAAAGAAACATTAGACCACAACTTATTTCAGCATTCCTCCAAGGGTCTGCAGCTGGGGGGGAGGGCCCCAGGCACTGGAGGAAACTCCCAGTTTACAGGGCACTCACTCAATGATTAGAATAAGCCACTCCAGCTGAGTATTTGCTGATAATTTAATGCCTTGCAGTGTGAGCTCATTTGATGAGCCCGACTCTTTGCATTCCCACAACGATCTAGGTAAACCATTGTGGCTTCCTTTTTCCCAGAAGCAACTGACACTCAAAGAGGTGAAATAGTTTATAAAAACTTGAACACAAGGCCTGCGTCTTCTCAGTGTACTGTGCTCTTACAAACATAGAAAAATCAACAACTGTACAATTCATTTTGCCCAGGGATTGCTGCTTCCTGTTCAGTCCCCTTCAACAGAAAATCAGACACAGAGCCAGATACTTTCTTGCTTGATGAAGCCGTAACCCACAGCTTCTATAGGAGACAATCTAGATGGCCACACCATGGTTGACTCGGCAGAAGGAAAAAGCCCAGACCTGAGCGTCCTACGACCCTACAGAGCACATCTCAGCTGCGGTGAAACTAGATGTGCTCACAGGCTGTTAGCATAAAGGACTGTCCTTCCTGGAGGTCCTAAGTGCTCTCCTCATAAACTGAGCCCTTCAGGGATGACAGTTATGTCATTAACATGAGCACTCACCACAGCCCCCAGCCTGAGGTGAATCTGTTAGTGCACTCACCACAGCCCCCAGCCTGGGGTGAGTCTGTTAGCGCATTAACAGAAGCACAGTTCCACACACCACAGCCTCCCACTAGAGCAACAAAGGACCTGAGCATGGCTTAGACGGGATGCAGGCGACCCCTCGGAAGGAAGCAGAGGAAGCTCTGGAGACACGTACCGGGACTGGGTCTGTTTAGTGATGTTCTTTATGGTCAGGCCCTCTTTTCCAATGATGGCACCAACAAACTGGGTGGGGACCAGGATCCGCAGCGGAAAATCAATCTGTCTGGACTGAGAAGAGCTCCCAGGGCCGTGGCCTTGTTCCCGGGCTCGATGAGGGGGTGAGGGGGAGCTCACCTCTTCATCGGGGATGTAGGAAATCTTGAAGGAGTAGTCCTCGAACTGATGGCCACTTAGCTTCTCAATAGCTCTGAAATACAGCAGGGTAGGAAAGCTTATCAGAGTACAGGGAAGACTCTTCAGAAGGCAGACTCAGCTCACTCACAAGCCACTCTGTGGTGCCTGTGCCAAGGATGAAGGACCCAGAGGTGAGCAGGACAAACACTACCTCAGCCCCTGGAGTCTCAGGTAACAAACAAAGCAAGCTCTTGCAGTATTTAGACATAGGAGACTTAGACACAATTCTGCACCTTGCTTTTCTTTTTTCCTTACAAAAAACTAAGATAAGAGTCCAAACTTATTACTTTCTTTTTCATTGTAGCACATCTTTATGATCAATTAACCAACCTCCTGAGGCCATTGGTATGAAAATGGACAAATATACTTTCACATACACTAAAAACTACAAGGGCGGGGAGGCTACTGCCTCAGGAATGGGTATGGCTACTCTACAGCCATGAAGTATGTAAATCCATTATACTTCTAAGTTACACTGCCATGAGGCACTGCAAGGACCTCCTACCAGGAGATCCTTCTTAGCTAGGCATGGTGGCACATGGCTGTAATCCTGCCCCCCCCCCCCAAAGCCCAAAAAAAAAAAAAAAAAAAAAAAAAGAAAGAAACTTTTTTGCTATTGCTTAAAAAACTTAATCCCAATCCATCAATAGTAAACTCAAAATTAATCATTATTGGAACATCAGAGTCATGAATGAGAGGAGGGAACTCAAGCTAGACATGTGGGTGAAACACTCCCACATAACTATGCCCACTATTGTCACGGAGGTGGGTCCTCGTTTTAAAATAGGAAAATGGTTGCATGGAGAACAGAGCATGCTCCAGGTAAAAGGGCCCCATAAAGTTTGTCAAAGCTAAGCCTACAGGTGCTTAGGTTGGCCCTCCCTTCCTGACACGGTTCCAGTGTTTGCTGATGCCAAGGACCAACACTGCTCAGGGCAGTCTCTGTCTAATCACCAACAGCCTGGAACTCCCTGGGGTTGTACTGACACACCAAAAGCAGCGAGAGCCTCTGGAGTTGGACTAGCATGTCAGAGAGGATGTGGATTAGCTGGTATCTGTCTTTTCTGCAAGGGTCTCCAGATGCACCTCTCAGAGGAAACCAAAGGCCTGCAAGGAGGTAAGCCCAAACACACTTACACCTTTGCCTCTTCTCTTGTTGTATAGGTGACGTTGACAACAGCAGTTTCTGTATCTGTGTTGACTAGGAAAAAAGTAAAAATGTAACATCATTTAAAAGTAACTCTCATCCTTAGGGCCAAGGAAGGATGGGAACTTCCGGGGGAAATGTGCAAAACACTGCACCATCCTAACTGTAGTTACCTGTACGTCTGTGTCTATTAATGTGTACCTGTAGGATTGTAGGGTTTGTAAATCAAACGCATGCAATACTCTGTAATCAGCTGCATATGTCATATGCTGGCCTCTACTTCATGTCTTCTGTAAGTACTTCTGAGGAAGCATGTGCATGGGGATTATCTGTGCATTTTCACTTTTAATATTCAGGAAGTAACAGGGCCTGGATTGCCCTGTCATTAGCCCCTTGGGAATGTGCTGTGTCCAGCACGGTCATCCTAAGTGCTGCCGAGACACCTCCATTGTAAATGCTATTAGATCTTAGACTAAAACTACAGAGGGAAAATGGAGGATGAACACGACACAATGAAAAGAACGAAAGAAAAAAAGTCATGGTTCCTTTTGTTTCGTGTTTTCAAATTGATCTTCTAGACCTATTTGCTATTAATTTTAATTGTTAACTCAAAACACACAGAATGTTTCCTATATTCAGCTTTCTAGAGCTACAGAGAAGGCTGTAAACCCAGATTCCTAGAAATGGCTGGGCTTGAGTTTTCTAGTAAAGATATCCTCTGTGTGTATGTGCGTGCGCATATCACATATATATGCATATCCTATATTAAAAGGCAATCATATCTATAAAATATATCTGAGGCATGCAATATATATCTATATCCATCCATCAATCCATCCATCCATCCAGGCAGCAGAGTAAGCCTGGGCTACATAGGTAGGCCCTATCTATAAACACACAGACAGACAGACAGACAGACAGACACACACACACACACACACACACACACACACACACACACACACTCCAACCTCTATTCATACCAAGGGGATTTGTTGATAAAGCCTGTTTTAACCCAAAACACCTAAATGAAAAATATGTTTTCACAAAAAACAAGAATGACAATCAGATCCACTTTTCTTTTTTCTTTTTTTGTTTTTTGTTTTTTTTTGTTTTTTTGAGACAGAGTTTCTCTGTGTAGCCCTGGCTGTCCTGGAACTCACTCTGTAGACCAGGCTGGCCTCAAACTCAGAGATCTGCCTGCCTCTGCCTCCCAAGCGCTGGGATTAAAGGCGTGCGCCACCACTACCCGGCTCAGATCCACCTTTCAAATTATGACATTAGGGAATTTAAAGTCAACAGCATTAAAGATAATTCCAGAAAAGCATAATAAAGCTGCCTTTCAAAGTAGCAGCTTTATTAAGAGCACGGGCTGCTCTTCTAGGGACCCGGGTTCAGTTCCCAGCACCCACATGGCGGTTCACAACTGTTTGTAACTCCAGCCCCAGGGGATTCAACATGCTCACATAAACATACATGTGGGAAAACACCAATGCACACAAATTATTCATTCTTAAACGTTTAGGGGTTCTATGACCATCCCACTGGCTACATCAATAAAAGGTAAAGAAATATGACTCAGATTCTCAGAGGAATTTGGCAACCCCCAAATGTTAAAGACTCTTGGATTAAAACATTTTGTAATTTCAAGGCAGCTACAGCCTGGGGGGTGGGGGGCACTGGAGGACAGATAGGACATACACAGTCATCAGCTGTAACTGATCTACATACCACTGCCACCAATCCCAGCCCTGGCCTCTGCCCAGGAGCACTCTGGCTGCTCACTAAAGACACTTATTCAGGGATGCCCATGTAGTGCAAAATGGAATCTTGTGACATAACCATCCTCAGTGCCAGACCAATCTCGGGGGTTGACTCTCTGTACCTTCTAGACTGACAAAGAAGGCAGTAGACTCAGACTCCTAGGAAAGATATCCCCCAGGGACCCCAGATTCTTAATTTTGCCCTCCCTTTTTACTAATATTCTTTGTTCTCTAAAGTTTGTCTTCTGAAAGTCGCATGGGCTTTGATTCTAGTGCAGGCTGAGCTCCATTTAAGTAACGTATCCCACGGCACCTTGAGTTCATGTACCTAAGACTCCACTGGTTGGTTCTGCTGGGTCAGAAATCACCCACAAAGTGGGAGACAAAAGAACACCTCAATAGTTAGCTCTGTGGCTTGAAGCATTAGCAGCTGGGCCATCTCCAGTGCACGGGCACTAAAGGGCTATGTGTTGTCCTGGTGCCCTTGAATACCTCCTCAGGTAGCGCCATCCTGAACGGACTTCCAGGTTTTCTCTGCTAATCCATCTCTACCTCCCCCAAACTGGGATCTCAGGCATGCACCACCACATCCAGACCAGCTACCAATGTTGTTTTTAAAATTGTTTTAAAGTTTGTACCTGTAAAGCCATCTTGCCTGCTCTCTCCACTAGAATGTCTTCCGTTCAATAAGTGAAAACTTTTAGAAAACATGTGTTCTTCTGAGTGCTTTCCTTTCAACTCTGAGCATGCAGCATTAAGAAACAGAGTAAAGTTCTCAACTGTCGCAAAGGGGAGAACACCCAAATAACTGCTGCTTCCAACAGTGATGTTAACTACCCGGACAGAGTGGACCACTGGTGAGACATCGGATTCTGTATGACCTTTTCCTGGAGACTTTATGATCCCCTACAATTGTCTACAAACTACATAAACAGGTTTGCATTGGATGATGGGACATTTGATGATACAGAAGGGGGAGAAATTAGGGTCATTTTATACAAGTGGAAACTGAGTCAGCGAGGTTCAGTGGGTGAAGCTTAGCTCACAGGATCAAGGTCTCGAAGAGGCGCTCAAGGCCAATGTAAAAATAATCTTTGCTGTTTTTGTTGTTAGGATCTTAAGATCCACCTTTCTGGGACGCTACATAAGACAGCAGCATCAGGCCTTCTGCCCCCCTTACAACATCAGTGCCTCAGGCTTGACCAGAAAAGAAAGTATTTCCTGGCATATACAGCACTGTTCCAATGCTGGTGGGGCTCGGATTTGAGTGCACACAAAACCCTCAGATTCTTCATTCACGAGGAATGAGCCACTCCCCCCCACCCCAAGTTTCCACAGGTATGTGGTGAACCCTAGGAACCTGCATTTTCCTAAGTGCCCCCAGAATCTCTGTGTGGAAGTCATACCTCATAGTAAACAGATGTTAGGTTGTATTCTCACCTGCTAGTGAGTTAGTTAAGAGATAGCAGTCTAAGCTCAACCATTCTCAGACGCAGTAAGCTTGCCCCGTTCCAACTGTTTGGCCAGCACAACAGGTTTAATAAGCCTGAATGCTGGGCAACACCTTTAGACCCAGCATTTGGAGTCAGTTGGGTGTCTGTGAGTTGGAGGCCAGCCTGGTCTATATACAGTTCAGGTCAACTGGGGCTATACAGAAAGAGACCCTGAAATCACATTCCTTGAACAACTAAACAGACTGAATGACTGACCAGCAGCTGCCTCTGACAGGCAGGTGGAAAAATACACTAGAGACTTACTACTCCTTCCCACGATCCCAACCTGTAAGAAACAACAGACAAGATCCTCAAGGTTCAGGAGGCTAATCTCACTCGGGGTTTAACGTCTCCACAACTTACCTTGCTCCACATTCTCCACGGTTCCATACTCAGCCAACAGTCCATCCAATACCTGGAAAGATACAGGAGGGTCATAACAAATGACATGGGATTCCCTCTGCAAGAGAAACACGCTAGGGCACAGGAGCAATGTAATCAAGCTGGCACCTCAGGCCCTCCATAAAAACGGAACTCCATGAACCTGAGACCCAGGGCACTTCTTTTCTTTTCTTTTTTATCTTTTCCTTTCCTTCTTTTGCTGACTGGTTCCCGACTGTCTGTTCACTAAGGTGACACCACAATATTGGAGTCTTGGTAACTGAACAGCCATAGTCCTGTGACAACCAGAACCAAACTGTTAAAATGAGAGGAAAGGACAAAGCTCTTGCTTCTATAGGAGCTAACAGGCCTCCCTTCAGCTCTCCTCCAGGGATCTCCCTATAGTTCCAGGTAACAGACTGTGTATGCTTCAAATATTCATAGTAAAAAAACCTGTTCTTGAGGATGGAGAGATGGCAGCGAGGAGTACGCACTGCTACCGCAGAAGTCACGAGTTCAGTCCTAACACCCACACAGCAGCTCACAACCTGTAACTAGAGTTCTGAGGTATCAAATGACCTCCTCTGGCCTCCTGCACAAATGCAGTGTACAGAGATCCCCATTGGTACACATAAAAAAATAACACATCTTTTAAAAAAGTTTGTTCTTTATTTTTGAGACAGGGTCTGGTTGTCGGTAGCTCTGGCTGTCCTGGAAATCCCTATGTAGACCAGGCTAGCTTCAGATTCAAGAGATCTGCCTGCCTCAGCCTCCTAAATACTAGAATTAAAGTCATACAGCACTGTGCTTGGTTATTTTGTACTTTAGAGTGGGGTGTGTGTGTGTGTGTGTGTGTGTGTGTGTGTGTGTACATGTGTTTACATGAGGACACACACAAGGACAGGTGTTTGCAAAGGCCAGAGTACTGGATCTGGGGTTATAGGTAATTATAAGCCACCTAATATGACCACTGGAAATTGAACTTGGGTCCTCCAAAAAGACAGCCCAGGCTCATCTGGCTTGGTCCCCCCCCCCCCTCTCTCTGTCCCTCCCTCCCTCCTTCCCTCCCTTCCTTCCTCCTTTCCTGGCTGTTTTGGTTTCACTTTTAGTGCTCTGAAAATATATATATATAATATATATATTTTAATGACATACATTTTTATTTTTGTTGAGTTTGAACATTTTTTTTTCTGAAAATATTTCTTAACTGTTATTCATAGCAATTAACTCAAAACAAAACAAAAAAATGTACTCTAAGAACTTTGTTTCCACAGGCTTCCAAGTGCCTCAACCATCAGAATAGGAAAAGATAAAAATCCATTCATCAAAGCACATGGTAACAATCACAAATGGCGCACACGCTGTCTTCTGGCTGGTGTGCTGGTACTTGGTAGTTGGGTACGTGAGGGGTCAGAGTGTACTGGGCCAGGGAGGGACAGATAGAACCTTTAACTCACTTCATGTACCCTGTGACTGGAAAGGAAGGGCGGGAAGTCTGAAGGCCTTTAATTCTTAAAGTAAAAGCAAGTTGGATCAAGGAGGCACGCAAGCCCAGGCTTACCTCCCACTGCAGGTGAGGCGGGATGTTCCGAATCTGGATTTTTCTGCTCCTGGAAAGACAAGACCAGTCTAGAACTTTTTCTCCGCACACTAAAACTTCAGCAAATAACAAAATCAGATGTGAGATCATAGTCAAGTTCTCCATCAACTGTATCCACCAAACCACAGACATTCCTACTGTAAATTGTAGGCACAAAAAAATCCAGAAATAAGTTAAAGAAACTACAGTTTAAATACAGCCTTACAGTTCCAATTTCCCACCAAAGTAATCAGAAGCTAAGCCATCATATACTGTGTTACAATCATTCTCTCAGAATATACATGCTTGCAACTGATGCCATCCTAGGCTCAAGCACAACTGGCGAAGTCACAAATGCTTTGGGCTTAAACAAAACCAGATTTTGTTTTAATTTTCATTTAAAATTTTATTTCTGGGAGATAATTTTTCATAATTCAAAAATTAAATCATCATAAAAATCTTCCAGCTACCAATCCTCACAGAAGTCAACACTTGTTTCTGTGTGTCCTCCAGTTCTGTGTAAATATAAGCTTACGTCTCTCACCTGCATGCTCTCACACTGTCTGTACCTCCATGTTTCACTAATAGCTGCGCACTGACAATCTTCCCATCTTAGACAGAAGGCTTCCTACCCTACGAGTGGCAGCCAACCCAACCCGGCCACTTTCCATATCACAGCCAGTAAGACCTTTCACTATGTTTTATTCTTTAGATGCTCTTAGGAGGACATCCTGCTAATCTGGTGGCTCTAAATGATTCCAGTATCTTCTGGTTTTTAATGTAAAGAAACAAGTCGATCCAGGTTTCTTACACTAACTCCCGAGGCAGAAGGATCACAAGTTCGAGGCCAGCTTGGGAAGCAAGCAAGCACGGTCTTTTGATTTCTATCTTCTGAGAGGATGCTAAACCCCGAGAAGACCACCCATCAGTCTGCAGAGGTGCAAGCACTCATTTGGGGGAACGCTGGAGAAGAGATGTGGTGTTCGCAGTGGACTCTATTCCTTCCCCTTCTTTCTTGTGCCAGTGTTACCAAACAGTGGCTGTACACAGTCACATGCTCCCCCATGGCTTCAACCCGGGCCAGGCCTCAGGAAAATGCTGTGATTTAAGCAGAGAAGGGGAGAAACAGAAATGCAGAGCAGGAAAACCAGTGAGGTGGAAGTCACATTTCCTCCGTGCACATGTAGTATGAGAAAATACTTCTGGAGGTGCCGTTCCCTCAGATGCCAGTGGTCTTGAGCCTCTGGACATGGGTGGGTCTTCTTCCCAGGGTTTAACGTGGTCTCAGAAGATAGGTCTGCTGGCCTGGAGTTCATCGAGGCTACTAGGTAAACCAGGTTGGCTGAGATCCCATGTGTGGACTGCTAGGTAATATATGGAGGGTGCTTGAGACATGGTTTCTCTATGTAGCCCTGGCTGGCCTGAAACTCTCTTTGAAGATAAGGCTAGCCTCGAACTCACAAAAGTCCATTTGCCTCTGCCTCTTGAGTGCTGAGATTAAAGGCCTGAGCCAGCAGGTCAGGCTGTCATGTAATGTTTATAGTGTGAACGTGTTTTGTTAATGACTAGGACGGGTTAGGATGTAGAACTTCACGTCTTGTGCCAGGATAGGAAAAGAAGCGAAAGACTCAAGGGCTATTTTCTGTCTCTGTGCTGGGAAGACTGGTCTCTTACACACTTCAGCCATAGTTTTTAATAAAGAGGCATGCCTATGGTAGCTACATAGACATCTCCTACATAAGGTGTCACCAAGCTCATCTGTTAAATAAAAGCCATCAGAATTTCCAAGAAAATTGAATATTTCTAAAGAAAGAAAATGGTATTTCCAAATATAAATATTGACTCTGATAACCAATATAGCCCATAGAAAGAAACTCTTTCATGAGCTCGAAGATACTTGAACAAAGAAAGCTACAGCACACCTACCTAGCAGCAGATGATAACCAAGAACAGAGTCATACATACAGAAACACACGGCTGTAAAACGGAGTAGGTAGAGCCACATGTGCACATGCAGGGAATTCTCCAAGGCATGTTGTTACAGAAAACCAACTAATTACGTTGATCCTAGTTTTGAAAATTAATTATTTTTAATTATATTCATGTGTGTGTGTGGGGGGGTGTTCACACTATGTGTGGGTACCCACGAAGGTCAGAATCAGAGCCCCTGAAACTGGAGTTACAGGTGGTTATGAGCCAACCAACAAGGGTGCCATAGGACCTGAATTTGCAAGAGCAGTTTGTGCAGTCAGCCACTGAGTCTCAACACCAGATTTTCCTCTCTCAGCCTCTTGGCTACTATAGGAGTTTTAATAGTTGACCTTTATTAAAACAAAACAAAACCAAGTAAGATGGGCCGGAGACATGGTTCAATGATCAGCACACGGCACTGAAGAACGGTTATCTACACATGCACATATGCAGGAAACTCTCTGATGATGGCCAAGCAAGGCGCTGGTCCATGAGAGGGGCAGATGTTAGGAGTCACTGTTCTGCTGCGTTCCTTCAGAAGAACAGTAGCATTTGGTTTGCCCTAGGTCCCTGGCCTGCCCTACTGTCATGCTCTTAGCCACCAGGGCAGTGTCAGGCAAGGGTTCCATTGTATGGAGTGGGCCTTAAGTATCATTAGGAATTGGCTATTTCCACAAGCTTTGCGCCACTATTAAACCAGTGTACCTTGCAGGCAGATCATCAGAAGGGTTTGTAGCTGCGTTAGTGTTTACCTTTCTCCTTTGGGAGTATGCAGAGTATCACGAACACTAGTCAGTAGGGGTGAAGGGTCTAGGTATGCACCAACGACCTGTGCTCAGTGAGCTGTGCAGGTGTTGTCTTCAGCAGTAGGGTCTTATCATCAATGTGTGGAGAGCCACCAACAGCCTGGGTTGTTTAGCGGTTTCCATGGGGCTCCCTGGGTCAACAATGTGAGTAGATGTAACCTATTCTCTGCACTGGAGGTTTGGTGATGATAGGTGTCTAGTTGGGGCTTTATTTGATGATTCCATTTAGATTTCTTTCATATATGTATATATTTTAGGAAGCTTTTACTTGATGGACGGTGGGGGCACATACCTTTAATCCCAGTACTCAGAAGGCAGAGGCAGATAAATCTCCATGAGTTCAAGGCCAGCCTGGTCTACAGAATGAGTTTCGGGACAGCCAGGGCTACACAGAGAAACCTTGTCTTGAAAAACAAAAAAACACCACCACCAAAACAGAAGAAGGAAGAAGGAAGGAGAACAAGGTGGAAGAGGAAGAAGAGGAGGAGGAGGAGGGGGAGGAGGAGGAGGAGGAGGGAGCAGCAGCAGCAGACGATGATGACAACGATGACATTTACCTCATTAGGTTTCCATGTGACCCCTCAAATGGTCACTCCTCATGCTCTCTCCCTTACCCCACACTTCTTTCCCCCTCTTTTGGTTTGATTCTTCCATTCAGGCTCCTTCCCTCCACCCCCACATCCCCTTCCCATCCACCCATAACTATCTACTGTATTTCTCCTTCCTAGGGAGACCCCTCCCCCCTGCTATCCTCACTCTATATGTAACCTCCGTGGTCCTCAGGTTTGGTGGGATTGAAGGCTTGTCTAACTATGGAAATCAGTGTGCTGGTTCCTCAGGAAGCTGGGACTAAATCTCTCTCAAGAGCCAGCTGCACCACTCTTGGGACCCAGAGGACTCTACATATTACTACAGAAGATACTTTCTCAACTGTGTTCACTGCTGCCTTGTTGGTTCAAAAAGAGCCAGAAATTGAAATCAGCCTAGATGCCTGTCTACAGATGAATGGATAAAGAAAGTGAGGTAAATTTACACAACAAAACATTACTCAGCTTTTAAACTGAAATCATGAAAGTCACAGGTAAATGGATGGAGCTAGAAAAAAAATCATCCTGAGGTAACTCTGACCCCAAAGACAAACATTGTTAAGTATTTGCTTCCACATCAGCTGTTAAAGTCTTTGATAAGCAGGCTCCGACCAATAGAACCCCTGTAAGGCAAACACTTTACTGACTAGTGTTTTCCTCCAATCCTACACCGGTCGTTCTGGTTGCAAGCTCATCATCCTACCCTTACCCTGAGAGCAAGAGTGAAGGCACAGTGGGACCTCGGCCCACTTTTGTTTTAACTGAAAGCAGAGTAGGACCCAGAGCCAGCAAACGGTGCTTTAATAAACTACAGTCACCTTCCTCGTGGCTTTACAATTCGGGGACTTAGAACTCAAACACAAGTAAATGGTTTGCAGTACGGAAGGGCAGGAGGGCCAACTGCAAACCAGGACAAGGGCAGTGCCACCCTGAGATCATCAGATGGCTGATTCTGCATCCTGGTTAACTGTAACCACAGCACCTCTGATTCCCTCATTGCAAACCACCGCAAAACAAAACACACAAGACCCCAGCTTATCTTCCGGATATGGATGTTGCAGGGCATTCTCTATGAGTGCCAGTATTTCTGTACTCTAGACCCCCCAAGGTGATAAAAGTTGCAACTGGGTGTACTCTAGACCCCCCAAGGTGATAAAAGTTGCAACTGGGTGAATTTCAGATGAAACAGACATCAATTACAGATGTCGAGAACTGGAAACACTATTTTCTCATGACAGGATTTGTTAAAAGCTTTGACCATTCCGGGCTGGCTGTTTCAGAAAAGAATGAGTTAACCTGATTTGTAGGAACCAGGTTCCATTTTAAATCTAGACTCAGGGATCCCCAGGAAAACTGTCAACATACAGAGAAGCAGAGGAAGCCCAGAGCATCCTGTGGGATTCAATGAGAAATTCTACGTAACTTGTTTCTATAAAGAACCCTGAGATCCATCAGACGACATGGGGTCCTCACCTCAGAGGGGGGAATTAGAGCACTTTGGAAAACCTACTGTCTGCACGGCAGGGCAGGTGTGCTAGCTAACAGACTGCAGGACTCAGGCAAGCTCACCTGCTCCAGTCACACAGGCAGGTTCTACGCATCTCACAAACTCATGGTCGATCATTTCTTAACTGTTCCCTGCTCCTTAGTTTTGAAAGTTCTCTTTAAAATTTCTGTGATCATCTGTCCTAGTACGGGAGAAAGGACCCTGACAAGAGCCAAGTCCCACCCTGAACCTATATCAATTATGGTTTGCCTCCAACCCACATGTTCCTACATGGTGAGCAGGAGCAATGTCACGGACAAATCAGACTAAGTTAGATGTTGCAGTGATCCCTTGCAGAGCACTGTCTGTAGGACAACTGCAGTTACGAATGCAGTGACTCTTGCCCTGTAGACATATAATCATAAAGCCATATGGCCCCAGTAGCTTACAACTCACATCTCCGGTGTATCATACAGAACTCCTGGAAGTCATGATTGGATGGAACAAAATAGTAAGGAGAAGTATCCTGACCAGAAGCACAGGACCTTGATAGAGGCGGGCCCAGCATAAATTTTCAGATCAAAGCATTAAGACGAGAAGGAGGAGGGGGAGACTGGGAGGTGGGGATGCCAGCACATGAAAATGCCAACACTCTTCCGAAGCTTCAGATACGATTTCCTATAGCTACCACGTCCCGTCGCTTTCCTCAACTCCTACTCTATGATATAAAGAACAATAGCTTTAGCTTTCCCTTCTTCGTGGGCTGGTACTCTCTCCACTGCAGGCTCAGCAGTTTAACAGGATGCAGGCTAATAAAGACACAGAGAAAACATCCTCCAGTTTTTAGCAAGAAGGTTTCCCCAAACTACAAACTGCCATTATCTCAATGGTTCTGTGCATCTCAAGGAGGCCTGGCCCCTCCTGGTGACACTGCTATCACTGTCAGGATTTTTTGAATAAGTAATCAGAGTTTCTTATCTAAGTCTCAGTTAGGGAGTGATAGGGTTTTTTTTTTTTTTTCTTTCAATATTTAAATATTTGCTCTTAAAACATCACATTGGAATTGTCAATTCAACAACAAAATTTTGTATTTCAAGTTTGTACTTTGTTTCAGTAGGCCCTGGGTAGTGTGTATCCCTTTAGATAGAAGAATAACAGGCTTAGAATAAACATGCAGCTTTTCCCCTCAACATCACCTTACTGGAGATTTCCACCAAACTGTCTCTGACGGGAAGGGTTATTTCAGAAACTTCCCTACTGGTGGGGGCACCTGGAAAATTATCTGCTTCAGTTTTGATAGGCTGGGTCATGTCTCACGGGGCAAGATTAGTTTTGAGAAACTCCCCAAAATATAGGTGAGACAGATTCTCAGAGCTCCCAGAGAAGGGTAAGGACATTCATGCATTGCCTGAAAGGAAGCATGCATTTGAATTCAGGAATGTGAGGCATTTGATACAAAGACTGTGTCTGTCTTTGTGCTCCGAAAGATGCATGCTTGCTTTGGCGGTCCAAGGTTGAAACCCAGGGGAAGAAAGACAGCATCCCATTTAGTCTCTCTCTCTTTCTGTTGAGATGAAGTCCTATGGGGGGTGCCATTCTGAGACAGGGTTTTGGAATGTAGCTCAGGCTAGTCTTAAACTATATTGTCCAGGCTTGGCTCAGAGTCATGATCCCCCTGCCTCAGCTTCCTGAGTGCTGGGATTACAAATGAGTACCATGTGTGATGAAGTTTCCACTTAACAAAATCAGTTTCTAGAAAAGTGATTTAACTACCTTTATGTGGACCCTGACTTAAAATCTACAATTAAGACTAACCAGGATACAAACAAATATTTGCATACAGCAATGAATTCAGATAAATAACATAAAGTTCTAATCTGAGTGTATGAGGACAACCTCCTGTGGCACCTGGACATGCTCACCAGTCACCAGGAACCACGCACGGGTCCTCAGCATCAGACCCAGGGATTTCTCTAAGCCATCCTTGGATCTGCCCTGTGCCTCCTCTGTATCTTTCCTCAGCCCAGAAGGCAGGACCACAGCAGTGTTCAGCCACCAGCAGCCACAGGAGCATCTGCTGCCAACAGGTGACACTCCATTTTGTTAATGACAGTGGCTACTTTAAACAAGCTACTTTCTCTCACTCCACATTATAAACAATGAGCCAATACCATATTACCCTGCAAAGAAGAAACTATGCCCTCAGTCTTTATCATTGTAGTCACGATGATGAATATGACATTAAATTCTCGATGAAATACTAACCCCCAAGGCAGCAGGAAAGCTGTGCAAAGCAAACCATCACCCCCCCATGAGCTCCTCTCACCAGCCAATCAGATCATGTCTAGTCAAGAGGTTCCATCTCACCACACTGAGAGTTGACATCCTGAACCATCTGAGGACCAATATTCCTACCAGAGGCTAACAGCACTGTGACTGATTCTGCAGAACAGATGATCTTTAAGTCTTAACTAAGTGCTGCCAAACGGTGTAACAAACCCTGCTAAGTATCTATTAGAAGCCAGTGCTCTCAGGCTGTCCAACCAGTAGCCTGTGGGGCTACATGCAACCCAGTTTAATATCCTTATGATGTAATAGACTCTACTAAAAGCAAAGGGCACCCAGGGAAAGCTGAGGAGGGCCTGTGTTGAACAACAGCACGGCACCTTTGCTGCATGGCCATGTGGAGGAATCACTCTGTCCTTGGGCTTAGCTCTCTGAGCTTCCCTTGTTATGCAAGGGAGAGATCTGGGGAAAGACCAGTAAAAACCTAGGATGCATCGGTGATGTGCTCCAGAAGAGAGGAAGGAGAAAGGTTTTTTTTTTTTTTTTTTTTTTTTGATTTTCTTTTTTTTTTTTTTTTTTACTTATTTCACTGTTGCTCTCTTCAGACACACCAGAAGAGGGCATTGAATCCCATTACAGATGGTTGTGAGCCATCATGTGGTTGCTGGGAATTAAACTCAGGACCTCTGGAAGAGCACCCAGTGCTCTTAACTGCTGAGCCATCTCTCCAGCCCCGAAGGAGAGTTTTAATGGCTCTTTATCATAATGCTAGGTAAGCCAAAAAGTGATTTCTCATGAATGGAGTGAGGGGTGGGGGGCCAAACACCTATAATCACAGTCCTTTGGGACTTGAGATCTTTCTCCCTTGGGCTAGCCTTGGCCACAGGAAAAATGCAAGACCAGCCTGTTATCAAGACAACAAATGAAAGAAAAAGCAAGTGGCACATCTCGAACACCAGGAGGAGATGACAATCAAAGACCATCTCTGGTATCTCAGAAGGGGCTATGGTTTGGGAATCTCAAAGGACCTCTTAGGATTAAAGTCTGGTCCATAGGGTTGGAAGCAGGGCACACACTTGTATGGAGGCAAGGGAACCTTTGGAAAGTAAGGCCGAGCAGAAGGTTCTTGGGTAACTGGGGACCAGTTGGGAGGATTTCTGAAGGAGGTACAAGGTCCTCACCTCCATTCTCCCAAGCTGCTCGAAGCTATTCACCAAGGCCGCTGTACAAAGGCCAGCAGGCAGCAGGACTAACATCTCTGGTGATTCAGCACAGAATTCCAGCTTCGTGTTCACACTGTCTCCTAGGTTCCTGTCTTAATAGACCATCCACTGGGCATGCTCCAGCAGGACCCACTGCTGAGATAGAGAGATGGCTCTGTACCTGGGCAGACAGACAAACGGCCTCACCTGCCTGGCACAGCCACACAACACGCTGACAAATGGCTGCTCCTTAAGGAAGAGCAAGCAAAGTGGGACTTCACTCTGTTGAGGTTGATGTGGCTTCCCACTTATTCAGGCCTTCATTCACCTGAACCAGTCTGCTCTTTGCCTCCAGCCTCCAACACACCTCACTGCTGCAGCTCAGCTCTGCCCTGTGGCCTCTCTACAACAGGGGCAGCATGTCCCAGCACTCCAGCCAGGGCTCCTACAGAGATGACTTTGGCATTCCCATCAGCATCTGCCTCTCAGGCCTCTGAGGAGGCACCCGAGCTCTGGGAGCCTTAACCCCTTTTGAAGCCATTCCATAAAGGAGACACATACAGGTGTACTGACTGTGTGTTATGTGATCTGAGAGCCAATGTTAGCAATGAAGAAAACCCTTGCTCACCTCAGCCAGGGCCATCAGGAAATGCAGGAATACTTGGCAAATCAAATCACTGTCAATGATTTATTGGTATTCAATAAATTCTGACACTGTAGAACACCAGCGTGCTCCCGTGTGGTGTATTCACAATACCCACTAACAGGAAGTTGTACACAGAAAGTCAACACCTGACAACACTGGTGAGACTCATTACCCTTTTATCAATGCTGGAATGTGGGGCAGTGAGGTGAGAGGTGGCCAGCTCCACAAGATGCTTCCAATTGCAGTCAAAGCAAGCCTGCTGCAAAGAGGAGGGACAGACGCCAGCACAGGCCTCCCATGGTTCAGGTACAAACACATCATAAAACCCCAAACATCTCAATGAATCTTGCTTGCATTAAAATTTTAACTCACATTAAAATTTTAACAAACAGGGCAAACAACAGATCTCAGAGGAGTTTTAGAAACCCTCATTCAGCATCAGTTATAAATTATCATCTGTGATCCCAGAAAATGATAGGTGAAGCATAGAAGCACTGTGAAGAACTGCAAAAAAAAAACAAAAAAAAAAAACAAAAACAAAAAACAAAAGAAAAACAAAGCTTCCCAGGGAGCAGCTGCCAATCAAGGACTGGGAGAACCCTGGAGGCACCAGGGGTGAATCCCACAAGCAAAAACAGAGGTGACTCAGGCCTCAGGGAGGACAGACAACTCATCTCAGGCTTGCACCTGGAAAAGGCCACCTTAGTGAACACTGAAAACTACCAGATTCCTAAGGCACAGTGCCTGGGTTTGAGCTTCAGAGAGAGGGTAAGCAGAAACAGGGTTTCCCATGATTCACCTGAAGCGTAGCCTCTGCTAGGGCAGCCAGAAGGCAGGGCAGACAGAGCTCACCACGACAGCCTCTGCCTTCAAACAACTAAGTCCAGAGACAAGGAAGCTGAATCACCACACTCATACAGGGCTGCATCCTCCTAGCAGCTAGCCGTGAAACAAACTTTAATGATGGGCAATATTGATGGGTTTCAGAGAATACTGTGCCCTTTTGTGGTTGGGAAGGAGTTACAGAGAGCTTAGAAATGGTAGGATGGTGGAGACATGTAAGTTAAAGTGAGAGGCATGTCCAGTTTAAACAATCAAATTAGGTACAATCAAATCTGGTGGAGGTGCCACAGAGATACCAGAAAATGCCAGCTGAACAAAACCATCAGGGCTGAAGCGAGAGCTCTGTCCTCATGCTATGGCATTAAATGAACACACATGGGTTTCTATACATAGACAATGTATCCCTGTATGCGTGCATGTAACAGCATCACTCTGCAATTGCAACATGGACACTGCCTGCAGCAGGTGGCCAGACTTCATTTTAACTTAGGTCAGGGTTGGTCTCCTTCCAGGAGAGATGTCGCTTTTGTCTCTGGACCGAGTTATAAACTGTTGAAATGCTTCCTAATGGCTAAACTGGGAAGGCAATTCAATTCAACAGAGTGCTATGTGTGAATTAGAATCCACTGAGGTTTATATAGAAAGGGGGAACATCGGTGAACTGTGAACTAGTTATCATTCCAGCAAATGAGATACAATCACAATTATGCATAGCACTGTGTCATTTTGGATTGTTACTCTATTACAGGGCAGGAATTCAAGGATCTGTGCATCTGGCAAGTGATCTGTCACCAAGCTACATCCTTAGCCCAGAGTTATCTTTTCAATACTCAGAATTTACTGCTTGCCAGCACGGTAGCCAGAAGTTTTAGAAAAAGTCTTTGTCTCAAGGGTAATAAAGCTGTAAAAACTAATGGAAACTGTTAAGTCTCTCCCTGTGGGGAAGGAAACAAAAGCCTTCTTTTATAGAGCTGGACAATGGTTGCACATGCCTTTGCAGAGGCAGGCAGATCTCTGGGTTTGAGGCCAACCTGGTCTACAGAGCAAGTTCCAGGACAGTCAGGGATACACAGAGAAACTCTGTCTCAAACAACAACAAAACAAAAACAAAAACCCCAGAAATCAAGGCACCATTCTGTCAAAGTCTAACTGGAGGAACCAAAGAGCCCATGGGGCTTACTTACAGAGGAGTCTCAAAGGAGCCACACCACTGAAAAGCCTCACATCAGCATGGATGGCTTCCTCATAGCTTTGAGGATGGAAGTCTTCCCTGTGATTAACTTCCACAGTTTATATATTCCAGCATCTCCTAAGACCACTAGGGAGCATGTTAAATACAAACAGCTGTGAGATGCTGTGGGACAGCGGAAGCCAGAATCTCAGGTGAGGGCCCAACGGCCCTCTCCATGCCTCTCCTTCTCTAAAGAGACATCAGCAGTCACCAGTCTTGCTCTTGAGGGCCACTTGCACAGCTGTTCTGATAAAGGCGGTTT
Organism: Rhabdomys pumilio; assembly: GCA_030674055.1. Classification (NCBI taxonomy): domain Eukaryota; kingdom Metazoa; phylum Chordata; class Mammalia; order Rodentia; family Muridae; genus Rhabdomys; species Rhabdomys pumilio. Next base: position 7,813,805 of record JANHMN010000011.1, read on the forward strand.
TAACAGGAATTCTTTTATTTCACACATGACAAAGGAATGCAATAGTGTTCAGTGTAAGAATCTACATCTTCCACTGTCAACATCTCTGCCTTCCTTCCACCCTAGTATCTCTGTAGCTGTGTCTGCCCTGGTCATGCACTAATTAAGCCCCTCAGCAGGATGCATCTCTAATGTTCGCTTATAAAGAGGCACTAAGAACCCTGGGCGAGTCACATAAGGTTCATTCCCTGCTGGAGCTTCCAGAGTAGTGAGAATTCCACATAACCAGACAGAAGAGTGCATGCAGAATAAGGTGGAACCATTTGAGGACAAAGTACATGGCACAAAGGAAAGGAGGTATGTAGGAATGAAGCTTTACCTGAAGGACAGACAGATATACAGGAGAAAGAAAAGAAAGCAAAGGGTATTTGTCCTGCAGAGAAAATGGCATAAGCAAGATTGGCAACCCCAACCAGGTAGCAGGTTTGGTTATGTGCAAACTCGGGGAAGTCCGAATTCATTGAATAGCCAAAGTACACAGAGAAAGTACACAGATGTTAAGCAGGGCTGCAATGAGCTAAGGTCAAAGCAAATACACGCTAAGATCAAAAGTCCCGGGAGTACTAACAGCCAGGTAGGAGGGGACAGATGAGGAGAGGGCTCACAGAAGGAGACACCCCCACAAGCCACAACTCACAAGCAAGCACACTGGATGAGGTCTGTCTGCTGAGGCAGACATAGAGACAGACCACCACTAAGACCATCCCCTGAGCTCTTCTTGCCCAGTGAGGCCATGTGTAATCTATAAACTAAACTGCCTTGATCCATCAGCCAGTAAGTCTTGTTTCCCATCAGTTGTGAGCCCTCTGGGGCTATAAATGGCTAAGCAGTGTAACTGGCCTGGAAGGAACAGGGATATTCTAGAGATTCTGTGCTATTCCCTTTGAATAGCCTACTGTTAAACAAATTTCCTCAATAAATTGGAAATTCCTTAGGAATATCAAACTAGGAGAAGACTGAAGCCTGGTGCCAGCCAGAGGACTCCTCTGTCCTCTTGTGCCCCTGCACCCCTACTATCTACAAGAGATCTCACACACAGTGCTGACTTTGTCAGGCCACCTTGCAGAAGAAACTAGAGACAATGAAGGGTTAATAATGAGCAGGATGACTGCTTAACTCTATGGTCCTCTCTCTACCTATGTAAGGAGCCAGAGAGGACTTGGGCTGGGGGCAAGCCACGGACATCTTTAACCCTCTTCTGAACATGGTACAATAATCTCCCTTTTCTTCTTTTCGTTACTACTTGTTTAACTGGCTCCTGAGGGTGGGTGGCTGAACCTGGCTTATTAGGGCCATCGAGGCCCAGACTCTAGACCCAATAGCTAACAGTAAGAAGTCAGTCTAAACAAAATGTACTGGTAAGATTTTTGGCTGAAACCTTAGAAACAAATGAGACTATACTGAGAGAACTCTTGGTCTCCAGGTGCCTACACTCAGTGGCACAGCGAGTGAGAGGGAGCAGGGCTGCTCCATCAAAGAGGCAGAACACTCCAAGTCCCAACCAACTTTTGGGAAGATGTAATCGAAGAGGCAAACTACTGATACACTGATCCAAAGGACCAGAACCTATAAAAAGGAGAGGAGGGAGGAGGCAAGGAAGGGATCCAAGGTTAGAGAAGAATCTCTTCATCAAGAGGCTGTTCTGGGAAGGTTATCAAAGAGATTCTCTGAATCGCACTCAAAGTGATATGGACAAGGGGAAGTGTAGACTCTACGGAGAGGCACAATGGAAGTAATTCCAGAAGAGAGTGGTATTCTAAGAGCAGCAAGCCGGAGGCACTTGGGAGACATGGGGTTGAGCAGGAGGTGGCCTTACGCCGTTGCCTTCAGGCTGCTTACCCTGCTTCTCCACAGTGGGCAGACACAGCATGAAACACTTGGGCTGGACTGGGTCTCTGAGCCTCAGAGACAGCATAGCAATCAGCTTACCCACAAGCAGATGCAACAGAGAGGCAGCTCTGAGTCCCCAACAAGAGTGGAAGGAAAGAGGTTACAGTTTGACAAAACTTTGGTAGAAGTTCCAGGAGAAGCAGCATCAAAATTCTTCCATTCTGTGTTTACTTTTTTCCTTAAACACTGTTCTCAATAAAGGACTACAAGGACGGCGGTGTTTGAATAGTATTTAGAGGCTTTTTATAAATGAAGAGATGAGGTTTAAAAAAATAAAGCTGGCATAAGGAAGGCAGTAGACATCTGGCTGCCTACTGTATATTATTTGGTTTAACACTTACAATACGCTCAAGAAATACTGGCAGTCCCACTTCCGACAGAGCAAATGCAGGGTTTAGGAGGGTGTAGCTGTGCTGCCAAAGCTGTATGCCAGACAAGCCTCTCTGTTAAGAGCAACAATTTCTCAATATTAACAAGTTTAACACTAGTCAAGTATTAACTAATGAGCTTTGTGGTTAGGTGCCAACAATAACTATATCCTACAGCTGGAGACTGTGTGGAAGGACACACACACACACACACACACACACACACACACACAGTCAACCATGACAGCAATTCAAACATGACAAGTGGCAGAACCACCCAACTGTGTGAGAGGCAAAGTTCCTGGCATCATCCTCGTCCCAAGAGAGCCTCTCTCAGCATGCCCATGCTACCATCCACTGACCAGACATCTTCCCTGGTCTACAGTGTCCGTCTAAACTTGTAATCAAGAACTCTCTTCTCTCTGTTCTTCAGAGTCTGGACTCAGGAAGGAAGCGTTGTTAGGGCCAACAGACAGAGCAATCTCTGTCAAGCTGTTAGCTGATATACTGTCTGAGATACGAGTTTTAATGCAGCTAAGCTGGGTCTTATAATCATATGGGCAATATATGGGAACAGCTGTAATGATGGATATCTTGGGCATTCCAGAGGGTCGAAAAGAGGCAACTTATGGCAAGAGATCTTTGGACGTTTCTGCAGCCAATAACCTAAGTATGGAATCCTACTTACTCCTACTTGTGAGTTAACTATTGGGCAGATCGACTCATTCAGGGAAGTGGCTGTTATTATCACACCCAGTTAGTGACGGGCAATGTTAACAGCAAGGCCAAGCAACCTCCTCAAGTCACAGCCAGTAGGAAGCAGAAGCAAGATTCAAACTCACATCCAGAGACACCAGTTACCCTTCATCAGGGATTCCTGCAGTTCTGAGTAATCTGCAGGTGCCTGGTGTCCCCAAGACCCTTTTGGGAGTCCACAGGGATAAAACTATTTTCCTCATTATGCTAAGACGCTTCTCACTTGTTGATATTTGCAAAGGTTGTTCAAATAAACAGAGAACCCAACTACGGGTACCGCAACCTGATTGGAGACGTGGGCACTGGGCTGTATGAAGAGTCACAAAGCCCCACTGTCATATGCTGTTGAAGCAGTAAAAATTATTAAAGTTTAAATATGTGGACTCCAGGGTTGAATTTACACACAGAAAAAGGTGATTCAGCAAAAAGCATGAACACAAAATTCCCGCTGCATGGAGAAGAGGAGAGCTGGGAATAGCTGGGAGCTACTTTCTGCCTGGAAATCCAAATCCACTAATAGTGACTAGCAACGGTAGACACTTAGAACTGGGTATGTGACAGGCATTTCTTGAAAATGAACAAAGCAAAGCTATTACTTTGAGGAAATCAAAGCACATGCGTTTGTCTCCAATGCTGAAACCTGACATCTCAAGTAGAACTTAGAATTTCAAATACACATGCATACCATCACGAGCCTACAGCTTCCCCATACCTGGAGGTTTGAGTTGGTCATAGCAGTGAAACATAGTTTTATGACACTAAGGTAGCATGTCAACATTTGCGAGCTCTGAACAGCTCAACCGTCCTTTATTTTTCAAATGACTGCAACATCCTGCGGTCGTCAATGGATTTAAAGTAGAAGTACATTAGGAGTTATTCTTGGGGCTGGAGAGATGGCTCAGTGGTTAAGAGCACTTACTGCTTTGCAGAGGACACCGGTCACTTGTAGTTCCGGTTCTAAGGGCTCCAGTGACTTCTGATCTCTAGGCATCTACATTCGTGTGGTGCATATAACTGTGTGTAAGTGTGTATGTGTGTGTGTGTGTGTGTGTACAAATAAAAAGAAATACATGAATCTTCTTACGTTTATTCATATGGAGCCAGCCTGGTGGCACAGATATATAGTCCCAGCTACTCAGGAAACTGAGGCAGAAGGACCATAAACTCAGCTCTGAAGCCCAGGCAGGACTTTGAATTTAAGACCAGGTTAGACAATTTAGTGAGACCATGCATCAAAATAAAGAGGGCTGGGGATAGGTCCATAGTGGTGTGGTTGTCTAGCAGACATGAGGCTCTAGGTTCAGTTTTTATGAGAAGGAAAAGGTAAGTGAGTAGGTAAGGTTAGTTGTTCATATGGTTCAGATGTTCACATGTTCAGAGACTACACCAAGATGAATCTTTAAAAAACTACCACTTGGGAGTTAGAGAGGAGGTCCAGTGGTTAAGGTCAATTGCCGTCCTTTCACGGGACCCAGGTCCATTTCCCAGAGATTTAAAACCACCTGTAAGTCCAGTTCCAGAGGACCTGATGCCCGCTTCTGACCGCCACAGACACTGCACACTTGTGGCACAGTCATTCACGCAAGTAAGACACATGAGATAAATCTAAAAGGAGAAACTACAGGGGCTAGAAAGATGGCGCAGTGGTTAAGAGCACTGACTCTGCTCAATTGCCAGCACCACATGGTGGCTCACAACCCTCTGAAACGGGACCTGATGCCCTCTTCTGGTGTGTCTGAAGACAGCTACAGCATATATATAACACATAAATAATAAATAAAATTTAAAAAAAAGAGAGAAACTGATTCATCAGCTCCAGTGCAGCACCAACGACAGACCTACAGAGTAATCTGACAGAGCTACTGAAACATTTGCTCTGGGGTGAGGAGTTGTCTCAATGGCTACAAGAGTAGTTTGACCTCTGGAAACCACAAGGTGGAGGCAGAGAGATCATGCCTGCGAGTTGTTCTCTGGCCTTTACACGAGGGTTCCCCGTGACACAGGTGATGGAGAAGGGATGTCATGAGAGATGCTCACACACCTCAGCTTGCTCCAGCTTCCTTCCAGGCCCCATCAAGCCCCTGGCCACGATGCTGGCTTCCTGCCTCTTCTTGCCTCTTCCCTCCTACAGCACCCAGTGCTGCTGTTCTCTCACATTCACTGGGGATCATGGGAAGGCTGCAGTGAAGTGTCTCAAGTGTGTGGAAAACTGATTTTGCTTCTTTATCCCTACGGGTGATGGTCTTAGACCTCACCTAGCCTCACCCCTTTACTTTACTGCAGACTTGACAGACAATGACAGGGAACAGAAACACCCAACCTTCCCAACTTCTGATGATTTCAGGGTAAATCAGGCCTGACAACAATGGGGAAAGAAGCCGAGGAACGGTTAAGAGAGAAATGTCAGTACATTCTTAATCCCACCTACACAACACATTGTGGACCAGGTTGGCGGTTGGTGCTTTGCTCAGATTTAACAGATATTAAATCAGAACAAAGTACATGAAATAAACAAACACCTACCCCCTAAAAACATACAGTAATGCAGAAAAGAAGAAGGTCCAAGAGACTCTGAATAGATGGAACAGGAAAAAAAAAAAGGAACATTTACAAACTTGGTGATAAGTAGGTAACATGTCCATATTGCAATTTAAGAAATTATTCAGTTACTTAGAAAAGATTCAGGTATTCAAGCATCATGAAGACTTTAGGACTGTCTGACACTCTTAACATCTTTGTCACAAGGGGGCGCAACTTTCCTTGCAGACTCTGTAGTCAGAGGAAAGTCCTCAGTCCCTCAGAAGGCCGTTCACCTCTGTGGGACTGGGCATCACAGCAATCAGCACCTGTCGTGTACAGGCTAAACGCCTTCGCTCAGTCCGTATTAGTAAATTCTACCAACTGCGCCGAGTTGGACAAAAGGTGTCATGTAAGTAAACCCCACCTTAAAAATTCAAAGTATCAGCTCCTTTTAGAAGAAGGAAGGAGGAAAGAGGTTGACCTGCACAAGGCCAGAGAGATCGTGTTCTCTTGGGTTTTATGATATTTCTTTATCTTTGTTGTCACGTCTATGTCGAATGTGAAGCCGAGACCTTGATCAGGAAATAAGAGCTTAATTACAGGGCTCCTCTGGGAAGACACAGCAGGTATGAGGTCAAAAAAATGCAGAAGACCAGGCTCACTCAACACTTCTAACCTCACTTCCAGCTGCTAAGTCTCAGAAACCCACTTCCTCCCCAGTCCTAGTTCCACAGTCATCACCAGACTCCAAACTGGTCTCCAAATTGACGCTCATAAGACGAGTGAGTCAGGAGGCACTAGAGGCACACAGCGTGAGAACAACTAGTCTAAATCACACGTACACACTTTCTTAGCTCCACTCTGACCACACTGCTCACTCTAATAAGACTCCTCTGAAAGCTAGCTGGCTTCCTCCCACCTGGGAGTTTGACTCAGTGGACCCGCAGGTCACCTTTTCCAATGCTGTTGTTGGTTCAGAACAACCAGATGGTAAAGTAGGTTGCCCCCACATCTGGTTGGATCTAGAACAGTCCTCATTAGGACTGACTTGACAGTTAAGCTCCTTCCAAGAGTTGCGGTGGGCTCCCGATTCCTCCCTCTCTCAGGCATACACCCCTTTCAGGTTTCTGCTGAGTTGAAGGGTACCTCCCTTGCCAGAGTGCCACAAAGCAGAGACAATTCCAAGGCTACTTTGCAATTGGCCAGGCAGAAATAAAGGTATCCTACAAGACTCCTGCCTCCTGCCCCTGGCTATAAGACACTTCACAATAGTCCCCAAGACATGGGGTTTCCCAGGAGCCTCATGCTAGGAAATGCTTCCAGCCACAGGGGAAGCCGATTTCAGTCTGATAGACTGGTGCCCTAACAACAGTGATGAGGCAGCCACGCCTTTTCTAGGACTGATTAGTTATTCATTCCTCCTGCCTGTTACTTAAACCAGAACTGCACGTCAGGACAGGGAGATGGCCAGAGGGAGAATTCGCTCTCTGGATCTTTGTTCTTCCTCCTAATGTGGCCATGCTGAATAAACCTCTTTTTTCTACTTTTCATAATTATTTGTTTAATTGGCCTATTGAGGTTGAGCGGCTGGACCTGGCTTAATAAGGTTGCCAGAGCCAAGGCTCTGATCCTGTATACTCCTCTTTTGGCAGCTTTAACCTGAGATTTTATGTGATGCTCCCGTCAGCTCTGGTGTCTGTCCCCTCCTGGAACAGAACGTACAAGACTGTCCCATACCCATGCAGGGACAATTCAAGGGTAACTGAACTGTGTGAGTAACCTACTTTACCCAATGTGGTTGTTTAATCACTACGCTCCCATCTTGTTTATAATCTGAGACCCCAGCAGGGGGCACCATGAGAGAGGAAGCTGATAGAATTAAAAACCTACCCGGGCATGACATTCTCTGTGACACTGGCCGGCCGAGTCAGCCTGGCTTCCCCCCAACTGTAACCAGACTCCGTCTTCTGACCCTGATATGCAAAACTGTGTAATCAGAACTGGGTGGCAAATCCATGCTAGGAAAAGCATGCATGACCTCAGCCTTCAAAATTAGAACTGGAAAAGCCCTCAGCAGCGCTGAGTGTCTCCTACACAGGAGCCTTTTGCATTTCCTTTAGGACTTTAATTTTCAAGCTAATAAATTTCACCATAAAAAGAAGATTTTTTTTTTAAATTGAATTGCTTGGGTTTTTTTTTTTTGAGTTTTTTTAAAAATAATTTTAGGAGTTAATTTTTAATTGGCTTGGTGGTTAAAAGCACTGGCTACCTCTTGTAGAAGACCTGGGTTCAGTTCCCAGCACCCACATGGCAGCTCACAGCTGTCATAGACAGCTGTGACTCCAGTTCCAGGGGATCCAATGCCATTTTCTGACTTCTGCCAGCAGCCAACAAAACTCTCAGACATACACGATTTTTTAAAAAAATTAGTATTTTAGGTTCATGCACGAAGTCACAGGTTTTGTTCTAGCGTTTTCATGCACTGCAGAAGTTTCTATTTCCTGTTTCGATGATTGTAAAGGTGTGACATTTGTGTCCTTCACATTCATTCTTAAGGCAGCTTCTCAGTGCACTTCGGCCAGGCAGTACTAGTCAGCGCCTATCCGCCTGCCTATGCCCTTCCTTCCAACAGTGCCAGCTCCTCTGTAAATCCGATCTGCTCACGTCTTTCTGTATCCAATGCACACCCTCGCCCTGAGGAAACACTCTAGGTAGTCCTGTTTCCCACAAGTTTAGGAGTCCAAGGGTAGCTCAAATCCGTGATCAACTCCAAGCGTTGGCATATAGGTCCACAACGCCATGTGTAAACATGCGCGTGTCTTGTTAGTGTAATTAAAACAAACAAAACCACGAGAAGCTGATACACTAAACTATAACAGCAGCTGTCAAATGGGGGTTTCCGCTGTCCTGATACACAGGAACGATTCTAAACTACTCTGCAGCTTGTCCCTCCGTTTCCACCGGAACAAGAGACAGCAGAGAATGAAAGTTACTCCAGGAATCCTGTTTATGGGGAGGGAAAGGTCTGTTGGGGGGTGGGGGATAAAAGGTAGTAACTACCTATCGTGAGGGAGCTGCGAAGGCTGCAGGCTCACATCTTTGTTTTTAAGAGATGCGATCCTAGTTTTCATCGTTGCATCAAACGCAGGGTACTATACTTTCATCCAGTAAAAAATTTTTAAAGATCTACTTCTTAATAAAGCAACCCTTGGTTTACTGAGACTCCGTGCTCAGCGCCCTCGGCGCGCGTCTCAATGGACTTCAAGGAAGGACTGGTGGAAGACTATCTCCTCTGACCTCTTCCCATGAACTCTGTCCCAAAACAGGCAGGATGGATGAGCTTCCAAGGGAGGGGGCCTAAGGAGCAGAGCTCACCTCTGTTCTTTCTAAAGTGTACTGCCAGGACAAGAAAGTTGCCCTGCAGGCCTGAGAAGAAAAACAAACTTCAAAGGTAAAGGTTACAGGGTTCAAGGCTAGGGAGAGTCTTTCATAAGTTATTCTGCATGTGACTGTGTGTGTGTGTGTGTGTGTGTGTGTGTGTGTGTGTGTGTGTGTGTGTGTGTGTACGCGTGTGTGCACATGCTTGGATGTGTGTGGTCTCATGCATGTGTGTCTGGAAGCTGAGGTCAGGTTCTCTTCAATCTCTCATTGAAGCTGGGATTTGCCATGTCCAGCCAGTCTAAGCTAGCTAGCTTGCCCTGAGGTGCTGGGCTGGGCTCACAGGTAGCTGCCAGGCCTACCTGCTCCATGTGGGTTCTGGGGTGCTACTCAAGTTCTCATTCTTGCTCAGCTTTATCCACGAACAACGGCCCCAGCCCAGAAGAGAAGTTCTTCTATGAATGTCTGCAGAACAAAACTCTGCCTTCCACCTGGCTAACCTTCCCACCCCAAAGAAAGCTAGTGAATTAAGAAATCTAGATTTTTAGGGGCTGGAGAGATGTCTCAGCAGTTAAGAGCACTCACTGGCTGTTCTTCCAGAGGTTCTGAGTTCAATTTCCAGCAGCCACATGTTGGCTCACAACCATCTATAACTGGATCTGATGCTCTCTTCTGTCATGTAGACATACATGCAAATAGAGCACTTACATACATAAATAACTCTTTAATTAAACATGTAGGTTTTAAAGCCATTGTATGTGTGAAAGTCTCTAAACTGTTAATACTCTGGTCCTTCGCCTCTCACTAATTTGTGTTACAGCGCTGTCACAAACCCTGGGATTGAAGACTAGCTAAATAGGGAATTAGATTGTTTGTTTTTATAAGGTCTTCCTTGCTGTTTCAAACCATGGACAGAGACTAGTTCAGTTTCTGTAGCAGGTCAGAATGTCACCAGTTGTGACAGAAGTTCTTTCTTTTTTTAAAAGGGATGTTACAGGGGATTAATGGCACTTGCCAAGCAACCCTGAAGCACAATCCCTGACCCAAGGGAGGTGTATAGAGTAGACTCCGCAAAGCTGACCTCTGACCTCTGCACCCAGGCCATGGCCCAGCAAACTCCAACACAAATGATACATTAAAAACGGAACAAAGAAAAGGTATCCTCTAGCGGAGTGTGGTAGCTCATGCTACCAGCCCACTCAGAAACACAACCACCACACATCTGAGGCCACTGTCCACACAGCACGTTCCAGGTTAAACATCCAGGGTAAGACCCTGTCTCAACAGAACAGAACCAGTTCTTCACACTGTCACGCTGCCCTTGCACCAGTGAGAAGGGACACATGGAGCATGGGTCCTGTGACCAATAGAACTGGATAGACATGGTATGTTCAACTATTAGAAGCCGAATTCCTTCATCACATCATCATCACCATGGCAACCCCATTCTCCAGTGTATGGCTGCTTTTTAATTCTAAAGTCAGCCTAAACCCTCTTCTTCTCAAGTTTTTTCATGTAAAAGAAAAATCTTTTTACTACTTCTTTGGGAATTCAATGGGAATACAATGTGTTTCTACCATAGTAACTCCCTCTCCCTCAACTTTCCTCAGATCCATCCCTTTTCCTGGTCATCCAAGTTTGTGTCCTTTAATCCCCAGATTCTTGATATAAAGAGCTTCAATATCACTGACAAACTCAGAAATCTGACAACAGCTGGCTCAGCCACCAAAGCAATTCAAAAATAGGGATTAGAAGCTAAGAACTTCTCTTTTCCCAGCTTGAGCTCACTGAGAAGTTAATCACTATTTTATATGCACCTGTGCACGCCTGTCCCGTGGTGCAGGTGTGATGGTTAGGTCTGAGGATACCCGGGGAGCTGGGAGTCTATGCTCTCCTTGCAGCATCCAGGTGGAAGGGTGCACGCTCAGGTCTCCAGGTGTGAAGGCAGGCACCTTCATCCACTGAGCTATCTTGCCAAACCAAGAACAGCAACTTACTCCAAACATTCACATGTCAAGTCCAGGTTGGTAAAGGATAACTATCTATTGGTTTATTTATGAGTTGTCTGAACTTAAGAAATATCATAGGGGAAAAAAACCACTAAAAAGTTGTAGTCCTCGCTTGAATAGGGAGTTCAAATGAATAACCAATCACCACTGTTTAGAACTCTGAAGCCTACAGTTCAAAAGAGCTATTAGCATGGATACAGATGGAAAGACCAGCTGGAGACTGGCCTGGGGTCCTCCCTCTGACAGGCTAGCCTCCAACTCTGTGGTGACTCCCTTGTTGGCTACCTCTTCCCAGGCCCAGCAGCCTTGGGCAAGCCTGTTTCTTGTGTGCATCTCTTCTGTCTCAGGGAAAGTCTGAGCAGGACAAAGTTTTCAGGACCTTCCTTTTCCTACCCAGTCAAAGATCAGATGCAGAATGAGTCTGGATGTGGGCTTCCAGGAAAAGGCAAGTGCTCTATTACAATTAACAGCCATGGTGTGTTCAAAACGTTCCTGATATCAAGCCAAGAAAACAAATCAGTTCAGTTCAGAGGGAAAGCAACCTGCTCCTGAGATAAACCAGGGCAGGTATGCAGACCTAACCCAAGCCAGCCATGTCTGGGCTCTTGGTCCCTAGCTGACTCAATGAGTATGTGCGGGGACACAACTACGGAATGGCAAGGCTTAAATGACCTAATACACCTGATTTAATCAGAGAAACGAACCTACACTCAGAATTAAAGAGACCACCTCCAGTAGACAGACAGTAGATAGACAGGCCCCAGGAGGCATGGGGCCACCAACCATCGTCAAAAATTTAACCCAGAACTATTCCTTGTCTAAAGAAAATGAAGGGAAAAAACCAGCAGTGACTGAAGAAAAGGCCATCCAGTGACCGGCCCACCTTGGGATCCATCCCACGCACAGGCTCCAAACCCTGACACTATTACTGATGCCATGTTGTGCTTACAGGAGCCTACCATGCTGTCCTCTGAGAGGCTCTACCAGAAGCTGCCCCCAGCACCATATAAACAGTGTATGCCAATAATCTCAGCTCTCAGGAGGCAGAGGCAAGGAAGACAGAAGGACAAGGTCATTCTTGGTTCAATGCATGGGTCTGAGGTCAAATCTGAGCTTCTTGAGACTCTGTCTCAAACAAACAAACAAAAAACACAAACACTTTTTGGAAGGATGAGGAAGACCCACCCACCTTACAGAGAATAGCAGGGTTTACTCCAAGTCTAATGATTAAAACACAGATCATAAGCAAGACAGGCTTTGACAGACAACACAGTTGTGTCACGCCAACAGTCATGCATCTTAGCTTCTCCAGGAGGGCCACATAAAATTATCTAGTACAAGAAGTAATTGCCCGAAGTTCTTCCCACCACGTGCTCCTAAATAAGACTAGTGAGCAAGCAGTCAGGAGGGGGGTAGGTTTGGGATCATCCCAAAAGGGGCAGAGCTTGAGCAGTAGGAAGGGCCAGAGGTTAAGCTGTAGTCATTGAACAGCTCCAAGTGGCTCATGGACACTCTGCTCGCTTCCCTTGATCCCTGCCCACTTATGAATCTAGGCCATCAGTCTTAAAACAAAACCCTATTGATCAAGCAATTGAAACAGACTGAAAAACGTAACAAGTTATTAGCAGGGAAATCCTCAATCATTTAAATATCATCATTGGTATTTTGACACGTTTGTCTTCTCTCAATGCAGAGTGCTAAGAGAGGCCACTAAGCCGGACCTTAGCTCTGGTGCCTGACTTACTGGACACTCTAGGTACAAAATAGACTTTCAGAAAATGGAACAACCATGTGAGGTCCCCATTCACATATGCAGCAACTTCTGCTGCTGGCTTCATGGCTAGGAACTGGCTATTTCATTCAGGTACAACTACAAGGCCTGAACAACTCAGATCTCAAGTGCATGGAGGGTGTGATCTCAGAGCACCAGCAGTTGCCAGAAAGGAGGGGATGGCTGTCGAGTGGGAGGTCTACAACACAGGCCTGGAAGTGGTTTTCTGTAGACCATGCTCACCATGATTCCCAGAAGGAAGATCTCTAAAAATAGGTAGTGACTGTCTCTCCTGTGTGTCATTATGTTACGATAAAGCAGCTGACATGACAAGCCATTAGTCACAAGCCACACTGACTCAGATTCCAGCCTGCACAGGGGGTGACCTGGGCTACAACTCACTGAGGGTTCTACCTAACAGCTCTCACAGTGCCCAGCCTTAGCCCTACCTGGACACTGTGTGGCTGTACCGATAGGAACTCTGTATGTCTCCCCTCCCACCACGGGGTGTCTACTATTTGGCTTCAGATCACTTGAGTCCAGTGACTTATTTCTTCCCCCTCCTTCCCTTTGCTAATTTTAAACTCAATTCCAAATCAATATTGTCTCAGAGAGAGCGTAATGCCCCGCCCCTCCTACCACTTCTCATGACCGAGGAATGAACATCAGCACAAAACATCTTGTGGCGGCCTCAGAATAGAAAACACACTTAAAAGTTTTACTTTCTTTTTTTGGCTGCCAAAGCACTGATTTGCTCTAACTTCTGCTCCATACACAGGCTTCCCTCCTCTTCCCTCCATCTAGCTATGTATTCAGTGGCACAAGGGATACACACAAAATATAAGACATACGTTCTTGGGACCAGTGCTGTGGACACCAGTGAGACGCAGGGAGTACAGGTCACCAGAGGTGCGCGAGCTCTGGCCGCTCTCCCTTCGTGCTCTCTGTGCCCTCTTTGTCAGTGTGCTAGATGCTTATGTTTGATGCACCACACCCTCCTCGCTGTGGGTGACTGAAGGATAGAGACCCATGGAGAAGATAAGATGCATCCAAAAGCAAGAAAGCATGGAGAGGTGCTGGGAGACTGGGGAAGCTGAGCCACGCCTCCTCAGACACACCCCACTGCCGGGGCTTCAATCACAAGTTCACCGCCAGTCCCTGATTTCACCTTAGCTTAAGCTCGGTGACTATAGAAGTCCTGTGGAACCGAGAACAGAGAAGACATGCTGGTTCTGGTTTTCTAGACAGATGATGAGACTACAATGACAGCTGAGCTCTCTAGGGTGAAATTCCCGTCCATCAGGAAGTGACGCCGAAAGTCTAAATACAGACTATTCCACAGGCTCCCTGTAAGGAGCAACCGTCATGAGCACAGATACACAAGCCACACCACAGAAGGCTTCACGTGGAGAAGATGAACAGTTCCTAAAAAGCTAATAGCTGGGTAACAAGCTTACTGTCCACAACCCATGTTGTCAGCTACTATCAAATGGGAGCTCTTATCAAGTACAGTTTAAATATCAATATAGATCAAAATAATGCGTCTGTGCGGCTGTTGAGATTTGCTTGGCCACTGTTCTCTCCCTTCATCTGCTGATGGTTCCTCTTGTTCCACCAAACAGTCCCCTCTTTTGCTCTCAACTCACACACACACTCATTTTCCTCCCCTTTCTTGTTCCTCCCTCTCCCTCTCCATTTAAACCCTTCTCTCTCCTCACAGTCCCCCTTCCATGATCTTTATATATTTTAAAATCTAGAGTAAACATAGGAGAGAAAACACCTGGCCTCTGTCTTCCTGAGCCCGCTGGGTTGCTATCTCTTGGGCACACTGACTTACATTCCTCCCACGCTATTTGTGAGAATGGCTCAGCTGAGTCACATGGTTCTATTTTCAGCATTTCTTGAGGAACCTCCACGCTGATTCCCATGGTGGCTTCACTCGTTTCCAAACAGCGGTGTCTTGAGAGGCCCTTCTCCCCACAAGTGGTGTAATTAAATAACATCCTAAATTATTTACTAAATTAAAATTGAATCAAACAACTGCACGCTTCTCCTGCTGTCATTTCTTGTGTTTTCTTCGGTGTTTCTATGTGTTTTAAGAAGAGACTTACTATATACCACCAGCAGACTGAAGTTCAGAGATTACAGGCACACGCCACTATGTTCGGCCCTTACAATAAGAGTTCGCTAAGTGCAGAACACGTGAGAGCAAACAGGGCTGGGAGGCAAACTCAGCCAGCCACCTGTCTGTCTGAGAGTTTTGTTTTAATAGTCAACAAGCTAAGAACACCTTTAAATGTTTTAAAATTACATTGGTTGATGTGTTTATTCAGCAAACTTTGGGCTTCTGTTCCCTGGTCCCAGGAACTGAACATCAGGCTTGGCACTGAGACATTGTGTCACCCCGAGAATAATTTTAACTTAAATAATTTTAAGTTTGAAATGTCTGGCCTTGGGGCCACTTCAGTAAAGGCACTTGCCACCAAGCCTGATGACCTGGGTTCAATCCAGGATCCACGGGGTGGAAGGAGAAAAGTAACTTTGACAAACTGTCCTCAGACCTTCATTCATATTCATGTGTGTGTGTGTGTGTATATACACCAAATAAATGAATATAAATAAATATAAACATGTAAATAAATATTTCATCTTGTCACACTGCATAGGTGTTTTGGTATGTTCTGATTATTGCTTTTATTTTCTCTTTACTCCAAGTCTGAAAATGAGTCAAATGTGAACCACTTACCTTCTTAGACATTCGACAGAGAAATTTGATGGTGGATTTGTTCAAGGTCACAGCCCTGATGACCAGGAATGTACCTGTTTCCTTACCTATGCTCTGAGGTGTTCCGATCACACAACTGTCTTCCGAGCGTGGCTGCTCAAAGTATCTTAAACATTCTCTACATATTTGATAGCTTGCCATAGTATAAAATCATCCTTCCTAAAATAGGTGGAGAGCAGACTCCCAACCCACTTCCTGCAGAGTAGACAGCACTGTGCTCAGTGGTACCCTGCCTGACGACAAGGGGGAGCATCCTTGGCAGAGTACTTCCGACCAGTTCCTAGAAACTGCCTGGGGTTTGTCTCTTCGGACCTGCCTATCTGCTCCTTCAGGCTCTTCAATGTAATCTCACTCCGACAGGTCCCTTGCTCCGTAAACAAGATCACAAACTCAGAAACTCTTATGATACTTGATGTTTTATTACATCATTTACTCATATGGAGATGAGAACACATGTAGAGGAATTTCCCTTAATTACCTGATTGGCTAAGAGAGATGACAAACAGCCAATGGCTGGGTGAAAATGAGGAGGTGGGTAAGACAGGAAGAGAGGGGGAAGAGGAAGAGTAGGACGAGATGGAGGACGGAGGAAGACAGAGGGAGACAAGTTGAAAGGAAGATGGAGCAGAAGCACGTGGCCTGGAGGAACTGCAAGTAGCAGGGATGCCATAGCTGGGGAAGAAAGAGGCAAATCTGCCCACTACAGGCCTGCAGTTTATAAATATATAACCGAGTGGCATTTTCCTTGCATGGGCTTATTGGGGTCCGTGATTTACTGCAACAACTATGAGTGTGCAGGTCAGAGGGCAGCTGCTAGGCGCTGGTTCTCACTCCACCATGTTATGGTCAGGCTTGGCGGCAAGTGCCTGTACCTGCTGAGCCGTTCCACCAGCCCAAACAGACTACTTTCTAAAGACTTCCAGTGCATCTCCTCACCATCACCTTGCCAACCACAGTCCGTCTTCACCAGCTATTAAAGCTGCTGCCATTAAAAGGCCCCTGTGAGTAAGCTATCTGTTGTAGACACCGAACTAAACAGCTCTCCCTTGCCACGCTTCTTAGGGCCCTACTATGCACATGTGCCTCACACATTTGCAACAGAGGAGGAATAAAGCACACACACTTTGAACCCATTACCTGACCGCTGAGCCCTACACTTCACCACTAGGAACGTACTTTTCAAGTAGAAATACAAGGGCCCACTACTTAGAAAACTGTTTGTCATTATCAAGTACCACGAGGATAAAGCCACTGAAATGGGAGTGTAATCCTGGAATATGTGTTAGGGCAAAAATGCTTTCCTGTACTCTTTTGGGAAATGGACTTGGTAGTAATTAGCAAATCGCTTTATGATTACACTCTCAACACGGTAATTCCACATCCAGGAATTGGTACATTAAACATGTGAAAATGTGGCAAAATCAGATCTCTACCCCTTAAAGGACAATCGTGCCTTCGTGGGAAAGGGGAAAGTGTTATCTCTTGAGAGAAACACATGTCTCTACTCACCTGCAAGGTACAGGAAACAAACAGCTGCTTCTATGCTTGGGGGGCATCAAAACAGTGTAAACATGAACTTCACCTCTACTTTTCCCAAGGGAATTCTGCTGTTACAAATCCCCACAGGTCCAATAAGAAACCAGTAAGAAGATTCCCCAGACATAAATATACGGGGAGAGGTGTTCTGAGGCACAAACCTGGAGGTGGCAGGATCCTCAAGCCCTGGCATGGAAGCTTCCTTCAGGGCTCATTAACTTAGAACAAAATGTGAGAATGACAATAAGTAACTGCATGTTAAACCCTTTTAGAAAGTTAGCAATTTAGTTATTTCAAGAGGTCACTTAATACTAAACACATTTGTTCACGTTGTATTTTAAGTACATGCATATAGTAATCCCCTATGAAGAGAATACAGAATGAAGGACGCTTGCTTCCAGCACAGCAACGTACAGGTTCCGATCATGTGACTAAGGCCACGCTGCCCTCTAGTGGTGTAGGGCCACACTCACTGAGGCTTCTCGCAGATCAATAAGCCCCTTTTTTTATTGAAAGCTTTAAACTCACAAAGTTATGAAGAGTCAACAAAGTTTCTAAAAACATGAACTCTTAAATGCTGAGGCCAACTGACCAAAAGAACACTCCGTTTTAAAGCCATGCTTCATTCTTTATTCTCCAGTTCTCTGTAGGCACAGACAAAGCCAGGTCTCAAGAGATAAGCAATAAGCAGGGCACGGAGGCACAGGCTGTTAAACCCAGCACCTCAGAGGTGAGTTCCGGGCCAGCCTGCTCTACATGGTAACACCTTGCCACAAAAAAAAGAAAATATCGGAAATCGTTTATTTCAAGCCAGGAAATCTACACAAACCAAAGAAGTTCAAGTCTCCACCACGCTTACAGCCTATGACCAAACTGTGAATGAATGAATGAATGAATGAATGAATGAATGAATGAACTACCTTTAGACTTTCTTTCCAACCAAGTGCCAGATACCTTCAATGGTGGCTGTCACATTCTTCCCTCTGTAAGTTCAGCCCTAGTGATTTGTGCCAGGTCCATGTGTATGGTTTCTGATGGTCTTCCTCTTAGACTCATTCATCACCAATGCTGTCTCATCAGAAGGGAGATTGTGGGTATGTAGCTCACTGAGAAATGAAGCTTCTACTCCTGTCTACCAGATAACACCACACAGTTAAGAGGAAGACTGGCTAGGGGAAACCCAACTTCATGGAGTTCATCTGGGGATTCAAGGGGACCTTGGAAAACAGGCTTTGTCACGATAGGCAAAAATCAAAGGGCAGGCTCACCATACTGTTTAAGGAAAGCAGCGGGTCCACCTGCACTGCATTTTAAATGTTACAGTGTTTCCTTTGCTTCTTGAGTTACAAGCCTGCAGGCTCTCACTCCCAGGAAACTCCGACAGGAAGATAAATGCCTGATGGTGGAGCCCTAGTGTGAAGCCAGAGCTGAGCTGAGCAGAGCAGAACTGGCTGACAAGTGGCCGACTCAGACTCACGTCAGCACTACTTATCTCCTTCAGCATCCGTGAGTCACATGGGAGGGGCTAATGCACATGATGAGAAGTTCCCTCAGGTGTGCTCTTACTATAACAGGTGACAAGGGCTTTTAAAAACCTGACAGACTTCGTGGAAGTTAAAAGCAAAGAAGCCTTGAAAGGATTTTAAGTAACAGCCAAGCACTGTCAGTCCTAGGCTTGAAGAGGTCAAAGAAAGAGAGTCACCACAAACTGGAGGCCAGTTTGGACTACACAGTAAGACGTGACACACTCCCCCCCCCCCAATTGAATTGTTAAAAATTTACAAGAGACATGCTAGACTGCAAAGCTTGGAACCAGCGAAAGGTAACCAGTATATGATTCAAGTATGTTGCTAGACTCTTCTAAGAAGCAGGGAGCTGGAGGTGGAGGGGCAGGGGCTTGAAGGGCAAACCTGACAACCTTGGTTCTATCCTCAGAATCCAAGTAAAGAGAGAGAGAGAGGGGTACCCCAGCACTCAGGAAGCAGAGGCAGGGGGATCTCTGTAAGTTTGAAGCCTGGTCTACAGAATGAGTTCTAGAACAGCTAGGGCTACACAGAGAAACCCTGTCTTGAAAAACCAAAAAGAAAGAAAGGAGAGGGAGGGGGAGAGAGGGAAGGAGAAGAGAAGAAGAAACAGAGAAAGAGAGAAAGAGAGAGAGAGAGAGAGAGAGAGAGAGAGAGAGAGAGAGAGAGGAGAGAGAGAGCCTCAACTCCACAGATGAAAGGTGTGGTTTTTACCCATCCATCCATTTACTGACACACTGTAGTGTTTCCTGCCTCCTGTAGGACAGTATTTTAAAGCATCTGTTCAGTGTATTATTCCAAATGTATTTGTGTACAGAAAATATAGCCAGGGCAAGGCTACAGAAAGCAAGTTAGAAACGGCAAAATGGCTCAGCAGGCAAATGTTCTTGTCTCTGAGCCTGATGACCTGAGTTGATCTCTGGGATCTACATGGGATTGGATGCAAATCAACTTCCCCAATGGTTCTCTGACCTCCACACGTGTTATGTGCACACATGGACACACACACAAGTAAGTAACTGTAAAGAGCAAAGTGTAAAACCTGCCTCTGGTGGGGGCTGCAGAGATGGCTCAGCAGTTAAGAGCGCCGACTGCTCTTCCAGAGAACCCAGGTTCAATCCCCAGCAACCACATGGCAGCTCACAACTGTAACTCCAAGATCTGACACTCTCACACAGACATACACCCAGGCAAAACACCAATGCACATAAAGTAAAAATAAGTAGTGTTTTAAAACTGACAAACCATGCACGTTTCAAAATTAAGTATGCTATGGAGCTCTGTAATGAATCTTTTTCTTAATTTTTTAAAAAGATTTATTATATATATATATATATATATATATATATATACTGTAGCTGTCTTCAGACATACCAGAAGAGGGCATCAGATCCCATTACAGATGGTTGTGAGCCACCACATGGTTGCTGGGAATTGAACTCAGGACCTTTGAAAGAGCAGTCAGTGCTCTTAACCACTGAGCCATTTCTCCAGCCCTTTCTTAATTTTTGAATAAAACTTTTAAACTTATTGAATACGTGTGAGTTTTCGGCTGCATCTAAGTATGTGTACCACAAGCATGCCTGGTGCTCTTGGAGGTCAGAAAGGGGAGTCAGATCCCCTAGAGCTGGAATTACAAATAGCTGTGAACCACAGCTTAGGTTCTCTGGGAGAGCAACGCATACTCAACTATCGAGTCATTTCTCGAGCTCCAAATACTTAACATGTTTTTGAATGTCTGCTGCATACACATGGAGACCAGGGGACAGCTTCCTGTGTCCTCCTCAGCAACACTGCCACCTCCTTTGATCTCACACTGGCCTGAACTCACCAATTAAACTAGCCTGGCCAGCCAGCAGCCTCCAGGAATCCTCGGCCTCTCCAATGCTGGGATTAAAGTGCATGTTACTATGCCCAGCAGTTGTATACAGGTTCTGGAGATTAAATTCAGGTCTTTGTGCCTGTAAGACAGACACTTTACTGACTGAGTCATATTCCCCAAAGTCCTTATCTACATTTAAAGGCAGTTTTAGGTAATCCTCAGGTTAGAAATTCTCAGGAGAAATATTTGAATACAGGTAATAAATATGCATTTGAGATCTCAAATATAAAAATTTGTTTTGAGCCTTTGAGTATTTTCTACATACACACACATCCTTGCTATAACAGCCCAAGGGATCAAATGGAGGGCTGGTACAGCCACTCTATCCTTATCTATCCACTCTATCCTCATCTATCCACTCTATCCTCATCTATCCACTCTATCCTCATCTATCCACTCTATCCTCATCTATCCACTCTATCCTCATCATAATGGGAAAAAAACAGGCCAAAGTTGATGATCCAGCTCCTGGAGGCCACATGGTGGAAGGAGAGAACAAATTCCCCTTTGCTTTCCTCTGACCTCTAAAGGAGCCTTGGCACACACAGAAATACAAACATACATGTACACGCACACACAGTGAAGAAATACAATAAATACTTCAATTCCAGCTATTCTGAGTTTCTTTGTATAACTTATGAGTTTGTTATGGAGAACATATGCAATATAGGAGTAGACATACTGTATAGCCAGTGCCTTGAGTAGACATACTGTGTACCCAGTGCCTTCAGTCCTTCCTATAGCAAATTAAAAATGGATCGACAACGTAAGCAGAATCTAGGAAGCTGGAAGAAGAGAATCTAATATCTGTCTTTAATATGCTGAAAAGTTCCCCCTCCTGGGGGAAAATACCAGCAGACATGCAAGCCCTTCATGTGAAGTATTCTCTAGCATATCTTAAAAGTTTGGTGCTTGCAAGGCTAAAAGGTTATAATAGAAGTTAAACGGTAACACTACAGCCAGCTCCCTGCCCAGGACCTTTAGGGAATTGCGCCTACAGAGGAACAGCCCCAGGCATGGATACACACCTCTATTGTGACTGAAAGCACCAAGTCTTGTGAGAAAAGCTATTTGGTCATTGAAGAGCAAAGTATTTTAAGCATCTCACAAGTTTCTAACATTGTTTTCATACTGTTCTCAAAAGTAAAGTCATGGACTGTGTGTGTGTGCACGTGTGTTTGCTTTTGTCTGCAAAATGAGACCAGTGGGTTAAAGCATTAAGGATCCTGGGGACAGCTCCACCAAGCCTCCAGGATCGTGTTGTGGGAGCCCACAGTATGTCTGAGAAATTACCTTGTGTTTTTGGTTTTGTTTAGAATTTAGCAGAATCTATATATTGTCTTTAAAAGAATCAGGGAACTAGAAAGATGACTCCGCATTTATGAGCACATCTTGTTCTTATAAGAATCAGTTCCCAGCACCCACATGGTGGCTCAACCAACTGAAACTATATAGTGCTCCAGGGGATCTGCTGCCCTCTACTGCCCTCTTCTGGTACTGCACTCACATCTCACGCACGTGTGGAAAACACACACATACACATACACACGCACGGATACATATTTTTAAAATAACAAAGAGTAATGTGCAACTCGATTCAAATGGAAGACACAGTTCTCTTGACCATAAATATATGAACTGCCCAGAGATCTTGGTATATTTAATCCTTGACCCAGCGGAGTAAACAAGTTCTTCTTTTGGGACTGTGGCAGAGGAGCTGCTAAGAACACCTTCTGGTTATCAGAAACATCGGAATCAGAACTATTTAATACGTAGTAGACTATCAAAATAAGAAAAACACGGCACAGGAACTTTAGCTCTGGATCACAGCGAGCACTGGTTTTTATGACTCTAGAATGTGTACTTTTCTCTCTGACACTGAATAGCTCAAAGTGACATGTTTGCCACAGAGGGTCTTTGAGGAAGTCTTTCTGACCACTACTGCTTGGGACTGACATCTGATCTCACTTTTTCTACAGCACCATGTTTAATAAGTCGGCATACATTTATAGGGGAAGCTCCAGTACCCACCCCCTAACTTTCACAAGTCTTGAGATGTTCCATTCTACATAGGTATGCATTTCCAAGGAAGTCGATAAAAGTGGATAGTGCAGAGGGTGCGGATGGAGCTCGTTTGGCAGACTGATTGCCGAGCATGCAGGAAGCACCACGTGTTAAGAGGTATGGGCTTAGCACTCTGGAAGTGGAGGCAGACAATCTCAAGTTCAAGGCCATCCTGATCTACATAGTGAGGATTCAAGACCAACTTATTGACATAAGACCCTGCCCCCTGCCCGTACTGAGCTGTAACACTTGGGGAAGCATTCTCTCTCCTAGAGCACTCACGGCTGGACTTGGCAGACCAGGCTCACAGCCCTGCTGGTGCTGGTGCTGGTGCTGGTGCTGGTGCTGGTGCTGGTGCTGGTGCTGGTGCTGGTGCTGGATTTCCACTACCTGCCCTTTGCAAACCACCCAAACCTCCTTGTGCTTCTCTTCGAAGAACAGTAACACTGGCGGCTTTCCTAGCCAGACCCATGGAACCCATTCATCCTGGTTTCACTTTATCCTTTGGGCAGATAGAGGGCGACAGGATACAGACAGGCAATAGAAGTATGGCCAGTCCCAGAATCCTGTTCCGGGTATACAAAGACACCATGCCTGTGGGGCTCCAAGAATCCTAATATCGGCCTGCTATGAAATTTGTGTATTCTAAACCTGACACTATTAGGCAAAATGATGATGTACTTGTGCTTTCTTGTCAAGTTAAAAGTTCTTTATACCCTCAGACCTAAACTCATCTTATTGAATAACCAAAAAATAAAAAATAAGCCTGTGTGTGTGTGTGTGTGTGTGTGTGTGTGTGTGTGTGTGTGTGTGAATAATCTCAGACTTAGGAAAGCAGAGGCAGGAGGATCCCAACTAGGAGGCCAGCCTGGGGTTACATGGCAATACATTATTTCACAGAAAAGAAAAGAAGGGGCTGGAGAGATGGCTCAGCAACTAAGAGCACTTAGACTTGGGTTCACTTCCCAGTATCCAGATGGTGGCTCACAATCATCTTTAACTCCAGTCCCAGAAGTTCCCACACCTGTCCTGACCTCCAAGGGTGCTGCACACATGTCATGCACATATATACATGCAAACAACACACACACACACACACACACACACACACACACACACGTATAAAATATACATACACACATATAAAACATCTCTAAGATTAAAGAAGGGAGAGAAGAACTGGGATATTCAAAACATCCATTCTACTTTTCAGAAAGACTAGCCATCTGGTGAACTTTAAAATATATATGTTATTATTGAAGGAGCACACATGGTGCACGTCTGAGGGTCAAAGGACACCCGTGTGAAGTGAGTTCTCCCTGCCGCTATGCTGGCTCCAGAGGCCAGCCTGGGTCACCAGGATTGAGCAGCAGGCATCTTGACTCACCGAACCATCTCGGCAGCCCTTGACAAACTATGAAATGGTTCAATAGGTCCAAGCTTTCTAGTGCGGCAGAATTCACAATGAGAGCAATTTCTAGTCTGAGCAAGTCAGTGGAGTGGATCAGACATTTCCTCCACTTGTGTATGAGCAACAAACACAAGAGCTTAACGTGGCCATGACTGGAATGATAGTCACAAGGCAGTAAGCCAGGCCTCGTCTCCAGAATTTACTCTGGGGCCATGAGTTTCCAACATTTTTCCATTATCACACCCCTAATGATTCTAATCAGTCCTTTCCCCCCAATTACCTCGCCCAATCAATTTTAACACCAGAGACATTAATTTATGTACAGTCCCCTGGGAGTCAACAAACATAGTATCTAAGAATCACCCAAGAATCAGTTTCCACTCCCCTGGAGGCAACATGACCCAACTGAGGAATTATGGTCTTAGAAGCTGTTCATCTAATATTCTCAGGATATGTGGGGAGATATAGACACTCACTGTACTTTTCAATCAAAATTCTTTCAAAAGAACTTCAATATTTTAAAAGACTAGATCTAGGACCTTGGTTAGAGGACATGTCCCCTGTGAAGCAGCAGTGGGTAGATTTCTGAGGCGGTGTGGGCCACATCCCATCTCTGAGGCATCTTCTTTACTTTGTTTTGGTCCTATTGTGTTTTACAAATACAAAATCCTATCTTAGTTCAAGAACCCTAAGCAAACATGCTATGACCAAATTTGGCCTGTGGGTTTACTTGATGCTGGTCTACAAGGGCCACAGCTAACGGTTTTGGAGATCTTAACACTGTAATGTAAAAGGGAAACAGATCTGTTTACAGATGGCTGCCAGCCTTTAGGGAGAGGGAGATGGGACGTTATCATTTAATGGGCACAGAGTTTCTTATCAGCGAGTTGAAAAGCTCTGTAGACCAACAGCGATGGTAGTCACAGCATCCAGGCAGACTACATACACTGAACTGTACGCTTCAAGGCGACTAGAATGGTTAAGATTTATGTGTATTTCACCAGGAGTTTGAAGTATTTATTTTGATTCATATCTGTGTATGTAACTGTCTATCCATCTGTCTGTAGGAACACATACATGTGATTACTTCAGAGGCCAGAAGAAAGCATCAGATCCTTTGGAGACTGAGTTATAGGTGGCTGTGAACCACGCATCATTGGTGCTGGGACCTAATCTTCAGTTCTCACTCTCGCTCTTGTAGACAGCCTAGGTTTAGTCCCTAGCACCCACGGCAGCCTAGAAGCATCTATAACGTGAGTCCAGGGGAGCACTTGGTGCTCTCTCTCTCTGGCCTCTGCGGGCACCATGCACATGGTGCACATATACATGCAGGCAAAATGCTGACACATAATCAAAATGAATCTTAAAAAAAAAAAAAAAAAAAAAACAGAGTAGTTATCTTTAAAGCTGAAGAATAGGAAGCAAAAAGAACCCTGATAACCTGCCCACATTGCAACCATGAACTTGAGGTTCGGCACCATCTGCAGACAGCTCCTAAGCACCTGAGGGGCTGCAGCAAGAGGACTGCAAGTCTTTCAGCCCTGCCTGGACTGAATAGTGAGACTATGTCACAGAAAACAAAACAAAACAAACAAACAAACAAAAAAAAACCAAATCCCACATAACGAACAAATGGCCCCTTACTCCAGCTGAAGTACAGACATTGGATTTGCAGAATTCCCACCACCAGGGACCCCTTTTATTATTTTCTCTTACAGAGATCATATTCTAAAATATTTTATTCTTGGCTTGGGGAGATGGGTCAGGGTTTTGGTAAAGTACCTTCCATGCAAGCTCATGGAGGCTTACAGTGACTGAACTGAAATTCGGGGAGACTTGCATGGGTCTAACCTAGGCCTTCTGCATATATGTTATAGTTGTGTTGCTTGCTGTTTTTTATGTGACTTCTAACAGAGGGAGTGGTGCTGTTTTTGACACTTCTGCCTGTGTTTGAGGCCCTTTTTCTCCTATTGTGCTGTGGAGGTGCCTAGTTTTTCTACAACTTGATGTGCCAGTGTTTGGTTGACAGCCCTGGGAGGCCTGCCCTTTTCTGAAGGCTTTAAGGGAGAGTTAAATGAGGGTGGACTAAGTGGAAAGGAAGAAGGGGAAACTGTGGTTGGAATGTAATATATAAGGGAATAGATTAATTTTTAAAAAGTGAAATAAAAAAGAAATATCAGAAAAAAAAAAAAAAGCAACCAAACCCCACAGCCCTCTTTGCTTAAGCTAGACTATGTGAATTTCCATTACCAGGAACAAATAAAACCAGTTATGAGGTTACCTGACATGGAAGGATAAAGAGTATCATCCCTGACCAAGTATGCCAAAGGTCACCAGCACCCAGCTCACGCTGAGCTTGCTCCTGGCCCTTCCTACCCTCTAGTTCTCTTCCAGGAAACTAGGTTAAACCTCTTTACTGCCTGCCGGGTGTTCAGGAGTCCCATGGACAGGCAAACTGAATCCGGTGTGCTGAAGCACTTCTTGCAGCCATGGCTACGCCGGCACCAAATGCAGAAACTTCAACATCTTCACCTCTAGAGAAGTCCCCTCAGCCGAGCGTCACAGACCAGGCTTCAGGCTCACTTGGCGCGGGGCCTGGAGTGGTACCAAAAAGCACACATTCTTTACGTGCAGCTCGTGTAAATGGTGTTCATCCACAGAAAGAAATCTTTAGCACAAACAGAGGGCCAAGAAAAAAATTCTTTCTTCCCATTCGCCAATCACTCTACCTGGATAATTGTGTATTATAATTTTCTTTAATTTTTTTCATTGATGTGGTATTTATTTTCTTTCTTTCTTTCTTTTTTTTTTTTATTGGATATTTTATTTACATTTCAGATGCCAATCCCTTTCCCCATTTCCCTTCCCCAGAAAACCCCTATCCTGTGCCCCCCCTTTTCCATTTGGCTTTTATACAAATTTTTAAATGTTAATCAAAGGCTTTGTAAGTATGGTAATGCTCAATCAGAAGTGTAACCTAATACCCAATCTAGCTATGTAAACTATCTTTGACTAGTGGGGACACGTGAACTTCTGCCTCCATGCCCCCTCTCTCTTTCTCTCTCTTTTTCTCTCTCATTACCGAGCTTCTCCTCTACTTCATCTTCTCCTCTCCTTACTCCATCTTTTCCTCTCGGTGCTCCTTCCCCCTTAGCTCCTCCTACATATTACCCTTCCTGTTAAAATAAAGCTTTTCTCTCAGAATACAATTAGAGCATAATTATTCCTATTTGTACCAGTGAGGTACAATATAGTCTTAATACCCAGTCCATTCTTTTGTTGACTAGCCAGAACCTCTGCCGTCTCTCTTGACTAGAACACTTAGTTTTGAACCTGGCTTTTTCTTGGCTTTAGAATGAATGTCAGCTGAGAACCCTCCACTCAGATCTTTTCTCTCAAGGTAAATAGCCTGGATTGGCTATGAGTCTATAGGTCTTCAATGCCGTCAGAAATCCAGAATGACTAAATTAACTGAATTTATGGGAAGCACTAAGCATAGCTTCTAAAACTTAGCCAATTTATAGAGACCGCTGAACACCTGGACAACCCCTATACTACCGAACGTTGGAGCATCAAATCTTCAGCCTTCTGGCCCAAACTCATCTGACAGACTTTAGTGCTGCAGAATTATTAAGGGCTGGTTACTCTGTCTAGGCAGATATAATTAGTCGACTATTCTGCAAGTGTGTCCTTTTCTGTAGATGGAGAGAGGCAATTCTTGCCTGGTGGCTGTCTCACCACAACAGGAGCAACTCCAATGATGCTCAATTTCTTCTTAGAATCCAAGACAGGAAGCTGTCAGGAGCAGACAGGTCTCTAATCAAAATGAACATTAATATAGAAATATTTGTGACGTCAATTCTATGGATTTCTGACGTTTTGAAATCCAACTATCCATGTAAGGTAACCTGGACTGCTGTCTGTTATCTCCTCTCAGGTATTTCTAAATGAAATATAGAAAACACCCTAACGTGGTATTTATTTTCTATTCATTAAAGACTCATGCTTAAAGACACTTACAATATTAATTGAAGTCACCCTAGGAGCTCATGTTTTTATATCCCATCACTGGGGATTCAGAAGAGAAGACAGTCAACACAATCACAGAGAGAATCGCTCAGTTTAAAACTTGAAAGGTTAGGTCCTAAGGCACTACACACAACTTGGGTTTCGCTATAAAAGTCCTTGGCTTTAAGACAGAACATTCTGTTTACTTCACTATTAGGAATGCCTCTTAATGCCGGGCAGCACCTTTTTGGTAGGTGGTTGTTCATTTTTAGCTGTTATCTGTGAACTTAAGTAGAGAAGAGCTCACTGAGAAAGAGCACATGACCAATTATGATATGGAAGGGGGTAGGGGAGGCAGGGCTCAGTGGCCTTGAGACCGTAGGTAAGATGGTCAGGCGAGATTGAGGAGGAGAAGCCCAAGTGAGGCAAAGTATGAAGCCAGGCTGGGAGCTGACAAAGAAGAAACACACAGACACACAAGCACATACACACGTGTACACACACGCACACAAAACACAGGCACACAGACACACATGCATGCATACTGAATGAAAAAGGGAAAGAAACATGACTAGTCCTGGGTATAAAGGTGGAGGTTTATTATACATAAGTTGGAGAGCAGAGCCAGAGGCAGGGACATCTGGGAGAGTCCAGAGTGGACATGGCCCTAAGCAAGCCATGTGGGGAGATACGGAGAGGGAGGGGAACAGAGAGGGAGAGAGGGGAACCAGATGCAGCAGTCAGGAGGCCTAAGGGGAAACAAAGGCCAGATAACCAAAATGGTTGAATTACTATGGGAAGGGCAGCGTAGGCCCTGGCCTGGAGAGTTTAGGGTTAGGGGTAGGGTATGCCAGCCAGGAGAGCCCTATGACAGGTGGGGACTGAGGGACACAGGGAGAACCTGGTGGCCAGTGTCAGCTTTGATATGTTAAATAGGCACCTCAGTCATTTGTCCCAGGCTTGAAACCTGGCACAGAGACACACAGAAATAAACACAGACACACTTGCACACACTTTTAAGAGACAAGAGAGAAAACTAATGCCATACACTGCTCTTTCTGGCTTGCTGGTGATGAATCTTCCACCATTTCCCTGCTCCGGATCCATTTTTGACTAGTTCTTGGCCGTTCTCACCATCTCTTCTTTTGGTTTTGTTTTCTTCCATGTGAAACTACAGTGTAACTGTTCAGCGCTACCTATGCTATGGATAGAACCGGTTCGTGACCGTGAGTCACCGCTACGAGAAACCTGGTAAGTTAATAATTAATATGACACTTGAAAAGTGTTCGGAAGGAGGGAAAAGGTGGGTGGGTGGGTGGGTGGGCCAATCTATCTTAACTGAGTGGTATCTCTGTGGGCTGAGACAGAACTGATGTGTGCTTGAAGCCAGGGCTACACGTAAGCTCCAGGCCAGCCTTGGCTACGCGGTGAGATCCTGTCAGAAGAAAGGGGAAGGGAGAAAGGGAATCACAGGCTTCTATCTTGTATTTGAAAAGAGAAACATAAGAATTACTTTCTAACTGAGGACTACACAGGGGAAAGCTGCTCATTTCAGATTTTCTACCAATTTAATATTATTAAATTATTGCACATTACATATTCATATTATTTACATATTGATATTTTTATAATACACAATGTATTATTTATTATAAATATATTCTATAAACATTGTGTGGATATTATATATTATTAATTATTATAATTAATATTAAGGATAAGTTTTTTTGTTTTATTTTGTTGTTTTGTTTTCTTTTGGTTTTTCTTTTCGGTTTTTCAAGACAGGGTTTCTCTGTGTAGCCCTGGCTGTCCTGGAACTCACTCTGTAGACCAGGCTGGCCTCGAACTCAGAAATCTGCCTGCTTCTGCCTCCCAAGTGCTGGAATTAAAGATGTGCACCACCACTGCCCGGCAAGGATAAGTTTTGAAAAATTATAAAACTCTTTTTTTGTCATTAGTTTTGAGAAAGAAAAAGACATTTTTGCCATCAGAAATGTGAGCTGACTCAGGCTGTGCCCAGGCATTTGTGAAGCAGTAGCAGCTCCTAGGATCAGGTATCCTGGGGTCCAGATGATGTTGTCTGCTGCTAGGCCACAGTTAGGCCAGAGGCAGGTGGTGAGCGTGAACTAGTCACAACTGGATAAGTCACAACTGGACCTTCTCACAGGCGGCAAACACAAGTAAATAGAGGGGCCAATAAATAAAACCAACTTCCAAAATGACTAAATCGATGAGGCCCAATGTTCTCTTCTCTCAGTTCAACCAAATCCAACACGTGTTTTGGACCAAGAATGGCTAGCAGTTACCAACAGATGACAACCAAACAGCTTGCCTGAGGTGTGCATCTCAGCACTCCCACCCCCCACTGTCCTCAGGCCCTATCCACTCATCAATACGACTATAAAAAAGCTGAGGAAGGGAAGGCAGACCACAGAACAACTCAGAAAAATATGACTTTTAAATGTACTTAAGTATCCTAACTAGAGACTAGAAGCGTATAGTAGCACATGGCCTTTGAGTCCAATAATGATACTTCTACAGAAAAATATATTCCTACAGACATGCTGTGGTTCTAGTGACAGCCACCCATTTCTAACTCCTCCAGTGAGAACAATGGTCCGTTAGACACAGAGGGAGGCAGAAGGATGAACAATCTCCAAGGATGGGAAAAAGTTTAGAATAAAATGTAGACAGTTCAATATCCACGGATATGACACGGGCAAGTGGAGCATTTCATAGCAGGAGAGACCTGCATCTTTATTTCCATGCAACATTAAACCCGTGCAGGTTTCATACTGAGTCCCATCTTCATGGAAGCTATTACAGCCATCTGCTTGAATGCATGATTACGGCAAAGTCACTTATCAAATTCTAACAAGTCCTCTTAAAAGCAGATTATTTTCTTTGGGGATTCAGATTTCCAAAATTAATGTCAAAAAAGAAAGAAAAGAAATTGCCAATATATTTATTGATCATAGATATTATCAAGGCTATGACCAAGAATTTCAAGGGTAGGGTGTGGCTCTGTAATGGAATGTTTACCATGAATACAGGCCCTGGCCTGGATCCCAAACACAGGGATTCAAAGATAGAACCGTAAGCTCTCTCACCAACCTACCCATCCATCCGTGGACCACATCCTAGATTAGCCTCGACAAAAAGACAGAGTGGGAGCACACAAGAGTGGCATGTCCTCACCAGTCACATCAAGTAGCATTCTTTGTTCCTGGAGCTGTTCAAGCCTTACTGAGACAGGAAGGTAAGAAAAGCTCTCAGACCAATCAGATGATAGTAGGTGTTAACAATAGAAAGGAGCCCTTGCTCTTCAGAAACACACAGGTGCAAACACAAGGAGAAGAGCTTTCAGTCGCAACCATCAGCATTCCTAAAGACACCACAAATAGGCCCACAAGAAAGCAGTGACATCAGACTGCCCTTCCTCAAAAGGAGCCTAGACTCTTCTCCCAACTTCAACTAGAGCCTCCCACTGCCCTACACAGCCGTACAGAGTAGTGCTCGATGCTTCAGTCTTTATGACCACAAACTTGTGACAGATGCAGAACTATTCAGACCTCGGTGTTATAGGAAGCTACAAAGAAAGCCCTCCTGGTCTCTTAAAGCCTTCTTGAACTGGAGGCCAACTATCTGCTCTAGATTACCCACGCTGCATGACTGTGGGTCTTCCTATATTAAGAAACTTTGGATAGCAGAAAGAATGCAGGTTTTACAGTCAGACAAATATAGATTGTGTCTGAAGGTCTTTCTTTTCTCCTTTCTTAATGGTGGACTTCTGCTCCTGTGGGGTTCAAATAAGGCTGCCACCACAGAGCTACTGGTACCTCAGCACCAGTGCTTGTTAAGGGGCATCTGTTCTTCATACTGGGCCCACTAGACTTCATCCTTCCCAGCACAAATCTATGCGCTGACCACGCATAGCAGTGGACGCCTGTTCAAAAGAGCTCCAACTGTCAGTTGGCCTGTGGATGCTTCGCAAATGCAGAAGTCAGCTGCCATAAGCCCGCAATGCAGACTAAGGTGCCTCCTGGCTCCAGAAAAGCCTCCTAAGTGAAGGCACTGACCCCCAGTCTCTCCTCCTGGCCTTGCTTTCTATCAGCTGAGTGAAGATGGGAACCCAGAACAGCACTCATTGGGAGGTGATGTTAGAAAAGGGCTTGCAAATATATTTTTGTAGAGGTGGTCAAGTTGGCACCGCTTGTGAGTGTGGGCAAACAGGCCGGAAGACCTGGTCCAACCTGGCCGTGTGCCTTACTGCTCTCGTGGCGGCCCAAGCCAGCAGTCACAGTTTCTGCTGCTGCTTGTGCTACAATGTGAGCTCCTACCTGCCTCACCTAAAGGCTGTAAGGACTGGGGAAGTTACTGTCTCTCACTGTACCAGCTAGGACGCACTCAATAAAATGATCTTAAGTAGCTGGGATATTGGTGAGACACAGGAATTCTACCTGCCCTTCTTGCCCCTGCAGTAGACAGATGCCTAAACAGAAAAAGGGCCCAAGGGGAAACAATGGGAATGTGTGGGAAAACAATGTTTCCCAAGGAGCCAGGGGAAACTGGGAAGGTGTACTTTTCTCTCTGAAACCCTTCCTCGGCCGGTAGGAAAAGTCCTGAGGGTGAGTGCCAGGCATCTGGAGTGCAGTGTTGTTGTGTCTTACCTGGAACCCAGTCTGCACTTAACTCAGAACACACTGTCAATTAGGGACCTTGATGATAATAGCATGTTACTCAGTAACGGAAGTATTGTTTGAATCAAACTATTGTAGCAATCGTGTCTTGGCAGGTGTGCCCAATTGATACAGAGCCAGGCACACACTGACAGGCCTGGAACAACTGCTACAAAATTGCCACAACTCAGTGCTTCAGTTTAAACTGTGACTCAGGTTATGCAAAGTGCTGTAGACATTCTAAGGCAATTATCAAATAGATTACCACTGGAGAAAACCACTGTTGTTTAAATTGGTTTCTGTGATGTCCTTCTAGCTCAGGAGTTCTGCCTCGAAAACTTGATGAGGAGCACACCAAATTCTTTAACTAGAAACGGTTCTTTTGGTTTTCTGAGATGTCCAACTATTTAGCACAAGTTGGTCTCACAGGAGCTGTAATACTCCTGCCTCAGCCTCTTAAAAGTGCTAGGATTAGAGGTCCGAGCCAACCACCCTATCTGATAAAAATAGGGGGTTCCCCCCTTTATTTTTTACTTACAGTTTTGCAGTTCAAGTGGAAGGTCAGAAGGACAATGTGCAAGGCTGGTTCCCACCTTCTACCATGTGGGGGCCAGAGGCTCCAACTCAGTCAGGTTAGCCGTATCACTACCAATGCCTTCATCTGCTGAAACATCTCACTGGCCCAAGCAAAGAATCTAGCCTAAGCCCTAATTCTGGGTCTGTCAGCAGCCAGCTCTGTGAGCAACACACCTAACATTTGTTTTATCTCATACCAAGTATAAGCACACACACCTGCTGGGTAGTCTTCCAGTCTGCTACATGCACACGCATGCACGCGCGCGCACGCACACACACACACACACACACACACACACACACACACACACACACGATATATGCAATCTTTAAATATAGATAAAAAAAGACTAAAGACACTTCACATCAACCTCTGGCCTCCACACACACATCACACATATGTATGCATGTACCCCCCCACATGCACACACATGCTTTCCAGAGACCTCTTGTTCCCCCAGTCTCTAGCAGCCACTGCTGGATCCCCACCCTGAGGTGAACCATAGGGAAGACATTCTTCAAGACCTCCCGAGACAGTCTTAATAGCTCGGGCTCTCCCAATCTTTGCTGTCCAAATTCTCCAAGCACAGTATATTAAACATTAGATTCAGATCTGTGGCTGAGATGACCCACGATTTCCCCCTCACTGCTGAGATCTTGGGGAAGCAGCCCCCAAGTGTATACTAAATACATGCTGATTTTTCTAGGGGTGGTGCAACATTTGTATTTTAAATCACTACTGGTGCCTACAATTACCATGCCGTTTATTTTATCATGTGTTACAGGCCCACTCTATGATTTACTCAATGTCAAGGTCTTGATAAGGGAGTTAACAATGAAATTTGACACTGTTACTATGGGAAAATACCACTCTTCTACTTCTACACCACCTGTATAATTCTCTCTCTCTCTCTCTCCCTCTCCCTCTCCCTCTCTCTCTTTCCCTCTCTCTCACATACACACACACACACACACACACTCACTCACGCATCCCAGCATGCATATGAAAGTCAGAGGACAACCTCAGGTGTACGCACTAGCCTTCCACCTTGAGCCAGGATTCTGTGTTGTTTTCCCACTGTATATAGCACACTAGAAGCCCGCAAACTCACAAAGTCTCCTGTCTCTGCCTCCCATCTCCCTTCACAGGAGCACTGGGGTTACAGCTCCCAGTATGCACCTGGATTTCTATGCAGATTCTGGGTTTAATCTCAGGTCCTCATGCCTTTAAAACAAATGTGTTTACCCACTGAGCCATCTCCCTATCCCTGCTTTGGAGCTGGGCAGATAGTTCACCAGATAAAAGTATTAGCTGCTAAGCATGAAGAGCCGAGTTCCAATCCTCCACACTTAAAAGCTGGGCATAGCAAAGCAAGCCTGTAACCTCAGATCCCAGGGTTTGCTGGCCAACCATTCTATCCAGCTAAATCATTAAGCACCAGGTTTTCTAAGAGATCCTGTCTCAAAAAATGAGGAAAGCAATAGAGGAAGACACCAAGGTTGACCCCTCACTTTAAGTTTTTCTTTACTAAACTTTCAGGAGGAAGACACTTTAGAGGACAAAAGGAAGTGAGTTCTGAACTTCTGGCCAACCATGTCAGTACTGGCTGTACCATACTTACACAAATCTGTGCCCAGCCCCCAGACCAGGTGGGCTAAGGTCACTCCCTACATCCTTAGGATGTCCATGCAGGCACACCCACGCACCATCTGGGGCAGTTCTGATTCAGTATACTCTGTGTTCACATTTCCCACCCCAACCTTACACCTCTAACAACCTTCCCCCCACCCCCACAGTGCAAATGTGCCCGGCCCACAAGCTACACAGAGAAGCATCAACTTAGCCTTCTCTAGCTTAACAAAAAGTTATCATCCTAAATTGCCTCCTTAAAAATTAACCTACACTTTGGAAAGGAGTGCTAAGGTTGCAGACTGGTTTTCAGCAGTGTTGACAGAGAAAAGGGATTTTTTTTTTCCTGTGCGGTAAAAAAAAAAGCCCATAATCCCAGCAACTTGTAGAGTTCAAGGTCCTTCTCTGAAACTACACAGAAAGGTCAAGACTAGTCTGGGCTACAAGAGACTAAAACAGAACAAAAGCATTTTCTGCTTACCTGTCAATTTAAAAAGGTATTAATTTTATTAGAGTGTACCTTTCCCTAAGAATGGTACCAAAATGAAACCGTACCAAACCAGATACAATGTATTTGAATCCTTGGGAATCCCTTCCCACAGCCAGTCTGGAGGAACACAAACCATGAGTGCCTCATTCCTTCCTGCTAGGGGTGTAAACAAACACATAGGTCCACGAGTGAGAGGGTGACTGAGATCTGGAGGGAGTCACTCAGAAGAGCCAGAAGACACTTGATTCAGGACAAGACCTTTTAGATGGGTGTTCAGAGAAACTATGGGGCCGAACACAGCCCATTTCCCAGTGTTCACGACAACTTTTACACTGTCTCTGCAGCTTACCTACTGCCCCACCTGCTCTGTCTGGACCTTGTCCCCACAGCCATTTCAGGGATGATCAGGCTAGTGATACATGCTAGTCTGAATTGTAGGCTGCCAGGCTCTCTGTTTTTCCTCCCTTTGGACTTTCCAGTGTTAATCCAATGTTTCCCATTCAGAAATCCCTTGCCAAATGCTTGGCAGTAAATGATAAAGAGGACGTATGTGGAAAACAGGAACTGCATACAGGTTTTGACTATCTTCTGTTCTGAACAGCATCCCGTCCCAGCCTTAACGGGCTGCAGGCATTTACAAGTGTTTCTGAGGGGGAGTTCTTCCTCAGTGGTGTAGCCTCTCCAAGTTGCACAAGAGACTATCAAAGACAGTGGAGCACACACAGAGACATGAACACAGAAGGGGGCCGGGTGGGAAGAATGGGTTATTTCAACCCAATTGCAACATCACCAATGAGGTAGAGAAGCCCCCTTATTCTGACCAGCAGATTAAAGCACCACCCACAATGTTTAGGTCTGGAAAAGAAGTACTGTGGCTGAGAAAATGCCTAGGATGAAACTGTTTCAAGGAAGGCACTCATAAACATCTCTGTGATGGTTTGAATGAAAAAGCGCCACACACACACAAACACACACACACACACACACCCCAGTGCCCAGCCACAGACTCTTAAGTTTGAATAGAATACTTGGTCTCCAGTTGGCAGAACTGTTTGGAAAGGATTAAGAGGTATGAGCATTTTGAAGGAGGTGTGTCACTGAAAGTGGGATTTGAGGTTTCAAACAACTGCCGCCATCCCCACAACCTCTCTGCCTCCTGTTTGCGGTTTGAGATGTGAGCACTCAGCTCTTCCTGCTGTCATGTCTTTGATCCAGCACCATGGACCCCCGACACTCTGAAACCACAAGTCCAACTAAATACTCTTTCATAAATTGCCTTGGTCATGAGGTTTGAATCACAGCAACAACAACAACAACAACAAAAAGAAAACCAACCAATACAACGTCTTCGTTAGAGCTCAAATAAATTTAGGTGTTAACTGGTCTAAAGCTTGCTCTGGCAAGCGGATGTGGAGGTTACAAACTAAGATTGCAAGCCTTGCAAGCCTCTCTTGCCTACCAACTGTAATGGTCATCACTGTCCCACAAATACAAACCCTTAGACTCAGTCTCACCGAGTGGGACTGGTGGCTCATAGTTGACATCCCAGCACTCAGGAGGCTGAGGCAGGACACTTGCCACAGTGAGAAAATCAATATACCACCATCACAAAGAGGGATATACCACACCAGAGAACAAGCTAGTTAAACAAGTCTCCAGAGCATTTGTTTGCCACTCACACCAGAAACAAGCCATATTTCTACTCAAAGAGAAAGCGTGGTAGGACTTTACCTGACAAACACTTGGGCTGTAGTAGCATGTAATTGAAAGTAGTGTTTAAATGCACCTGAACATGAATTATCACTGCCTTCCTTTTCAACTAGTTTCAACCAACGATGATGCAAACTGTCTATCAAGGAGTGAACCGTATACATCCAACTCGGGAAATTTAACTTCTTGAATTGCTTGTCTTTTCAGAGTGGCAGTTCAGATATTTGTACTGAAGAACACTGAAGAAACCTACTTCTTGCGGCTCCTAGGAGCTGGGAACACAAGGCAAGAGCAGGAGGCTCTAGTATTAGCTGGTGCTAACACAAAGGCCACACGTACGTTACTTCAAGGAGGGGTTGCCTTGTACAAGTGTGGTGGTGGCTGTTTGTAACTCCAGGGCTAGGAGAACAAAGCAAACTGCTTTCTTGAGGCTCAGTAACCACCAGTCCAGCCCACTTGGAGATGCAGGCCAGAAGAGATTGTCTTCCGTAAGGCACACACAAATGCAAGCATTCAGACAATGTGGCAGGTCTGGTCTCAAAAGGCAAAATGCACAGCTCTTGAGGAATGACATCCAAGGCTGACCTCTGGCCTCGATCAGACACACACATAGTCAACATTTTAAACCATTGAGGTGTCAGCAAGCCACTCAGATCACAGACCAGAAGCCAGGCAAAATGGTGTACACGCCTGATGATGTACACATTTGATGGAGGCGCTTCACAGCAGAGGCAGAAGGACCTGCAAGTCTCATGGCCAGGTTGGTTGGTCTAGATAGTGAACTCTGGTCCAGTCTCAGAACAAGGAGAGAAAAGAGTAAGGAGTAAGAGAACGATTCAGGATATACACTGGTTGAGTAGAATATGTAAACTTTGCAGAAAATTTAGCATTGCAGTTTTTTTAATGATAAAAAAAAAAAAAAGCACCTTTCTTTCTGAAGTAGACAACACTAAGGGACTAAGATTCTAAGACTCACTCTACACAGCACAAAGGAAACACCCAGGGCTGGAAGACAGCTCAGCAAAGGCAATCACTTCATTTCTCTCCCAGGGGACAGAGACTTGGTTCCCTGAACCCAGGAGGTGGCTCGTGAATGTTCATTAACTACAGGTCCAGAGGACCACACAGACAGACAGACAGACAGACAGACAGACAGACACACACACACACACACACACACACACACACACACACACACACACAGCTTCCACAGACACTTAAAGCACTTGATGCACAAAAACTTACATGTACACACATACATACATACATATGTGAGCTGGCTGGTTTTATGTCAGCTTGATGTAATCTAAAGTCATCTGAGAGGAGGGCGCCTCAATTGAGAAAAACCTCTGTAGGATCAGGCTGTAGATAAATCTGTAGGGCATTTTCCATATTAGTGACTGGTGGGGTAGGGACTAGACCACTGTGGATGGTGACAACCCTGGGCTGGTGTACCGAGTTCTATAAGAAAACAGGCTGAGCAAGCCGTGAGGGGCAAGTCAGTAAGCAGCACCCTCCATGGCCTCTGCACCAGCTCCTGCATCCAGGTTCCTGCCCTGCTTGAGTTCCTGTCCTGACTTCCTTTGATGATGAGCTATGATATGGGAGAGTGAGATAAATCCTTTACTTCCCAAGGTGCTTTTGGTCATGTGTTTCCTCACAGCAATGGGAACCATAACTAAGACAATAAATAAAAATAAGTAAGTTTTATTTTTAAAAGGAAGCAACATGCCACATAAGTTATGTTCCCTGAGACTTTGTTCTTTTAAGTTACCTGTATTCCAGGAATAAGCACATTGCAGATCACCAGTGATGAGCGTAAAGGGGAATTTGAAATCACAACTGTTAGTACACACTCAAGTAGCTCGGGGCAGCCTAGACGCAAAGCTGAGAAGCTGGCTTGAGTTTGGTAAAACACAGAACGAATCCCCTGATACACATGGATGTGTGGATACCAGAGATCCGGCTCAGTGGCCACATCTGCTTAGAATGCTGTAGGCCCTGGCTTCCATTGCCAAAATATGCTTGACACAAAAATGGATATGTTTGACACAAAAGACGACTCTAAATACTCTCAAATCTCTTCAAACGTGTCAGGTACCATTAGCAGTGTCTGCAGTGTGTTTCTAGTGTGTGATAAAAGGTGAGGGGCCAAAGATCTGAGGACCTCACGGCTTCCAATTTCTAGTGGGGGAAAGAACTCATGTGTCTAATATCAAAGTGACCACCGTGTTCTGCTGGAGAAAGATGTTCATGTTTGGATAGTAAACTGCACATTTCTTAGAAAACCCATGATTTTAAAGAGTAAATCTATTTCCCTCTTGTAGGCCATGGCTAACCACAGTATGGTGTAATTTTGGAGAAATCAGACCTCACCCAGTTACAAAAATAGCAAAAAGGACTCTCTGCTGCTGGCAGAAATGTAGCAAACATCATCTGTATTGATAGTAGAAAAGTTTTTTCTGTCTTTAATTAGGTATTTAAAAACATCAGTTCTTTCAGGCGAGGCAGGGAGGGAACAGTTGGTTTTACAAAAGATGGGCTAAGTGAAATACTTTTCAGAGAAGAGAAAGGGGTTAAAACGGTAAGAAAAACAAAAATCTAAAACTGAGGACGAGAGTAAAAATGTATCATTGCCGGAGGCACTAAAAACCTGTGCCTCATTCTGTAGTCTCCGCAGTGGAGACAACCATCTCTTCCTTACCGTACAGGTGTACAGCGTCAACAGACTCAGCAGCCAATAACTGCCACGACCGTCATTCCAATCGGAATCCAGTTTCACTCTGAGAGGCGCTAACTGTAAAGGCTATTGTATTGGCATTCTCGCCCTTCAGTGTAAGTCACAAAGAAAGCGGGCATCTGCTTGACACTTCCTGACTTCAACATCACCACAGTTCCCAAAGTTGTCACCTCCTGAGAGTGTGGACTAGACTTAGTGTCTCAGGTCTAATGAAGGGAGAATATGCAAAAGTAATACCAATGCCATGGAAGGCAGCTGGTGCCACCATTCTCCTGTGTCCTGATGTTGGGGAAGCCTGCTGTCATGATCCCAACAGAACTAAAAAGCAGGTTGTGCTGTCAGGAGCCACAACCAAGCCTTCCAATGATGATGACAGCAGCAGCAACAGCAGCTCGAGCTGCTGTCAGTCAACCTATCTGTCCCCCCCCACCCCCCCCACCACCCCTCTTAGTTCTCATAAAAATTCAAAATTTTAAAGCTCAAAGCCAGAAGTAGTAGCATACTCTTTAAAAGTGTGGACCTTTAAGAGTGCACCCCGCCCTATAAAATTAGCAAGGCTGAGGTAGGTCAATCTCTATGAGTTCAAGGCCAGCCTAGTCTACATGCCTTCTAGGCCAGCTTGGTTTGCATAGTAATTAAAAAAAAAAGTGTTTATGTTCAGAAGAGCAGCCCAGGCCAGAAATGACAATACACATGCTTTAAATTCTAACATTCACCTGGCAATGATGGCCTATGCTTTTAATCCCAGCACGCAGAGGCAGGGGCAGAGAGGGGCAGAGAGGGGCAGAGAGATCTCTGAGTTTTAAGTCAAGCCTGGTCTATAGAAGTTGTTCCAGGACAGCTAGGGTTACATAGAGAAAACCTATATCAAATAAATAAATAAATAAATAAATAAATAAATAAATAAATAAATGCCAACAACAACAAAAAAAACCATAACAACAACAAAAAACTCCAACATTTCAGAGGCAGATTTCCGTGAGTTCTAGGCCAGCCTGGTTTACACAGGCCAGCCAGGGTAACATAATGAGACCTTGTCTTTAAGAAAAACAAATGTAGGGTTGGAGAGGTAGCTTGGGGGCTAAGAGCACTGACTGCTCTTCCAGAGGTCCCAAGTTAAATCCCCAGCAACCACATGGTGGCTCACAACCATCTGTAATGGGATCTGATGCCCTCTTCTGGTGTATCTGAGGACAGCTACAGTGTACTCGGATACATTAAATAAATAAATCTTAAATTAAAAGAAAAGTTTAAAAAAAAAAAAAAAGAAGAAGAAGAAGAAAAATGTGGCCAAAGACCAGTCCTCTCCAGTCCTCTCACGTCCTACCCTGCCCTGTAAAACGGGGCTGGCCATTTTTATGGAACCGCTTGGATCCTGAACTTCCAAATTGGTACCTGACCTATGCTGGCTGGAGTCTCAGTGACCAGCTTCTTCATGCTTGTGAATTAGAGTACAAGACACATTTTTAAAGTGGTAACTCCAGTTTTCAGAGTAGTATCTGTTTGACACAAACACTGAGTCACTATGCAGAGGATTAACTTCTGATGGCCCCCCCTGCACTGTTGGGATGACAGGGGACCCACTGCATCAGGTTTATGCAGTGCCGGAGACGGAATCAGGGCTTCCTGGTGCTGGGCAAGCATGCTACCAACGAGCTACACCCTAGATATTTTCTGAAAACGTCTCTTAAGCCAACACTCTTTACTTTGGCCTTAATGAGTATTTATTGCACCCAGAGCCAAAAAACAGAATCCAAACAGCTTTCAAATGGCTCAATTTAAAGACACAAAAAGTGCAACACTAACCAGAATGCTTTCAAACATATTTAAACACACCAGTCTTCATTAATGTATTTCTTTACTGGTATATTTTACTTTCAAAACCATTTGCCTTTCCCAGGAGTGCTGGGACACATCTGTCATTCTAGCACTTGGAAAAGCTGGGGTGGGAAGATTACACATCTCAGGCCAGCCAAGCCTACACGGAAAGACCCTGTCTTAGAAAAAAATTAAATTAAAACATTCTATGTCACCTTATATTAGACATTTACCTGAGTAACCCAAGGTCACATTTTCAAAAGCGTTTATCTGAGCTGGCAAGACGGCTCAGTGGGTATAGCAGCTACTTTTTTGCTGCTGTGATAAAACACCATGACCAAAAGCAAGTTAAAGAAGGGCTTATGTTGGTTTGCAGTTCAGGGGATAAGAATCTGTCATGGTGGGAACACATGGAAGTAGGTGGCAGACACCACAGTGGGAAGAGAATGCCAAGCTCTCACATCCTCAACACGAGCACAAAGCAGAGGCAGCAAGCTAGAAGTAGGCAAGTTTGTTTTTAATCTCAAAGATCAGCCCCAAGTAGCAAAGGCTTTTTGTCCTGAAGCAAGCAAGGCTACAGCACCTAAACCTTTCCAAATGATGCCACCAACTGGGGGAAAGTGTTCAAATGCCCAACTATGGAGGACAGTCCTTATTCAAACCACACTGTAAAGGTGCCAGCCGGCCTGGTGACCCGAGTTAGATCCCCAGAAACTCGGTAGGAGAAGAGAACACACTCCTGTAGACGTCCTCTGACCTCTACTACGTGCTCACATACACACTCACAAAGAAATGCAAACCAAAACTTTAAAGTGTTTACCAGACATAGAGAATCACTGCTCCCTAGCACATGAATTATAGCACTGGCTAGAGCTGCTTTGGTGTGGATCAGAAAGTGGAACCATGTTACCCCGATCAAGTGGAAATAGAGGGCTGTATTTTATATGAGCCTGCATTATGCAATGCATACACATAAGACAACGTTACATAGTCAGTATAGGTACTTCCTATATTTAAAAAGATTTTAGATAGCTCCACAAAACAAGTATTCAGGGAGTCCTGCAACTAGCAGACAGGCAATACGGCAGAACTGGCAAGCTTCAGGTTTAATGAAACACCCTGTCTCAAAATTAAGTGCTGAGGAGAGGAGAACAACCTGATATCAACCTCCGGTCCCCACGGGCACACACAGAAGGTATGGGGATGAGGAGGACACAAATGCATCCAGCCTATTGAGAGAAGGGTTTTCCTCTTATTTCTCGCTTGTGGATAAACTAGGATGGTGGGCAGTGGGTAGGGTGTGGTGCTGCGCACCAGCGCTCGGGGAAGCAGAGGCAGGCGGACCACTGTGTGAGTTTCAGGACAGCTGGGGCTACACAGAGACTGTCCCAGAATCCCTCCACTTACTCACTCCTATTCATATACACTCACACTCACATACACACACACTCATACACAAGACACACACTCACTCATACACATTCACACTCACATACACACTCACATATATTCACACACACACACACACACATATTAATACACACTCACATATATACAAACACACTCAGACAGACAGACACACACACACACACACACACACACACACACACACACGCCATAGTGTCTTCAGCTCTGTGTACTCACTTTGTGGATACACACACGGTAGTGTATAGCATATGTCAACCCATGAGCCTTCTTTGACCTCTACCTGTGTCTTTCTGGATCCTCAAATGTTTATAAACATATTTGAACTGTTGCCAAAATTTTAAAACTCGAGGATGAGGAGCTAAAGAGATGCTCGGCAGTTAGGAGCACCAGCTGCTCTGCTACAAGATGCAGGTTCAGGTCCCGGCACCCACATAGCGGCTTACAACCTACTATAACTCCGGTTTCAGGGGATCCGATGCCCTATTTGAACCTCCATGAGCACCAGACAGGCCTGTGATACACATACATATATGCAGGCAAAATACACAGTGTGCTCTCTTCTGTACACTCCAGAAACCTCCCTGCCACCACCTATTACTCTGGTCTACAGATTCTTAAGAATGGGCCTCTGTGAGCTCTCATCTTATTGCAAAAGGTAGATGCATATATGTGTGAGATCACTGATCCCAGACAGTAGGAGGCAGGAGGAATGAGAGCACAGACACAGCAAGCAGAGCACCTGCTGGCCATCACCCATGTGGCCATCACCCATGGGCTTCCAAAGCTCTGCAGGCTGCCTCACAGGTCTTCCTCGGAGTAAGAGAAAACAAAAGAATGGCTTTTTAAAATTATTTTTTCGTTCCAGGTTTTGTCAATAGACAAAGTCAACAGGAGAAGCAAGAGTCTACATATTCCTTGAAGATTCAGAGAGGGTTTTACAGTCAGAGCAGCACAGAAGGCTGTGTAGATCGTGAACTCGCAGCTACGCTTGCCTGCTCAAAATCAAACCAATGAGTGTTCCAGGATGGAGTCGGGAGGGGCTGGAAAGCTCCCACTCCACCTGGCTAAGGAGCCACTGCCAGCCATGGCTGCTGGAGAAGGAAGAGCAGTTTTCTTTAAGCACGTGGTCACTGGGTCAACCATGCTCCAAAAGATGACCTCATGCTGATGAGCTTACGGGGGCCACAAACTGGGTTTGGGAGATTTTATTTAGCTATAAGTTTTAAAAACTGAAGTGAGGACAGGGAGAGAGGGAGGTGGCTCTGAGGAGTTTGTTAGAGGAGTGGGGACTATGTACAAAATTCTCAGAGTTAAAAATAAGGAGAACTGACAAATGTTTTTAAAGTTCATATTGGACCTATAATTACTCTCTCAGGTAATTAGTTATTATTGGGACCTATAAGATAAGTAATTAAAAAAAGAACTGTGTAAGAAAGGGGGAATTATTTTACACGGTATGACCACTGATAGTATCTTGCCACCACTATGATTATAGTTTATTCAAAACATTTTCAGTCATCAATAATGTAATCATGGGCCAATAACATAGCTCAGCAGGTGAAGGCGCTGGCCTGCCATCCTGAGTTTAACACTGCAACCCACAGGGCAGAAGGAACCACTCCCACTCTCATCCGCAGGCTGTGGAGCACCTGCCTCCCCATTAATAAAATTTTACATGATAA
Source organism: Rhabdomys pumilio (assembly GCA_030674055.1). NCBI lineage: Eukaryota > Metazoa > Chordata > Mammalia > Rodentia > Muridae > Rhabdomys > Rhabdomys pumilio. The sequence goes on from JANHMN010000011.1 coordinate 7,858,498, forward strand.
ATGTAACCATGACTTCTTTTTCACTCTCTGTTTATAATCCTCAATTAATTTTAAACTTGTTTTTATTTGTGTGTGTGTGTGTGTGTGTGTGTGTGTGTGTGTGTGTGTGTGAGAGAGAGAGAGATGTTTGTGTACCACAGCATACACGTGGGGGTCAGAGGACAGCTTGCAGGAGCTGATTCCCAGAGGCTGAGTTCAGAGTGTCAGGTCTGATTGACAAGTGCTTTTGCCTGCTGAGCCATCTTGCTGGCCTTTCTTAAAAGAATGCTTTTATTAACGGATATTAGTTACGCGTAACACATGGACTTCATTAGGACATTTTCCTGTTATTACACACATGTATGTAATGTACTTTGCTTACATTCACCCAACTGCCCTCCTCAAACTCCCCTTCCACTTTCCAATCAGCCACTTTTCTATTTTTAACTTTTTTTAGGGTAATACCCTTTTCCTGAATAAACCCCATGTGATATGGAAAGAGTATGACAACTCCCATCCCATGTGACTCACTGGCTGTCAATCTACCCCGTTTAAATGTTTTCAAGATTATGTTACTCCTGTGCAGCCAGAGTCCCAGTTGCAACTGGTAACTGTTCTCTTCCGGAAGGGAACATGAAAGCCTAAAGCAAACGCTTGTTCCTCACAGGTGAGGATCCCAGGTCACTACCCATAGTTGACTCCGGTGGACTTGTAAAGGGCTTGCTTGCCTAGAAGTTTCTAAAGGAAACTGTTGTCGACTACAGGAAAATCCATAGATTTAGGAGCCTGCCATGCAACTGGCAAAGCAGTTTCTAAAGTGAAAGTGACAGAGGCCAGAAGGCCACCATGCAAGAGGGAAGGTATCCAAGGGACCAGGAGAGGGGCTGGGTGCTCTGAAAGCCAATCAAAGCCTGGCTTAAGATCATCCAGACCTCACACACTGGTAGGCTTCTTTATTTTTAATACCACATCCCTTTCTAAACCAAATGTGAGAGGCAACTACAGTATCTACAGCAGCCATGAGTACAGCCGCCAAGAATGGAGCTCTCAAGAGCACACAGCTACTCCTTGTCTCCGTAAACTCAAGGATCCTCAGCCACAGGCTCTGTGGAACAGCGCTAAAAACCACTGCCATGGAAAGTCAAATGCAGAGTTTAGCTTGCCCTCAGTCAGGTCGGCATAAACAACACTGATCGTAATCATCACACGTAAGCTGACCCACAAACCTGCTGGGCAGTGGGAGCCTTTAATCCCAGCACTGGCGAGGCAGAGGCAGGCAGATCTCTGAGTTCGAGGCCAGCCTGGTCTACAGAGTGAGTTCCAGGACAGCCAGGGCTACACAGAGAAACTTTGTCTACAAAAATAAAACCAACCAACCAACCAAACAAACAAAACAACAACAAAAACCCACTAAAGCTACAAATCAATTCTGGTAGCATTACTGAAATAGGTATGCATGTCGAACCATTTATATGAAAATCAATGAACAAAAGACCTAACTTTTCTGGTGCAAAAGTCTGAAGATGTAACCACCTGCTCCCAGGCCTCTATACCACCACAAACAAGATGCCCGTTTACCAAACCGCAGTCTTATTTCTGTCATCGTGGATGTTTTGTGATAAATAGACAAAATGTATAAAATTTTAAGAATAAAGGCAGCTAAAATTTAAAAATCTTAAGCCATTAAACTTTTTTTTTTTAATTCCCTAAATGGAAGAAGAGGTCGTGTATTTCTAAAGAAGGTTGATTCTCTCCTACTCAGGTGGTCCATCAGGCACAGGGTCCAAGTACAGGCTGCAAGGCATCACTGTCAACTAAAGAGACAGGGAGGGAAAGGCTGGATCCAGAAGGCAGATGAGTTACATACCCAGATTTCCTTTCTATCCTTCAATAATTAGGAAGGAAGTGAATGAGAGAGATGTCTTCCCTTTGCAAAGGATGCAGACAACTGCACTTAATGGGGGGAAAACCTTCAGCGTGGAGAAACTCTTTCCCAATCTTTCAACCACTTACAAAAAATCTGCAGCACGTGGCCCCACACCCATAGAAGCTGGTGTGTCGGCTGTACAGTTCAAGGAAGTGTGGGCCACAGAGATCAGACATTCCAACACACTGAGCAAGCACACACGTGCCTCCTGGGCTGCCCCAAACCTCAGCCGGCGAGGGACACCAGGCCTACAACGCAGCTTTCCTAGCACCCTCAAAAATGCAAAGGGAAGGCAGGGGGAGAGGAAAGAAAGAACTTGTGAGCAGACCAGTCACACCAGGAGTTTTCAATTGTCAAGGAAAGAAAGGGCAGCTCAGCCCTGGCCACTCTGGAAACACGGGCCACTCCTCCTGTGCTCTGGAATTCCAGAGAACACGGCTGCACCGCAGGCTTCAGCCACCCAGTGCCCTGTGTCTGTGGCATCTCCTCCTTTCCTCCCTCCTTTCTTTCCTAATCAATGAAAGGACTAAACGCTCTTTCTGTGTTAATCTTTCATCATCAACATCTGACAGAGAAAGACACAGAGCCCTGCACTTCAGAACTCTGCGCATACAATATGAAGAAAAAACATCCATTTTTCAAAGTAGGCTTGTTAACATTAGAAGAACTATTAAAGAAAAGGGTTCCAAGGGAGACAAAGGCCCACACAGAGGCATCTCCAGCGTCTCAGTCAATGGCGGCTGACAGGAAGCTACCTGCACACAGGAAACCCATTCAGTTTTTTGCTTCATTTCTCAAAGAGAAAAGGGTAAGAGAAGATATGTATTAAAAACGCATCTTCTAAGCCAGGTGTGGTGGTGCACACCTTTAATGCCAGGCAGCCTCTGAGTTCTAGGCTAGCCTGATCTACAAAGTGAGTCCAGGATAACCAGGGCTGCACTGAGAAACCAAACCCTGCCTTTGAAAACCGCGCACGCACCAAGTATCTTCTGATACCTTAAGCAACCTTCAGGATCTTGACTGAGAGAAGAAATTATCCTTTACAATTTAACACATAATATTATCTTATGGCTAAAAATGTCCCACCTTCACTGGGGCCCGTGAGAGGGCTGTCCTGCTGGCCCTGCTGCATGACGTACATGACACAGCGCACGCAACAGGATAACCCGGAAGAGACCGGTGAGGATCCAATACTGATGGTATCACAGAAGCCAGAGACCTCCAACCAGACCCATGAGTCATTGCAACAAGCATCTGCAAGTGAAGGCGTGTGGACAGAGGGCTGTACTGTGGGACACACTGACACACTACAGCATCCACGATGACATGTTTTCTATGCTTTTTTTTTTTAAATTTTGGGGGAGGCTGCAAGGGTAGAGGGCTGGGGGATGAATCAGAGTGGGATGCATGTTGTGAAACTCACAAAGAATCAGTAAAAAGTTAATTTTAAAAAAAATGTACCACCTTCCTCTATAGAAGAAAATGAGTTTCATGTTACTAAAGAAAACAGCCACAAATGCACAAGACGCAGCTACCACTCAGTAATTATTAGTTACTCTCTTCCTGTCCCATCTTCTGAGTCACAACTGCACAGAAAATGCCACATCAAACCCTGAGCCGTACATCTTGAAGACCCACATAAGGAGTTGGGAATAACCCTTCACCTACTTTTTTTTTCTTCATAACTCCACCCTCTGTCCCACCACCACTACCAGGAAACGAAAAGCCCAAGGAAAGGAAACGGTGAGTTCAGGAAAACATTCCGGTTCAGGGATGAAGGGCACGTCACAGCGCTCAGTTACTGAGCATGCCATTAAGAACTTGACACCACTGATGGCAGACTCCATACTCCATACCTTTACACTCGAAGCAGAGGTCAAAGGCCTTCTTCATGCAGAAAATGAAACAGAGGTAGAAAGACTGGCAGCTCCCACCAAGGAAACAAGTCAAAACAGAGCTTTGCCTCCTGCAAGGGGCTGAGCCTCGAGGAGCCCACCAGGTGAACTCTTTAACTTTATGGAAAGGAATACAATGTTGACCAAAAGTCAGAACCAAATTCAGTGCCTAATTTGTGTGGCTCAAATGTTGAGAAAACTGTCCTGTTTTGGTTTTATGGCTTACTGGGACAGACAGGGTCTATGTAGCCCTAGCTGCCCTTAAATTTGCTATGTAGACCAGGCTGGCCAGGGATCAAAGGTATGTGTGCCACTGTCCCCAGTGAGGAACGTTCTTCTTAGCACTGTCCTATTTCTTAATACAAAAAAATGCAACCACTAAAACACGAAACAGTATAAACAGCAGCCAAACAAAACCACCAAACACCTCCCTGGATAAATGTCCACACTCCTGTCTATGGCAAGCAGATAGGAAGCAGGGATCAATGCTGCTTTTAAAATGACTTGCTTGCCTATGCTTTTAATCCCAGCACTCAGAGGCAGATCTCCACGAGTTCGTGGCCAGCCTGGTATGTGAGTTCCAGGACAGCCAGGGCTGTTACACATAGAAACTCTGCTTTGAAAGCCACAAAAAATAAAATAAAATTTTGTGCCTATTTCTAATTATATTTCCTATAAAAATAGCCTAGCACAGAAGAGCAGATCTTTTGGACCAGGGTAAGAACGAGATGGTTGCAAGTCTGGGCACTTGACAAACAAGTTCTATCACTCCTTATGGGATCTGGGCCTTCCAATACTTTCAACCGCTTCATTTAAGATTAAGTGTTAAGTGAAGCTCTCTAGAGGGGAAGAGTCAGTGCTGGACCTCTTGCCTGGGTTCTTCCCTGCTACTGAATTTATTTGCCTTAGACAAATTATTCCATTTTTCTAAGACTAAGTTTCCTCAGATGAGAAAAGAACTCATCCTTCCCCCCCACACACACACCCCTTTTCCAAATATTAGAAAAAGTAAAATTTCTGTTGAAGAGGCCATAATAGCTTTATTACTATATGAACTTAAGATGCTGCCACGGGAGCTACGCCTCACCACAGCGCTCTCTAGCACTGTGTTATAACAGTGTTATAGCCTTTAGGAATAGTAAAGTCAGCGCATGCTTCCGTATGTATTAAATAAATACATGACAATGAGGAAAAATTGCAAATCCCCCTCTGGTTGCAAAGGTTCACACAAGTGTTTCTATTTGCTACGTATTAGCTCCGAACTTAAAATGCACACTTTAACAGGTCAGGAAAACTGTAACTACTGTATGCATTTTAGAAAATAAAAACATAAAGAGATATAAACAATTAGAAGATGCAAGAATAAGCAAGCAATGCACCTCAAGAATACAAAAATTATTACCTGGGGATAAAGGTGGGGGCTATCTCTGTTTTGGGAGGGTGATGTCTAACCTTGGACTTAAGGATGGCTTGTGGTCATGATGGCCCTTTAACAGGCAAGCACTAGTTTCTGCTTTACTTATCCAGCGTCAACATGCCACCCAACTCTGAACTAGATTGAAGACACATTATTATAATTTTTTTCTCTTCTTTAACAGTGAAAGCAACAGAACCTAAGGTTTTCTATAGTAAAAAAAAATAATAATAATTTCTTTCCTCTATTTTGTGAAGCAACCAGACTAAAATCCATAATCAAAACAGGAAAAGTAAAACCTTAAAAATAATTCGGAACACTCTGCAATTTACTGCCCAAAATAGAACCCATAGCATCCACGCCACCGAATGAAAATGATAAGTTTGTAAGCATCAAGTCAAATTATAAAGCAAAAAACTTAAAACCATTTAATACAATAAATGAGAAGGTGGGGCGCTGGGGGGAAGAGTTGTCTTTACTGGTAGACATGCGCTGTTTGCTTGCTTTATGTGCTCATTAACATTGTTTGAATAGTCCCCCAAACTAATTTGTACTTCCTAGTGACTGCAAAAAAATAAAACCGGACCAATCAATTATTTAGGCATGCCTTCTTAAACACAACCCTTCTGTCCCTCAAACTAAGAAGTCAGACACAGTTTTTGAGAGATTATGCTTTTGATTAGAAGTTTCAAAGCACACTTTTTTTTAAAAGTTAGTTTAGCCAAGGCTTAACAGTTTCTTTAAAAACAAAAACAAACAAACAAACAAACAAACTCCTGAAAACACACTCAAGATGTTTAAATATATTCTTTAAAATTATACCTTGAAATTTATAATTTTCTAAGCAGCTTCCAATTCTACTCCTCTTCTAATAAAACTGATCCATAATTGATTGTGCAAAAATAACAAAACATCCTCCCAAGTACAGCCTTTCTAAGTGAACACTCACATTCAGTAACACACACTTTATACCCAGGCACGGTAGTGTGTGCCTATGATCCCAGCATTCAGGAGGCCGAGGCAAAGAGGTTCATGGGTTCAGGAACAGCTGGGGCTGCACAGAGAGACTCTGTCTTAAAAAGAAAATAAAAGTGAGTGTGTGTGTGTGTGTGTGTGTGTGTGTGTGTGTAGTGTTGTGGGGGAGAGCAAAGCCTTCATGGGATTGAATGAGAGAACTCTAAGAAGGTAGTTTTTGCACTATACAGTCTTCTCAGCAATGTGCTCATTGAAAAAAAAAAAAAAACACTGCAGGTGTCTGTGTCTTGACTGGCAGGAGAGATGGCACCTGTAAGAGATAGGCGTCACTCAGGGAAGGTGGCATTATGTGTGCCTTCCTTTGTGAATTTCAGTCATCTAGTGGTTTTGATTAGCTTTGTCTGGGCTGAAACTCAGAGTAACAGTTGCTCAATTAAAGATCTCCTCTTTGTCTTGCTACTTGATCTGTGTAAAACTACTGCCCCCACAGAATTCACACACCCATGAATCAGAGGGATAACGATTTAGTTCAGTAACAACTGACCAACTGTCCCTCTACTTTTGAGGGGTTCATTAGTAGACTATGGAATAGCGATTCAATTGTAGATGGCAGATACTTAGAAAGTATCAATCATTTATAAATAGTTCTAGAAGAAACCTTTTTTTTAAACTGCTTTTCTGTCTTTCAATAAATTTTCCCTGGTCTCTGTTCTTTTACACATAATACAGCATCATTGACATTCCTCTTCAACACACTGAGAAACTTAAAGCAACCTATACACACACACAGACTAATTTAAAATAGTAAGATAATTTTCACACGTAGTTTTGAATCTTCTAATCTTTTAAATGTATTTTAAAAGGTAAAAATCATTTCTTAAAGAAAATATACTTCAGACCATAAAAGGCTTTCTCAAAATATTAATTTCCCCTCAACTATGAAACGATAACAGCTTAACAAAATGAGACACATCACTCTTAAAGATCTTCTTAGTGGTTACTTTATCTATAGTTGCAAAGAAACATTGTTATTACTATGAGGCACAATGTAGCAAATGGACTACGTATCAATTCTCTTTTAGAATTAAGGTTTGAGTATTTAAATACTTTATAGATTGCTACCTTACAATTTAAAAATTGACACTATTTGGTGAATTAGAAAGCTAAGCAAAATAAAATATATTTTATTTGTGGACCTCATTTGTTTTTAATGTTTAATAATATGTAAATAGTTAAATGCTAACCTCTTACAAACATTTTAAGACTACTTTGTTATCTAAATACCAAGTAATTTTTTCTTTACCATTTCTATCTCAACCCCTAACACTTATTTCTAGAGATTAGGAAAACATGTTTTCTCTAGGAAAAAAAAAGTTATCTTTTTAAAAATTTGCTACTGCAATTTCAAAGCTAAATCTAAGTGACTTTACAGTTTGATATCATGTGACATTGTATTAATCTACCCACATATATAATTAAGTCTGGCCATTACTTTCTAATTCAACAAAATCTTGAAATAGAAGGCTACTAAATAAGATTTAAAACTAATAAAGTCTTTCTTGTTTCTAGAAGATTAAAATTTAATGTAGAAAAAGCCTTTGTTACAGGGAGGGCTGGAAGTTGGGTGGGTTTTGGGGGGGTTGGTATTTAATTCAGCTATACACAATGTAGTACATACAAGCAAAACACAATTGGGATACTGTTTTCTTTAGCATTCCTATAGGAGCCCAAATTCATTTGCATTGGAGAGAAGACAATTACTGATTTTTAACTCATGAAAGACAGATTCACAGCTTTCCCTGCACCACCTCAGAGGGTCTAACTGTCCAGTAGAACCTACCATCATTCAGCTACTTCCTAGAAGTGGGCAGATACTGCCTGCTTTTTAAAGTTCTGTTTCTCACAGAATCATTCAACTTTAGGGACAAAAGTACATTCAAGTTAGCATGTCTTAGACCAACAACACAACTTATGCAATATGTGTACCAGTGTATGCAGACATGACTTTTTAAGTGAACTTTCAGCAGTACCCAAAGTAAAATTTCTATCAAGAAAGTTTCCATAACTTTTAACAGCACTTTTATAGTTACCAATTTTTTTCCTCTTAAAATCTTTGACCTACAAGTACTATATGAATACAGAAAAAAAAAATTGTATTCAGCAGACTGAGACCAAGTAGAATGTAAGCGGAACAAATGATGGACATGCCTTACCTTACAACAATTTGCACTTGAAACATATGTAATACAAAGAAAAAGAATTCTCTACTCCAGAATGACTGAGAAAACAGCGGTGCCTAGTCTGTCTGCTTTGTAGCCACCAGTATAAAATGATGGATGTGATTTAACTGAAGCCCCAGTGGTAAGCAAATAGCATGCCAATAATTCCACAAAGACTAAAAGCATCTTACAAACTATCATTAGCTTAAAAAAAAAAAAAAAAGTATTTGGGATATTGATGTTAAAAGAGCTCCCTAAAAAAAAAAAATCAAAGAAGTAAGCAGAATATTAAAAAATTAGCACTCAATTGTTGAATCATTTTTTCAAGGGCAAACAAGAGAATGACTTGTTTCCCTCTAGCTCTACAAAACTCAAAAAAACTCACACATAGAACTGACCAACTCGTCAATCTGCATCAGAAAAGAACATAAAAGCAATCACCACATAACATGAAGGCTCTGGTCTTAAATGTCACAGAACCCTGGTTCTTTTTGTTTGTTTGGTCGTTTGGTTGATTGGTTTTTGTTGTTGTTATTTAAGCCACAGGCATAGTTGTACCCAGAATTATGGAGAATTTACTGATGCCTCACCCCAGAGGGCTGACCTCAGCTAATCAATTTCAACCAGTTTAGCCTTCTCCACCTTAGCTTGCACTGCCAATAGATAACTTTTGTATTTTAAAGTGAGAGAGAAAGAGAGAGTGTGTGTGTGAGAGTTTGTGTGTGTTGGAGCCACTCTCTGCAGCAGGCTACCCATGCATTTGGTATGTTAACTGTCTTCAGGTGTAGTCAATCACACAGCCTGCTCTCAGATTCCTCCAAGTTACTTCACGGCGTCAACATGTTCAAAGAAATCGTTTATTCCTAGGACTATAGAAGTCCTAGACTGTTTATTTAATTTATGCTAAAACTTGTGACATGACTACTTTTGAACTCATAGAAGCAAAATTACATATACTTCAGCCAAAAAGCAAACAATCCCTACATTTAAAAACAAAAACAAAAACAAAGTGGTCTTTCTGTTGATACGTTTTATGTGATCACGATGACTTTAAATAAACCAGTACTTCACTTATTTTGAAAATTAAATGATATACACTGCTTTGTGGAATAATGGGACATCAAATAACCTCAATTAAAAATTAGTGACTTTTGTTAATTTTAACCTCCAAACGGATTCACAAGAGCAAGACAGCCAACAAAAATGAAATATTTATAGATGCAAACTCCCTTAAGGATTCTCAGTGGTTCTAGCATTATCCATCAAATCTTCAACTGTTAAGAGACGAATGGTTTAAGCTTACAGTAAGTATTTAGCTTCCAAGAAAAGATCCCCTTACATGTCCCAACTTAAAAATATATAAGCATAAGACACTTTACAAGCTCCAGCTACACATTTTCAACATAAGAATCCGTTCCGTGTAACAGCCCAGACTGCAAATCATAATTCTCAACTTTTCCAAAACAAAAGTATTAAACAGTTTTCTAATGTGGCACAATCATTTCTAAACATATTCTGTTACATTACGATGTATGTAGAAGCGGGCACACAATATCTTTAAAATCATTCAAGTGTTTATAAAATTAATTTGTTTTAAAATGTTCTCAATCCTGAAAGAGCCTGAACATCTACTTCAGACTAAGAAGGCAAAAAACAAAACAAAACAAAAAAAATAACAGACTTAGCCTCCTCAATTCAGATACTTAACGCAGAACGGCAAAGAAATGTTAGTTAGTGGGATGAAAAACTAAGTTAGGACACGTGGTGGTGGGGGTAGAAAGAATAAAGGCTCCCAATTTAAAGTCCACAATGAGCTTTAAACAAAAATGTTCTCCTTCATTCTTTCATAGAGAATCACTGGGGAAACCCAACCCCCACAAAGCGTGTTACTCCTTCATTAACAATAGCTAAACTATCGACTTCACCGCGACATTGTTTATCCCCCAACGTTTCTCTAAAGCAACAGTTAACAACTAAGTGCTCGGGAACCAAGCCCAGCGCTTCAGTTATTAAAGTCCGGATTCTCCCTGAATCCAATACAAACACGCTACTTCTTTAGAATGCTGTGCAAAAACCCCTCCTTATTTACTGAATTATTTTATAATTCATCACTAAACTATGCAAAAAATTAATTAATCGCATGGTTTAGTTAAGCAATTCAGCTGACACAGTAAATATTTACTCTTAACATCTCACAGGAAGTTTGCTATTGTCCTGGGGTTAGGGATGGTAGTGGGGAGTGAAAGGCAATTTATGATAAACAACTTAATCGGTCACAGCCAACTGAATTCACCTAGGGTTCTCCATCCCGAATCCTAATTAGGCACCAGTTTGCAAGCACAGAAAACACCTTATATAATGAAAGTAAAATAATAAATAATAACAATAACTTTCTAAGCTATGTCTCTCCAATAACAAAACCAACAAAAGACCCTTTAAAAAACCACTTTTTTTTAGCTGAGCGTATTTTTTTTTTTTTTTTTTTTTTGTTTTATGTGTGGAAGCCCAATAACAGAAGGGGTAAAAAAAAAAAAAAAAAAAAAGAAACTAGGCAAAATATATTTACCTTAGCTTTTTAGAGACTGAGTAATCAACTTCCATGATTTTCCCATGCAATTCCACTTTACCTTTAAAACAGAAATTTAAAGCACTCAGAACCTCCCAGAGTCAAACCTGCGGGGGTCAAGGAGGGGCACGCACACTACTCCACGCTCGGGCTCCGCCTTCTGGAGCCTTCAAGGGGTCCTCCACCCGGCCGCAGCTGGGCCAACTTAGCGCCAACAGTGATCAAAAGTGGGCGCCCCGGGTAGCGAGCGAGGAGGGACGGGCGCAAGCCCAGTTCCGACCCCAGGTATAGCTGTGGGTGGCATTACCGGAAAAACATTTAATAAAGAGCGGCGCCAATTTGAAAAGATGAGCTCATTTGAAACTCAAGCTGCAGGGCTGGCGCGCCTCAGTCTCTCCGGCCCCCAGCACCCCAGCACCCCATCCCGCCACCCCGGGACCCTAAAGCTCCCGGGCACTCGCCCCCTGCCCTCCCTGCCAGCGGTCCCGGGGACACGCGCAGGAGTCCCTGGCTCTGCGGCCGCCTGCTTTGGGGTGACCCCCAGATCTCGCCAGCTAGCCCCGCCGCACAGGTTTTCCAAGGAAGGGGGGGTTCCCTTGCGGGGTCGGGGGTCGCAGGCCCCCGGGAGCGTGGCCCGCCGCGTGCGTGTGCGGGATGCGAGCTGTGAGCGCGCGCGCGGGCGAGTGTGTCGCGCTGCGACTCCCGTCTGGGCTCCAGCGCGCTCGCGGGCCCCCCGGTCGCCTCTTTCCCGGTTCTCAGCCCGGGCCCCCACCGAGTTGAGACAGGGTACCTCGTAAAAAGGTGCTTCTGGCCGAGCAGGAGGCAGGGAGACGGGAGGCGGAAAGCCCCCAGCCCCGAGTTCTTCTCAATAAAATCGGACAAAAAATTCAGGGAAAAATAGGAGCGCTTCCGAGACCAGAAAGAGGGAACTGAGCTTGGGGAAAGGACCGAGGGAGATGTGCGGTCCGACAAGGGCTGGGTGGAGGAAACCCCAAGACCTCGAAGGGTTCAGTAGGTGAAGTCGAGGAGATGCCCAAAGTGGGGGGCCAGAAGACAAGAGGGGGTCTCAAAAGGAGAGTGCGGCTTGGGAGACGACAGAGGGCGAGAGGTCTTTGGCACGAGGCATGGGAAGAAGGAAGGTCTGGCTAGGAGAGGAGATGCTGGATTTGGGGGTCCCTGGCAAAGGGGGTACTAGAAGGGTCAAGAAAAAGAAAAACGGGGGACTCTACAAAGGTGGGGGCGGGGGAAGCTCCGGAGAGCAGCTGGGCACTCCAGGGGCGCTCCTAGGGAGCCAGCGAGCCTGGGGACCCTCGGAGGGGCGCAGGGTCGCCCCGACTCTAAGGCCCGAGGGTCTGTTAGCCCCCGCAGTGGGGGCAGGGCAGCCAGCCATTCCGGAGCCAGCCCGCCGCGGGAGCCGCGGGGCTGGTGCGTGAAAGTGAGCGTGAGGGCTCCGGAGTCGCGGCGGGCGCGGCCCATGGGGCTCGGCCTCCCCGCTGCCGGTGTCCGGAGCCTGCGAGGCGCGGCGTGGGCAGCGCGAGTGCTCACCCGAGAGGGTCTCGATGGCGCGGATGGCCCAGTTCTGGTCGGGGTAGTCCACGAAGGCGTAGCCGGACTTGAGTAGGACCTGTCCCGCCAGGGGCAGCTTCCTGTCCCCGAAGAGCTGCCGGAGGTCGTCGGCGGTGACGGCGGGGCTCAGGTTCCCGATGTACAGCTTGTTCATCATCCGCGTCTTCCCGAGAGCCCGCGGCTCCCCCGGCCCGGCACCCGGCGCTCCCGCCGCCTCGGCTGCCCTCCTCTCTCCTCCTGCGCCCGCCCCCGCCCCCACCCTCGCCCTCAGCCTGGCTCCCCCCACCGCGGCCGGCCCGGCCCGCCCGGGGGCAGAGGCGGAGGCGGGGACTCGGCGCGGCTGCCTCCTCCGGGCAGAGTCCCGGGCGGGCGTGCGGACAAAGCGCTCGCTCTGCTTCCCGGTGCCGGGGCGGCGGCGGGCGGACGCACCCCGCGCGCCTGAGAGTTGGAGCGGCGTGTGCACCGCCGAGAGTGCGCGCCCTGCCCGTCCCGCGCCGCGCGCTCCGAGGGCTCGGCGCTCCCAGGCTGCGCGCCCGGCAGGCGGAAGCGGCGGCGGCCCAAGCGGGGCCGGGAGCGGCGGAACGAGGCGGCGCGCGGGAGGTGAGGGGCGCGGGCGTGGGCGGGCTGTGCGCAAGGTGGACCCGACGTGGGCGCGGGGCCAGTGAGGTGCACCTGGAGGAGAGCTCTGCACTCCACGGCTGACAACTTTCCCCGCGCGTCCCGAGCCATGAACGGATCCAGAGACTTGCTGCGAGCCAAGCTCTTGGAGAAGGGGGCGCATGTGGTCAAAGGACGGAGGAACACACGGGTCCCCTCCCCCAGACCGTGTATCCTAAGAAAGTTACCGTGGCGCCGAGCCTCAGTTTCCCCAACCAAGGGGAGAAAGGAGAGCCAGACCGGAGCCCAGCGGAGGCTAGGTGGCGGCCGGTTTCAGTCCCAGTCTTGGTAGGCGTTCCCTGAACTCTGGAAGGGACTAGAGAGGAAAGTTGTTCTTCCACGCGGAGGACGGAAGAGGAAGGGTCCTAGACCCTCTCCCAGGAAGGAGCCAGCCAGATTGTCAGGCGGCAATCTAAGTCACATGACCGCGTGGGAATCGTGGAAATGAAGGGCTACAGAAGAGAATTAATGGATTTTGAGATGAGATGGCTCTGGACTTCTGAGTGTGATCCGGGAAGTGTTCCTTGGTTTTTAGAGGGCTTTTTAGGGTTTAGTGGTGGGAAGTTATGTCTGGGTGGAAAAGTCACCATGGGCCATAGGGTAGAAGGCCTATCTACTTCATAGTCAGACCCAGCAGTGTGCCCCAAAGTGTGCCAACATCCCTGAGCCTAATTTTTATCCCTAAAGGAAATAGAACCTCCACCCTTGTGAGGGTGACATAAAAGGCTAGCTGAGTAATGTGTGATACACTGCACTTTGCTTCCATTTCTTTGCCCAGGGAAACTTAAAAACTGGGGAACGGGGGTGGGCTGTCCTTAATTACTTGCCTTGATAAGAAAGTGGTGAATTCTTTCCCATCTAGATATTTACTGACATTTCGATTATAGCTTTCGTCAAATATTCACACATTTTCCTCTCTGGATTTTACTGCTCCTCGAACTAGGACTAGGGCTTTGATAGTGCTCCCCAGACTGACAGATAAACCAGGGACAGATGCTTCCTAAGTAAAAAGTGGAAGAAACTCGCAAATGAAAACAACTTGTGTGTGCACAAATCACCTCAGACTGGAAGCTGCTTTCAGATTGCTGACACGAACGCTCCTAATCTTTGTAAGGATATGTTTGCCTGTTCACAGTAAATCATAGTTACAGGCTACAGAAGACAAGGAATTGCCACGGGTTAGTGGTCTCCCTCGCTGAAAGGTTAGTAAGCCTTTTATGTTGCGTTACATTTTCAAATATGGCAAGTGTCTGTGGCCAAGCCATGGCTGCTCTGCAGACACAGTATATGAGTCTTTCTTAGCATAGGTGGGGTCTTGGGGGGAGGTGGGGCTCTTTTACACTCTCAGTGAGATTACTTTCAGACTCCTTTCTGGGAAGTAGCTTCTTTTTGCTGTCTTTGGTGTGTTCAGCCCTGCTGTCATCTTGTAAACCGTGCTTCAGGAAGATAGCACAGGATTAGTAATGACAAAGGACACTTTTCTCCAGACCTCTTGTGGCTTTTTTACTTTCTTGGTCCTGCAACGAAGTATTGGTCAAAAGAAGGTGAAGGGAAGAGGGGCTTATTCGAGCTCACAGTTTGAAGATACAGTCTTTCCTGGCTATAGAAACAGGAAGCAGCTGGTCACATGGCATTCACCGCCAGGATGCAAAGCCGAATGCTGGTGTTCAGATTGGTTTCTTCTTTTTATGTAATCTAGAACCCCTGCCCATGAAACTGTGCCACCTGTATCTGTAGTGGCTACTCTGCTCTAAACCTAGCTCCTTACAGATGCCCTGAGTCATCTGTGGTGGTTCAAAATCTTATAAAATTGACAAGATTAAGCATCATAACATTCCACTCCAGCCCCCTAAAGTTTCACTTTCTTCTCATAATAAAAATACATTTAGTCCAATTCTAAAAGCCCCTATAGTCTTAAATATTCCTGTCTGAAAGTCCCAATTCTCTCTAAAGACTTAGGGTAATCACTTAATTGAGAACCACCATAAGGTTAATAAGCAAGTTGCCCACTTCTGGTAGCAGTGACACTTATAAAGACTCCCATTCCAGAGGGAATCATAGCAAGGGGGTGGTTGTGGGGGGGAAATCTGATTTAAAAAGAAGCAAAATGCAGCAGAACAAACAAGGTCCTGCAGCTCCCAGCCTCCTAGGACTCCTGAGGAATCTTCTGGGCTCCAGAGGGCATTCATGGCCCTGCTCCACCAACTCTGCCAACCTGCAGTAGGCATAGCTTCTCTTTGGGGCTGGCTTCATTAAATACATGTAGCTTTCCCTCCTAGGTTCCTTTGTTTTTATCATGTTCGACATTCTGGAATCTTCATTGCATGTCAGGCTTCATCCAGTTAGAGCTCACAGAATGGCCTCACAGGGGTTCTTTACAGCGACATCAACCCTGCCACCATAGTCTAGCCTTGGTGACTCTGGAACTATGCTGTTATGTTCTGTGACACCTTCCCCCTCTATCTGTCATGCTCATGACTAGCATCATGTGGATGCTGATGGCTGGGTCTGCTGCCAGCTCAGGATGGAGCTGCCCCACAGTTTCCTCTTGGACCATGGTTCCCTTGGCCTTGGTGTTCTGATCCTGGAGAAACACATTTTTCCTAAGTAAGTTTTTTTTGTTTTTTTTGTTTTGTTTTGAGTAAAGAACCCCTTCAGTAACATTATATTCTTTCAGATAAATTTGTATTTAGGAAATCTTAGTAGCTAGGATCTTCCCCTCAGAGTATCTCTCCTGTAGTCCCAGTACAGAGACCCAAGCTTCATGATGGTACTTTTTCCTTTAACACTTACAGTCACTTCAAGTGTTTCATGTCTGAAACTGTAACTTGTTTACATTCTTTTCCTCCTCAAACTTTATGTCTTCCTTCTTTTTTGCTTTCTCTAACTCTAGGCCTAAATAAGAGCAGTGAACTGCAGCCCTACTACAGTTTGAGTGTTGGCCTGTCTTGAAATTCCTTCCACCAAGCACATTAGTCCCATTACTTTCGAATTCAGCCTCATTCAGGTTCTCGGGACATAGTCGAGAGGCAGCCCCAGTGTTTGCTGTAGAACATAAATGGCCCTTTATGTCTCGATAGGATTCTTGTTTTTCTCAGAACCTCGTGAACTGGGTTTCCATTGGCCACATTTGACATTCTAGTTTTCCCAATTCCCACCAGCCTGGCCTATTAAATTCTGCCTACAGCATTCTAGGGCTTTTGTGACCCCAAGTTCCAAACTTACAGTCCTCCTGTAAGCTAGTTCCAAGTTCTTGGAGACCATTTCAGGCAGGATTATCACACCCGTGGCCCCACTACTGAGTACCCATTTTCTGTACTAGTCATTTCTCACGTTTTGAGAGTTCTCCTCATCCTGGTAGGGAAGGCGTGGAGCTCGGTGTGAAGAAGCTGCCTGTGTCGGGTCTACAGTCAGGAAGCAGAGATAGGAAAGGCTGATTGATGTTCAGCTCCCTCTCTCATTCTACAGCCTAGCGGCCCAGCCCACGGAGAATGCTACAAAGCACACATGGCTCTTCCCACCTAAACTCAGCCCCCAGGGTCATGGTCAGGTATCGTTTCCCTAATGAACCCCAATCCCATTATGTTGACATTAACATGCAGCAGCCACAGTTAGAGGCAATAGATTTTCTGTGACAGCAAAGGGAACCTTTCCTTTGGAGATGGCAGGGGTAGCATCCAAGAGAAAGCCAGGAATTGATAGGCGTCCTCACTCCTACCTAACAAAACTCACTCCTGGCTGTTTCTCTCTAGTTTCCCTACATCAGCCCTCCCTAGGAGCTGAAATGGTTGACAGTTAGAGTTCCTGCGTGACCTTGTAAGCCTAGTAAAGCAAGATGAGAGTTAGGATCAGAAGTTTGGGGACATTCTTCAAGTATTCACATTTCTTTCTAAAATCTATGTGTGGTGGTTTGAATATGCTTGGCCCATAGACTGTAGAGGAATTTCCCTTAATTATCTGATTGGCTAAGAAAGAGGACAGCCAATCAATGGGCAAAAATGAAGCGGCGGGTTTTCTGGACAAGACAGGAAGAGGAAGAGTTGGAGGAGACAGTGAATGGAGGAAGACAGAGGGAGAGAGTTGGAAGAAGATGGAGCAGAAGTTCATGGCTGGAGAAACTGCAAGTAGCTGGGATTTCATAGCTGGGGAAGAAAGTGGTGTAGAGGCAAATCTGCCCAATACAGGCCTGCAGTTTATAAATATATAACTGAGATGCGTTTTCCTTGCATGGGCTTACTGTGGTTGGAGATTTACCACAACAATAGGGAATGGTACTGTTACACCTAACAACTAGATGTGGCCTAGTTGGAGGAAATGTATCAGTGTGGGGTGGGCTTTGGAGAACTCCTATGCTCAGGATCCGTTCGTTGCAGAAGAGAGCTTCCTCCTAGCTGCCTGAGGATGCCAGTCTCTCCTGGCTGCCTATGGATCAAAATGCAGAACTCTCAGCTCCTTCTCCAGCACCATGTGTGCCTGCATGCTGTCATGCTTCCTGCCGTGATGAAAATGGACTAAACCTCTAAATCTGTAAACCTGCCCCAATTAAATATTTGCTTTTATAAGAGTTGCTTTGGGCAATTGGAAGGCAGAGGCAGACGGATTTCTGAGTTCGAGGCCAGCCTGGTCTACCGAGTGAGTTCCAGGACAGCCAGGGCTACCCAGAGAAACCCTGTCTCGAAAAATAAAAAAAGAGTTGCTTTGGTCATGGCGTCTGTTCACAGGGTGTCTGGAAACCCTAACTAAGACATTATGTTAGCTTTT
Organism: Rhabdomys pumilio; assembly: GCA_030674055.1. Lineage (NCBI taxonomy): Eukaryota > Metazoa > Chordata > Mammalia > Rodentia > Muridae > Rhabdomys > Rhabdomys pumilio. The sequence continues at coordinate 7,876,457 of JANHMN010000011.1, forward strand.
TCTCCAAGAATTTCAGAAACAGTAGAGAAGCCTACAGCTTCCTGTCGATTCTCTGTGGCAGAAGAGCAAAAAGGTGGCCAGGACAATACTTTGGACTCCCACTTTGCAGGTAGGAATACTGAAGCCCTGGGGAGCAGCAAGCGGTCCGTGGTCATACACAGGCTTAAGACACATGTGGTAACCATACTCGAGCCTAACAGTCCCCAGAGGACCAAGTCTTCATCCTAGATTTTTCACTACAGAAATATATCTGCCTCTGGCCAGAGGTACTTTTTGATGGAATCATATTAGCATTAACTTTTCGAAGCTGCATAACCACAGGGGAAATGGTTATCCTAATTGAGTTTAGCATGGTCAGTGTTTTTAGATAATGTGAGAAGCTGGAAGAGAAAATGAAACCATACTGGAAGGTGGGGCCAAAGCCAGAATGGTATAACTTTGAGAATGTCACAAGAGCATCTGTGTGTACAGTAGTGTTTAGTAGTGTCCCTTAGACATCTTCTGTTGAGTGGATACAGGGGAAAGTGTCTTCACTTTGCTCCATTCAGATTCCTCATTTGTGAAATAACTCAACCATTTCCTCACAATAAACTCCACCTCCCCTGCACTTTCCAAAGCCCAAGTCTTCTCAGAACTCTGCCCCTTTGCACATACTGTTCCACTTCCCTGGAATAACCTGCCCTTGAATGTTGCTTTCTCGGAATAACCTACCCTCGAACGTGCTGTTCCCTGTCCTGGAATGCATCTCTTTCTCTGTAACCCCTTTCTCCTCCCATCTTGGCACCAGGATGCGTTCAGCACTTCACACAGATAAGAAAATATCCTGGCTAGTAGTCATGGTTGCTTGCTGTTGTAAATACACTAAAACAGAACCTACTAAAGTACATATCGTTTGTGGTTTTGTGTTTGGTTTTTGTACTGGGGATTGATCCCAGACAGATGCTCCACTACTGACCAATGGGATGTGAATTTTATCTTTGGTTTGTTTGTTTTAATTATACAAGGGGTTAGAGATATGGCTCAGCAGGTAAAGGTGCTTACTGCCAAGGCAGAGGACCTAATTTAATCCCTGGAATGCACACAGGGGAAGGAGAGAACCAAGTTGTCCTTTGACCTCCACCTGCATGCCACAGAATGGTGTGTGCACACACATATACATATAGACACACATAAATATTAAAACTGTTTAAGTTAGATGAGAAAAGGTTTTCCCTTTATATACTAAATCTATGGATGAATGAGACTCTTGTCCAGGCTGGATAAACAGTGGTTACCCAAAACCTCAGACTGAGTGAAGGCATATACATATAATGGGGCTTTTCCTCTCTCCCCTTGTTGAACACATCCATGTGCTTGTGGCATCACAGTGCAAAGCAATACGAATACACAAGAAGTAAGTGCTTTCCAGTCCTGACAGGTTTATGGTCAGTGGGGGAGGCAGATGTGCACACAGATGTACTATGGCATTTCAGATGTGACAGTTTATTGTCAATCACATGTCACGCAGCCTAGGCTTACCAGGGATCATCATGGAAGAATTGATACTGGAAATGTGGTTTGAAGGATAAGTGGGTGTCTTAGTTAGGGTTACTATTGCTGTGATGAAACACTATGACCATGCTGGGGAGGAAAGGGTTTACTCAGCTTATCTTCCATATCATAGTCCATTGTCAAAGAAGGTCAGGGCAGGAACCTGAAGGCAGGAGCTGATGCAGAGGCCATGGAGGAGTGCTGCACACTGGCTTGCTCTCCATGGCTGCTTTCCTCAGCCTGCTTTCTTATAGAACCAAGGACCACAAGTCCAGGGATGGCTCCACCCAAAATGGGCTGGGCCCTCCCCCATCAATCACTAATTAAGAAAATGCTCTACAGCCTGCTCTCTCGTTTTTCCATCACAAGCTTTGTTTTATTTTTTAAAGATTTATTTATTTATTATTTATCTGAGTACACTCAGACATACACTAGAAGGGCATCGGATCCCATTACAGATGGTTGTGAGCTACAACTTGTGGTTGCTGGGAATTGAACTTGGGACCTCTGGCAGAGCAGTTAGTGCTCTTAACCGATGAGCCATCTTTCCAGCCTTTTCTCAGTTTCTCAAAGGAAGTTCTCTCCTCTCTGATAATGCTAGCTTATGTCAAGTTGACATAAAAACAGACAGCACAGTAGGGGTTTACTAAGCTAGGAAAAGGCATGAAAGGAATTGTAAATCTGTGGTGGTTTGAAAGAAAATGAACCCCATAGGCTTATAGGGAGTGGCACTATTAGAAGGTATGGCCTTGTTGGAGGAAGTGTGTCACAAAAGGATGGGCTTTGAGCTGTGCTCAAGTGTAGCATTCACTCTTCCTGCTGCCTACTGTTTCAGATGTAGAACTCTGAGCTCCTTCTCCAGCACCATGTCCACCTGCACACTGCCATATTTTCTGTCATGATTATAATGGACTAAGTCTCTTCACAGCAATAAGACACTAACTAATACGATGTCCTAGACAAAAAGAATAGCATGTAAGGAGTCAGAGAGATGGTTCTGTGGTTAAGAGCACCGGCTGCTCTTCCTAGCAGCCACATGGAAGCTCATGGCTATCTGTAACTCCAGTTCCTGGTGACCTGATGCCTTCTTCTGGATTCGAAGGCACTGTATGCACATGCTGCACAGACATGCATGCCACCAAAACACCCACAAACGGATGGATGGATAGATAGATAGATAGATAGATAGATAGATAGATAGATAGATAGATAGAGTAAAAAAATCTCCACACCTGTCTTAGGGGTTCCATCACTGTGAAGAGACACCATGACCACGGCAACTCTTATAAAGACAACATTTAATAGAGGCTGGCTGTCAGGTTCAGTCCATTATCTTTATAGCAGGAAGCATGACAGCGTGCAGGCAGACATGGTGCTGGAGAAGGAGCTGAGAGTTCTACATCTTAATGTTTCAGTAGTTGATTAATCTGCTCAAATCACCCTGGTGGCATCAGCACAAGTTCCTCACTACTGCTCCAATGTTCTGAGTTCCTGAATAAAAGATAGACAGACAGAAACACGCACTTCTATTTTAATATGCCTTGAACAGCTCAATAAGTGAGCCACTCTGATGGCTAACACCTCTCCTCCAATACTCCTGAGTTATTACTTACTAAAATCTGTATTCCATCTTTGCTGTCCTAGACCCGATTGAGGGTGCCCCTGGGACTGCTGTCCCCTGGCTCTTACATGATTGGTATGCTCTCTCTTTTGCACCTCTCAGGTCTGGACCTTACTGCTTTTCTGGCTTGTCACTCCTTTCCCCTCAGTCTCCTTGCCCATGAATCCTAAAGTCCTGCCCATCCATTGGCCACTGACAACTTTATTTGCCAATCAGAACCAACTGGGGGCAGGGACCCTCAGTGTCTCACATACAGAATCTCGGGCAATTTTGGGAACTCAAATAACAAAATGCAAGCATTAGATCAAATCTACAACATCTTGATCCAGAGGCAACCAGGAGAGACTGTCTTCCAGGCAGCCAGGAAGGTCTCAAAGCCCACCCCCCACAGTGACACACTTCCTACAACAAGGTTACACCTACTCCTCAGATGATAAAAGCATATTATCTTGGCAAAGCAAACAATGTGCAAAGGATTTGGAAAGAGAATGGCAAAGAAACTGGAGGGTAATGGGGCAATGGCTTTACAACAGAGTGGAGATTATTTCAATCTGGCATTCTAAAAGTAGACTGATTACAAAGTCATGCAAAGATACAAATATGCCCCACTTAGTGAACTCCTCTGAAAGATGAGTCCCAACCACACTGAAAGAAGACATGGGTTGGGAAGTAGGATTTCCAATACAGAATGCCATCAGCAGCCATCCAGAAAGCAATGGGCACAGATCGGAAGAGGAGAAAAGGCTCAGAGTGAGACTGAAGAAGAACACCCCACTCGCCAAGAAAAAAAGGGGCTCGTTATCCATACAAACAGTAAATGTGCCTGACAAAATGACAGGCAAGTGGAAAACACAGTAAATGGGAAAATACATGACTGTTCAACCAGGAGCTTGGCTGTAGGCTCGATTGTGAAAATGTACAGTCACAGCACACGCATTGGTATATTACACAAACAGCTGCGAGAGAACTCTGCAGAACAACCAGAAGACCAAAGCCAGTAGGGAAATAAACAAAGACGGTGAGCAGACTAGGTCACAGAGGACAGAATGGCAATAAGCTCGTGCCAGTGACTGAGAAAAGTAAAACCACTCCCAACTAGCAAATTGACAAGAGTTTTTAAATTCCGAGGCATTGGAGGTACAGGGCATCAGAAATGTTCTTTTACCACTGTCCTGGATTACTGGTTGACACCTTGACCCAGCAGAGCAGAAGATTAGCTGTCTGTCAGCCATCTTCAGACCCTACACCTGGTAACCTCGATTTTATTCCAGAAGGCCTCGGCATGTGTGCTCAGCCTGTGTGGCTACACTGCCTCCTCTCTCACTGCAGATCATTGTTTATGATCTAGAAGACAGAAGGCAGGCAGGAGTCAAGCAGTTCACAATCTGAAGTGACACTCAGCTCTGGTGAGGGAGAATAGAAAATAGGGGCCAGAATTTCAATTTTATGTGTTTGTTTGAATAAGGTGGTGCCATTTCCTGGGTGTACAAGTCTGCTGCTTTCAGGCTTCTGAGAGCTGGAGGCTGATGCCACAAAGCCCAGACTGAAGAGGGACACCCCACTCCCCAAGAAAAAAGGGGCTCGTTATCCATACAAACAGTAAATGTTCCTGACAAAATGACAGGCAAGTGGAAAACACCATAAATGGGAAAATACATGACTGTTCAACCAGGAGCCTTGGCTGTAGGCTCCATTGTGAAAATGTTTGTACAGTCACAGCACAAGCAGGGATTCGTTGTCACAATTTTTAAATAAAATTATTAATCTTATTTAAAAAGCAATGATAAAGCTTACAAGGCAAAGAATGCTTTCCAAGTTTGACTTTACATCATAAGCATTAGGATAACTTTTAAAAATGCAGATTTCTGAGCTGGCAAGATGGCTTGACAGGCAAAAGCACTTGTGGGAAGCCCTAGTGACCTGTACTCCAGCCTCAGAACCTATATGGTGTAAGAAGAGAACCAACTTCCAACAAGGTGTCCTCTGGCCTCTGCATGTGCTTTGTGGCATGCACTGGTGTGCTTCCAAAACAAATGTCATTTTATGGAATACAGATTTTCTATCACTGGAATCATTATTATCATTATTATAAATAGAGTTTTTAAGGTTCCCGCTCCTAAGTCTTCCCAGATCCTCTGCATTCCCACCCCCTCAGATCCATCCCCTTTCTTTCTGTCTCTCATTAGAATACAAACAGGCATCTAAAAATGGCAGTGATAATAATAAAAACGAGACAGAATAGAACAAAACAAACAAAAAAAGAGTCAGTGAATAATCACAAGAAACACAGACTCTGAGACACACGTACACATATATTAGCACACACAGAAAACCATAAAAACAAACTCAGAAACCATTTTATATATATATATTATATATGCATGCATGCTAAAGGTCTGTAAAGTTTAAAAGAAAAAAAAGACAATGAACTGTGAGACAAAAATAACTCCCAAAAGAGCATTAAGTTCATTTTGTGTTGCCCATCTGCATTGGGCCTGTCCCTCAGTGTGGTCTGTATACCCAGTGAGACTGCTGGAAATGGCTACATTTTCTTTTGTGAGTGGTTATCAATTGGAGATAGCTTCTGAGTTAGAGGTGTGCTCTCATGTCAGTTCCTCTGCTAACACTGGGACCTCATTTGTCTTAGCCCTGTGCATGCTGCCACAGTCTCTGAGTTCATGTGTGCATTAGCTCTACTGGGTTTAGAAAACACTGTTTTCCTCAGTGTCTTCCATCTCCTCTGGGTCTTAGAACCTTTCTGCCTCCTCTTCCACAGAGTTCACTGAGCCCTGAGAAGGATTTAATGGAGACATCCCATCTAGGTCTGGGTATTTCAAGGTCTCTCACTCTCTGTACATTGTCTAGTGGTGAGTCTATATTTATTCTCATCAGCTGCAGAAGGAAACTTCTCTGATGATGGCTGAGCAAGGTGACTAGAAGAATGTCATTAGGAATCATTTTATTGCTCCATTTCTTTAGCAGAACAAGAACATTTGGGTTTTTTTCCTATGTCCTTAGCCTATCTCCTTTTAGGTTCTTGGCCATCCAGGCAGTATCGGACAAGGGTTCCATCTCATGAAGTGGGCCTTGACTCCATTTAGATAGTGGTTGCTTACTCCCATAACTTTTGTGCCACTATTGCATCAGGGTATCCTTCAGGCAGATCACTGCTGTAGAGCTCAGGTTTGTAGCTGGGTTCGTGTTTACCTTTCTCCTTTGGGAGTGTGCAGAGTGTGAACACTCGTCAGTGGAGCTGAAGGGTCTAGGTAGGCACCAGCTCGATTTCTCTGTGCTCATGAGTTTTATGGGTGTTGTATTTAGCATAGTGCCTTACCATCCATTTGTGGAGAGCCACAATAGCCTTGGCAGTAACTAGAGTTTGGGGGTTTCCATGAGGCCTCTTTGATCAACAATTCAAATGCAATCCATTCCTGTCACTGGAGTAGTTGGGGCTTTGCCTCTCTCACACACACAGAGGGGATCAGTGGTTAAGAGCTCATCCTGCTCTTGCGATGAACCCAGGTTCAGTTCCCAGCACCCCATGGTGACTCCCATCATCATTAACTCCAGTTCCAGGTCTCAGTAACTCTCTTCTGACCTCTATATACACTGCACATGTGGTACACATACATACATTCAGGCAAAGCACTCAGAAACATAATTTTTTAATTATAAAAAAAAAAGACAAGAGGTTGGGATAGGTTGATTGTAAGGTTAGATTTGGGAGGAGTTAGCAGGATGGGGATGGATTATGATAATACATTGCATGCATATATGAAATTCTCAAAAAATAATACATATATTCAAAAGCACATAAAAAATAAGATAAACATTAATACTAAAATCAAGCTTTTTTAGATTTTACTGGTTGTGTCAATGACATTTTCTGTAGCAAAAGAAAATTGAAATCAGTTTTTGCATTTAGGTGTGTTTGTTCTCCTGTAAGCTTTATCATTTATTGGTCATTTGTTCTTCCTGTGTTGACATTTTTGATGTGTGAAGGATACCTCTAGAGTGCTCTCAGAATGGATTTATGTGATGTTTTCTCCTGAGTAGATTTAGGAGATTTAGGTTACTCACAGGAACACCACAGAGATGACACTGTTTAGGTAAGAGTATGCATTGTATCTGGGGGACATGGTGCTGATGTGTTGATTACTGGTGGTTATATCAGTATAAATAGGTTTCTCTACTACAAAGTTATTAAAGAGTTCTTACCCTTAAAATTCAACCCCAGGTGTTTTAGTGTTTGTTGTCCCATTATTGGTTCTTTTCTGTATATTTTTCCCTTCCTGTACTAGGACCTCACACATCATAGACAAGCTGAGCCATAGTCCTGTCCCTATTGTTGATTCCTCATTGGATTAATCATTATGGCTATAGTAATTCAGTGTTAGAATGTATAGAATTACTCATCGATCTGTGAAAAAGTCTGTTGTTGGGGCTTGAGAGGTGGCTCAGTGATTAACAGCATATACTGCTCTTGCAAAGGACTCAAGTTCAATTCCCAGCACCCAGCTCAGGCAGCACACAATCACCTGTAACTCCCACTCTAGGGTGTCCAACACTTCTGGTCCTCATTCACACAGACATACACACACATAATTAAAAATAATGTGTGGGTGCATGTTTTTAATCCCAGCACTTAGAAGGAAAGAGGTAAATGAATCTTTTAAGCTCAAGGCCATCTTGATCTACAGAGCAAGTTCAAGGCCAGCCAGAGTACATATAGAGACCCTGTCTCAAAACAACAATAAATATTTTAAAATAGCACTAGAGAGATGATTCAGAGGTTGAGAGCTGCTTTTCCAGTGGACCCAGGTTTAATTCCCAGCACCCACATGTTGGCTCCCAATTGTCTGTAACTCCAGCTCCAGGGGATCTGACACCCTCTTCTGGCTTCCTCAGGTACTGCACAGATGTGATGCATAGACATGCATGCACATAAAATAAAAGTAAATATTTTTTAAATAAGTGTTTTTCTAGCCTTCTATCACCTAACATTTGACTTTGGTCTAAGAATGTTTAAGTGTTTAACACTTACTGGAGCCTGTTCCCTTTTGCAGTGTTGATCTCCCTCACCTGAAACTTGGTTTTGTTTCTCTTTCTTTCTTCTTCTTTTCTCTCTTTCTTTCTCATGTTAGTTTTACTATGTGTTAACTTTTCTCTATTTATTGCCATTTAATATATAAAGTATTAAAGTGGTTGTAAATTGCAGCTGCTTGTATTCTTATGTTATTTTGGGTCTCCAAAACTGCTCACACGAGTGTTCACACATAAGACACCCAGGGACCCTGCCCCTAGTTGGTTCTGACTGGTAAATAAAGATTCTGACAGCCAGTGGCTGACCAAGGAGACAGAGACAGGACTTTTAGGATTCCCAGGCTAGAGACAGAGAGGAATGAAGGAAAAGGAGGAGATCCATCATTCTGGGAGGAGAGGAGAACTGCCATGCCTGCGGGGAGTGGAGGACAGGAAGGCATAGCCAGCATGTGAAGAAGCCAGGAGAGCACGGCCCAGCTGGCATCACTCTGGGTCCAGAGCAGCCAAGATAGAATGTGGGATTTAGTAAGTAACTACTCAGGATTTTCGGCAGAGAGTAGATTAACCACATGGAGGTTAGGAAGTGGCCCAACCATTGAGCTGATTAAAGCATATCAAAATATAAAGGCTGAGTGTGTGTCTTTCATTCAAGAACCTAGAACACTGGGGTAGGTAGAGAGGTATGTGCCACCCCAGGGATTTATTTAATTATTTAATACTACAGTAAACATTTACTAAGGCAGTCCATCCCCTCCTCTTCTGTCTGACCAGTCTCTACTCATCCACAAGGGTGGCTACCTTTACGAATCCCTGGTTTATCTTTTTATGCTTTTCTTTTTGTACAATTAAAGTCGTGCATGTTTTCTTAATCCTCTTCCTTCCCACAGAAAAGGTAGCCTGTTAATAATAATCTTTTGTACTTTTCTATAGGCCACACCCAAGGCCTGTGTGTACTTTTCTCTATTGACATAACAATACATCCTGGAAAAAAATTACTCTCTCAGTTCATGCAGATTTTCCTAACCCCTTTAAGAGTTACACAGCACTCATAGTGTGTGGATAAATCAATGATTTCCAGTGTACTGTATTTTTCAAAGGTAGATACTCAGTTAAGGAGATGGCTCATTGAGTAAAGACTCGAGAACAGTTTGGATCCCTGAAGCCCATTTGAATGGTGGGTGGGCCTGGTGTCTATCTGGAATCCAGCTCACAGAAGGTAAACTGCCTAACCACACTAACCAACAGCAAGCGGATGGGTCAGCAGGAGACCTTGATATAGGGTGGAGAGGTGCCTTGGAAGATACCTAATATTAACCTCAGACCTCCATGTAGGCACACACACACACACCCATGTGCATGCAAACACAATCATGAATATGCACAAGTGTTGTAGTAATTATTTAAAAAATGTCAAGATGACTGTCTAGGCTTCAGTGTCTCTGCCTAGCTCAACCATGTGGCCAGGGGCCACGTGTGTGCTGCAGCTAGAAACGGCCAGCCAGAGACACCAGCCCTGCCACCCACAAAACGCCAGTGTGGGAGATGGCTCTGCCAATCTTCCACACTGTCTCTGCAAGGCTGGGCATTGCCCAGACCATCCTGCCAATCATGTGGGTCCAGTAAGAAAATGAGACTCTAATGCTTAAATTATCTAAAGGCTTATATATTTAGTAATGATCAATAACAAGATACCCTTACAATCAGAGGTGTAACCAAATACCCAACCTAGATATACCAACTACCTTTGACTACTACAGACAAGGGAACATCAGCCTTCATGTCCCCCTCTCTCTCGTTCTCCGTCTCTCTCCTAGCTCCTCCTCTTCCTTCTCCTCGTCCTCTCCTTCCTCCTCTTCCTCTCTTTACCCCCCCACCTTAGTTCCTCCTACACACAGGCACCCTGCACACATAACACACAAGAAAGAAAACAGGAATGCCATTAAGGAACCTTGTATGCATACTTTTACAGTCTTGGAACTTTATCTTCAACGTGCAGTCTTAGAATAAGGTTGCTATGTAAAAAGCCTGTGTATGCATGTTTTAAGTATACATTGGGAAAGCATTCTCCATAAACACTAAAACAGGTTAAGGGAGGAGACATCGCTTGGGAATATGCTTGCCCTGTAGGCATGAGGACCCACGCTTGATCCCAGCACTCCCATTTGAAAGGCCAGGCATGGTGGCACATACCTGCACTGCACACTTCTGGGAGGTGGAGACAGAGTTCATATTGGCCAGGCAGCCTAGTCTATGGGTGAGCCCCATGTACCAGTAAAAGGCCTTGTCTCAAAAAAAAAAAAAAAACCAAGTCACTAACTTTGCATGCTGGCCACTCAACTTTCATCCCAATATTGAGCAGGCAAATCTTGAGTTTGAAGTCAGACTGGTCTGCATTGTAAATGCCCAGCCAACAAAGCCTACATAGTGAACTCCCACAAAGCAATAACAAGCAAACAACCCAAGGCAGTGGCTCCTGGGGAACCACACCTAAGGCTGACCTCTGGTCACCACAGATGAACATGAGCACAGTTATACCTGTTTGCATCCCATCAGTTGTAAAAGGGTACCTAGTTCCTAACTAGTGCCAAGTGTGTGGTGATCTTTAATTTTTGCCAATCTTATAGATGAGAAATGGTGTAAGTGTAGTTTTGGTTGTAATTCTCTTACTTTGAGGGGGAAGGTCCCTTCTGTGTAGAAGAGTATAGCATCTATGGGGTCCCTTCTGTGTAGAAGAGTATAGCATCTATGGGGTCCCTTCTGTGTAGAAAAGTATGGCATCTATACATTTTCTGTTCCTGTTCACTGACCATTTTTCTATTGAATTTCTTTCCCATTTTGTAATTTTTTTTTAAATATTAGGTATATAAGCCCTTGGTCCACATACATGTGGCAATTATTTTCTCCCAGATTTTGTCTTTATCATGTTCCTTCCTATGCAAAAATTTTCACTTTTATGTATTCAAGCTTGTCTCTCTTAGTTCCATTTGGTTTTAAGTTATTATTAAGTGCTATTTTCTGTGCCCACATTAGAAAGGAATCCACTCATTTTCTAAATAAGAATATGTCGTGACTTTTTTTTTTCTCAGACAGGTCTTATTGTCTCACCAGGATTGCCTAGAGCTTACCATGTACCCAACCTGATCTCAAACTCCTGATCTTCTTGCCAAGGACTCTCAAGTGCTGTGATTCCAGATGTGTGGGCTGGGTTGTGGAATCTGGTCTGATCTCTGGCAGAAAAACTTCCCTGGGAGAGTCAAAGTGATGGCAAGAACCTCACTCCATTCTCTGCTTCGCCAGGCTTAATTTATTGTGAAAGCTTCCCCCCCCCCCCAATGTATTTGAGTACTGTAGCTGTCTTCAGACACACACCAGAAGAAGGCATCGGATCCCATTACAGATGGTTGTGAGCCACCATGTGGTTGCTGGGAATTGAACTCAGGACCTCTGGAAGAGCAGTCAGTGCCCTTAACCACTGAGCCATCTCTCCAGCCCCAGCTTAGTTCATTGTTACATCGTCCTGGCTTGTTTTATGATGCTGTGCTGAAGACAAAGTGACTGAATCTGTATTCTGTTGAACACAGTGCTAAGGAACTGACAAAGCAGGACTCACTTTTATTACTCCTAGCTTACAAATCTTGAGGAGAGATGAGATTTGGAGGAAAGTCACCCCAAGACAAAAAACTAGGTCCAAACCCTGACCTGGGATAGACTTCAAAGCTCACTGTAAGCTGCCGCTCTCAGTGCCTTTCACTGTAGGACTTTTCAATGGAATTCCCACATCCCTTCAGCAAAGGAGAAATTATTCTATTTTTGATGGTGGTGGTGGTGGTGGTGGTTGGTTGGGTTTTTTTTTTTTTTTTTTTTTTTTTCAAGAACCAGGCTGTGTAGCCCTGGCTGTCCTGGAACTCACTCTTTTGACCAGGCTAGCCTCAAACTCAGAGATCCTCCTGCCTCTGCCTCCTAAGTGCTGGGATTAAAGGTGTGCGCCACCACTGGCTTGAAATGCTCCTATTTATATTATGCTCCTGACTTCATTCCTGCAGGGAATGACTCCTCTGGCATGTGACAAACTCTCCAGGAGTGAGTCATTTAGCATCTCCAAGTAACTACAATAGCTGCTGGTCCACATTGCAGGGCTCTGCTCTGGAGAGCTGTTCTTTAGGTTGGTGTGGCAAAGCTAGGACTTTGTGTCCCAAGTGCTTATAACAGCCAATTCACAGACCATCTGAGGGAAGCCGGTCTCAAAGCCAAGTGTGTACCTAAACTTATCCACAGAACAAGTCTTAAAAGGGGGAAGGGGGCAGTTGAGGTGTTGGTTAAGCTTTGAATCATGGGAGGTAATGACCAGTCTTTCCTTCATGAATGTTCTAGACTTAAACTATGAGCAATTTTATAGTATTGTAGCTCAGACTTCTTTGTATTGGGTCTGGAGAACGACTAAGGTAAAATGTTCCAAGATCTGGACGGCAAAAGCACCAAGAGCCTCCTGTCTAACACGTGCTTTAGTTTGCTTCCTATTGCTGAGATGAAAATATTGACGAAGGTATCTGTCAGGGCGTTATTTCATCTTACAGCTGTAGTTCCGTAAAGGGAGTCAGGGCAGGAACTGAACCAGCGGCCATGACGAATGCTGCTTACTAGCTTGTTCTTCGTGGCTTACCGAGCCAGGTTTCTTATACACTCAGGACAACCCACAGTGGCCTGGGCCCTTCCAGATTGATCATGAATCCAGAAATAAGGTCCATCTGCGAAGGCAGTGCCTCAGTGAAGTTCACTGTCCTAGACGACTCTAGCTTGTGTCAAGCTGATAAGAAAACAGAAATCCCCAGCACAGTAAATGTCTGTTGCCGGTGCAATGGTCTGTTAAATACAACACACACGTGCTGCCCACAGACCTGAGAGGTTATGGCTTCTCACTAGGCTTCCCTGGCATTCTGATACTGTTCCTTGTCTTCTCTTGAGTTGTATTGTTCCTTTAGTGCAAGAAAACCTAAGGAAAAGAGCTGTCTCAATGTCAGAGGCCTGGAGCTGGGTTCCTTTAACGTTCACTACTGCCTGTGTAACCTCCTGAGCCTTCCATCTTGAAAATGAAGAATTGCTGTCCAATACCTGGAACCAGGCCTGGTCCTCCTCATCAGGCACCTGATTCGGGCCTGGCCCTCATGGTCAGGTGCCTAGTGCAGCAGATGTTTTCCTCCCCTGACTTGGGATGCTGTAGCATCACCATAACAAACTCTGCAAGCTCAGCATCTACTAGGAGAGGGATTGGGATCTACTAGACAGAGGTGTTGGGATCTTAGCAGTCACCTGGCCCAGTGAGACTCCTATCAGATAATCACCAGAGTTGGCCCAATGGTACCCATACTGCGCCTTGAAGCTCCCCATGGCAGAAACTGGTTAAAGGTAAACTTTACATGAAGTTGAACTACAATCAGTTTATCTCTAATTTTAGATCTTCATGACCCTTGAAAGTTAAAAGAAATCTGTAAGATCCTCAAGTCTATCCCCTAGCTTTGTGAATAAAGAGTGTAGAGTCAAGGAGAGAAGGTGTGGTGTCCTTCTTTTTGTAGAGCTGTGGCAGAAGAACAGTCTTTCTGGTCTTTCAGTGTTTTACCATCAGCCCAGGTCTTGGAGTGTTGCCTTCCCCACCCTATGAATCAGGCCTTCTCCTCTCCCCTCTCCAGTCCCTCATCTTTGCATATGCAACATTTGTGAGTCCCAGAACTGACAAGTTTCTCATTGTGCTCTAACCCACTGTGAAATAAGACTGCTCGTGAGTCAGATCGGAGTCATTAGACCTAGAAATGTCAAGAACTTGAGCTACATACACCCAGCGGAGCTTGAATAAAGCACGGTAGCCATGATGCTTTAGTTTTGTTGAGTGGACATAGGATACTTTTGAAACCCTTGTGCCAGGCCTAGAGGAAGTGCTTGGTAAGACTTGCCAAATTACTGCTGGATGGCGCTTAACTTTTTAACCCCTAACATAAGAGGGTGATATATAGAGACGGGAAATTTTCAAAAACAAAGATCTACCTCCTGAGCCTAGTATGGTAGGCTGTAATCCTCAAAGAGCAGGAGGGTGGGGAGTTCAAGGTTATCCCCAGCTATACATCAAGTGTGATGCCAGCCTGGACTACATGAACCGGTCTCAACACAAAGCCGTAAGCCTGCTTTTACCAAGTGTATTGATGTGCACTTACAATCCAAGCACTAGGGAGACTGAGGCAGGAGGATCACGAGCCTGGCCTACATTAACAGGGCAGTGGTGGAATGCTTGCCTAACATGCATAGCATACATGGGGTCCTGATGTCTTCTCCAGCGAGGCGGGGAGGGGGATCTTATAACTTTAAAATACATCTAGAAGTTTAGCATTGTTAGATTTTTCTGGAACTGGAAATGGCGAGAGAAGGCCCCTTCCTCCAGAGCCGTTCAGAGGAGTGTCAGCAGCTCTTCCAGGTTTCCGAGCGGGTACAAGCCTGGCTGAGAGGTTTACTGTGCTCTCCCACTGACTCGTTCAACTAGCGATCGTCAGAGAAGCTGCTGTTTCACGAAATTGCTGTAGTTACCAACACTTAACTTGATGATATTGTCTTAGTAATTTAAGATCAATGATATATCTAGATTTGTATTTTTGAGATTTTTCTATTTTTATTTTTTGAGACAGCATCTCAGGTAGCCGAGGTTGTTCTGAAACCCTCCCTGTGCAGCTATGGATGGCCTTGAACTTCTTACCCTCCTGATCTCCCGATGCTTCCAGCTCCCAGTCTCTGGAATTACAGGCATTCGATGACATACTGTGCTGGAGAGTGAAGTCTTGAGAAATCTCCTTCCCTAGGAGCCTTTTCATCAACCTGGGAGTCACGCTATCGAGCGAGAGAACTGACTACACATCTAACCTCCAGTGCATACACAATTAAACATAATTTAAATCACCTTCCTTTATGTGAAAGAAGTATTTCTAGAACCCACAGCAGAAGTGGTCTGAGAAAGTGATGGTTTGATCGCCTTGTCCAAAGAGCCAGTAAATTCTACAGCAAAATTAGAAGTGTCCTTGGTTTGCCACTATTCAGATAGACTGTTTAGAGACCTGTAAGATGGATCCACAGTAAGGACTGGAAAGACAGCTCAGCAGTCAAGAGCACTGGCTGTTTGTTCTTCCAGATGACTCAGGGTCAATTCCCAGCACCCACATGCCAGCTCATGACTGTAACTCCAGTTCCAGGGAATCCCACGCCCTCACACAGACAAAAACATCAATACACTAAAAATAAATGAATGGGGCTGGAGAGATGGCTCAGGGGTTAAGAACACTGATTGCTCTTCCAGAGGTCATGAGTTCAATTCCTAGCAACCACATGGTGGCTCACAACCATCTGTAAGGGGATCCAATGCCCTCTTCACATTAAATAAATAAATAAATAAATAAATAAATAAATCTTTAAAAAAATAAATAAATGAATGGATAAATAAATAAATCGATGTCTCAGAAGTAAAAGTGCTTGCCAGGCAGACCTGACAACCTGAGTTGAATCCCCAGAGCCCCACGGGGTGGCAGGTGAGAACTGAGTCCCTAGGGTTGGCCTCCACACAGGTACTGTGATACACATCACACATTTGCACAGGTGCGTGGGTGTACAAGTACACACACACACACACACACACACACACACACACACACGTCTATGCAATGTTACTGGCATCTGTTGATGGCTGTTCCTATTTTCCTTTGTTTTTTTTTTTTTTTAAGTCTGTCTCACTTAGCCCAGGCTGGCCTCCAGTTTGTCACGTAGTGAGGCTGATTTGAGCCCTCCCCGGGGCCTACTGTTTCCATGTAAGCAGCATCCTGCCCTACTGTTGTTGATATTTTAAAAAGAGCAACTAACAACTCTCAGCAGGTCTAGGTATAACCCACACACTCCCTCAGCCAAGCTGTTCTCATAGGGGATGTCCTGGGCTCCAGCTAGCCCCCAGACTCCCTATGAAAGACAAAATCAGCATCCTTCCCTCCTGCTCCAGTGTGATGAGCAGGGAGCATTTCTGCAGCCTCTCGGAATAGTGTAGTAACTGTATTTTGCAGCTCCATGTGAATTAATTTTAAGGGCTTGTTTTCACTTTCTTACATATTACAGGCAAGTTTTATTTTTTTCTGATAACATAGTAAATAATGGAATCAGCGGGGAATATGGCTTACTTACAGTATCAGTATTACACTGAACTCTGTTTAAAACATCTGGTCTGACTTGGAGAAGGAAGTCGCAGTGAGTCCTGTGTCTCCTAAGCTCTGTTTTCCTTCAGGCTAGCAGTCTGCCATCTTAATGCAGCAGTAAGGAGGGTTTCTTCTGTCTTGGTCAGGGTTACTGTCATGGTTTGAATATGCTTGGCCCAGGGAGTGACACTATTTGGAGGTATGGACTTGTTGGAGTAGGTGTGTCACTGTGGGCATGGGCTTTAAGACCTTCATTCTAGCTGCCTGGACATCAGTCTTTCACTAACAGCCTTCAGATGAAGATGTAGAACTCTCAGCTCTGCCTACACCATGCCTGCCTGGATGCCGCCATGCTATTGCCTTGACAATAATGGACTGAACCTCTCAACCTGTAAGCCAGTCCCAATTAAATGTTGTCCTTATAAGAGTTGCCTTGGTCATGGTATCTGTTCACAGCAGCAATAACTAACTAAGACTAACAACCCTGACTAAGACAGTTACAGTGCTGTGAAGAGACACCATGACCGTGGCAACTCTTATAAAAGAAAGCCTTTTAGTGGGGCTGGCTTACAGTTCAGAGTTTCAGTCCATTATCATCATGGCAGGAAGCATGGGAGCACACAAGTAGCCATGGTGATGGAGAGGTAGCAGGGAGTTCTACATCTGGATCCACATGGTGCAGGAAGAGGGAGAGGCACTGGCCTGGCTTGAGCACCTGGGATCTCAGAGCTCACCCAGAGTCATACTCTCCAACAAGGCCACACCTCCAAATAGTGCCAATTTCTATGAATGAGCCTTTGGGGCCATTTTCATTCAAACCACCTCATCTCCCTTCTCTCCCTCCTTTTAGCTTTTGTGTTTGTTTTGCTTGTTTGTTTTGTTTCATCTTTTAAGACAAGGTCTAGCCTAGGCTGGACTAGAACTCACTGTGTAGTTCAGGATAACCTAAACTCATGGCAATCATGCTTCACCCTCTCTGCTGGATTTACAGGAGTGAGATACTTCACCCATCACATTTCATTCAATGGCCTTAGGGATGGAACTTGGGGCCTTAAGCTGCATAAGTGGCCCCCACCGCCCTACATCCTCAGCCCTTGGAATTGTGAACTATCCAACTTAGTTACTTCTAGAAACCCTCTCTAAAGCCAAGGGGACACAGAACAGGGTCAGAGTTAGTGCTTTTGATAACAGACCTGAGCAGGCTTTCTGACATACGTTATTAACTAAATGAAACACAGCATTGCTTGAAAAACAACAAACTACTCTGACTAGTTACTGTACTCTGACTAGTTACTGTATACCAGTAAGCCCAGCACATAGGAGGCACAGACAGGAGAATAGAAAGTTCCAGGTCAGCCCGGGCTTCAAAATGAGATATGCCCCCAAATAATCAAGGACTGGGGGTGTAGCTTGGTAGTAGAGTGCTTGCTTAGTATGCATGAGGCCCTGGATTCCATCTCCAGTCCTGCAAAAATAATATTAATAGCCGTAACAAATAAGATTTTTTCATAAGCTTTGTTTTTATTTTATTTTTTAAAGATTCATTTATTTTTTTATTTATATGAGTACATTTCAGCTGTCTTCAGACACACGCTAGAAGAGTACATTGGATCCTATTACAGATAGTTGTGAGCAACCATGTAACCACATGCATAAGTGGGGATTGAACCTGGATTCTCTGGAAGAGCAGTCAGTGCTCTTAACTCCTGAGCCATCTCTCCAGCCCACCAAATAAAGTCTTTAAAAACAAGGAAGAAAGACTATAAATCCCAGACCCGGATTCTGAGCAGCTTTCACCTGTGAGCTTGAAAGTGGGCTGGTTCCTTCAGTCTGAAGGAAGCCACTTGCAGATCTGATCACCATTTCAGAGGTATAGGACTGCTTGTACCTTTTTATCAACTTGTCACATGCTCCACTTAGCTCGAAGCAGGGAACTTCAGATTGAGCGGTAGGCAAGCTTGTGCGGCATTTTCTTGATTAGTGTTTGTTATGGGAGGGCCTAACCCAGGGATAGATTTCCGGTAGGGAATAACCAAAAAAATGGAAAGCAAAAACAAAACAAAACCAAGAAAATCTAAATTCTAAGTGGTTTGTGACATAATTCTGACCCTTAGTGACCCTCATACCTTAGAACACGGAAATGCTCTGAGAACCTGGAGGGGTGTTAAAGAAGTCACTGGGCGCAGGGGATCAGGCTCCCAGCCATGGGACATCCTGAGGATGGTGTCCCCAGGCTGTACTCCGAACCTTCACAAACTCTGTCTCGGGGCACGGGTGGGCCAGATGGGAAGAGGAAAGCAGAGACTGGGTACCCGGGTGCCGTTGGTGTCAGGAGTGAGGGATCTGCGGCCCACGTTTCCCCTCAGGGAATCTGCACGCTGGGCAGGAAGGGGAATGTGAAGCCCAGGATGAGCAGAATTCGGTCTGATCAGGAGCAAGTGTCAGAGGGGCAAGAGAAGAAAGGCCCTCTTAGGGAGTCTTAGTGTCTCGGCTCTTTTTAGGCAAAGGCCTTCTCTGTGGCAGTCTCTAGTGAGGCAGCTCTCTGAGACGATCTTCTGAAAGAGCAACAAATGCCCTTAACCACTGAGCCCTCTCTCTAGCCTCCACCTCCAAAAAAAAATCTTTTTTTTTTTTTTTTGAGGCAAAATTTCACTGTGTCCTGCCTGCTCTGACTCCTGCATGCTGGGATTAAAGACAAACATCACACTTCTGGAATCCCAGCTTCACATCCACATTGATTGACCTAAGACTGAACCTCAAGCACCATTTAGACTATTTAAAACCTGAGAATAACATGAAACAGAAACCCAAACTCCCACTCAAGAAAGGTGAGGAAGATTCCATATTAAAAGAGACTACCAATGACCTGACTTCAGATGCCCAGGTCCCATCATAAAAATAAAACCATGGAAAACCAGGACAGCCAGGCAGTGGTAGCACATACCTTTGATCCCAGTACTTGGGAGGCAGAGGCAGGTGGATTTCTGAGTTCGAGGCCAGCCTGGTCTACAGAGTGAGTTCCAGGACAGCCAGAACTACACAGAGAAACCCTGTCTCAAAAAACCGAAAAAAAAAAAAAAAAAAAGAAAAGAAAAGAAAAACCAGGACAGTGTGTCTCCTCCAAATATTAGCATTCTCATAGTAATGTTCCCTAGGGAAATCCATTTAGATGCCACAAGAAACAAATTCAAAATAATAATGTAAATATGTTTATTTATGTAAAATAGATCCTAAAATGGAAATAAATAGAACTCAAATGGTTGAATAAAATAAAACCATTCAAAATATCCCCAACAAAATAAAACTTGAAATGATAATTTTAAGAAGTCAAATAGAAAACTCAGTGGAGGAGCCTCACCTACAGATCAAGTGGACCAAGTGGAAGAGAGTCTCACAGCTTACAGATAGGGTAGAGCTGGACCACTTAGTCAAAGAAAATGATTTTTTAAAAATCATAACATCCCCAAAGTACAGAACACTGAATGTATAGAACAAAGGCAAGCTGCAAGAGAGAAAGACCAAATCATATATAAAGACAAGATTATCAGAATAACAGCTGATTTTTTTTTCCGGTGGAGTCTTTACAAGCCACAAGAGATTGGGCTGATATTCTACAAGTTTCTGAAAAACTACAGGTGCCATTCTCAGGCTACTATACCCAACAAAACTATCCGTCATCCTCAAAGGAGAAAGAAAACTTCCTATAATAAAAGCAGGTTAAAGAAATGTGTGAGCACCTCTGCCAGCCCTGCAGAGCATACTTAAAATAATGTTTGGGACTGAAGAAAAGGATAAACATACCCAAGAGGCAACAGCATGTGTATGTATTCACACACATTTTAGACAAGGAAACGAACACCACCAAATCAACAAAATGACAGGAATCAGTATGTTGTGCCATGAAGTGTTCGTGAACCTCAAAAGACTACCAAGGAGCTGTTTCCGATGTAATCACATTAGGGTCTCTTTATTACAAACTCGAGTTTGGGCTTACTGCTGGCCCACAGGACGGGTTTGGTCAAGTAGCCACAAACTCTAGTTGGAACAGGGCTTTATAAGTAATGGAAATAAGTAAGGAGGGGTCCAGCCGGGCAAGCATTTAACTGAATATCTATTGTAAGCGGACAGGTGGGTGCTCTGAAGCAAGACTGTATACAATCAAAAATGGTCTGAAAGTACGTCTGAAACAATCAGACTAATCTTTGATTAGCTGTTGCTAGGCAGTAGCTAGGGAGTAGCTCTGGCCAAGGACAAGCCTTAGGGTCCTTCCTGGTATATGGGTGCAGCTGGGGTTCTGCTGTAGGTCAAGTTCTCGGGCTTTTTTCTTTTCTTTTAAGATGGAGGCCAGTTCCAGGATGGAGTAGGTTTGGCCTTTCAAATACACAGCTCTCAATAATAATCCTGAGCATCGGTGGCCTCCAGTTCTCAACCAAACAAAACAAAAGCCACAGACTAGCAGACTGAATTTTAAAAAAAATCAGGATCCTGGGCTGGAGAGATTGCTCTTCCAGAGGACCCAGGTTTGGTTAGCAGCACGTGAATGGGCAGCTCATAACTGCCTGCAACTCCCTTAGGAAATCTGAGGGCATCTGCACTTACATATGCACATACCCACACCCCCAACACACACAGCATTAGACCAATAAATGGGACCTTATGAAACTAAAAAGCTTCTTTACAGTAAACAACAGCATCACTCGAGGGAAGAGGTGTAAAGCCCAAACAGAGGGGACCTCACAACTCCATGGAGAACTGCAGATGAACCCCAAATCACTCACAAGAAACACGGCTTGATGCAACGGCAAGAGGTTTACTCAAAAAGTAGCATGCTAGGGCATCCTTCCTATCCCACGCAGGGGTAGAGGAAATCAGCAGCCCAGCAATGAGTTCTTACAGCTTATAAAGGAAGAATTCACAAACCAGGTGGAGTTAGGGAAGAGGGGGAAGGAGGGGATGCAAATGCGTTTGATCTCAAACTCTTAAGATGGATGGCGAGTCACTTTATAATTGGCTATTTCGGACTAGTTACACTCTATCATGAGCTCCGGTTCAAAGCGGGTCAGGCTTATCTCAGGTCTATAGCATCCTGACACTGTTTGTCCCAGGGCTGCTAGTTAGGGCCATCTGTTCGAGTGGCCAGCTAATTTCCTGGTACTGAGGCACCACAGTGTTTGACTTACTGATTTTTATGTCTTTTGCTTTATGGACAGGGTTCAGGGGGTCAACTTAAATTTTTTTATCTTTCAGAGGCAACCTGCAAATGGGGGAAAGATCTTTACCAGCTGTCCATCTGACAAAGGGTTATTGTCTAGACTCCAGAAAGAAGGAAGAAACTGAACATCAAGAACACAACCCAGTTAAACAATTGAAAATGGGGCATACAGCTGTGCAGAGAGGTCTCGAAAAAGGAAATGCAAATCACCAAAACCATTTAAAAAAAAAAAGCTCCACATCCTTTCCCATCAGGAAAATGCAAATTAAAACTAGTTCAAGATTTCATCTTTGTTGCAGGCTATTTCATGTTGTAAACCCTGAGACTGTGAACTGTTTCTCACTGTGGCTCAGCCTTGATTCTAGAGCTCTTTGTTTACAGTCAACAGTTGTAGTGTGGTTCAGCTTAGCACACACCTTTAATCCAAGAGCTAAATAAGGTCAACCCTAGGTCAAGAGGCGGAGCAAGTAACCAGCTGACAGGGAGTGAACACAAGGAAACAGAAAGGGGGTGTCTTTCAGTTGAAGGGATTTAAGACAGCATGGAGAAGGAGAAAGAATGTTTTTCCTCCTGGACCGTTGCTGGAAGGTCAGCTGGGGGCTTTCTCTGCCTCTCTGAGCTAGCAGGCTTTCACCATAGGATCTGGATCCTGAGTCTTAATTTCATAAAATGGAGCAGTCGCTGGGACTTTTTTTTGTTTTGTTTTGTTTTGTTTTGTTTTGTTTTGTTTTGTTTTGTTTTGTTTTTTCCGAGACAGGGTTTCTCAGTGTAGCCCTGGCTGTCCTGGAATTCACTTGGTAGACCAGGCTGGCCTAGAATTCAGAAATCCGCCTGCCTCTGCCTCCCAAGTGCTGGGATTAAAGGTGTGCACCACCACCTCCTGGCAGGGATTTTTGTTTTTCAAAACAACACATCTTATTCCATCAAGATCTTAGAAAATCAATAAGCCAGGCCGTTGTGGTAGAGCACACTGTTAGTGCCAACACTTAGGAGGCAGCGACAGGTAAGTTTCTGAGAGCTCAAGGCCAATTTGGTTTACATGTCAAGTTCCAGGCTTGGAAAACATCAGAGCCACTGTGGAAATCAGTCTGGGGATTCAAAAAACTAGAAGAGAATATGTAGGGCCCATAAATACCACATCTGGGCACGTATCCAAAGGACTCTATCCTACCACAGAGATCACTGCTCATCCATGTTCCTGACTGCTCTGAACACAACAGCCGGGAAGTGGGAACAGCCCAGATGCCCCATCAACTGGGGAACAGAAAATGAAAATATGGTCCATGAACACAGTGGAATATTATTCAGCAGCTAAGAAAAATGAAATTATTAAGTTTGTAGGCACGTGGATGGAGCTGGAAATAATCACTCTAGGTGACACCCAGATCCAGGAAGATAAAGGCTGTGTGTTACTGTGGGTTGCCCTGCTGCTGTTTGTATTCTGGTGTTAATTCTGCTTCTTCAAATGGGGCTGCCCCTGACAGGGAGTAGATCACATACTCAGGCGATTTCATGTGAATTTTCTCCCCATTTTAAGTGGCCAAATAAATGCTGGAGCCTGTGATTAGGCAGTGGAAGGGAAAGGCGAAGCTGGAGGTTTTAGAGAGTTAGGGAAGAGAGGGAAGGAGAGAGGAAGCAGACAGAGGAAGATGAGGTGAAAAGAAGATGGAGCAGAACCACATGGCCCGGAGAAGCCGCAAGAAGCAAGGGGTCTCGTAGCTGGGGAGTAGAGTGGGTCTCGTAGCTGGGGAGTAGAGTGGGTCTCGTAGCTGGGGAGTAGAGTGGGTCACATAGCTGGGGAGTAGAGTGGGTCTCGTAGCTGGGGAGTAGAGCAGTGTTGTGGTAGATGTGTAGTAGTAAGGTGTGGAGCTTACTACTGTAACTGCATATGTTACAGCATACTGTAACTGAGTTGTGTGTTTTTCACAGGCTTATTGGGGTTGGAGATTTACTGCAACAATGTGTTCTTTCTAATATGTGGATGCTAATTTTCTTTAGAAGTGTGCATTTAAATTAGAGTCCCCTTAAAAAGTCAGAAAACTTGTAAGGGAATACAGGGATTCCAAGAGAAGGAAGATATAATGTAGGTGTGTGAAGGGGAAAGGGTACCCGGAGCCAAACTCAGGGAATTACCTGCTGTTCTAGAAAGTCTAGTCAGTACAAGGTTAAGAAAGGACGTTCACAGGTCTCAGGTCCCAGGAACTTAAAGAACGTCTGGCATTTCCTTGGAGCTGGTTATGACAGTGGGATGGTCTAGGGCAATAAGGATATGACAGTGGACTGGTCTAAGACAATAAGGATTCCATTGTAGGATAGCCCTAAGCAATGGCCCTCGCCCAAACTTCCTGGTTTGCTGTGTCTTTATAACCTGCCCCCAAAATTAAAGTTTCAGAGCTTGATCAGAACCTCAGACTTGCTCTCATTCTTTGTGTCTCTCGTCCTATCATTCATTCACCCCCTTCCCTAAGGTCTCGTCGAATCCCCACAGGCCGGAGCAAAAGGGTAGTGGGAGACGAAGGGTAAAGTGGATGGGGTGAGAGGACAGATAGAAGAGAGAACATGGGAGGGACAATTAACACGATAGAGCTATGTGGAAACCCACAACTGTAGAAGCTTCCTAAAATAGATACATATATAAAAAGTTTAGAGTTAGTCTGTAGTGGGGGAAATTGCCCCTTCCATATATCACAGGCATGAAATCAATCTAATTGTTAAGTAGGGGTTACCTCTTATTGAATAATTGGTCAATGGGGCCCTATAGGTCTTCCAAGTATTCCAGCCAACTGTCAATATACTTGGCTACTCTCTAAAACCCAACAGCAAGACCCTGTAACATAGCTGAGCCGTAGAGTACAGAGAAATGAGGACGACAGTACCGACCTAGAAGCTTCATCCCTACTCACTTTCATGGTGCTGCAAAGCTCTGTGCACACTATTGGTAGAGAAGAGCAACAAGTGTCCTACCCATGTCTTACCAGCTATGAATCCTGTGAGCTACAGCAGTGAGTAGCCTGGCAAGATAAGCCCACTGTTGTGATAATGGCTTAGGTGTTATGAGAATAACAATTACTTTATGATTGGATTTAGATCCACTCCACAAGACAGCATTCCAGCCTGGTGTTAACTGAGCCAAGAACCCATGACTGGTTAAGCCATAGGCCCTGGGGAAAGTCTGCTAAATGGACATAAACTGCCATCTGAGCACTCACTTTATACTTGGAGAGCGTCTCTCAAACCTTATCCAGAGAAGCTTCTTTTTATAATAAGTAGTGATTAATACAGAGACCATAAATGGTCAGCATACAGAGACCAAGAGATGGTAGAGTGGCTGGGCAGTAGTGGTGCACGCCTTTAATCCCAGCACTTGGGAGGCAGAGGCAGGTGGATTTCTGAGTTCGAGGCCAGCCTGGTCTACAGAGTGAGTTCCAGGACAGCCAGGACTACACAGAGAAACCCTGTCTTGAAAAACCAAAAACCAAGAGAGAGAGAGAGAGAGAGAGAGAGAGAGAGAGAGAGAGAGAGAGATGGTAGAGTGTTTAGCTCTAAAAGGGACATCTATATCACACACACCACCACCACCACCATCACCACCTAAAGCACATTCAAGTCATTGTGGAAGAGAAGGCAGTAAGAAAAGACTGTAAGAGCCAGAGGCAGTGGATGTCTATAGCAAAAGTGTTATCTGGACATGGACATAGCAGCTGTTCCTACATGCCCAAGACCTATTCAAGAACAAGCCAGCTAAAATTCCAGCATGGATGGAGGGGATCATGAAGTCAAACCCCTAGTGAGGCATTATTGACAATGGAAGGGTATCATCTTCATGGATGCAACCCCTGAGATGCTACCCATGCTCCAGTAGTCTGGTCTACAGAAGAAGTTTCAGGCCAGCCCTCAGAAGAAACAAAAGGAGAAAGAGGGGGGAAAATGAAAAAGAGAAGAAAAAAATCTTGAAGGAAAAATTTTTTCTTTCCTCCACAATTCTTGTCAAAATAACCCCCTTGCTGTGTGTAGATGGGGGTCGTGGGGGGCATCCAATCCATGCACACCCTGACGGAACCCCCTCACTGTGTGTAGATGGGGGTTGTGAGGGGGCATCCAATCCATGCACACACTGGCAGCAGTAAGTGAAATCAGTGGGTTTTAAAACAGAACACATGAAGTTGAGAGGGAAAAGTAAGGCAATGGGGGGAGAACTGGAGAGAGCATGGAGTAGACATTGTCAAAACGTTGGTATTACATGCATGGATAAATTCTCAAACAATTAAAAATGTGTATATTTTAGATTTAAAAAAACTAGGTGCACTATGTTAACTATGGAATATAATTGTCCAGGAAAATAAAAAGTTTCAGAATATTACCATCAAATATTCAATTCCATGACAAGACCATCTGAAGATTGTGCTAATGGGAGAATATATTAGTTTGACCCTTTGGTTAAGCTGTTTGGCAAACCACTATCAAGAGCCTGAACAGATGGTCATCACCTTTGGCCAAACGATCACACTCCTAAGAATCTCGCCACTGGAAATGCAGTCATGCGGGACGATGACAGACTCCCTGTGACACATTGTTAACATGTCATAACAGCGACAGATTACCTAGTTTGTCAGACTAGATCCCCACCATTAAGTGACATGGGACTGCAATCAGAAATGTGGCCAAAGGTTTATGAAGTGTCCATTGTAATGTTTTTATGACAGAGTGGATAAAAGCCAAATGCCCAAGAAAAGGGAAAACTGGTGTTCCATGCAAGTGATAAAAAAGAAAAGATGTGAAGACTAACACCATGCTTTTTCCTGAAAGTCATCTGGAAGATTTACGTGGCCTCTCTGAGTGACTAGCCTCATGCGTGGCCAATAGGTGGCTTGTGGTTCTGTAAGAGACTTTCTATTCCCTAAGAAAATAAGCCTGTCCTGGAAACCTCAGTCCCCAGTCCATAGTCTTTCCAAGTCTAAGGGATTCCCTGAAGTTCTGAGCTGAGTGCCTCCTCAGGCCTCCTACCCTCCCTCTCTACACATAGCAAGGGTTTGTTCTGACAAGAATTGTAGGGAGTGCAAGAATAAATTGTATTTTGGAGATTGTTTTTTCTTCTTTTTCTGGAGACAGGATCTCACCATGTAGCCTTGGCTGGCCTAGAACTTGCTATGGAGAGCAGGTCTTAAAATCACAGAGATCTGCCTACCTCTGCCTTCATTAAAGGTATGCACCCTCCTGTCCTGCTCTTTCAAGAAATATTTAATATTGGGGGAGATGCTATTTTGAAGTCAGAATTTCTTAATCATCATGTTACTCTAAATATGTGGAGAGAATAACACAGCAAAGTGTCTTCAGGGTTACACTGAGTGGTGGGCCTGTGGATGACCTATGAGGAAACTTTCAGGCATGGAGAATATCATGCCCAAGTTGCCATGGCTACCAAGTCTACCTGTTTTCTAGAGCTGCTGGAACCAAATGAAAAGTCCAAAGTTGATGTAAATAAAGATGGCGTTCTACACATGGAATCTGGAATGTTTTGTCCCCAGTGCCTCACTGTCCCCTGGAAACTCTTGGGCTCGTGCTCTTAGATGCCCTCATGATGGACACACTGTGTCCTTCCTACTTTGGCTTGGGTTTCACCACATGGCTTACTGCGGCCAGCTGATTGAGGCACGTGTCATGTAGAGAAAGGAAAGGCTTAAAGTAAACCAGCAAAAGTGGGCTCTTTCTCTTGTCTTCCTGCCCTTTGCTTTAAGAATAATATGTTTTACATAACCTGTGGCCCAGGGAATGAGAAATATATAAAAACGTAGATTCAACCTAAAGCTTTAAGTTTAAATAATGTCTAACAGTTGCTTAGAGGTTAAATGTCAGCTACCCTTAAGACACATACTAAGAAATAAATGACTGTGATTTTAGATCTTTGTGTTATATAGTTGTTTTATGTAGAATTATTATGGTTAACTGATGTTAAATGTCCATGACATTCTGAGGAAATAAAAGGAACAGAAATGCCAGGCCTAAAGTCTATGATTGGGAGAGAAAATGGGTGTAAGTCAGGTATAGTACAGGGAAGAACAATGAGGAGCAGAAAGATAGACTGGACTACAGAATTCAAAAGAAAGCCTTTCTTTGGGGACATGGAAATTTACTCTGCTCCTCAAGGGGCCACAGCAAGGGCATATAGATAGATAAGTAGATAGGTAGGTAGATAGATAGATAGATAGATAGATAGATAGATAGATAGATAATTATAAACTCAAAAAACCTGGGGAGATAAGTCAGTCGGGAACAGGCTTGTAGGCAAAGTACAAGCACCTAAAATTGATTCCCCAGCAGAGTGTTACAGCAATGTGCCTATAATCCCAGCACTGCAGAGGCAGAGACTGGAATCCCAGGGTTGACTGATCTGCTAGTCTAGCTAAATTAGTCAGCTTTAGGGCCATGGAGAGACTCTGGCTCAAATAATAAAGTGAAAAGCAATCAGGAAAGATTCTCAACATTGACCTCTGGCCTACACACACACACACATTCTCTCTCTCTCTCTCTCTCTCTCTCTCTCTCTCTCTCTCTCACACACACACACACACACACACAGAATTTAAATAGGTAAGTAAACTTAACAAGATATTTCGGGCATCAGATTAAAGCTGATATAAATACTGGCTCTGACCCTAGGGTCAGTTATAGAAGTAAGAACTGTAATATTTATTTTCTTCCCCCCCCCTTTTCTTTTGATAAGTTAGCTAATGATTTCTTCCATGTGCAACAAAAGATTTGTTAATAATAGCTAATTTTACATTTTAATATTTAAAAATAATATCAAGAAGTGTGTAACTTGGCTAGAAAAGGAATTAATGCATCTACAGGTAAAGAAAGATGTGGCTCACTCTTTGGCGATAAAGCTACTGTGATTTTGTTTGAATGCCAGGCTGTGATCACATGAGTCTTTAATTCCCTCATCTCAGCCTCCCCCGAGGCGCTGCTGTGCATACGCAGAAAGCCCCTGTGTCCTTCTAGACTGTGGAAGGGAATAGACGCTACAAAGTTTCGTCCTGAAGCCCAGTGTGTTTCTTGCTGCTGCATTTCCTGTGTTTCCTTTGGTTCACAGGTGACCTTGCAGCCCTCCGCAGCATCACCAAATCCTGGACCAGATTGTGTCGGGCTCTGCCAAGGGCCATGTCTTACAACAGCAACAGAGTGCAGGTCATCCATTGTTGAAGTGGGTGAGAGACCAGTAGACAGACATGTTCCAGGAGACAGACAGCATGAGCATCAGTGGGTCCAGGCCAGGGGGTTCAGGGGTACAGAACCTATATAAATTGAATAACCAATGTCCTGATTCTGTCTGGTCAAACCTCAGACTCCCACAGTTCTAACTGAACCCAGTGTGACTTCCCTTGTTCCTTTCTTTTCTCTCTTTTCCCCCAGTAATTCAATTGTCCTACACTTACCCACAATCTGGGTTTTTATTGGTTATAGCCTTGTGGTATTATTTAATATGTTTCTCTATTCCTGTGAATTCCTATAAGCTAAGTCTGTAAGTTTCAGCAGATTAAGATTGTTGCTTTGCTTTTTGAGCAAAGAAACAGTTTGTGTTGCCCATCTTTTTTCTTTTCTCACTCTTTTAGATTTATTTTTATTTTATGTGTATGGGTGCTTTGCCTGCATATGTGTCTCTGTACCATAGCCAGAAGAGGAACTTGACTTACCTGGAACAGAGTTACAAGACAGTTGTGAGCTGCCATGTGGGTGCTGAGAACTGAACCTGGGTCCTTTGATAGAGCATCCAGTGTTCATAACCACTGAGCTGTGTACCTAACCCCAACCCCCTTTTTTTCCAGCAGAGTCTTACAATGTTGTTCATGTTCAGACTCTCATACTCGGCTGGAAAGATGTATCAGCAGTTATGGGCACTTCCAGAGGTCCTGAGTTCAAATCCTAGCAACCACATGGTGGCTCACAACCATCTGTAATGGGATCTGATGCCCTCTTCTGGTGTGCATGAAAACAGAGCACTAGGGCTGGAGAGATGACTCAGCAGTTAAGAGCACTGACTGCTCTTTCAGAGGTCCTGAGTTCAATTCCCAGCAACCACATGGTGGCTCACAACCATCTATAATGGAATCTGATGCCCTCTTCTGGTGTGTCTGAAGATAGCAATAGTGTAATCACATATAATAAATAAATCTTAAAAAAAAAGAAGAAGAAAAGAAAACAGAGCACTCATATACATAAGATAACTAAATCTTAATTAAAAAAAAAAAAAAGAGTTCCAAACTCGCATACTCAAGTGATCCTCCTGCCTCACCCTCAAGAGCAACTGCAACTGTTGGCACACATCACCACATCTAGCTGGGATACATTTTTTTTCTCTCGTTTTAGACTTTTGAGGCAGGATTTCTTGTGTAGTCCTGGATGTCCTGGAACTCACTCTGTAGACCAAGCTGGCCTCAAACTCAGTGATATGCCTGCTTCTGTCTCCCAAGTGATGGGATTAAAGATGTGTGCCACCACCGCCCAGCTGACACATTTCTATGATGAGAGATACAATGTCTGGTGCTTCCTGCAGTCAACGTGATCAGCACTACTCCATTATTAGCACAAAGAGGTAACATCACTCTTCCTCTATTAGCTTTTCTCTTTTTTTAAAAAACAAAATGATTAAGGTTTAATGAAGAGGGAACATTGGCAAACCTAAAACTGAAGGAAATTATATAAAGTAACTAGCTATGATTCTTCAAAGCTGTCATGATCTTGGGACAAAGGAAATACTGTGGAAACTGAAACGTATGTAATTGCTGTTTCTCCACCTGGCCAGATCAGTGGGCCTGCTCCCCTTCCCCACCCCACAGCCTGCCTGTCTCCCAGGAAGTCTGTAGTAACCAGAGATACAGGTGAGACTCCTGCCCCCATACCCACACCAGCTGAGACACCAACAGAGCCCAGCTGATGTGAGACCTACCCCCTCTGTCAGAACAAAAATACTCAATAAAATTCTCACAAACTGAATCCAAGAGCACGTCATTCACCATGATTAAGTAGGCTTCATCCCAGGAATGCAAGAATGGTTCAATATATGAAAATCCATCAATGTAATACACAAACTCAAGGAAAATGTCATGTGATCATCTCATTAGATGCTGGAAAAACATTTGAAAAAATAAAATACCCCTTCATGTTAAAAGTTTTAGAGAGATCAACGATTCATGGCATATACCTAAAAATAATAAAAGTAATATATAACAAATCAACAGCCAACATCAAATTCAGTGGAGAGAAACTAGAAGCAATCCCACTAAAATCAGGGACAAGACAAGGCTGCCCACTCTTGCCCTATCTATTCAATATAGTACTTGAAGTTCTAGCTAGAGCAACTAGACAGCAAAAGAAGATCAAGTGGATACAAATTGGAAAGGAGTAAGTTAAAGTATCACTATTTGTGGATGATATGATAGTATACATGAACAACCCCCAAAATTCCACCAAAGAACTCCTATAGCTGATAAGCAACTTCAGCAAAGTGGAAAAATATAAAATTAATTCAAGCAAATCAGTAGCCCTCAAGAAAATGATCAACAGGCTGAGAGAGAAATTAGGGAAAAAAGACCCTTCAAAATAGCCACAAACAGTATAAAACATTTTGGTGTAACTCTTACCAAGCAAAAGGTCTGTATGACAAGAACTTCAAATTTCTGAAGAAAGAAATCAAAGAAGACATCAGAAGATGGAAAGATCCCCATGCTCATGAATTGGTAGGATGAACATAATGAAAATGGCCATCTTGCCAAAAGCAATCTATAGATTCAATGCAATCTCCATCAAAATTCCAACACAATATGTCACATACATGGTAAGAGCCGTTCTTAGCTTCATTTGGAAAAAAAAAAAAAACCAAAAACAGAATAGCCAGAACAATTCTCAATTCTCAACAGTAAAAGAACTTTTGGGGAATCACCATCCCTGACCTCAAGTTGTACTACAAAGCAATAGTGATACAAGACCACATGGTATTGGTATAGAGACAGACAGGTTGATCAATGGAGTAGAATCAAAGATCCAGAAGTAAACTCACATACCTATGGACACTTGATATTTGACATAGAAGCCAAAAGCATAGTGGAAAAAAAGAAAGCATCTTCAATTAATAGTACTGGTCGAACTGTCAATCTTCATGCAGTAGAATCTGATTCATTCTTATAACTTTGTACAAAGCTCAAGTCCAAGTGGATCAAGGACCTCAACATAAAACCAGACACACTGAATCTAATAGAATAGAAGTGAGAAAGAGCCTCAAACACACTGACATAGGAAGAAATAGCCTGAACAGAACACGAATGGCACAGGCTCTATGATCAACAACTGATAAATGGGACCTCATGAAACTGAAAAGCTTCTGAAAGGCAAAGGACACTATCAATAGGACAAGACAGCAATCCATGAATTTGGAAAAAAACTTCACTAACCCTACATCTGATAGAGGGCTAATATCCAAAATGTATAAAGAACTCAAGAAGTTAGACTCCAAAAAAAACCAAATAACCCAATTTAAAAATGGGGTACAGAGCTAAACAGAGAAGTCTCAACAGACTAATCTCAAATGGCCAAGATGCACTTTAAAAAAAGTTCAACATCCTTAGTCATCAGAGAAATGCAAACCAAAATGACCATGAAATTTCACCTTCACCTATCAAAGTGGCTAAGATCAAAAACCCAAGTGACAACACATGTGGATAAAGAGGAACACTCCTCTTTCTGGTTGCTGGTGGGATTACAAACTGGTACAACCACTTTGAAAATCAATCTGGAGGATTTTTCTTCAGAAAATTGGAGATAGTTCTACCTGAAGACCCAGCTATACCACTCCTGGGCTGACCAAGCCAGCTCAGTCAGTCAACCAGGTGTCAAAGGAGGGAGCAAGGATTGAAAAGAAAAAGATAATTAAACAATATTATAACATGACTCCAGCCAGTGCTGAGGCTGAAGTAGGTTTATTTTTTCCAGTCTGCTTTTATACCATTCTAACTACATGCAAAGAATATGGTCAGTCCTAAGGAAAAAACAGAGTAGTTAAGGAACAAACAAAGCAGAAACAAAGGTCCCATGATTACTGTATTCAGAGTCTTAACAAGACCCATCAATATACAAAGAACACATTCCTCAGTTGTGTTTATCTTGAGTCTACTTCCTGAGTCCTAGCCCAAAGTAAAATTCCAGCTTGAGCCTACATCTGTATCCTAGCCCAATGTCAAATTCCTGCCAAATTCCTAGAAGGCAGCCCCCAAAGCTTTCCACATCCCCCCCCCACCTTTTTATTTCATAAACAAGACTGTGTCTGTCTTAGGTTGTTCTGACAAGAATGCCTTCCTTACCCATCATGGAATATGCTTTATCAAAAGCAATGCATTCCTGTCTTAAGTTGGTAAGGCTCTGTGCAGAATCTTACCTGTTATTGACTGCCAGCCTATTAAATTAATAACTCTGTCTGGAGATCCATTTTTATTTTCAAGCCATGTATTTTGGCCACCAACATGTTGATGTTGTTAAAGTCAAGTTTTATCACAATGGATGGGAATAAAAGTATCCCCAGGACAAGAAGGGCTAACATGATCAAGCTATATATGACATTATTGAAGCTTGACCAAGATGATAATACTGACCTTAAGCCACAGATAATATCAGCAGTTATCTGTAGCATTAAAACTCAGCAGAGAAGCATTCTTTAAATTCACAATCTTGGTATGCAAACTTAAAACATTCAAAGAGGTGCTAGAATTATATCAAATATCCTGCAAGTGTCTTTGAATTTCTTCCAAGTATAGTGACTATCATTTTAGAAGTAACACAAATTTTAGAAGTAACACAAATCCATTGGTATTCAGCATGACACTCGTGATGGCTTCTTACTCTTAAACTCTGAACTTCCTCTCCAATAATTTGAACAGTATCATAAGGAGTGTCAATTTGTTGTTCCAAATGCCTATCTAAATCATCTTGAATACTCAGAGCATTAGGAACATTTTTTTCTAGATGATTAACAAAAGTAGTTGTCTTAACTTCTTATGTCAAAGCAATTGCAGAAGCAGTGGTGCTAGCTATTAATGTACTTAAAGTTGCTATACCAGCAATAATCAAGCCCACTACCCTCTTGCTTCTGTTTAAGCCTGACTTACTTTTCGAATTTGTAAGCTTTTTTCAGAATACCGAGGTCCTGTAATACTCACAGGCAATAAAACAAAAGCTGGTTGATAAACCACCATAACAGACATGACAGATTTCAGTACACTAGCACAATTAAAAAGTCTGCAATCAACACAACTTATTTTAAATACCATAGAAGAAACGAAAGTAATTTTAACATTACCAACTAATAAAAGAGCCTTAACACATGCATTAACACTTGTTCGAAATCCAGATCCTGTCATTGTTCAAAATCCAGGTCCTATTCCAGTTTTATTCACTGCAAACATATCATACAAGGCAGCTGTCAATTTTTAAATATGTCTCTGAAAATGTCCAGAGCCAGCATTCCAAATGAAGACTTGGCTTTTCCTTTTTTCCAGTATTGGATTGATTTCTAAACCAGTCCATGATTGAGTCAGAATAACTGGTCACATTAAAGGAAAGAGAAGACTCAGTATAACTTCTCTTTTTGATTCTCTGTCCCACAAGGTCTAAAAGCTTGAGTCAAGACAGCTTGTCCAATTATAATAGAGGTAAGCAGGAACATATGTCCAATACAGCTTCCCTGACACCGTTGTCAGGGCACTCAGTAATCTCATGATCAGCATCATTCTTTGTTTCAGTATCAGCATGTCTCACCAATCACTCTGGCAGCCACCATGCTACTTCAGCATCCTGCAGAAACACACACACACACACACACACACACACACACACACACACAAACATGCCCTCTTCCCCATATTAATGCCTGTTTGGGACCATACCATATGCCAGTAAGTGGATCCTTCCATTTCACCTAGGCATAAGTATGCCTAGTTATAGGGTGCCATATATACTCAGCAGAGAGTTCCTTGGCATCCAAATTTTAATATTCTTAAAATTTTAAAATAAAAAGAACATGACTTAAATAAATTTGTAGTGTATGGGGATATAATTCCCCCCTTTTTAATTTTATGAAGATATTGTTTTTAAGTTCTACAATACCTTGTCCTTGAGGAATATAAGAAATCCCAGAGGCTGGAGAGATGGCTCAGTGGTTAAGAGCACAGATTGCTCTTCCGAAGGTCCTGAGTTCAATTCTTAGCAACCACATGGTGGCTCACAACCATCTGTAATGAGATCTGATGCCTCTTCTGGTGTGTCTGAAGAGAGCAATGGTGTACTCATATACATAAAATAAATAAATAAATCTTAAAAAAAAAGAAAAGAAATCCCAGTAATATAGGTAACATTAAATTGTCAACAAAACATCTCAGATTCTTGACTGCAATAGGCAGTTCCATTATCAGTTTTAATCTGAATTGGATCAACCAGCATAGAAAACAATGTAAGCAATTACATTTTTAGTAATTACATTTTTAGTTGTTTCTCCTATTAAAGCAGTTGCAACAAGAAAGCCTAAGAAGGCATCAATAGTCACTTGTACATATTTTAATTTTCCAAAATCAGAAATATGAGTAACATCCATTTGCCATAATTGATTAAGTATAAGTCCTCAAGGATTAACACCATTATGTGGTACAGGAAGAAATTGAGGACATTCTGGACAAGTCTTTACAATTTGACTTGCACATTATCTAGAAATACCAAATTGTTGTCTCAAGCTATTACTATTTTGATGATGTAAAGAATAAGATTGTTTGGCCAATTGTTCCTGTATAAGGCCTATAATCTTCCTGATATACAAATCTGCTGTGGCATTGCCCTCACTAAGGTGTCCAGGCAATCCAGTATGAGCTCTTAAATCTTCTATAATGTAAGGAACAGTTAGCTCATTTAAATTGAGTTATATTTGTATAAATAATTGCAAAATTTGAGAATTAGCAGTATCTTAAAAAGGAACAATTTCAAGCAATTGTAGAGCATAAGCTACATACTGGCTATCAGTATACAAGTTAAAAGCTTGATTTTTTTCAACATTTCAAAAACAGTGGCTACAGTTGTAATTCAATTATTTGTTCTGAGGCAGGAGGGAAAGTCAAGAGAATGAACATATAATCCAATTACATATGCTGCTTTCCCATTAGATGAGCTGTCTGTAAATACAGTAAACACACTCTCTATGGGCTACATGCATAAATTTACAGGAAATACAAAAGCATGCATAGAGGGAAATTGTAATAACTTGTCTTTTGGATAATGATTATCAATTTTGCCTAAAAAGTTTGCACATGTAATAGGCCAAATATCAGCATTTTCCAATAACCAATTTAATTGCTGCTTGTAATAAGGAATAAATATTTTATCAGGATTTTTTCCAAAATACTTTTATGATTCTATCCTACAATTCTATATTAACACAGCAATAATTTTATAATAGGGTATTAAAACTTTCCTTGGAAATGAAGAAAGATGAATCCACATTAATTGTCCCTTTTGCCAAAGAACTGTTGTGAGTGCATGAGGAAAGGGGGAGGAGGGGTTGGGAAGAGAGAAGGAAGGGGAAACTGCAGTTGAAATGTAATACATGAGAGAAGAATAAATAAATAAAAGAAAGAAAAATAAATAAATGTTGTGGCCTGAGCTGCCCCATGTTGGGTGCCAAAATGTTGCAGGCCACACTGTCAAAATCCTTGGGGGCTAAGTTGTTAGAGCCCTTACTTCCCCAAGCTGCTCCGGTCTGCAGGTCAGGGTTCAGCAAGAAAGAGAGTGAGGACGGACACGAAGAATGGAGACCAGACAGAGTGTGATTCAATCCCATTTATTCTTCAGTCTCTCTTCTTAATCTAAGTCCCAAGTCTTGAGTTTCTAGTCCCTAGTTCCTAGTCCCTAAGTGCCTCCAAGTTTCAAGTTACTTCTTCCAAGTGCTAAGTGCCTAATGGCTAATGATCTTCCAAGTGCCTAATAACTAACTCCAAGTTGTACTTGTCTAATTCCAAGTTCGTCCTCCAAGTGCCAAGTGCCTAATACCTAATTCTCTGTTTCAAGTTGTACTGTCTAATGTCTAATAACTATTTCGAGTGCCTAATAATCTGTTGCTCTCTTCTGAGTTCTCTAGTCCAAGTATCTTCCACCTAATGCCTAATAACTACTCCAAGTTGTACTGAACTCTTCTGTCTGCCTCTTGCCTTTTATATGTCTCACTTCTAAGTCACGCCTTTAAGTCATGCCCTTAGGTCTTATCTCTAAATCACACCTTAAGTCACACCCTTAAGTCTTGGCTCTAAATCACACCTTTAAGTCTCACACACCCAAGGGAAGATCCTGGGTATCTAAAGCAAGATGTTATCAGAGTGTGCTCAGCTGTTGTAGGCTATTGTAATCAAGTCTCTTATCAGGGTATATGGCTCAAGATGGGTGCAAGGATGATAGCCACCTTCTGTCAGCTCCCCACAAATAAATTTTTAAAAAACTAAAACAAAACAAGATACTTCATTGAGGTCCTATAGATGAAGTTTGTTTGCTCGGTGTCTTCCTAGCATGCTCAAAGCCCCTCAACTAAATCCCCAACACCATATAAAATGGTCACAGTGACAAACATGCACAATCTGGCAGAAGACTGTAGCAGGAGAATCAGAAGGTTAAGGTTATTTTGGGGTGCACCGTGTCTCTTCACAACAATGAAACCCTAACTAAGAAACTCCTGTACCCAGACTAGCCTCAAACTCACTATGTAGCCTCAAATCATACCAATCCTCCTGCCTCAGCCTCATAAGCACTGGGATTACAGGCATGAGCCACCCACCACTCCTGGATCTGAAATGCATTTCTTATTATTGGTCATTGTCAAAAGGCACACAACCAGATGAGGAGTAGCCATCACTATGAAATAACGCTGTGTATTTCTCTTCTTTATCCATCTTACTGAAAAAAAAAAAAAAAGAATGCAAAGAATTAGATGGCCTCAAAAATCCTATTTTAAAAACAAGTTATATAGGGCTAGAAAGCTGACTCATCAGTTAAGATAACTTGAAAGAGGAGCTCTCTTCCAGACTACCTGAGTTCTGTTCCCAGTTCCCACATCTGATGACTCACAGCTGCTTGTAATTCCATCTCCAGGGGATCCAATGCTTTTGGGTTCCTGAATTCATGTGACCTCCACATACAGACATAACCACCTAAACGTAATTAAAAATAATAAATGTAGACATAATGGTGCACACTTTTAGTTTAAGCACTTGGGAGAAGAAGGTAGATCTCTAACTTAAAGCCCAGCCTGGTCTATATAACTAGTCTTAGGTCAGCCTGGGCTACATAGTGAGCTCCTGTCTCAAATCTTAACTAACTAATTGATTAATTAACTGTTTTTGTGTTTGTTTTTTCTTGAGACAGGTCTTCTCCATGTAACACAGCCCTGGCTATTCTAGACTATTCTGTAGACCAGGCTGGCCTCATAGAGTTCCACCTCCCTCTGTCCCCTGAGTGCTGAGATTAAAGGCAGTACCACGATGCTCAGCAAGTGATTTGTTTAAAGTTTAAAATAAAATAATCACAGAGAAGTTGTTGCAGGGTATTTGATCACACTGTGAACCCTGAGATTGTGTTGTCTACTGAAAAAAAATTCTGTTTCTAGTTGTGTTGTGGCTTATGGTTAGCACACACCTTTAATCCCTCTAGCCAGAATACAGACACACCCTGAGTATATACCTTTAATCCCAAGCAAAGAAAGTGAAGTCAATTTGAAGAAAAAAGCATCCATGGTTGAAAATTATGTCTTATGTCTTTTTTATGATGTTTCTATTCAGCAGCAAGTTTCAGAGACTGGAAACATTCTAGGCCTAGATTAGATTGTAAGGAGGCTAGAAGCTTCCAGGCCTAGGCCTAGGTTAGAAGACCAAGACAGTAAGCCTTAGAGACAACAATTACTAAGGAGAATAGAAGTTACATTTACAGCAGTCAAACCTTTCTTAGCCCTTAGTTCTTTGTATATCCTGGTTGTTGTGACTCAGTTTACTCAACAGTTTGCTTTAGCTGCCCTTAAACACAGTTTGTATTGAAGCATTCTCCATGTGTTCCTGTAAGGCCCCCACGAAGGGAGGACCTCACCCAAGCCTCAGGAATTCTTGGCTACCCATTAACTCACAAGACACAGAACTTGATGCAATCAGCAAGAGGTATATTTCAATCAACATGTTGAGGTTGAAGTCAAGACCCATGACCCACGCAGGAGCAATGGGATCTGACCCCTGGGCTTTGAAGACAGAGAAAATTTAAAGGCCAAAACTACAACCCAGGGGGAAAACCACAACCCAGGGGGAGTGAAGGGGAGTTATTGAAGAGTGAAAGACCCCAAAAGGGAGACCCTAACTCAAATCCAGATCAGCGTGCACCCAAGGACACAGGAGAGACCTTCTTGATGCAATTGCAAAAGGTAGTTTAATGGCAAGGGCCCTGGGGTCGAAATGTATCCCCAGGATGTTTGAGATATTTATAGATAGAGGTTGGGGAGATGGGGAAAATTTGGCGCGGTTACACATGATTGAATATTTCAAACATCAACAATTTGCGTAAGCAATCATTTGAGCTGGCAGGATGACTAGTTATTTTTGACCATGAAACCTCAGACCTCCCAGACAGGGGGGGGGTGGGAAAGTAAACACTAGATAGCCCATTACTCACTTGGGCTTGTTTGGACTTGTCTGGGCACGTCTTTGCATGCCTTTTCATTTCTTGGTCACCCTGCCCCTGGAGGGACTTAATATTTTTATTATGGCTATATTCAACATGCTGTTGGTGGTCTTTGCTGACCATGAATTTTTGTTATTTGTTTCAAGCTGCTTTCTTTTTTTGGGGGGGGGGTTTGAGACAGGGTTTCTCTGTGTAGCCCTGGCTGTCCTGGAACGCACTCTGTAGACCAGGCTGGCCTCGAACTCAGAGATCTGCCTGCCTCTGCCTCCCAAGTGCTGCTGGGATTAAAGGCGTGCACCACCACCGCCTGGCTCAAGCTGCTTTCAAATTTTATTCTCACAGAGTACCTGTGGAAAGTCCCAATCCATTATTCAGTTTGTGACAGTGTCCAAGGAACAGTCATGGGGAATATTTTGTATAGGCTATTCTCTAAGAGCCTATTCGAAATCAACCATATACCTTATGGTCAGCCAAGTTCCTGAAACACAGAGCTCATGACCAAGCTGACCTGTACTCTTGGTTCTGCTCAGCCTGTTAGGAGTTTTTGAAAATGTTTAACCTTTTCATTCCCACCATTCTTACCTGCCTTTCACAGGCATTTCACATCTCCTTCTTCACTCATACTCATTAGACAACCCATTGCTTCCTCTCTATTACCTGCCACAGTGACTGGGCCTCATCCACCACAGACAAGAGGAGCCAGGAGCAAGGCAAGATTAATGTATTAATGTGTCACAGAGTGCTCAGGACTGAGAAGCGGACACATGTTGACTTTGGATGTATAACCCATTTTTAACATCCTTAAAATCCTCTCGGACCAGAGAACGTATTGTTTACCCTCTACCCTAAGTTCCATCAAGAAGCAAATAGCCACCGGCTCCCTGTGCATGGAGGTAAGAGGTCTTATGTCCTCTTCCATTGAGCTAGATCTTACTTTGTGACAATGCTCTCTCACTAAACCCAGATCTTTTCATTTCAGGTAGACTGGCTAATTCACAAGTGCCAAGAATCTTTCTGAGTCTCCTCCTGACCTTTGAGATGGTCATGCTTACTGTGCAAGTGTTGGGGCTGGAGTTCAGATGCCCAACACTCACATAAAAAGCAAGCAAATATGCAATTGTAACAAGGGTGGTGCCAGTAGTCTAGGGGGACAAAGAATGGAACCACTTGGAAAGACAGACAGCCAAGCCTTCAGAATGAAAGACGCCTAAGGCTGAGAGTCTGCTATAAAGACTGGCCACCCTATGCCTTCCCTATTTCTTCCCACAGTGATTTCTGGCAGCAAGCAGCTACCATCTCAGGAAGCCTGCTTTCACTTCCCTGTCTACCCACGTCCCTCTCACTCTCCTTCAGTGCACAGTCATGTTTGCTGTGCAAGTGTGAGAACTTCAGATACCCAGAACCCAAGTCAAAAACCATGAGTGTGGTGTTAGGAACACAGAGTCCCAGAATGAGGTTGGGTAAATGGATACATAAAACAGATAGGCCAGTCCTCTGCAGCTCAGGGGCCAGCCTAGTACACACAGTAGTGAACCAGGACTGCCCTAAACAAGGTAGAAGGTGAGACCAGCACCTGACTGTCCCCTGACTTCCTCATGTATGTGTATGTTATGTGTGTTTGTTCTCTCTCTCTCTCCCTCTCTCTCTCTCTCTTACACACACATGCAAAAAATATTAATTCTCTTTGTTCTTCATCAAAATTATTTTGGATATTTTCTGTTCTATATCATTTACATTTTCATACAAATATTAGTACCAAATATTCACTTTCATTTTCCTTTTAAAGATTTATTTTTAATTATATACATGCATGGTATCTGTGTGTGAGTATACGCACATGTGTACAGAGGACAAAGGTCCCGGATCCCTTGGAGCTAGAGTTACAGGCAGCTGTGTGCTGGGGACCAAACTCGGGTCCTCTGCAAGAGCAACATGCACTCTGAACTGTTGAGCCATTTCCCCAGACCTTCTCTTTTTATTTAAGATTTATTTTTATTACGGTGGGATGGCTCAGCAGTTAAGAGCACTTACTGCTCTTCCAGACTATCCAGGTAAGCATGTGGTACAGGCACACATGCAAGCAGAAAACCCATATACATAAGTGTTTTTAAGTTAGTCAGTTTATTTTCTATTTTTGAACTCAGAGCTCCACATGCCTCTGCCTCCTGAGTACTGGAATTAAAGGCATTTGTCACCAATATCCAGCCAAAGTTCTTCCTTAACTTAGGCTACTCTATGTTTAAATAATAAGACCTCATGTTTAATTATTTTTTAAAAATCTTGTAAAAGTGTATTTTAGATTTATTTTAGATATGAGTATGCTGTCTTCATGCACACCAGAAGAGGGCATTGGATCCCATTACAGATGTTGTGAGCCACCAGGAGGTTACTGGAAACTGAACTCAGGACCTCTCGAAAAGCAGTCAGTGCTCTTAACCACCAAGCCATCACTCCAACCCTCATGTTTAGTTTATGAAACTTACACAACAGTCTACTTTCATGCTTGTGTTCTATGCTGTGGTTTACACAGGTTTCATCTCCACATTTGGCATAACCCTGAAGTATGCTGTCATTTTCTAAAATTTGTTCTGTCTTCAATGATGTGTGTGTCTGTCTGTCTGTCTGTCTCTGTGTCTGTCAGTCTCTGTGTGTCTGTGTGTTTGTGTATGTATGTATGTGACTGTGTCTGTGTATGTATGTATGTGTGTGTGTGTCTGTATGTGTCTGTACATGTCTGTGTGTGGGCATACACACATGTACACAGGTACTCACAGTGCCCAGAAGAGAATGTCAGACTCCTGAAGGTAGTTTCAGTCAATTGAGGTGGGTTCTGGACACCAAACTCAGGTCCTCTGGAAGGGCAGTGCATACTTCTAAGCACTGAGCTACCTCTCCTGCCCTGTGGGTAGTTTTTGTTGGGAGCTGACTTTCAGCAGAAAGCGGCTAGAAAGCAGCTATCAGCTTTGCAGCCATCTGGAGCCATATACCCTGATAGAGACTTGGTTTTCAACAGCCTACAACAGCTGAGCACACTCTAACAAATATCTTGTTTATCCCACATAGCTTGTTTTGCTGTTTATCGACCCCAGCTACATGGTGCACATGGTAAAATGTTTTCACCTGTGTTCTCCTGCTAGTGCTTGATTTCCTTGTAATAGAGTCAATACAGTCAGTAGAAGTGAATATGAGTCAAGAGAGAATATGAGTCAAGGAGAATTTGAGTCAGGGGAAATAGAGTCAAGAGGAGTCAATATGAGCCAGAAGAGGGCAATAAAGGAGTATTGTCTTGTCTTGTCTTGTCTTGTCTCCATTCTTTGCGACCCTGACCCGTGGACCCGAGCAGCAACGCAAGCCAAACCAGACAGAGTACTGGTCTCAACAGTTTTGGTGCCAAGTGTGGGGCTCCAGTAAGTGGGTCCCCAACATTTTGGCGCCTGGCGTGGAGCTCCAGTAAGCGGGATACAGTGAAAAACACTGCAGGAATTGGAAGCGGCCATCCTCGATCCTGCGCTGGAGAATGTTACAGCTCCAGTAAGCGGGATACAGTGAAGAACACCGTGAGAATTGGAAACGGACATCCTTGCTCCTGCGCTGGAAAACCTGTTGACTGACAAGAGTCTCAAGGTTTGAGCTCCAGTAAGCGGTATACAGTGAAGGATACCTCGGGAATCGGAAGCGGTCATCCTCGATCCTGCGCTGGAGAACCAGTCAACTGTGGAGCTGGCTGAATTCAGAAGTGAAATAAAGGTGATTACAGGGAGACCAGTAGGTCATAGTAACAAAAATAAGGGGCAAGAAATAAGTGAATAGAAATAGATAAATAGATGAAAAAAGGTTTTAAAGATTTGAGGAGTAAATTGCAGGATGCTCTGAGTCAAGAGAGCCAAACAGATAAATAGATAAAGGTTATAGTAACGAAAATGGGGAAAGAAATAAGTGAGTAAAAACAGATGAAAAAGGCTTTAAAGACAAAAGGAGTAAATTACAGGCTGCTCTGAATCAAGAGAGCCAAACAGATAGATAAATAGAAGGTTGCTCTAGGCAGAGAGCTGAGCAGAATGATAATGTTAATTGATTTAACTTTTAAAATGTGTGTGATTCTGAGTTGTGTAGTTATATTTTTCCTTTGGATAAAAACTCAGTGTAAAGGTTTTTCTGGTTACTGGCTTAAGGAAAGGCTGATTTTGGGAAAAAGGTTTTTCTATGAGTTTTCATATAATTTCTTCCAGAATTATGTGGATCAGACATGACAGAGGTAGACCTCCAGAACACTAGATTCCAGAGAATCAAAATAATCATCTTGATACTAAAATTTGTTTTGAGATTTGTGTATTACAGGATACATAGCCTTGGTGAATGAATCCTCTTGTCACCTGCATGTTCACTGATTCCCTGGACTTCCAGCTGAATGCAGTTAACACAGACATCAGAGGCTTATCAACTTACCCTTCCCCTCATCCCTCTTCTAATGTCTCAACACCCATATTCAGCTTGAAGAAGTTAATGAAGAGTCGGCACCCCAGTTCCCTGAACTTGGGGACTGAGGTGGTTAATATTAGGCTGTATATTTCTAGGGAAAAGTAATAGTTTTATTGGAACAGGAAGAAAGAGCCAAAATTGATTACACAGCATAATCCATTGGTAGAAATCTGTATAATTGTTACTAAGTTGATACAAATTCAAGGATTTCATTGGTATAATTTCTTCTATTGAAAACTTGTGGGTACAAGGCTTAGACCTTTTACTTCTCCAACAAGGGAAGTTGTGTGTTGCCTTAAAGAGTGTTGCTTTTTTTTTTTTACCAACTATTTAGACATTAAGTCTCTTGTCTCTCTGGTTCATGCTGTTCAACAGACTGATGGCTTTTGTATGACAACAGATGAGATTCAAATGAAACCCATAGAGGTCCATTATTACAGGATTGAAGTGTAGGGGACTCTGAAACCTCTGTCATCAAGACTGATGAGGATTAACCCCTAACTTATGCGCTAAGCCGAATAGTCAATGATGGGTAAGAGAACATATCAAGATCCTTGCCCCTAAAAAGGGAGGCCTCACCA
Organism: Rhabdomys pumilio; assembly: GCA_030674055.1. Taxonomy (NCBI): domain Eukaryota; kingdom Metazoa; phylum Chordata; class Mammalia; order Rodentia; family Muridae; genus Rhabdomys; species Rhabdomys pumilio. The sequence goes on from JANHMN010000011.1 coordinate 7,920,866, forward strand.
TCTTAAGGGAGGCTGGGGTCTTTGTTCCGACCTAAGGCAGGCACGGTTTCCATAAGTTTTCCCAGTCTTCCCTTTTGAAAAAAAAATTTAAAAGGGGGACCTGTTGGGAGCCGACTTTAAGCAGAAATCTGCTAGAAAGCAGCTATCAGCTTTGCAGCCATCTGGAGCCATATACCCTGACATGAGACTTGGTTTTTCAGCAGCCTACAACAGCTGAGCACACTCTAACAAATATCTTGTTTATCCCACATAGCTTGTTTTGCTGTTTAGTGACCCCAGCTGCATAGTGCACGTGGTAAAATGTTTTCACCTGTGTTCTCCTGCGTGTGCTTATAAATACCCAGGATTTCCTTGTAATAGGGTTAAGAGGAATATGAGTTAATAAAGTTAAGAGAAGTGAACAAGAGTGAATATGCGTCAATAGAAGAGAGACAATAAAGGAGACTTGAGACTTGACTCCAGAACTTCTGCCTTGTCTCCATTCTTCTAGTCTCTTGCCCCTCTATCTCTACTCTCTCTCTTAACCAGAGCAGCAGCGCAGGTCGAGACATTTTGGCCCCCAAGTCAGACAGAGTGGTCCACAACAGTTTGGCGCTAAGCGAGGGGCAGAACGGTTCTCAACAAGTTTTGTTTTGTTTTTTTAATCTAACTGAGTATCTTCTGAGAAGTTTAAGACTGAAGAAAGTACTATTTTGCATCCGTTATCGTATTTACCTCTTCTGCTATTTTAATCCCTGTTTCTTCATTTATTTTTCTACCAAGTATACTTTTTTTTTCAGCCTAAAGATTTTTTTTTTTTAATTCTCTGTAGATCATATGTATTGATAATGAAATTCTCTGGGTTTCATTTGTTTGAAAATGGCTTTATTCCCTTATATTTGAAGGTTCTTAATATAGATTCTTACATAGTTCAATCGGTTTTCCTTTTTTAAATTTGCTTTTTATGTATGTGTATGTCTTCCCCTCTCTGTGTGTGTGAGGGGTCGTGCACCTGCACATGTGTGTGTGCACATGTGCGTGTGTGTTTATGCTTGTGTACATTTGGGTACCCAGAGAAGCCAGAATCCCCTGGATCTGGAGTTACAGGTGGATTTGAACTACCTCTGAAAACAAAGGGCGAGCACTAACCAACAAAGTCCTGTCCAGCTCCAGGACTTTTCTCCTGTCACGTTCCATGCATGTTCCTGGGTGTTCTGATGCATTGTTTCTCACGAGACATTCGAGGATATTTTCCCACCATTCCCCCATGGGATGCATACTTCCTTCTCTGGCTGCTTCTCAACTGTTTTCTTGTGGCTTCAGTAGCTCACTCCCATGTCTCTGGCACGTTTGATTTCACTTTTTCTTTTTTAGGGTTCCTGGAGCTGCTCAGATCTGTGGGTTTATGTTTTGGAAATTTGGGGTGTGTGGGGTGGTGGAGATGTTCATTCATGCTGTCACATCATTCAGGTGCTTTCCTCCCAAGAGCTTCTCACCTGTTTCCCTCAGATCTGAATTTCAGGTGCAGTAGCTGAGCCGACCCTGGCAGCAGGTGACTGAGGCCACGTGTAGCATTTGGGTAGGATGAGCCCACAGAGCCCTGTATTTGAATGTCTGACCTCTAGCTGGGGGACTGTTTAGGATGAGGAGTGTGGCCTTGTTGGGAGAAGTGTGAAGTGGGTTACATTCTGAGGTTTCAAAAGCCTATGCCAGGCCTAGTGTCAGTCTCCTCTCCTCCCCTCTTTTCTTCTCCTCTCCCCTCCCTCCTTCCCTCCTCCTCTTCCTTCTTTGGATCAAGATGTAAAGCACTCAGCAACTGCTCCAGCTCCATGCCTGTCTGCCTCCTACCATGACAATAATGAACTAACCTTCTGAAACTGAAGGGAAGCCCCCAATTAAATGCTGTCTTTTGTCACAGTTACTGTGGCTGGGGTGGTGATACATGCCTTTAATCTTGGCCCTTGGGCGACAGAGGCAGGAAGATTTCTGAGTTTGAGGGCAGCTTAGTCTACAAAGCAAGTTCCAGGACAGTGAGAGCTAGAGAGAAATCTTAAAAAAAAAAAAAAAAAAAAAAAAAAAAAAAAAAAAGGAGTTGTCTTGGTCTCTTGGTCATTGTGTTACCTCATAGCAACAGAACAGTGACTATATTAGCAATTCAGGCTTTTTGTCATTTTGATCTAAGGCCACATGTTCAGTCTGATGATTTTCTTTCTTTCTTTCTTTTTTAAGATTCATTTTATTTATATGAGTAAACTGTAGCTGTCTTCAGACAGACCAGAAGAAGGTATCAGATCCTGTTACAGGTGGTTGTGAGCAACCATGTGGTTGCTGGGAATTGAACTCAGGACCTTTGGAAGAGCAGTCAGTGCTCTTAACTGCTGAGCATCTCTCCAGCCCCTTGATGATTTTCTTGTGGTTTAGTGTTTTATCAAATATATCTGGTGAACTCTTTATTTTGGTTTTGGTTGCTAGAATTTCCATTTAATTTTTTTTTATATTTTTGATCTTTCAATTCTCTCCCACTTTTCCTCTCACAATATTCGTCTTTTCCTTACAACAGCTAAATGTGACTAGAATAGTAGGTTTTTGTGGTGTTGAGACAGGGTCTCCAAGGCTGGCCCTTTGATCTGTGTATGAATGACCCTTACCTGGAACTTCTGATCCTCTTCTACCTCCAGAGCATCAGGATGCAGATTAGTGCATCCCAGCTGGCTTGTGTGGTGCTGGGAATGAATGGAAGACTTCGTACACAGAGCACTCTACTAGCTAAGCCACACCCTCAGCCTCTCCATCATTTTCATGTTGTTTCTATTCATTTCCTTCTTTTTTTTTTGGTTTTTCGAGAAAGGATTTCTCAGTGTAGCCCTGGCTATCCTGGAACTCACTCTGTAGACCAGGCTGGCCTTGAACTCAGAGATCCGCCTGCCTCAGCCTCCCAAGTGCTGGGATTAAAGGCGTGCGCCACCACTGCCCGGCTATTCATTTCCTTCTTGGCCATACATAGACCATACTTTCTTCTCATATCTATTATTTTAAAATTACATGTCAGATATTATAGGCACTACAGTGTGTGTAGTATGTGGAGATTTTCTTTTATTGCTGTTTGCTTTTTGGTTTTCTGAGATGGGGGTTTCTCTGTGTAGACCAGGCTGACTTTGAACTCAGAGATCTGTCTGCCACTGCCTCCCAAGTGCTAGGACTAAAGGCATAAGTGGCTACCGCCTGGCTGCTGTTGCTTATTTTTAATAAATTTTTAAAAATGTATGTGTGTGTGTGTTGCCTGCATGCAGGTAAACGCATTGCATGCATGCTAGTATCTGAGGTCAAAATTGGGCATCTTATCTCATAGAACCAGGGTTATAGATGACTGCGAGACAGGATGTGGGTGCTGGGAATCAAACCAGAGTCCTCTACAGGCATAACAAGTGCTCTTAAGTGCTATCTGACCAACTTTCCTTCCCCTTGATTTATTCTTCAAGATTTCTTTTATTTTTATTATATATATGTGTATGTTGGTGTGTGTGCGCGAGTGAAGGTACTGAGGTAGGGTAAAATTAGTTCAAGTTACAGGAACTTCTGAGATGCCCAATGTGGGTGCTGGGAACCAAATTTGGGGCCTCTGTAAAAGCAGCAAGCACTCTTCTACTGAGTCCTCCAGCTTGTTTTTGTTTTTTTTTTTTTTTTTTGTTTTTTTTTAAATCTAGTTATAATAAAATCAAATCAGCCTACTTAAGAGTTTTTGGTACACAGCCATATAAGCCCAGGCTAGTGCTGAACTTCTGTGCTCAGTTGATCTTCATGCCCTGGTCTCAGATGTAACTGGTGATAATTTTGAGTACTTGTCACCCTGCTAGCCTTTAGCTCTCTTGGTGGGCTAGATTTTGTTCTAAGAAATAAGTTTATGGCTGGAGAGATGGCTTGGCCGTTAAGAGCAGTGACTGCTCTTCCAGGGGTCCTGAGTTCAATTCCCAGCATCCACATCACAATTATCTGATACCCTCTTCTGGTGTGTCTGAAGACAACTACAATGTGCTTATATACATTAAATATATTAGGAGGTAGAACTATTCATTTTGAGACTTTTAAGGTATTTAAGAGTGAATGTAGAAAGAAAAGCTTTCATTCATTACTTGCCCCACAGGTTTTAGAGTGCCTACGGTTTAGTAGAGCTCTGTACCAAAAAAACTCTTAAATAGAGGTTTTCCTTTTATTAGATTAAAAACAAAACAAAAAACAGGCTGGCCCAGGAGGGCTGTCACCCGAGAAGGGCTATGTTGGGGAAGGGACTGTGTGTGTGTGGTGACTGTTAGTGGGAGCAGCAACTGGGATGTAAAGTGAATGAATGCATAAATGGACAGGCTGGAGGATGGCTCATAAAGAGTGGCTGCTGCCCCTAGAGGCTCCACGTTCCCAGCACACACACTGGGCAGCTTAGTACTGCTACATTAGGGCTAGATTAGTCCTTCCCATAAAGTGAGGTTGTGGAGCCATCAGCCACAAGCTACTTCCAGTCTAGGGGATTAAAGTGTGAACATCTACCAGCCCTGAATGAGACTGGGTACTTCTTCAACTCACTTCTTCCTTGGCCCAGCCTGTTGGGAGTCTCAATCTGTGTACACAGTTTAGCCAATGACTTAGGTTCCCAAGCTCATTTTCTCGGTAACTCCCTTCTCCTTGGTTACCTTTCCATAGGTTTTTAGAGAGCCTAAGGACCCTGAACAGTCTGTCTTAAGCATAGGAGTCAGCTGTGCTCAGAGCAAGGCTCCAACACCACAATCCAGAAGCTGGAAAGGCTTATGGGCCACCCTGCCTGCTTCCTTTTCTTGAGAGCCATGGTCCTGCACTACCACTATAATTATCTAATTTCCAGATGGATAGTTGTTTATGATGAGTTTATATCAGATGTGTAACTTTTAGATGACATAGTGATAGAAATATACTAAATTATAACATGTAGATTATAGGGGATCAAAACCAGAGCTTCACTCATGCTGGGCCACTACACTTCAGGCCTAACTTCATCTTAGTGTCTACATCGTACCTCATTAAGCTTACAAAGAGTAAGGCATTTTGTGACATAGCAGCGTTATTAAGTATATGGCACATATAAGAAACTCTGATGGTCATCCAGACCGCAATAAAGGAGAAACTCCCTGCATCTTGCTTACGTCCATCAGCTTACTTGCTATGTGCATTTTCAACATACGTGGTGTTGGCTTTCCTGTTTTCAAGCTCTACAGATGTACTAACCATTTAGCGTGGTAATAAGCAAACCCACAGACCAAGTTACATTTATGTAACTTCTAGCCTTGGGGCTGCATACTGAAAATTTACTGCTGTCTACCTCTTTAACTGTACTCACCCCAGGAGAAAATATAAATCACTGCTTTCTCTGCCTGGCATTGGGTTGAGGGTCACAGGAGAAGGGATGGAGACAGGGGAATTATTGAACACTTGGCAAGTGGCATCAAAGGCAATTTGTAAGCCTGGTCCTGTTCTAACAGCTGCAGTAGACTCATGCATGCACAGGGTGACAGGGTTTGGATGCTCATATTGGCCTGAGTCAGCAGGACTGCTGGCGCCTGGTGTCAGTTGCTTCCTGGACAGCCTTTTACCTTCTGCTGAATGGAGGTGACCCTGCCAGAATAGTGATTTCAGCTCCCAGCCCTACACTGGACCATTAACTCTACACTTTATTAACTCCACGGGAGTCAGAAACATGTCTAATTGCATTCCTCTGAAGCAACTTTTGATTAAATTTGACCCAAGTGCTGTTTCAAGAGGTGAAGACTCATGACAGCCTTCCTGACATTGGTTCAGATCCCATAATTCAAAATGACTCTTGGTCTGCACCCCGGCATGATAGCTCACGCCTATGAATCCTAGCATCTGTGTTTCTCCTTTTGCTTCAAACAAAACAGAATACTTTAACTTTCAAGAAAATCATTTCCTTTCATGGCATGGTGCTGTATGCCTAATCCCCCAGTGCTGAGAGATCCTGTGAGTTCCCTGACTAGCTCATCTAACCAAAACAGCAAGCTTCTAGTTAAAAGTAATAAAGGTATCTACCCGCTTCTCTGGCCTCTGGATGCAGATGTACATTATATACCCATTGCTCTGCAACCCCCAAAGCCAAGGAGCCAAACTAAGAAAAGGAGAGGAACAAAACTTCACATTTTACTTAAACAACTAGTTTCTGGCTGGTGGCAGCACACAGCTTTAATCCCAGCACTTGGGAGGCAGGGGAGTTGGCCAGCCAGATCTACAAAGTGAATTCTAGGACACCTAAGGCTGTTACACAGAAACCCTGTCTCAAAAAATTCACCTAAACAGTAGCATCCAGTATTAAAAGTTCATGCTCACGTTCACGAAACTCTCATCTTCTGATTAAGCTGTCAAGACCCTAGTTTCTTTTCTTAGAACTCTTGTACCTAACACCAAGCATCAAACTATTATTGTACCACCTTTACACATGAATTAACTTCTCTTGCCCACAACAGCTTCGACATGTTTTATAGCCACTCTTGTCTGACCTCAGATTTTTTGTAATTTTACCAAGGCAGTAAAGCCACTCTTTAAAAAAAAAAAAAACCTGTTTTTTTTACGAATGTATGTGTGGTATGTGTAACCTCAAGAGTCCATAGTGTCAGGTCCTCTGAAAAAGTAAGTGGTCTTAAATGCTGTCTCTCCAGCCAGTAAAAATCCAGTATTCTTTTTTTTTTTTTTTTTTTTTTCTCAAGACAGTGTTTTTCTGTGTAGTCCTGGCTGTCCTGGAACTCACTCTGTAGACCAGGCTGGCCTCAAACTCAGAACTCAGAACTCCGCCTGCCTCAGCCTCCCAAGTGCTGGGATTAAAGGCGTGCACCACCACCGCCCGGCTAAAATCCAGCATTCTTGATCTTGACCGGTTACACATGGGGCGGCTTACACTGGTTAAACATGCCGTGCATACACAGAACAGTACATCTCCATCTCAGAACCCATGCCACCAAACCATTCTAGCCATTAAATTCAGGCTTAAAATAAACCGGTCAATCAGCTCAACAAAACTGTTGGTATAGGTAACAACCCAGGCCTACCTCGTTAGCAAGATCTACTTCTCCCAAACATGAACATGTTCACTCTGTAACATCAGGATTCAGGGGGTTGGTAAAGATGGCCTCTAGAGTGGCTACCTGTTAGAAGCTAGTCAGAGCTAAGTGGCCACCACAATATATGCTACCACCTCTGTAAACTTATTTTGGTTCAGTATTCCTTTATCAACTATATTTTAGTCTCAGCCTGTAGTTTTAAGAGACAAAATCTTCCATTAATACCTGAGAATTGCTCAGGCATTTTAAATACTTAAAATTTATCCTCAACATCCCATTCTTCAATCTGATAAGATCCTAATTTTTATAAGATTTATCTGCAGGTGTTAGCTACAGATAAATACCTGCTAGCTACAGGGGGCAAAAAGTATCTGTTCCTATGGAGTTAGGAGCCCCCATAAAGGGGGCTCATCATTTCCTTAGACGTATTTCTAGACCTAACACAATCTTATTAAAAAGTAAGAATGTCAGCAAGCCTCACCAAGCATAGCAGGCCCATGTGGGACATGATGGGGGTGCGCGGCCTCGTGTGAGCAGTGCGCCATGGAGTTGCTCAAAGTGGCCAAAGACAAGTGCACACTCAAGTTCATCAAGAGGGTGGGCACACACATCCAGGAGGAGCTGAGCAACGTAATGACAGCCAAGAAGGATTGATGCACCCTTCCCCAATAAAAGATCATCATTCCTATTAAAAAAAAAAAAAGTTTGGCAAAACTGAGCAGTGATATACGTTTAATCCCAGCACTCAGGCAAAGGCAGGTGGATCTGAGATAGAAGCCAGCCCAGTCTACAAAGTGAGTTCTAGGACAGCCAGGGCTCTACAGAGAAACTGAGAGGTAGCAGGGTAGGTGTGCTGGGCATGGTGGTGCACACCTTTAATCCCAACCAAGTTAGAAGGCAGACAGGATGAATGCTGAATGACATCAGCCTGTTCTAGACAGCAAGATCCAGATTAGATCTTTGAGATCTGATCTCAAAGATAAAAAAACACATCCCAACCCCCCAAATTCTTAAGGGGGGTAAAGATGACATTTTGGAACATTAAGAATATTGATTAGCACATGAAATTTGAGGCTTTAAGGTTTATTAAACAGCTACCCACCCTAACTCAGTATCTACTTACACTAAAACTGCAATAATTTTGTTCACTGCAAACCCGCACCTATTATTCAAAACATTTGAGTGAATTGGGCCTCCTTTGGTAAGCATCGGACCTGAAAATCATATTTAGAAAATGAACAGTCTTCATTTATGACACATGACATCTCATTCCATATGTCGAAGAGAGTTTGTTGCTTTTGAAAGACCTGGGTTTGACTTTCAAAATTAACATGTTTGACAAAAATCTAAAGTTCCAGTCCCAGGAGATCCAGGGTTTCTGAGCTCTGCAGACTCCTGGCCTGTATACATGCACAAGTACATGCCATTCACTACCCTTTAGTGTGTAGCTAAGAAAACCTAAATTAAAACTCTGATCTAGAATTTGAATTGGGCCTCCTTTGGTAAGCATCTCATCTTGATGCCCAATCAGAAATTTAGTTCAATTTGTTATTTTATATTTAAAACAAGTCTGAAGTTCAAGTACATTCATTACAGGCAACAACCCTGTGTCTTGCTTTTAAAGTATTAACTGGTTTTTCCCCATAATGCATCCTGGAGATAGCAAGAAACAATACAGTAAGTAGACTTGAAAAGCTACCTCATAAAATGGTCTAAATGGAACCTAGTTATCAGCCCATGCTTTTCTGAGATGCATTCACTGTCCAGTTTGGCTGTCCAGAAAGCTACTTGTGATCCTGAGCTCCAATACAAGCCTGGAAAACCCACTTTTGAGTCCTATCTCCTCTAGCTCCCCCACCCCAAACTGGAGTTCCTCATTAGTCCAGTGAGATTCATACGGAGGACTTCCAGATACTCCCACAGTACAATGCAAGTTTTCTTTAAGCAAGACTGCTGTAGGTAGCACTGTGTTTTCTGTACTAGTACCAACCATAAAACCAAGATCAGTGCTGGGGCTGTAGTTCACAGTGCTTGCATGCTTGAAGCTCTAGGTTGACCCCACAATTAACAGGGTATTAGGGGAACTATACGGTAACAACAAAGTCCCCACATAGGTTTGAATCCTGGCATTGTATCAAATTAATCTAAGCCAAACTTCCTCTGCACAGGGATACTACAATAATATGTATCACTTATGAAACACCTATATATACTAAATAACATTCAAGCACTAAAAGCCCATGAGAAAGCCCTACATGTAACAGTCTTAAACAGAAGAAGATTGGTACTAAAAACAAGCTAGCAAAATACCCAGAGATGTGGGAGGTTAGTTATTTAATAAAACCTCAGCACCAAAGAGAAACGTTCATTCCAGTATCTACTTGGCCAATGTATTTGAAAAACACATTTAATGTTATCGTGAAGCAAGAACAATATTGCACCAGGCACTAAATAAACTACAGGACTTTAATTACAACAGTTAAAAAGAAAACCAACACTTCTTTGTAAAACAAGTTGCATCAGCAATTTTTCTTGCTTATTGTTTATTTAAACAGTTCTCAAAACATTTGAGTGAATTGGGCCTCCTTTGGTAAGCAAAGGACCTGAAAATCATATTTAAAAAATGAACAGGCAGTCTTTATCCATGACACAGGTGTGGTGATCCCTTCTCTCTTTCTATACTTTGAAGCACCCAGTATTTTCAGTCTAAAAGCTAGAAGAACAAGAGTACATTTGTGGTGGAATGTATTGTCACTTGCTGATTAGTTGAAATACCATTATCTCCTTGTAACAGCTGTAAGAAACAGCCTTTTAAAGGCATGTATCTGTAGCTCTTATTCCCTGCTATATATAATACAGATTACATAAAGGCTGACAAATCCACATTAATGTAAGCATTAAGCATTTGCTGTATGGAAAGATTTCTGTTCTAATACTAGCAGTACAGAGTTACAGCGTAGTTTTAACACTTAATTGCAGGTATATTGAATATGGCAAGTTTCATGGACTCCTGAAAGAAAATTATTTTTATTTAATTTTTAATTTTTTTACTGATAACTTAAGAATGGTTCTGGTTAAGCATTGATATTTAGAAAGAAAAGTAAAAATCAAACTTGTTTATTGTTGCTTTTTGCCATCTGGTAGCATTTTACACACAGGCTTCGATCTTCAGAATACCCTGGATTCAGTAGAAAAACCTTTTTAAATGAAGTTTTGTACAATAGAAACTTCTCAGCAGTCAAAATTTGGACTGTAAAAAAATACATGCAAAACATACTTTTCTGAAAACACTTAACTTTGAACAAAGCACCGAACTACACAGATGCAGAATGAAAACAGCATTTCAACTCCACCAAAAGTAGTCATCATAAAAGGTGTAAAAGTCACCTAACTTCACTAGGCACTGTTCACTTTTTAAACAGGAGACAATAGAAAATATTGTCCACAAACAATATCCCAGCTCTATGGCAGGTTTCAGAAAGTCTTCAACTTCATGCTTTAATAGCGACCTGGAATAAAAACAAACCGAGTATTAAAATGAGAAGTTTTTTTTTTCCTGTAACCCGAGAAATCTCTCCCGTGAGTAAGATTTTTCCCCTCAAGCATTAATAGATTAATTTATAAATGCTTAAGAAATAAATAAAATTAATTTAGTAAGTTTATACTTAAACCATTCATGTGTATATCACATATGAAACTATACACAGACATAACCAGTTGGGATGGAACAGCATGGACTTGCTAATTAATTACTCACAAGACTCAGCAAATCATATTACAACAGATAAAACCCATCCAGGTAACTTACGAGGTGAGTAGGATCGAGATCGAGAACGTGACCTGTATCCTCCACGACTGTAGTAAGGAGAAGGTGACCGCCTTCTGTAAAAAATTAAGATTGCATCTACATCTAGATGATACTGGGCTACTAATAACAACATAAAGACAAACTTTTGCCAGTTCCCAAGCTAGAAGATTCTGATCAACCTTTAAAATGCAGGATATTAGGTCCAAATATCAAATAAACATAATTAAAGTGTCTGTTTACTTTAAAAAATGATGTTCCACAGTCGGGCAGTGGTGGCGCACGCCTTTAATCCCAGCACTTGGGAGGCAGAGGCAGGCGAATTTCTGAGTTCGAGGCTAGCCTGGTCTACAGAGTGAGTTCCAGGACAGCCAAGGCTACACAGAGAAACCCTGTCTCGAAAAACCAAAAAAAAAAAAGATGTTCCACAACAAACCATTCACTCAGCCACTGTCATGAACACCCAAAAGAAAATCCACTAGTGGATAAGCTTTAGTTTCCTGTTTTCATTTTCTTGTTTCGTAAATTAAAAACAACAGAAACCTCAAGAGCACATGGACCTAGCAAGCAGAAAGTTTAACATGATTCTCCATGTGATTCAAAGCTTACAAAATGTACTACCTAAAAAATTACCTAATTACCTCTTATAAGTTCAATTAATTTGCAATTTCTACAAATCCTTCTTCACTGTCTATTGAAAACTACTTTTACAAACTTAAAGAAATCAAATCCCGTGGCCAGAAAAGTAGGTAAGAGCAATGGCTATTCTAACAGTTTGATTCCCAAACCTACAAGTCGACTCACAAATTGTGGAAACCCTCTTCCGTCATCCAAGGATACATTCAAGCATGAATGTAGTAGAAATAAATACAGGCAAAATACAGAAATAAATTAATCTTTAAAAATATAAAAAGCTAGTTATGATAGGTTCGGAAAGCCTTTAATCCCAAGACATGGGAAACAGAACAGAGACAAGCAGATCTATGTTCCAGGACAATCCCTGTTTCAAAACAAAACCTGTTGTGCCACTAAAAGGAAAGCTGTCTAAGTGTCAGGCAAACATTTTTTTTTAACAAGTTTTCTACTATATCCAGATTTTAAAACCCTTTTGGCACACCTGTAAATCTGATCCCTGTCTTGAGCTGCTCTCCATCCACCTCCTCCTCCACCACCTCCTCTGTAAAGACAGAAAAAGAATTGTTTAGTTAAAACAATTGGCACAACAATGGACAAAACCCAGTTTCTTCTTATGGTTAACATGCTAAAAAGCCCTTTCTGAAATGCACAGTTGTTCTCAAGAGACCTTTAACTTTGCAGTCCCAAGATCCACTAAACACAGTAATGATTATGGGGGTGGGGAGATGTCATTTTGGTAGAAGTCTGGACTTTAAATATTAGAGACTTCCATAGAAAATAGTATGTGAACAATTAACTTGAAAAAAAAAAAAAGCATGCATACTACACCAATAAGTAAGTCAAGAGTTGTGACCCATACCTAATTACACAAGTTTACACTAAAGGTTTAGAGTCACTGTGACGGACGGATGTCATACTCATAAAACAGAGAAACAAAATTAAGTTTCACCTTTGTATTGGCTAAGTATTTCTTCATCTTTAAAAATTAACAAAGCATCCAACTATATACCAAATTAGACATAACTACTAAATTTTGCCCTAAATCTTGGCTATTTCTTACATTCTAAAAGCTTGGTTTTTTTTTTTTTTTTTTGGTAATGTTTTCAGTGTTGAGTGACTTCTAAACAGCTTACCTGTATGATCTGCTATAATAGTCCCGGTCATCATAACCTCGATCATATCCTCTGTCATAATAGTCTCGGCGGCGTGAACTGCCACTATAAACGATAATATGTATCTTTTAGTCATTTCCCTCTTGCTAAAATCAGTCTTCATAGACAGCAGAAGAGAACTCAATTAAATGTCTTTGGTTTTCCTGCACAAAAACTAATGATATCTACTAATAGACTTTCTCTTTAAGTATGTTAACTGAAAAAAAGTATTTCTATATAATTTATCAGTGCCAACATGTTTTCTTTTCCCTTGTTACACTTTATATGTGTATAAACATGTGCAATGCTCTGATTTTAGGAGCACACACCCAACTGACTTTGTATTAAAAATCAATCAACTGCTGGGCACAGCGGCACACATTTCTTTAACTCCAGCACGAAGGAGTCAGAGGAAGGCAGATGCCTGTGTGTTTGAGACCAGCCAAACACAGTTTTGAGACAGTATGTAGCCCTGGCTGTCTTGAATTCAGAGATCTGCCTGCTTCTGTTGCCAAGTGCTGGAATTAAAGGTTTGTATCACGAGGGCTTCATTAATATCCTACCTTAAAAACATCTTTTAAAAAATTGATTTGAAGCTGAGAATAACATCTGTAATTGAACCCCCCTCATGATTCTCACTGCAGCCAGTCAGTAAACTCTAGATTCACTGAAACACTGCTTCAAAACTTAAGCTGAGACCCATGATTTGGAGCAACCCAACCCTAGAGAAGCTTCTTTAGGTATTGGACAGCAGACTAAGTGTATAGGAGTGATCAACCATAAACAGGACATCAATATTGATAGATTCCCCACTCCAGACTCAAACATCAGAGAAACAGAAGATTCTAAAGCTATAGATAGAGAATTGCACTCTTCAACTAACAGTAACTGCAGTCTAGTTACCTGTATCAATTAACATTCCAGCACGTGGGAGTGAGGTGATGGTCCTACCAAGGCCCTACCCCACCTAAGGAATCAGCTAGATGCAGCTGCTGGCTGCTGGCTGCTGGCGAAAAGCCACTTTTCTAGGAATGTGTGACGCATGGTAGGTTGAACATGATCCAGTAAATGGCCACATATTCATGAAGCATATGAATGTATTAATGAGACCATTTTTAAAAAGGGAATGAAAGAGGACATGAGAATGGAAAATATTTGGAGTTGAGGGTTGTACATTTATAATAATGCCATGAACAGCAAGGCTGAAAATGAGATCATCTCCAGAACTCATGTATCTGTAAGGAAGGAATCATCTCCACAAAGTTGCCCCTTGAACCTTACATACACGAGGTTGTTGTGCATATAAACAGTATTTTCGAGAAATTGGTGATGGTGGCGGAAATGAAGCATGACAGAGAAAGACACCTAACACGAACCTCTAGACCATTCAAGTACCCACCCATCCTCACACAAATAAAGTCACACTTACTAAGTGGGTCTCCCCATATAAATTCCTGGTGTTGGAGTATGGGGTCTTTTGGTTATAGAGAAATCGACCCTAATTCGTCGTCCATCAAGCTCCATTCCATTGGCACGTTCTTTAGCCTTCAAAAGATAAAAATTGTTACTTACATCCTGGGCAATAAATCTAATTATCCTAAAGCTATTTTTGGCCGGGAAATAAAGAGCTCAAATATTCCCCTTCACACACTGTTGTTTGGAATTAGAAGAAAAATTGTCACCAACATTTTATGATTCAAAACACCTGTTGTGGAAGCCAAAAGCCTTGATGGAAAGGCTTGAGTTACCCTTTTGAGTTTAAGGTTTATAAGCTGTAGTGCTATACAGGTTTACAACTACAAACACTGACACTGTCAAAGACTGCCAATCCTACTACCTATACCTTACATCGTTTGGCATATTAGTAGGCTCTTTTTGAACTTTATTTAAAACTTCAATGCCATTTTTGTAATTATTTATATCTAATTTAAAAAACATATTTGAGAACTCAAAAGCTTAATTCCATGTCAGTTAACGGACCTGCTACTAGCTCTCTCTTTACACTAAAATAAGCATGGACTAGAGTTCAGTGCTGGCTGCATTTCCAGAGGACCTAGATTCAATCCTCATGAAGAGATACACAATGGTCTCTAGCTCCGGTTCCAGGAGCCCTGATATCCTGATGGCCTCCCACAGACACTGCACACACAATATACAAAGACACTCATGTCGGCAAAACACCTAGACATACAAATTTAGGGTTTAAAATGCAAAGTTGTGCCTTTCTAAACAGAGTCACATTCTCACATTTTACTGAGTCAGGCAAGAAATTCAAATAATGAAGTCACTTGTTTGCCACTATGTACCTTTTTAAAAAAAAAGAAAATAGCTGTGTATTTTTTTTTTTACCAAATTATCAAAAATTTTTTGAGACTTCATGGTTTATGTATCAACACAGCATTACAGAAACAGCAAGTCATGTGTTTGGAATTTACTTCAAAATAATGTAAAAAATAGAGTGCACCAGGTTAAAGGCAGGGCCTTAATGAAGCTTAGCTTTAAGATTAATTGCCCTGCTGGGTGGTGGCACACACCTTTAATCCCAGCACTTGGGAGGCAGAGGCAGGCAGATTTCTGAGTTCGAGGCCAGCCTGATCTACAGAGTGAGTGCCAGGACAGCCAGGACTACACAGAGAAACCCTGTCTCAAAAAACAAAAAACAAACAAACAAACAAAAATTGCCCTGAGTAACACTTTGCTCTTTATGGGCATGTAAATTTGCACAAGGTTAAGAATGACTTCAGAATATCACTGAATCTAACATGTTCCAAGTAGAAATTTTTTTGACTCAAATCTATAATTGTGTGTCTTAAGTCTTAAATTTATACTATAAAACAGAAACCACCTTGTCAATCACTTGGTTATCAGAACAGTTAACAGGATTTGTTTTTAATGAAAGTGAAGTAAAAATTTACTTACTTCCTTGGCATCATCTACATTTTCAAAATATACAAAGGCAAATCCTCTTGAGCGTCTGGACTGCTGGTCATACACAATAGACACATCAGCAATGGGGCCGTACTTGGAGAAGACTTCTCTTAGATCTCTTTCTGTGGTGTACAGGCTCAACCCAAACACCCCAAGACAACAGTTGGGATCAGGATTTGCCTAGAAAACGGAAATAAGAGATTTTTAACCTTTGAAAATCTAACATAAGTCTAACCAGTATGGAAAAAAAAAAAAATCATAAATGATTAAATCAAGAACCATCGTATCTTAAAAAAAACAAACAACCCAAACCATTGTGGCATATAGTATAATAACCACAAAAGATAGAAAATCCCACAAGAAAACTAAGAAAAGCAGATATAAATCAGCAGCACAATCCCTATCAAGAAAAATAAGTGAACCATTTAGTTTATATTTACAGTCAAGAGTTTCACACAACTCAGGCTGGCCCCAAACTCATGGCAACTCAATTCCCACCAACAAAAATGAAAAGCCCTGGCTTTTTTTTTTTTTTAACCCCTTTTTTCTAGTCCAACAAACCAACCCACTCACATTGGTTCTGAGTTCTATGTATGTAGCATAAACCCACCTCAAAAAGGCATAAAAAGTAAAACTTGAGCTGGGTGTACTCACATACACCTTTATTCCATCACTGAGCAAGAAGAATCAAGTGGATCTTTTTAGAGGACAACCTGTCCTGTGAGTTTCAGGACAGCAAGAGTGACATACTACAGCAAAACCTTGTCTTAAAATGGGAACCAGCTGGGCGGTGGTAGCATGCACCTACATCTCAGCACTCAGGAGACACAGGCACGCTGACCCACAGAGGACAAGAGCTGTATAGCATATGCAACAACTGCTTAAAGATCATCATTTGAAGTGGTCAGATATTGTAAAATTTGATTTGCAAACTAAGAACATTAAGATTAAAACCAGAGTTGGGAGGCAGAGGCAGGCGGATTTCTGAGTTTAAGGCCAGCATGGTCTACAGAGTGAGTTCCAGGACAGCCAAGGCTATACAGAGAAACCCTGTCTCGAAAAACCAAAAAAAAGAGATTTAAACCAGAGGTGGGCAGTGGTGGCGCACGCCTTTAATCCCAGCACTGGGGAGACAGAGGCAGGAGGATTTCTGAGGCCAGCCTGGTCTACCAAGTGAGTTCCTGGATTGCCAGGGCTACAGAGAAACCCTGTCTCAAAAAAAAAAAAAAAGATTAAAACCAGCAATGCTGCTACTACTAACAGATGAGGTGATAGCATGGAGCAAGACGTAAGGATGAACCAAACATTCAACTTCAGAAATCCATCATAAAATATAACAAATTAAACAGCTAGTATCAGTAAAAAAATTAAACTGCCATATTACAAGCATCCCAGTCAAAATGAATGACAAAAGGTTCCAGTAATTTTACATGGGAGATGGGACAAGGGAGGAGAACCAGACTTAGAGAAAGTACATCCCAATATAAATACTCAGTTGTTAAAACTCCACTGGCAAAACAAAGATCAGCTAGTACAAAACTCCAACACAGTCTTCAGACTGGGGTCTGCGTCTCAGTGGTAGAACACTGATGCCCAGTGTGCATGCAGTTCCTAGCACTTCCGAAATCTTACCCGGTTCCCAACATGACGCCTTCGAGTAGACATGGGAGAATGGCTGTGGCTGTGGCGCCTGCGATAATCTCGGCTGTAAGACCTGCTCCGGGATCGTCTATGCGAGCGAGATCGTGATCGTGACCTTGTATAATGCCTTCTAGAACTTCTTCTGGATCTAGATCTGCAAGACAGAAGTCTTTGGAGTTATGACTGAATAACTGAAACAGATATAATGTTAAATTCTTTTGAAAATTAGACCACCATGGCACATTCCTGGTTTGGTTTGTGCGCACCTCAATGCTATCCTTTATTCTGTATTTCTTATTATGCCCACTAAGAATTTAGGCCAACACAAGTAGTTTGTTTTTTAATAACTTCACGGCTTTTGACTAGAGTGTTTGCTTCTGTATAAAGTGGTCACTAAACCACAACACATTCAGAGTGCTGGTGCTGCAAGCATCTCAAGTTCAAAAGGTTCAGTTAGCAAAAATAGGGGAAAGATCTGAACCCTAACTCTAAAAGTCTAAGTTGTTTCAGCCTTCTGCCCCCCCCCCACTGTTAATACCAACAGGTAACAGTCGGTCACTAGTTTATCAACTATACCATATCAGCAGTTAACAGAAGAGACCTCAAAGTGGCCTTTCTTACCTAGATTCAGATCTGGACCTTGACTTTGATCTAGAACGCCTTGAATCTTCCTTGGAGCGAGATCTCGCAGGTGTATGCCGTGCAGATTTCCCCGATCCGTGAGCACTTCCACTTCGGGAAGCAGAACGGGATTCCTACACGCAGATGTCAAAAGTTTTAATTTGTATACTGTTTGAAAACTTTAAAAACAAATAAGCTTCTGTGAGATAAATGGCCAAGGAGAGCAATCCTCTTCCAAAGATAAGAAAACATATGTGAGGGCAGGAATTGAGTATACCTGGTATAATGGTTTCATTGCTTCAACTGACATGAATCAATTGGTTTTCTTCCACCTTTCTGGAGCAGAGATAAGTAGTAACTAACTCCACTCCCTTAAAATGTGTTCCAAGTCAGACTGTTAAAAAGAACTGCCCAAGGATTATATTTGGAGAACGAACTGCATAGACTGGGAACAAATTTTAGTTAACCATGAAATTTATTCTACTCCAGTAGCAATGGAAACACCCTACAAAACTTATAAAACTCCAAATGAAAGTTTGTTGAATGAGGGGTGAAAGCTTGAGTTTCAAGCTCTCAAAGTAGAAGAAATCTAGCTAGGTCTTAGGTTTTAATGTTTGTGGGGACCTCCTACAAAACTCAAGAGCAACCAAAAGGAGCTAAGAACAGAGAAAGGCAACAAACAGTGTAACAGTAGAGAAGGTAGCAAAGATCTAGTTTTATTGACTAAACTGACAAGCGCCAAGACAAAATACAACAGGTAACTGAGAAAAAGTAGAAATGTCAAAGGCACATTCAAACAAGGATAAAATAAGAAACTCGTTGTCTAGGAGCCTAGAAGAAAAATTCTCAAAATGCCTAGGTAAGCATCATGCACTTGTTTTTCTGTCAAAACTCCAATCAACTGCTAGTTAGCCAACACAAATGAAATCTCAAAAAAAAAAAAAAGGCAAGCAAAAGGCTTGTGTCAATTAGTAGAAAAAACATGCATATATATGTAGCAATAGAATGCAAAAAAAAAAAAAAAAAATCCAAAGGCATTAAAAAAAAAAATGTGTAGGACAGTACTTAACTCTCCTAGACAGCTAAGCCTTAACCACAACTTTTTAGAGAGAAGAGAAAAAAAAACAAAAAACAAACAAACAAAAAAACCCAAAAAAGGGACATGAATCTAAACAGACACTTATAAATAAAAGTAACCACAACAGCTCTCCCTTGACAGAAGAGTGTGGCCATTCTCAAAGGGATAAAAATACAGAATTTATATACAGAATAAGGGAGACAATTTAAACATTCCTCCCTCTGTGCTCAGGACATAAAAATATGTATCAATGTTCAACACAGAAGAGAGGGGACCTCAAATAAAAGATATAAACTAGAGGAACGAGTTCAGCTCTCAAGGTCCCAAATTATCTAGAAAAATACCTGAATGAAACTAAAACATGGTGTGATGTCACATGTCATAGATAGCATCACCTATCAGACCTTCCTTAATCCCCAAGGAGTGACTAAAAATTAAAATAAGCTGAGTGAGAGAACAACTGCCTTTAATACCAAGATACAGTTTAACATTCATTGCTGCTGGTGGGAGACTACTCCAATTACCCAGCTCCTGGATTTCTGTATCAAATGCTCAAGCAAACATTCAGCAAGGCAATTTTTATCTCACTTTCTTAGATTAAAAAAACTACTTAGAGTAGTGGTTTTTCCATCTTTACTATAGGGAAAAGCTAATAAAAATGCCTTCATTTTAATTCTATAAGAATGCTTCACAGAACAATTAGAAGCTTTAAGAGAAAGCAAACGAAGCACTTTCCCATAAAGAACACAATATATTGCCACACAGCATAAAACAAAAGGTAAATCTGGCTAACAGATATTTGCCTAGGAATAAAGAGGTAGAAAATAAAAATTCCCTCCTTCAGACTTGCTGCTGTTTGTTCAAAGGAAAAAAATGATTTCTAGTATGAAAAATTAGTCACAGTAAGGATTCTCCTTAAAACTCTAGTAAGCTAAAGGGATCTAAACAGATGGCTTAGAATGGCCCCAAGGCTCCACTCAGCCTCCCTATAGGCTATGTCACAGATGTACTTCTTGAGCAACTATTTTTTCTATTAGAAATGAAGGGATGCACCAGAATACAAAAGATTTCACTGCCACCTTGCTGGACTAACGGGTGGGGACAACAAAAAACCACTTCTAAACATTCCCATCTGAGTTTAAAGATGTTAAATCCTTCCAATTATGTTGACCACCTTTAATCCGGTTTAAAAAAAAAAAAAGATTTTGTGTGAAGAAATGAGGCTTGGATTAGCTAAATCCAAAGCTCTATGCTAATCTTAAACCTTAATGCACAAACAACTCTGAAACCAACTAGGAAAATCCTTTATATATAATACTTTTAATTCAACTGCATGAGAAAGCTATTAAAAAAAAAAAAAACTATAAAGAATTACTCCCTGAAGAGTCAATGTTGAAAGGAAAGAGATCATGAACGTAAAAGCATAAATAAAACAAAGCCAGAAATTCCCAGAAAAAAAAAATATAAAAAGGTTCTCTAATAAATCTTAGCTATCATTTTAACTAGTGCACAAGCTATAAGGAACAGGTCAAGTTTAAAAACAAAATCTCAAGCATTCCTTATCTCCTATAGAGAACAGGAGCTCAAAATACAATGCCCTATCTATATACAGCTTTTAGTTAGATACCCTAATCCTATGCTATTTAAGGTCTCACAAACTCTATTAAGTATTTTCTATGATTTTTTCCGGTAAGTAATCTTCCTTGATTCCAAACCCCATTTCAGTCCTGATTTTAATTTAGTTTCCCCTGTGAACAGGACCTAAAAGCATCATCCTCAAAGGAGACACAAGATCCAAAGATGAAATAATAAAACAAATGGGAAATGTATATATACTAACATCATTTCCACTTTAAGTGTATCCAATTGGGCTATAGAATAAAATTCCAAATTCACATAAGCTTGAATACTAACAAAAAAATTAAAACCATTCAATTATCTTATTAGTCTAGTCTTACAAAGTAACTGTCTCCTATAAGAGTATTGTGTTCTCTTTGCAAGATACAGAAATAATGTAAAAGGCACTGACAATAAATAGGTTGAACCGTACCAACACAACACGCATACTTCAGTCATTTAAGTAATTTTTGCCAATAGCTCTAAAGATCTGACGACTCAAAAAATTTTAAAGTTGCCATAGCTTTGAGATGATTATCTTTAATATTCTGCATGAAGACAACTTAGTTGTTTGTAGATTATGTGTGCCTTGTATTAGCACTATGCTAATCATCTAACTATATAATCAGTCAAAACAGACAGGAATTCTGTGTTTATTTTTCTCAGTTGGAGTAGCACACTTGAAGAAAACAATGTTTACTTTATGATCACTATAATAAACAAGGATAAGAGAAAAGGCACAACATACCAGCTACTATCACTTTGAATTAGCTCTGATTTCACTTGTAACCCATTTCTTTTAAGGGAAGTTACTACATACTTCAGAGAAAACCCTAATTCAGTTGGAACAGGCGTTAAACTGAAATAACGAACCATGTAGATCTCAACATTTGGACTTAAGTGGTTGTAGCTTTACACAAATATGTGAAAACCTAATGCTTTCATCACAATATAAACAATGATGTCGGATGCTTTGCTTAAGATTGTGGGGGTTTAGTCCCATTATCACCCTGGTAACAATCTTCAATTTTTCCAGTAGAAAATTGTACTATACACTTAAGCAGAAAGTATCAGTGCATTGAGAGTCCAAAGGGCATTAAGTAAGAGACCACCAGTTCCAACTCATACTCACTCATGCCCCAGAACCAGCAGAGTATAATAGATGGAAGGCCTAAGGCAAAATGGGAGGCCATTTACCCAGGATGGACAGCACAATGCTGCAGCCTATTTGACTACAAAGTTATTTTTAAAGAATTGCATTTCCATCATTTGACTAAGCAGTTAAAATTAGTATTACCTAATTTAAACGATTCCCTTGGAAGTCACTTCTTTACCCTGTATATACTTTCTTCTATTAAACAAATAATGCATGCATGTTTAGCAAAATATACAGGGACACATAAACAGACTAGTAATTACTTAGCGTAGTGCTTTCTGATTCCAGATTACTTCTTATCTTAACTTCATTTTTATTTCTTTTCTTCATTCTTCCGTTTCAAATTCTGACTTCTTTCATCTTCCCCACTTCACACAAATTGCTCAATATTCTACAAGTGGGACTTCTGGTCTGATAATTAGCATGCATTCTTTCTTTTATATTTTCAAATTTCAGCTTCACTTATTCCTGAGCTTCAAATACTCATTTATAAAACTTGTCAAATGACGACTTCCGCATTTTCCTTCTTCAACATTAACCTTAATAGAAAAAGAACAGGATGAAGAATATTTTAAAACTCCAGGATAAAATCCAGTGCCAAAACTGAAACTAGAAAAAAAAATCCCTTTTTGTAGTTTTGGATTAAAAAAAAAAAAAAACTTAGATATGCAGCTCAAAAAACTGAAACTCCATAGTTTCCTGTTGGTATATGGTAGTCACTTGTCTATTCCAAATCAATTTATCATGCTTAAGGTGAATGTGAAGTGCGCCACTGAACATTTACTGTTCATTTAACACTTTTACAAACTGTAATCACATCTCACACTTCTTACTGTATTAAAGAGGAAATGCTAAGTGTCAAAAACACATCTCTAGTTTAAAAAATGACATATTTCAGTACAAAAGTGCAAGAAAGAAAATCATGGACAACGCATCTGCACAATAACGACAAAGGCTGGGGTTGAAGAGGTTTACAATAGTGTGACTTGTCTAGATGAGGAAATGTATTTAGTGCCACATTACCGTGTATTTAAAAACAGCATTGTTAAACAATGTCAGCAAACCTGACTATTTGGATTTGTTCAACCCACCCTTGGGATATCTGCATTTGCCAAACTAAGAGTAGTTTAATTACTAAATTTAGAACTGAAATCCTAATATTAAATAAAGTTAACCAACTATTACATGCCAACAGCTATAAAGAAAAACAGAGCAAACTTGATTCCAACAGTGGTTATGTCCCAAGAATTCTGTAAGTTTTCCCCTCTAGTAACAAAATATTAGTCTTCTGGATGTCCAAAGGAGAGATCCTACTTGAAAGGTTGGTTATGAGAAAACTGTAGTTAATCTTCTCAAATTATTAAAAAGGCCCACTTTAGCATATTAGTGAATTTAAATACAAACTGGAACACTGTTGGAACACTAAGCAAAATACTGTCCATGTAAAACAGTCTAATTTCCCTTGTTGCCCTGCTAAATACTTCCGCATGCTCACTAGTTAGTTCCTCCTACATTTTCTTCTTATAAAAAACGAAAAACAATTTTTTTCTTAAAAACAAAAAACAAAAACCCCCAAGTCTTTATGTTTGGTATAGGCAACCATGGCTATAGTAGCATCCTTTCTAACTAAGAAAAAGCCTCATCTCCAGCCTAATTTTATAGTCAATTATCATTTAATCTAGAAACATTTTAATGACTTTTATTTACGGGGAGTCACAATAATTCATTTCCTAGTAATATCCATCACTAAAATGCAATGGGAAATATTTACTAGAAGCACAAATGTAATCATGGAATCAGAATGCCCAAGCACATTTCCTTAGTGCCTGGCCTCCCTAAAGGTTATTTATGTATATATACACACAGGGCTTAGACTCAGAAAACACTAAAGCTCTAGGTGACTTTTCAATGTTGAGGCCACTTTGGTATTGCTTCATTACCACTTTCTAAGTCTTCCTTTTCTTATACTCAAAGAACAAAATCACTGCTAACAATATTTGTATTTAGGATTGTTTGAACTCCGCTAAACTGAAGCAACCACTTCATAAAATTACAAGATCAACTACTGGGTTAACATACATTTGGTTGAAAAAGGAGCCTACTTAGAAAAACACTTTACTGGGGGAGTTTATTAACGAAATGAGATGAGCAAAGAAAAACTCCACCTTGCTACAGAGAAAGAAAAGCTCAACACAGAAATGAATAAAGGGCTTTTTTTGAGCCACTCTCATGTAAGCCCAGAATGGCCTCAAAGTCACTATATAGTTTTAGATGACCCAATCCTCCTGTCTCCACCTCCCAAATGCAGTACAGACCTTTACTTTTTTTCTGCAAGTATTAGAAGGATGGGGGACAGAAAAAAAAAAAATCCTCAAATGCTTAAGTAGTTTCTTTAAAAGGGGAAAGGAGTGTGACATACCTATACTAGCTGTAAAGTCTGTGCGTCTGTGCCTTTTATAAATTTGCAAAAATACCAAGCCTTAAACTTTGTTGATAACAATTCTTTCCCTCAAAAGCACATACGTGGCTTTTTTTTTTTGGGGGGGGGGGGGTTAGAAAGTTCTTATCCACTATCTAAACACAAAAAATTTAATGCAGAAGAGGGGCCCGTCCCATTCAAACTGCCACGTGAAAATCTATGCTAATAACTAACCTGAAAATAGCCTCCAAAACCCAATTCAAAGAGCAGTGATTTAGGGACTTTGATTTTCTAGTCAATTTTGACCTGAAACTTTAAAAACAATAACACCTAATTCTATATGGCCCACATCCTATAATAATAATCTGTGTAAAGCACTACTTTCTAAAGTAGCTCTAATCAGTGACTTGGCCAAATTAAAAGTATTCATTTTTAGCATTTAGGTTTGTGGTCTTACCGAAAAGGAAAAAAAAGACTGTACAAGACAAATTCCTCTTCGAGCTTTCAACAAAACCAGTAGTACTTACCTTGTAAAATCATTTGTAACTTCACCTTGAAAATACCACGTTCCACTTTGACAACAGCCACATTAAAAGCATTCTTATTTAAGCCAAACGAAACAATTCAACAGTTTCAAGTGACTTATACCTGTCTAGTCAGCAATGAAAAATGTATGCAACAATTTTCTTAAACTTGCCATCAATTCAATCCTTTCTCTCTTAATGAAAACTGTGTGTGAAGTCTACAATTATTTTAGAGAAGTTTTAGTTTTAAAATCGAGAATTTATAGTTAAGGGATTAAAAAAGGAATATACAAATGAGTCACAGGATAAAGAAAAATTGCAGAATCTGAAAGGCAATTTGATGGGAGTGGTGTCCTTGATTCAGATGGCTTATGTTCCAAACACTATTTCTAAATAAATATCTACTATCCTACCAGAATATTTGCTAATTCCAAACTTTTCTTTAACCTCTTGGCTACTATAGCCATAAAATAGCTTAACAAAAATTTTGAATTATCTAGCTTGTGCAATCCTTAGTTTCTGGGTTCTCAAGACAAAGACTCAAATGCACAATCTCAAAGAAGTTAGAATTTTATGCTAGGTGGACAATCAAAATGAATAAATAAAAGCCTTACACCCTACACTATTACTGGGTTTTCAAATATTAACACCATTTACACTTCTAAGAGTGGCAGTGGTTTTCTTCAAAGAAAAGGTGCTTTACAAAATAATTTGAAAAGTACTAGAAAAGATTTTATCACATCAACTTTAAAATAAGTTAAAAAACCAAAACAAAACAACCCAACCCCAACTCAGTAAGTCCTACAGATAGTAAAGAATGAGAACATACAGCAACAGAGCTAAATGCTAACATCCATCCAATAAAATTTGTGACTAAACTAAACACACTCAATTATAATATGCTTAGGAAACAACTTTGAAAGCCTAAAGGGTTTGAGGGAATCCAGAAGTGTGGGAGTGTCCACAGGAAGAGAAGTAGTCACTACTGAGACTCCAGGGAGCTTAACAATTTATACCAAGTACAACATTAACTCCTTTTTTAAGGGTCTAGAAGTCAATGAAACTCATTTTCAGGTTCCAGAGATAGGTGGTTATACCAGGCATATCCAAGACTATTACTCTGAATGTGATTTTTACACTTATAAAGGAGAAGGGGAAAAAAAAAAAATCAATCAGATCTGACCATATTACTTTGCATTTACAGCTGTGACAAATACAAGGGGGGCTTGAGCTACCTTGTACTATGTGTGTGAGCCTTACGTGGCAAGCAAGTATTCTGAGTTACACAACCAGTCTTTAAACTATCCCTTATTCCCTTGGAGGAAAATGTCTAGTCTTGCTAAATAAATTACCCAGATATCTTGAACTCTGGATCCTATCCAGGATAAGTAGCTAGGATTTACAAACCTGCAAACACTCTGCCCAGCTCACCCTGAAGTATTTTTAAACCTCTGAACTTTGTTTTGGCAAGCCTCCTTGAAAAGTTCAGCTAAATGTTTCAGTTTTCCACTCATCCCAAGATTCCAATTAAAAAGTAAAAAAAAAAAAAAAAGTAATTACAGGGCTGGAGAATTGGCTCAGCAGTTAAGAGCACCTACTGCTCTTTAGGGAGAGACCAGGTTTGTGCCACAGCACCCACAACATGTAGTTCAAAATTGTACACATGGGCTAAAAAGGTATCTTAGCCCCGAGGGGTGAACACACACCTTTAACCCCAGCACTCAGTAGTCAGAAGCTGGAGGATCTCATTGGGTTTGAGGCCAGCCAGCCTGGTATACGTATTTTGAGTTCTAGACAGGCAGAGCTACACAGAGAAAGTCTCTAAAAACAACAACAAAAAAATTTTTGAGGTGTAAGTATTCCACAACTTTCAAGTGTAGAAATAAATCAGAAAGTCTTTTTAAAATACTTTTCTTTCCAAATAACTAGTTAGACCAGCAGGATGTGGTGATTCCCACCTTAAACCACAGCATTCGGGAGGCAGAGGCAGAGGCAGGCAGAAGCCTGGTCTACAGAGCCAAGTAAGTTCCAAAACAGGGACATTAAGTAACCCTGCCTCAAATACTGAAAACCACCAAAGTTGCATCTTACTAGTAGGAGGGAAAAAAGCCCTCAAATTAACAAGAGTAATAAATTCCTCGGCTCTTTCAAAATGGTACCCACTTTCATTCAATTGCTTTTTTCCTCGAGTGAAGTGAACCACAGCTAATATATGAAAATTTTCCTCGGGTATTTTGATGCATGCCTATCTAGTTCCAAAACAACAAAAAAAATTTTGCTTTTAATTTTAAATAGACTAATTCCAACTTCGGGAGGCAGGATCAACATCGTAAGTTATGTGTGGGCTACAATTTATTACTAGAGACTTGCCCATCACTGAGACTAGGTGCCATCTCCTTCATCCGGAAAAGGTTTTGTCTCACTCCCCCATCGGTTTCTTAGAAAAGACTAAAATGACAAGCCACTCACTGGTTGACACGAACTTTACATTTTATTAAGGGACTTACTTATGTCGGCATGTAAAGATCAGATCCGTTCAAACTACTCTTTTTGGGTCCAAGTTCACCATGGAAAAGTCCCAGAATATTCTCTACTAAACCGTCAAAGGCCTTTTAGAGTTTACTAACCAAAAATGTTTGACCAAAAAGTAAACTATGATCTAGTGGTTAGGAGTTCCTGTGAACTTTTTGTGAAAATAAAAACGTTAGTACCGAGGAGCAGAACAATCATTCTTATGATGCTTCTAAGCAGTTTTCAATCTTAATTACTTGTTCACTGTTCCCTGTACTTCCGCATCTGAACGTGGTAGTTTAATACACGCCACATGCGCTTTATTTGTTAAGCTTCGGGACCGTTATATACAATCTAATCAACCTCCACCGATTTTCACTCTATGGGAAGTGGAAGTAAAAAAAAATAAAACACGTCGATTTCAGAGTTTAATGGCGCCATAAATTGTCGCCACTGGTTTCTCCTTCACAAGTCCCCCTGGGGGGTGGGGAGGGAGAATCCACAACAACGCCTCATGACCTTGCCTTCTATTCCAGTAAGATCTCAACAATGAGAAAAACGCTACAGCACAAAGCCGGTCAGCTAACGAGCACCAATTTCCCTCGGCTGTTTCCGTCTTCCAGATGCTCCAAGAGCATCCTAGAACTGTCCCTTCCCGGGACCAGGTGCTCCCCACCCCCCGCCATCATCCGAATATCCCAGCCCCTTTGGGCTCCTGATCACATGTGGCCTTTCTCCGCTTTACCCTGGAGCCCCGGGTGAGGCGGCAAAGCCTGCCTGTAGGGAGCGGCGGCGGCTCCGCCATTTTGTGCCTCTGGCAGCGCGCCCGGCTCGCGAGCCCAAGATGGCTGCGGCGCGGCTTTGCAGGAGAGCAACGGCGAAATAAGATACCGTTCCCATCCCCCAACGCCAAGGGACGCCGCGGCCATTTTTAATCCCCCCTCCCTCCCGTAACGGGAAGAAAAAAAAAAAAAAACGGTCGTGGCGGGTGCGAGGCACACATCCCACTGGCGGCCTCCCTCCTACCAGGGGCGCCGTCCACCAGGCCCTTCGGCGCCCCGGCTCCCTCCTGATGTCAGGCTCCCGACAGCCGGCCGGAGTGGGCCGAGAGGCCTAGAAGGAGAAGCAGGGTGGGACCGCGGCCGCCCGCGCACCCCCGCGCTTACCCGTTCGCCGTAGTTCTGCTCGCCGCTGTCGCTCATGACTCCGGGTTTCCGTCACCGCTGCTGGCCTTTACTGAAGCTGTCAAGCTCCCGCCTTCCTGACAGAGGCTCCGCCGCAGCCTCGCGCGACGCCACACTTTGAGAGTAGCTGAAAGCCGACACGCTCCGCACCACCTCCGCACCGGTCTAACGCTGCCGGATGTGACGCCACGCTCTTTAACTTGGTCCCACCCACTCCCCCGAAGGCGCGCTTTCCTGGCTCCGCCTACTTCACCGCGCCTTCGAACCGCTTTCTCCTGCAGAGGCGCTTCCCAAACCGGACGTGACGTCTATCTTACCGCCCTGCGCTGACCCGCCCCTAGTACCCCGCCACAGCGTGGCGGGAAAGTGTGTGCCTGCCTTTGGGCGTCTGTAATGGTCTCCCTGGGACAACGTGATGTCGGTAGCCTTGCCACAGTCGTTTC
This sequence comes from Rhabdomys pumilio, assembly GCA_030674055.1. Lineage (NCBI taxonomy): Eukaryota > Metazoa > Chordata > Mammalia > Rodentia > Muridae > Rhabdomys > Rhabdomys pumilio. Next base: position 7,949,650 of record JANHMN010000011.1, read on the forward strand.
TGGAACCTTCTAGGGAACCGTCCTGGGTGGGAGAAGAGAAGAGATAGTTGCACTTTCCTCCATGCCTTTGTTCTGCCTTACTAGTTTCCTCTCCTTTTGTTCTTTCTCTTGATCTAGGAGAGAACACAGCCACACAGTGGATTCTCACTCCCCATTTATTTAGACTTAATTCTAGATCTTTCCTTTCCAAATAAAACCTTCATTTAAAACGTTTGCGATTTAAACCGGGCGTAGTGGTGCATGCCTTTAATCCCAGCACTAAAGAAGCAGAGACAAGCAGAACAGATTGGTCTACACGGAGAAACCCTGGCTCAAAGCAGACAACCAAAATTGAGGTTTGGGACAAAGCCTCACTGTGTTGACCTTGAACCCATCATGTATGTAGCCTAGGCTGATGTTAGGAATGTATTAACTCTTCTGGGTCAGCCTCCCAACCTGCGGTTACAGTTATGAACCATCAATCCTGTGGCCTGGCATGGTAGTGCACGCCTTTAAGGCAGAAGAAGCAGGCGGATCTCTGTGAGTTCCAGGTCAGCCTTTTCTACAAAGCGAGTTCCAGGATTGAAGAGTTTATAAAGAGATAAAGAGAGTATGTTCTGTGGGTGTGTGGAGAGGTATGGGGGAAGGGGATGTCTCAGCAGACCCATGCAGAGGTATCTCTTCCCCCTGAGGGACCAGTCACACACCAGTATAGTATAGAATAGAGTTTATTCAGGGCATGGGAGGGGAGCCAGGAGGGTAGTAGAGGCAGAGAGAGAGAGAGAAGTAGAGAAGCAGAAGCTGGCCATGACCACGTGGAGAGAGGGAGAAGGGTAGAGAGTAGGGGTGAGTGGACAGAGAGAAGCTAGAGGCAAGAGATCAAAGGATTAAGAGAGAGGGGAGGGGGGCCAAGCAGCCCCTTTTATAGTGGGCCAGGCCTACCTGGCTGTTGCCAGGTAACTGTGGAGGTGGAGTTTAGACAGAATACTAACAAGGATAGTCAGGAATACACAGAGAAACCCTGTCTCACACCCCACCCCCACCCCTACCCAGGAAAGGAAGGAAAGGAAGAAATGGAGAAATGGGAAGCCAGGCAGCGTAATGCACATTTGTAATCCTTGTAATCCCAGCAGGAGAGGTGAGCCCAAGGACAGTTAGCTATTTAAGGCCAACCTGGGCTACGTGAGCGGCCCCCTTCAGAAAGTGACACAAAACAGCAAATAAATCAAGAGAAAAAGTCCTGTAGTAATGGATTTCTGTTTGAGAGACGACGCCTGTCCTCTAGCTTCTAAGGATGGCATGAAAGAACACGGATGATACCTAAAGAAAACCATGACAAATGAGTTCTCGAGATGAATACCATTTTGAATGAGCAACAGTGACAGTCTTGATTAATACATAGCTTATGTTAATATTCTAAGCTACAGGATGATCCAACACTCTTAGTTTCAGTGACTAAAACAAAAGCCAATTAATGAAAGAATTATTGATCTGGTCAGCCCAACTTTACACAGAATTCTGTCACCAAACACATCATCATTTCAACCTGAGATCATTTCCACCAGGTGGTGCCAAACTTCAACAAGACCAGATGTTCCGGGGCAGCAGCTCCACATCTGGATCTGCAGCACTGGCCAACACCAGCTCCCTCGTATTTATTGTCTATGTTTCCTTCTTCCTGTACTATGGATCAAACCCACAGATTTACCATTCCAGGCAAGCACACCACAACCATACTGTGACCTCGGTCCTTCAGCTACATGCCCTTGCATGTTTTGGCTGGAGATATTTTGGATTCCACTTATTGCTATGGTTTTTCCATTCGAGTTGGGTGTGGTGGAACACCTGTAATCCCAGCACTTGGGGAACAGAGGCAGGAGAATCAAGAGTCCAAAGTTAGAGTCAGAGGCCGTGGTGCGTGCCTTTAATCCTTTAATCCTTTAATCCATCAGGGAAACAGAAGCAGGCCAATCTCTGAGTTGAATGCAGCCTGGTCTACAGAGTGAGTTCCAGGACAGCCCACGGCTACACAGAGAAACCCTGTCTCAGGGTAGGTAGAGTTTTCTCATTTTCCACCGTTGGCAAACTTTTTCAGATTTTCTTCATGGAAATTCAATGGCAGTGTTGGTATTGTTTTACATTGTTCATTCAGGGTGTGTGTGTGTGTGTGTGTGTGTGTGTGTGTGTGTGTGTTTGTGAAAGACCCCCGAGGGGACCCTCCCTCAAGTCCAGACTGGCGCTCACCCAAGGACACACAAGAGACCTCCTTGATGCAATTGCATAAGGTAGTTTAATGGCAAGGGCCCTTGGACTGGAACATATCTCACGCAGGAGATAGAGGATCCGAACACGAGCCCCAGAGGTTTGGGCTATTTATGGTTAGGGGTAGGGAAAGGCGGGAAAGTTTGGCGAGGTTACACATGATTGGATATTTCAAACATCAGCAACTTGCAGAAGTGGCTATGTGTGAGCTGGCAGGATGACTAATTATCTTTGACCATGAAACCTTGGACCTCCCGGACAGGGAGGGGGGAAGTAGGCACCAGGTGGCCCATCACTCACTTGGGTTTGTCTAAACATGTCAGGGTATGTCCTTGTTGGTCCCTTCATCTTTGGTCACTCTGCCCCTGAAGGAACTGGTTATATTCTTATTATGGCTAATTGTAACAAGTTGTTGGTGGTCTTTGCTGACCATGAATTTCTGTTTTTGTTTCAAGCTGCACATTTCAAATTTTGTCCTTACATTTGAATGAGTGCATACATGCATGCCAGGAGTGTGTGATATGGTGGTCTGAAAACATCTTGTGAGAGTCAGTTCTCTCTTTTACCAAGTGGGTGGGATCCAGGGATCAAACTCAGATCAGGGTTGGGAGCAAATGCTTTTATTCACTGAGCAGCCAAGACTTTCATAAACATTTCCCTAATTTTATCCCTTTACCCAGTGTCTCTGCAAATAATAAATTCAACCAATAATCAAGCTAAGTTTATTATCAGATGAATTATTAAAGAGTTCCCACCTTATTTATTTATTGGGATTTTGTTTTGTTTTCTTTCTTTTAGACAGGGTTTCTCTATATGGCCCTGACTGTCCCAGAACTTCCTTGGTAGACTAGGCTGGCCTTGACCTCAGAGAGGTCTGTCTGCCTCTGCCTCCCAAGTGCTGGAATTAAAGGTGTGCACCACTGCTGCACCTTATTTACTTATTTAATGGGTATGTATGTGCTGTGTGTGTGTGGGAGGGGGGTATGTGCTGTCTGTGTGTGGGGGGTATGTGCTGTCTGTGTGGGGGTGTATGTGCATAAGTATGTGTATGCCACAGATTGTCGATTAATGTCTTCTCCAATTACTCTACATACTATTATTTTCCAGACATGGTTTTTCATAGAACCTGCAGAAGCTCAGAGATTTAGTTAGACTGGCTGGCCAGCAAGACCCAGGGCTCCCTGTCTCTGCTTCACTCCAATGCTGGGATTACAAGTACATGCCACCATGATTGACTTTTTACTTGATTTCTTGGGATCCCAACTCAGGACCTCATGCCTGAGCAGCTGAGCCATCTTCCTAGCTCTCCTTGCTCCTTTTATAGTTAAGAGAAAATGGTAGCCAGGTATGGTGATGAATTCACAAAATCCCAGCACTTGAGAGGATCACCACAAGGTGGAAGCCAGCCTGGTCTACACAATGAGTTCCTGACTCAAATAAAGGAGCAAAAGTCAAAGGTGAGACTGGGAGAAACTGGTGTTTGTGTTTGAAAAGGCAGAGGGTGTCAAGGGCAGTAGAGAGACTGGAACTCAAGGGAGTCTGCTGATATTTCCTTGTGTGGGTTCAGAGAAAAACCACTAAATCTTCTGTATCTCCCTATTTGAAGAACAAACGTATATTTAAATTGCAAGATTGCAGTAATTTTTTGGTAATACTTAGAATTGAACTGAGGGTCTTCTTGAATGTTAATCAAGTGCCCTACCATGAAGCTGTGTCCACAGCCCAGGATTAGGAGATTTTTCATTTTGTTTTGTTTTATTTTGTTTTGTTTTGTTTTGTTTTAGAGACAGAGGGCAAAACCCAGGCTGACTTTGAACTCCTGATCCTCCTGCCTCTTCCTCCTAAGTGCTGGGACTAAAAGTGTATAAAACACGGAGACATTCATGCACACTAGGCAACCATTCTACTAGCAAAGCCACCACCACCCGGTCAAACTGAGTGTTTTAATTAGTGATTAGTCCATCTAAAATAGAAAGTAAGACAGAATAGGCACAATACCTGTGCCGGCTTTCAGTAGGAAGAATAAAGAAGTTCAAGCTGGGTTTGGGAATACACATTCAGGAGTTCGAGGCAGAAGAGTGATTGGAAGTCAAGGGTGAGCCATGGTAACATGGTGAGCTTGAGGCTGGGATTACATGAGACCCGGTCTCAAAGAAACAGAGAAAGAACAAAAAAGAGAAAGATCAAGAGACCTAAAGACAGAGAAGTCCCATGACACAAAGAGATGGCTTATTGGTTAAAGGAATCTGCCACCAAGAGTGAGCCTCTGAGTTTGACCTCTAGAACTCACTTGGTGGAAGAAGAAAACAGATTCAGCTTGGCCTCTGACCTTTGCATGTGACATATGCTTACAAGTTACACACACACACACACACACACACACACACAAACACACACGTAAATAAATGCTAAAAAAAACTAGAGAGGGAGCGAGAAAAGGAGGGAGGGAGAAAGAGAGAGAGAGAGAGAGAGAGCGCGCGCGCTCCATAATTTCAGCCTAGTACACCACAGGTGACAAGGTGATTTTACTTCATGCGTCAGGCAAGCCACTGAAAGTGTTTCCCTGGGTGTCTATGTTTACCCACTCTTGCTACATTTTCTTTGTGAAAGGCAGATCATATCAAGACCTTATCTTATGATATGGAGGACATATCAGGCTCTTACAGAAATGGTACTTTTTAGTTTAACTAAATTAGTTTAGTTTAAATTATAGAAAGTAGGATTTTAATTTCAGACCCCGGGACAAGGGACTAAGGTATGTACTTTACATATCAAAGTAGACTTGGCCTCCAGGTTCTCCCAGTATCCCTCAGTCCCTACCTGGCATACCCTGCCCCCAACAGTGAACTTTCCAGCCCAGGGGGCTGGGCAACCCTTCCCCCTCTCCTTTATATAATACAGACATTTTAGTCTCCCTCCCCCCCCTCTCTCTTCTTCTTTTCACTCTCTTTTCTTCTTTTCACTCTCTGAGAATCTTCATGGCGACTTCCCAGGTCTCAATCCTTGGGGAGGTCTATTGGGAGCAGATTCACAATAAATTTGCTTTTAATACAATCTAATCTGGCTTGAATTGGCTCATTTTAAGGGGGAGAAATATCTAGTGGGCACAGTGGCACAAACTTGTAGGTCAACATTTGAGAGAGAGAGCTTCACAGGAACCTGACAGGACCCATCTTCACTTTGTTCTCTGTCTTTCTTTTTTAGAGTTTTGATCTCCTTTTCATTGTTTGGGGCATGAATTCTTTTTTTTTTTTTTTTTTTGGTTTTTGGAGACAGGGTTTCTCTGTGTAGCCCTGGCTCTCCTGGCACTCACTCTGTAGACCAGGCTGGCCTCGAACTCAGAAATCGCCTGCCTCTGCCTCCCAAGTGCTAGGATTAAAGGCGTGTGCCACCACCGCCCGATGGGGCATGAATTCTTATTGTTTTTATGTATGTATGTTTGAAAGTGTGTGCACATGAATGTGGAGGGTTCTTCCTCCTTAGCCATCTACCTAGTGGTGTGTTTTATAAAAAAAAAAACAAAAAACAAAAACAAAGAGTCAGAAATATGTTTGGTAGAGGCACAGTATGGTGTGTGTGTGTGTGTGTGTGTGTGTGTGTGTGTGTGTGTGTGTGAAGTGAAAGGGGTCCCTCTGCAGGGCCATGCTGAGTCATCTCTTCACTCTGAGGTACCAGCCATATGACAAGTGTTGTATGGAAGAGAGTTTATTTAGGGCATGGGGAGGGGAGTTGAGGAGGGAGTAGAGATAGAGAATAGAGAAAGGCAGAGAGAGAAGAGAGAAGCGGGCCAGCAACATGTGGAAACAGAGGCGGGAGGGAATAGGAAGAGAAGGGACAGAGAGGGTAAGAGAGGAGGGACAAACAGCCCCTTTTATAGTGAGCCAGGCATACCTAGCTGTTGCCAGGTAACTGTGGTGTGGAGCCTAGAAGGAATGCTAACACCTAGTTTTTGTTTGGTGTTTTTTCAAGACAGGGTTTCTCTGTGTACCTCTGGCTCCCACGGAACTCACTCTGTAGATCAGGCTGGCCTTGGTCTGAGCTCTCCCTCTCAAGTGCTGGAATTAAAGGCGCATGCCACCAGTGCCAGACTCATGTGGTTTTTTGAGATAGGGTCTCTAACTGAGATCTGGGGCTTGCTGATCAGGCTAGCCTGGCTCTCCTGCAACTCCAGCACTGATTATAAACCTTCATCATGCCCTATTTTTAGTGTGGGCTTTTGTTTTTTTTGTTTGTTTGTTTGTTTGTTTAAATATTGTATTAGAGGGGGCTGAAGAGATGGCTCATCGTTCTTCCAGAGGACCCAGGTTCAGTTCCCAGCACCCACATGGAAGCTTGCAACTGCCTAAAACTCCAGTTCCAGGAGATTAATGTCTTCTTCTGGAAGCCACAGGCACTGTATGCACATGTGAACATATAAACAAGCAGGCAAAACACTCATATACAGACAAATATTCAAAAATAGATAAATGAGCATGTGTATACAACAACTATTTTGTGGACGTTATCCTTACTGGGACAACATACCTTAAAAAGACAATATAAGGAAGGAAAGGTAACTGTGTGGAGGCTCAAGTTCAAAGGTATATTCACCGTGGTGTAAAAGTCACAGTGGCAGGAACTGAAGAGGCCTGGTCACATTTCCTTGTTACCAGGAAGCTACGAGATGAATACTCAGGTCATTATCTCAGTTTTATGCAGTCTAGGCCCAAGCACTTGATTTTAAAACTGGCCTTTCCTCTTCAACTCAGTGTAGGAAACTTCTCACAGCCATGAAGGTGCTTGACTGCGTGGTGAGTCTAAGTCTCAGGTTGACAGTCAAGGTGTCATGACAATGACTAGCTTCTCTTTTTCCAACTCTAGACTTGACTCTCGATTGCATCATAACATATTACAGAATGAGGTTAGGGACACTGCCTTCTCTTGCAAGGATAAGCAGGCAGGAGCAGGGAATATCAATTGGAGAGTCCAGAGAAGACCAAGGGCTTGATTTGTCCTGTGCTTTGTGTTGTGTTTTATAAAACAGAAAGAAAAAACCAGAAATATGTTTGGTAGAGGTGCAGTATGACAAGGGGGAGGGGTGCCTCTGAGGGAAGTTAAAGGAGTAGAGGCAGTGAAAGGCAGGGGGGGAAGGAGGAAGAGGAGAGGCCAGCCATGAACACGTGGAGAGGGTGGGGAGAAGAATGAGGAGAGAAGGAACAGAGAGGGAAGAGAGTAAGATAGTAAGAGAAAGCCGGGCAGTGGTGGCGCACGCCTTTAATCCTAGCACTTGCGAGGCAGAGGCAGGCAGATTTCTGAGTTCGAGGCCAGCCTGGTCTACAGAGTGAGTTCCAGGACAGCCAGGGCTACACAGAGAAACCCTGTCTCGAAAAACCAAAAAAAAAAAAGATAGTAAGAGAGAGAGGTGGAGGCAAGTAGCTCCTTTTATAGTGAGCCAGGCATACCTGGCTGTTGCCAGGTAACTGTGAGGTGGAACCTAGAAGGAATGCTAACAGTCCTCTGCGTTAGTATTCTGTCTAAACTCCACCTCCACAGTTACCTGGCAACAGCCAAGTATGCTCCTCCCCACAGTTACTTGGCAACCGCCAGGTAGGCCTGGCCCAATATAAAAGGGGCTGCTTGCCCCCTCCTCTCTCTCTTACTCTCTTAATCTCTTGATCTCTTACTCTTACCCTCTTGCCTCTCTGTTTCCCTCCCCCCCTTCCTGTCTCTCCACGTGGTCATGGCCGGCCTCTACTTCTCTTCTCTCTTATCCTTCCACCTTTTTCTCCCCACTTTTGCCCTATCTCCTGAATAAACCTCCCCCGCCTTGGAACCCTGTGATCTGGAGTGGTCTGTTCTGAACTGCGGTTGGTCGGACTTCTTATAACAACTAACACTCTGTTTTTGGTTTAATTTAAAAGGGTGAAACTAGAAAGAGGTGATGGTGATGCAGGAATAGGTCATGATCTTTAGCTACTCCCTGCTGATTTGGGGGCTACCTGTTTCTGGGAAACTAAAAAAATAGGTATGGAGATGTTGCTCCAGGCTTAGAAGAGTTGGCTGTTTCCTTGCAATCCAGGGCCTGTGGAACCATTTGTGGATAGATAGGAAGGAGCAGGTTCTGTAGGAGCATCTATGAGAGAAGACTGGAGCATCTGTGGGTTGCTTCTCTGGAGCTGTCTTGGATACACACACACACACACACACACATTACAGGTAGAGAATAAAGTTAAGTACATTTGGAAGAAAATTTTTTTTCTTAGGTGTACCTTTGAAAGTACATATGAGCCGGGTGGTGGTGGTGTCTTTAATCCCAGCACTTGGGAGGCAGAGGCAGGCAGATTTCTGAGTTCGAGGCCAGCCTGGTCTACAGAGTGAGTTCCAGGACAGCCAGGGCTATACAGAGAAACCCTGTCTCAAAAAAAAAGAAAGTACATATGAATCCCTTAGGTCTTGGTGGTTGGGGTGAGGGAAGTCTCAGTCCCAGGGCACAGGAGAGGAATCCCTCTGAAATAGGTAGCAAGTTAGGCTATTGAATGGCAGGTGTACTTATCCGGACAGAGTCTGTTTGGTCCATGAGAGGTAGATCTGAGTGGGTTTCCTATAGCTTATAAGTTTACAAAAGAGATAAATTTGTTAACAACTTCAACAGTCTTTCAGATGAGCTTAGGGAAGACAAAAAAAACTTTTGTGGAGCAGAAGGAACAAGAAGGGCTTTTCCCTTCTGTCTAGGAAACTGAATATATTGAATTTGAAAGGCTATTAAAGGAAATTCAGAAATGTGACAACTTTGTGAATATTATAGTTGATCATGTAGTTTAGCATGAGGAACACCTTGAATCCATAGTAAAAGACAACAAGGGAAACTTATATTTGAACATGATAGCTTATAGTGTAGATTTATCACGAGAAGCACTTTAAGTCTATAGTTAGAAGACAATCAGAGAAAACTGAAAACATGAACTTGTGATTATACAGTTGGATGGTATAGTGGAATGTCTTATTAGAGTTAGGCTAATTTATAAGAACTATACCAATTAATGTTAGGACAGTGGCATAGCAAGAGGAAGAAATATGAAGCATTTAGTCACTGGAAACCGAGTTTAGATAAGGAAGTTACAGAAGATTACATCTGTGAAAGCTTACATATGAACTTGTGTATCCTTTATCACGAAGTCTGTGAGCAAGGGAAACCTTTCTTTGATAAGAAATCTGGCAGTCTTAGCTAGTTAACAAATTGACGAAGGAGCTAATAAGGTGGTGGACTACCTGGGGTAAGGAGCTAGGTCTGTGTTCTAGCTGTCAAGCTACAGTTAGCTTAGCTGTCAATGCAGTCAGAAATCTGGGAAGAATAAATAATCTAGGAGTCATGTATTAATTAAAATGACAGAGGTTGGTCTCTAGTCCACTACCTAAACAGTTCCCAGGGCCCTGTGGTCTCCATGACGACGTGGGCAGAGTCAGTCTGGCTGTCAAGTATAGAAGATGAAAAGCTTTTTCCTATGGAGTAGATATGTGTGAAATGAGAAATGACCCACCTTGACTTAGGCAATGAGACATTTAACTCCCTGGGTATCCTCTGTTTGTCAGCAGTGTAGGCCAAGGCTTGGCAGAGGACACGGCAATGGCAGTTTCTCAGTGGTCATCATACCACGATCCTGGCAATCTTATCACTTTATCCCATTATCTTCTCAGAGGCCTTGTGGGGGGCAGGGAGGTTCCCTGTTAGGCTTTGGGAGTCTTTGTCTGTCATGATAAGTTTAAACATTTAATGTTACATTTAGTAGATTTTTGACAAGATTGAGAGCCAGTATCTATTAAGCATATCTGAGTTAGATAGCCTGTGTTTAATCATTTGTCCTAGACGTATCTAGGACATAAAGACAGTACACGGTGACTCAATGACAACAGCAAAAACAAGACTAAACATGTATTTAAGGCAGTGACCTTTAACTTTTTACCATTTAGAAATCATTATTTACCAAGGCAGGATGGAATGAAAACCTTATCTTAACTGTTAAGTGACTTTGACAGGCTGTACTCCTATTGGTTGGTGGGTATAGGGGTCAAGTGAATTAGAATGGGAGGTGTTCCAGTAGGGACACAGCTGCAAAAACCTTCCCTTTGGGTGAGGGACAGTATTAAAATATTCCTACTGTCATCCGGAGCAGCAAAGTCTATGCTTATCTGGTCATCATTCAGAAGCTAGTGATTGAGTGAAGCCTGGGCCCACAGGAGAAGGGTTTACCTAAGTTTAGGATCTTTCTTCAGCAGTGAGAGAAACCTACTTCTAAGGGGGAAAGGAAGGCCATCAAAGGGTCAAAGTCCTAAACTGGGGCATTGGCTGGGAGGCTAGTCATAGGGACTATGGAAAGTTTGTCCCTTAGGTCCGTGGAGGATGGCCAAAACTCTTTGGGAGAAGAGGCCCTGCCTGCCAAGAATGGGACTCTTACAATCTACAATCTAATGGCTGTAATTCCATGTGTCAGTGGAGATGTGAACCTGTGAGCTTCTAATCCCAGTTATGACACAATGTTGTGTTTTATAAAAAAGAAATGGAACCCTGGGATATGTTTAGTAGAGACTCAGTATCACCGGTGAGGTGGAAGGGGTGCCTCTGCAGGCCCATGCTGAAGCATCCCTTCCCCGGGAGGTACCAGTCACACAACAGATACAGTATATGACAGAGTTTATTTAGGGCATAAGGAGAGTTGGGGGAGTAGAGACAGAGAAGGGGGGGGGAGACAGACACACACAAAGAGAGAAACAAAGAGAGAGAGAGAGAGAGAGAGAGAGAGAGAGAGAGAGAGAGAGAACCCATCCATGAACATGTGGAGAGAGGGGGGTAGAGGAACAGCAAGAGAAGGGACAGAGAGGGTAAGAGTAAGAGGGCAAGGAGGGTGCAAACAGCCCCTTTTATAGTAAGCCAGGAGGGCTGGAGAGATGGCTCAGCCATTAAAGGCTAGGCTCACAAACAAAAATATAGTGAGTCAGGCATACCTGGTTTTGCCAGGTAACCGTGGGGCGGAGCCTAGAAGGAATGCTATCTTGTTGGATCTACCTTTGTTTCTATTTGGCAAAGGAGCCTAGCTACAACTTCAGCACCCCTGGACTGGTACAGTGCTTCATACCTTCCAGCTCCTCGGCACTATCCATCTGTTACACATTCATTGTTTCAACAAAGATGTGCTGTGACCTTCCTATTTGCTCCTATAGCTGGATGCTGGCATACTGTGAAGGAAGGAAAGGAGGTGCCCTTGGGAGCAGACACTCTGGAGAAGAAAGAGGCAGTCAGTAAATACATAAATAAACACACGTGCTTGTCACATGTTGGCAATATGGGCTTATAAGAAAAATGGTGGAGTATAAGGGGTAAAAAGAGACACCTCTAATTTATAAACATCTTTTCCTTGAAAATATTAAATTTCCACTTCATATTATAACCACAGTTCACATATGGTAAGATCGTGGTTAAAATTTCAGTGTTTGGGAGGTAGAGGCAGGAGAATCAGAAATTCAAGGACGTTTTCAACTACTTTTCAAATTCCAGGGTGGCCTGGTCTATGATACCTTGTCTCAAAACACATTAACTGTTGAATGCTATGGTACATGCTCTTAATCTCAGCACTCGGGAGGCAAAGGTAGGCTTCTATGAGTTCAAAGCCAGCCACATAACAAGTCCATGAAGAAAACTGCAGAGTCAGAATGAGTCGAGTAAATGGCAGTAACCAGGTGAACCTTACGAGGGGGAGGGGCCACACAAAGGGTGTAGTCATCCCTTAAGAAGGCCTTAATGTGCAACGTGGGATTCATGTGGGTCCCTTCACAAGTAGCAGGGAAGGGGATTCTGTGTCTGTCTGGTTCTCTGCCTCTGATCCTTCCACTACCTGGACTGCCTGGTCGAACCTCAGTGGGAGAGGATGTGCCTAGTCCTGCTGGGACTAGATGTCCCAGAGTGGGGTGGTACCCAAACAGGGCTTCCCTTCTCTGAGAAAGGGGAGGAGGCATTGGGAGGAGGAGTTTGTAAGGGTGGTACTGGAGGGGTGTGTCATCAGGATGTAAAGTGAATAAAAAAAAAATTCTTGAAAAAAAAAATGTCTCGCGGAAACAGAAAATTGCTGTTCCTGTTTGGTTGCTCAGAGGACAGCTGCACTGCCTCATCAGCGCCCTCTTCAGGTAGACTCTGGCAATGACTGCCCCAACCCTTCCCAAACATTCCAGTCTGTGCCTCTTCCCTAGGACCCACTTTTTAGTACTGCAGGGTTGGTTGGTTGGTTGGTTGGTTGGTTGGTTGGTTGGTTGGTTGGTTGGTTGGTTGGTTGGTTGGTTGGTTGGTTGGTTGGTGGTTGGTTGGTTGGTTGGTTGGTTGGACACAGAGTCCCTCTATGTAGGTTCCAAAACACCCATCCTTTGTTTATAGGTATTTTACCTCCATGGATGTCTGCACCATGTGGGTATTTGGTGGCTATGAAGGCCAAAAGAGTAACAGTTGGTTGTAAGCAGTCTTGTGGGTGCTGAGAATTGAACCTGGGTCCCCTGCAAGCAAGTGCTCTTAACCAGCCCTTTCTCCACCTTACTTTTTTTTTTTTTTTTTTTTTTTGGTTTTTCGAGACAGGGTTTCTCTGTGTAGCTCTGGCTGTCCTGGAACTCACTCTGTTGACCAGGCTGGCCTCGAACTCAGAAATCCGCCTGCCTCTGCCTCCCAAGTGCTGGGATTAAAGGCGTGTGCCATCACCGCCCGGCCAGCTTTTAATTGTTTTAATTATCAAAATGAGTGTAATTTTGAGTTTGGTTATACTAAAATTCCTCTGGGAGAGAGGTCAAGCTAAAGGTTTAATGATTTCCTGTTACTGGACCAAGGACAATTTGGGATAAAGGCTCTGCATTTGTGTTGACAGGAAAGGAGAATAGCCTCTGGACCCCTTCTGTGTGATATGGTCTGATATGACAGGGGAAGACCCCCTGAAGAACTAGAAATATTTAAGAGAATCAAATAGGACGGTAAAGATCCTTGTGCTATCCCTCACATGGCATGAATGAAGACTCATTATAATTGGTTATCAATAAAAGTAACTCATAGAAAAGGCAGCTGTCTTTCACATGTCAAACAAGGAGCAGAATTTCATCTTTAACTAAACTGTGCACCCTGCACAATCCATATGGATATCTTCATGGTACTAACATTTTGGCTGTGAGATTTATGTATTACAGAGTGTACAGCTTTGATGAGATTCATCCTTAGAGATGCTGAGCTGACCTACTTGAACCCCCTGTGTCATGGATTCCAGGTCATATTGCCTCATTCAACCTTTCAGATGGATCCAGTCAGAACTTCAGTCAAGCCCTGAGCCTTCTAAGCTACAGAGACTGGATAACAGATGCTAAAGTTAGCTTTCTTAAAGTCTAACCAGATTTTCTAATTTTCCTACCCCTGTCCACTTTAAAGAATTTTTTGTTGCCCATTGTTTAGCCAGAAGAAGTTATGGAGAGTCACCAGACAAATTCCCTGGGTTTGGGGTTCTGGTAATGGTTATTTTACAAATTTAAAAAAAAAATTGTCATTTAAGGGATAATTTGGGAATGGTCATAATTCTGAACAAGGAGGAAATAGGTGGGACTGTGTAGCCATAATTTTAATTGGTAGAAATCTTTATAATTGATGCAAAGTTGAAGTTGTAATTCTTTTACATCGGTACAGAATTTATTTTGATACAGATTTAAGGTGTTCGCTTAGTATGAATTTTTTGTTTGTTTTTGTTTTTTTGTTTTTCGAGACAGGGTTTCTCTGTGTAGCCCTGGCTGTCCTGGAACTCAGGCTGTAGACCAGGCTGGCCTGGAACCCAGAAATCCGCCTGCCTCTGCCTCCCAAGTGCTGGGATTAAAGGCATGCACCACCACCGCCCGGCTTGGTATGAATTTTTTATATTGATATAAAATTTATGATTAATATATCTTAGATAGGCATTGTGCCTATGCAACTCATTTAAGAATACAAATCTTAGACACAGTCCTTCTATAATTGCTATGATAAACTGTATTTAGATGATTAAGCAATATGAGTTAAGGGCCAGATAGCAAACTCATGGCTATGTGAGATTCTGATTTAATTATAAAAGAGTGTTTTCAATATATTCCAATTAGAAATAGCTAAGAGTAGTCAAGGTTTGCCAGGCGGTGGTGGCGCACGCCTTTAATCCCAGCACTTGGGAGGCAGAGGCAGGCGGATTTCTGAGTTCCAGGCCAGCCTGGTCTACAGAGTGAATTCCAGGACACCCAGGGCTACACAGAGAAACCCTGTCTCAAAAAAAAACAAACAACAAACAAACAAACAAACAACAAAAAAAGAGTAGTCAAGGTTTAACAGTTCAGATTACCTTATATAGAGACAGATAGTCTTCAAAAATATCAGAAATTCATAGAATGTGACATTTAATGTTATTTAATCATTTGACAGGGAGACATATCTGCTCCTGACAGCACCCCCTTCTCGATTCTTGGTTCAAAGACGATTTTGAGCATTTTCACCTCCAGGTGAGGTTGCTTATCTTGGCAAAGTAGCCACTGGGCAGAAACTGCCTATTTCATCTGCAGACAAAATACTTTCCAGGAAAATGACACATTATACAGAATGTCTGTTGGGTCTGCCAAGACAGAGTAAGCAGTCTTTAATGATTCTGCTTTGCAGGAGTCTGTCAGATAATCCTGGGCCAGAAGGCTAAAGACTGATGCTCCAAGGTTTTGAGGTATTAGGGGACTGTCTAGGTAGTCAACTGTCTCAGTAATTGTTTGAGAAGCTATGGTTGGTGCTTCCTATATACCCAGGTAATGTTTAAGTTGTTCTCAGATATATGATGGGGTTGAAAACTAGTTTTAGTCTCATAATCAAACTCAAGTTGTTTAATATTGAGAGAGAATATAGAGTGAAGACATGGTTTTCAGATGGTGTTACAAGCTAAAATCCAAACATAATCTAGGGATAGAATCATAATTCTTTCAGATTGGAATGCTGATAGAGTGCTTTATCTAATTGACAAATATGATGGATTGGATGCCATTTGTATATAATATTGTGTAATATACATGATTGTTATGGTTTTGTTCAATTTATGGCTAGGAGAAGAGTTTATTTGTCTTTTACTTTACTTTATTTTATTGGACTGAAAAGGTGAGGTGTAGGGAGAGGTTCTGATGCTAAGGTCCTGTTCCCCAATTGATTCTTGATCTGTCATAAAGAAAGCCAATTGCTGGGTGGAAGGTACAGGTGGGACTTCCAGGTCCCAGGAGGAAAAGGCCAGATTCAAGGAGTTTTTTTTTTTTGCCATGCTTGGGAGAGAGAAAAAGCAGCAGCAGAATTGAGAGGAGCTGGGGCCTGGGTCTACTACTATAGGCAGATGGCCAGGGATGTTTGGCAGGGGCAAGATGGGACTAGCCACTGAAGGGCTAGGTTTAGGGCAGGTGGGAGAAGCAGAGATAAAAATACCAAGGGCACACTTTTCCAGGTCGGAGATAGTAACACTCAGCAATTGTCCCAAGAAGGCAAATTGAAAAGGAAAAACATGTATGTGTGTGTCTGTGTGTGTGTGTGTGTGTGTGTGTGTGTGTGTGTTTTATCCTCAGATTCAAGGGAAGCTGGTGGGAAGGGGCTGGTAGTCAGGAAGGCGGTCACTTCCTGGAGCTACATACAACAGATCTCTGTGAGTTTCTAGTCTGCCTGGTCTACATAGCTAGTTTCGGGTTAGCTACATAATGAGACTCTGTCTCAAATACCCAAATAAAAAGAAAGCAAGTTGAGCAAGCCATGAGGAGCAAGCCAGTAAGCAGCATTTCTTCATGGTTCTGCTTTGTTTCCTGCCTCTGGGTTCCTGGCCTTGAGTTCCTGCTCTGATGTCCCTTAGTGGTGGAATGTGACCTTAAGAGTTGTAAATCGAGCCAGTCTAGTGGCAGTCAGCTGATAACTATGCTTAACTCCAGTCCCAGGAGATCAGACACATGAGTGTCTGGCCCCAAACACGCATACACATAAAAATAATTCTTTTTAAAATGTAAATCTAACTGAACAAAGTGTTTTATACCTTTAATCCCAGCACTCAGGAGGCAGTTGGGTTTCTGTGACTTCAAGGCCAGTCTGGTCTGTGGAGTGAGTTCCAGGACAGCCAGAGCTACACAGTGAGACCCTGTCTTGAAAAAAAGCTGTAATAAACCCTTTTCTCCCAAGCTGCTTTTGGTCATGGTGTTTTATCACAGCACTAGAAGTTCTTATCAAGTCAGGTGGTGGTGGCATACAGCATTAATCTCAGCACTGGGGAGGCAAGCTGATCTCTGGAAGCCCAAGGCCAGCATAGTCTACAAAGCAAGTTCCAGGACAGCCAAGGCTACACAGAGAAACAAAAAAACAAACAGAAGGGAGAAGGGGCAAGGAAGGGGAAAGGAGAAGTCAACGATGACAGAAATTGGTACCAGGATTTTGGAATATTACCATGACAGACTTGGTCATAGTTTGGGGATGATTGTGGAAGGAGTTGGAAACTTTTGGCTAGAAAAATTATTGAGTTCTCTGAGCTTAGGGATTGTTCGTTATGGGAATCTAGAAGATAAGACTGAGAACAGTGCAGATGGTGGAAGCCCATCTTATAAAGTTTCAGAGGGAAGTTTGAGAGTTCCTTAGAGACTGTCAAGGGCAATTTGATATTTTGAATTAAGAATCTGTGGTTTATAAAAGGGAAGTGGTATCACGTACCTTTAATCCTTTAAACACTCTGGAGGCAGAGGCCAGCCTGGTCTACAACCAGAGCTAAACAGAGAAACCCAGTCTTGGGGGGAAAAAAAATTCTGTGTTTCTGTAATTGAGAAGAGACCAGTATCACTGAGGCAAAATCTTCTTTGAAATGTTTCCTCATAGTCAGCATAGAGAAGCTGTGGTCCAGAGGGGTCAAGGCTGTACCTTATGCTGGTAGCCAAACTTGGTATTGTGTATGATTCTCCAAGGTGGTATTAGTTTTGTGAGAGGACAGCAGAGGCCATTTGTGAAGGTGCGCCTCAATTGTTGTTTGAAGCCCCAGGATTGAAGAGGTCATGAAGAAAAGTTGAGGCTTGACACTGTGTGGCTGGGTCAGAGTTCCTGAAGAGAGCCCCCAAGAGGCTGTGGGTGAAGTGCATGTTGGGAGGAGCACAAAGCATAGCATCGGTAGTGGAAAGGAGGCTCCTGTATCTGTGAAATGCTCTGTGAGTCCCACTGTGTGTACTGGCAGCCCTGAGAGGAGGAGCTGCTTAAGCCATGGAGCCAGAATGTCTGACACGGCCTGTAACATTGCTGGGCTTCCATTTTGTAACTGTGTTCTGGAGTAAGAAAATATGTGACTTTTTTTTTTTTTTTTTACTTTACAGAACCAACAGTTATGAGACTCATAATATTTTATAGAGACTGAAATTTTGAAGAGACTTTGGATGTTTTAAAGAGACTAAACTTTTAACTTGTTTTAATTTTTAAAGATGGTGGGATTTTTAAAAGTTGGAATGTGTTTTATATTGTGATATTGATATTGATATGAGATCTTGGGGATAAACAAGAAAGGAAAGGTTATAGCTTAATAGTGCTATGTTTCTGTGACTATTGACAAGAGGCTTGTCGGGTTGTCAATTTGACACAGACATAGACAGAATACAAAAGGGTTAGCCTCCCAGGACAGGTTAAAAGAACCATCTAGGAGAGGTCACTTTCAGACAGCACAGCACTTGGCATGTATTATAATATTCAGAAAACAAAAATTAGGTGATTAGATCCTGTTACAATAAGATCTAATTACATGGCCGGGCGGTGGTGGCGCACGCCTTTAATCCCAGCACTTGGGAGGCAGAGGCAGGCAGATTTCTGAGTTCGAGCCTGGTCTACAGAGTGAGTTCCAGGACAGCCAGGACTACACAGAGAAACCGTGTCTCGAAAAAACCAAAAAAAAAAAAAAGATCTAATTACATGATTCCATTACAATTGGCCATGGATGGCAAAACAGCTGCAACAACAGCAAAAGAAAAAAAAGAAAAAAAAAACTTGTAAAAGATTTCAAAATGTTTTATAAATATAGACTAAGCTTGGGGAGATGCAGCTCAGTAGTAAACCATTTGCTAAGCATATGTGAAACCCTTGGTTAATTATTAGCACTGAAAAGTTTTGAATAAAACCTAAATATTAGATATAATTGGAGAGAGGGGTGGGAACTAAAAACTTAAAAGCTATGGGATGCCTAAAGTTCCCCCATGGTGCCTCTAGAAGTGGATTCTTCAGTAATATCTCTGTGTGCGGCTAGGATCTTCTGTTGATCTGCTGGTCTGTGTACTGGAGGCTATCCACCAAGATCTCTGTTCCGGCCCAGTGGGAGGGTTCAATCGAAGGGGAAAGGGCATGAGCAGGGAAGGGGAAGTGCCTCTGTCCCCTGCTGCTGCTGCTGCTGCTGCTGCTGCTGCTGCTTCTCTGGTGCCACTGCCAGGGCAGCCATCGCTGCTCCTAGACACCGCACTGGCTTCACTGAATGAGACAGAGCTGAGCTGAGCCGAGCCTGCAGAGAGCTGGCTAGTGGGTGGAGTTCAGGGGAGCTTCTGGTGGTGAAAGCTTTGGGAGGGCATTCTCTTCCCAGGCAGTGTTATAGCTCTGTGACAGCCGCTTTCAGGTGTGGAGTAATGCTCACACACCTTTATTCCTTCTGGATAGGCTCTTATATATAGTTTTGGGATGGGTTGGGGTCTGACAGCAGGTGCTTCCTATTGGCTTGGTCTGAGATGTCTCATCTACATGTGGAGGGGCTGGCTTGGGGGCACTGCCCCTAAGTGACTGATGGCCACAATTCTCTTTATGGGGCTCTTTGGCTACAGGACAGTCTGGTACCTGGAGCAGACAGAGCTCCTATTGTCCCCTTCAGGAACCCTGGGGCTTCAAGCTCTAGCTTGATCCTACCAGGCTTCCTCTCATGGTCCACTGCCCCACACTGACCCCTCTTTCTGACCTGTGTTTCATCTCCTGACAGGAGCACAGGGTGGCTCTGTGGCCAGGTTCATTTTGGAGAACAATTCACTTTGAGAGTACTGACCAGGGATGTGACTCAGCAGAGGGCCGGAGTATTTTGGGACCTGGGTGCTGAGGCAGTCAGATGCTACCTAAGATGACTCTGCATCTGTGGAAGAAGCCTCAAAAGGGACCATGGAGCCTTTTTGGTGACCAACTTCTGGTACCAACTCAGCAAAAAGAAGGAAGTGTGTCAGGTGGGAGCCAAAGCATTCTTTCTTTCTTCATTAAGTCCCTTCCTGTTTTCCAGATCTACTTCTGTCTGTGCTAGTCTCAGTTTGGTTCCCAAAATAGGCCTCACCCCACAACATCCACCCTGGGACTTAGGAGACAGACGTGCTTTAGATCCATGCTGAAGTAGTGTTGGTACAGTTAAGATTACATGGCATCTGTTCAAAGCTGAAGACTTGGCTATGTGAGGAGAGCTGCCTAAGAGACCAGCCATTAACTTCTCCGCTTGTAGGTAGAGGGCAGGGATACTCCACACACACTGACGTTACTTGGATAGAAGTGGGAAGGTAAAATACGAGCAGTAGGGCTGGAGAGATGGCTCAGTGGTTAAGAGCACCAACTGCTCTTCCCGAGGTCCTGAGTTCAATTCCCAGCAACCACATGGTGACTCACAACCGTCTGTAATGGGATCTGATGTCCTCTTCTGGTGTGTCTGAAGACAGCTATGGTCTGAAGATGAGCTACAGTGTACTAATATACATAAAATAAATAAATCTTTAAAAAATATGGACAGTATATTTATACTTCAAGCAGAGAGTATGGGATGAGTTAGTAAAGGGTAAGAAGAAAAAAAATTAAGCAAGCAGGTAAATCCAGTAACAGTTCCAGGGAAGGAGGCGCTTGTGGGGGAAGTAAGGGCACCCGTAAAATGTGCTGTGACTCACACATCTCTGCTGTCTGTCACACCGAGCCGAGGTCACACCATGGCAGTGCATTGGGGAGAAAGTGGATGGTGCCTTTGTATGTTAGTAGAAGAGAGCTTTACGTGCCAGTGTGTGTGTGGCAGAGAGATATGGCGAGGAGAGACGATGCTAAGTCTTCGCTGTTAGGAACCTACTAGGTAGCTGGACAAGGAAATTGAGGCATGCAGTAAATGTAACTGTTTTCCCAGAATTAAGGAAGGAGGAGCTGCTGTCTCTGCAGGGTAGTGGTCAGCAGGGAGGGGCAGGGAGCTGGATTACAGTTGGTTGGTTGGTTGGTTTTGGTTGCGTGGAGTCTGGCTTTGTACTCACTTGGTAGCCCAGGCTGGTCTCAAACTTACAGCAGTCCTCCTGTCTCAGTCTCCCAAATGCTGCAATTATATAGGTGTGAGCCACCATGGCCAGACAAGAACTGTTCTTTTAAATCACAGGATCTATTCTCCTGTGAAAATTCCCTCTCCCGACCCTCCTACCTTGTGTGCATGTGTGTGTGTGTGTGTGTGTGCACATGTGTGTGTAAATTTGAAAAAACTTATGGCACAATTCAGAAAAGTAAATACAGGGCAGACCTGCCTTGGGATGTCTGCTGAATTGGGCATGCTACTTACTGTTTACTGAATTAATTTTGGGGTGTCCTATCTGGGAGGGGTGGTTAGAATCCTGCTGTTTTTTGTAGTGAGGTTAAACCCAGGTATAATAGGTTCTCTGTTGCTAATCTCTCTCCTCAGCCATTTTTTTTTTAACTGTTTGTTTGGTTTTTGTTTTTTTTTTTTTGGACAGGGTCTTAGCAAGTTGCTCAAGATAGCATGGACCCAGTCTGCAGCCCAGGAAGACTTTGAATTTGTGATCCTTCTACCACAGGCTCCCAAGAAGTTGCAATTTCAGGTCTGTGCCACTGGGCCCAGTTTCCCAGCCCTGCCTCCACCCACTTTAAAGTGTTTCTTGAATTCTAATTCCGACATTCACCAATTCAGATAAAACCTGAACCCAGGGTTATCCAGCATTTCTCAGCCTCACCTCTCCTGACTGTGGCTACACGAGGTTTTCTAGGTAAAATCAAGAAAGCAACATGAAGAAAGGAAGGCAAAAGGGAGAGAGGAGGAGACAGGAAGACATTTGGAACTAAAACCAAAAATGAGAATCCACAAGCCAGGTGTGGAGAGAGAAAAAGGAAGGAGAAGAATACATATATTTACTTGTGTACATATTTCTCTATTTTGCCCATAAAATCCAAATGGTATGCAGACATCAGGAAAAAATGTAAATGTTTATTTATGTGCAAAGGTTTTAATTTTGTCCATCAGGGAAAGCTGGTGGCAGATGTTGCCAAGCACCTGGGCCTGAAACATGTGGTATAGGGCAGGTTGGAGGACGTGGATTGGTCAAGTTGGGGCAAGCTGAAGGCGATGCACCTGGATGGGAAGGGAGGAGTGGAGGAGGATTTCCGGTCTGTTGGTGTTCCCATGACCAGCATCCGCTTGCCAGCTTACTTTGACAACTTTCTCACCTATTGGAAGCCCGTGAAAGCCTCTGATGGTCACTAGACTAGGTAAATGCCATGTAGCAGTGAAGGTCTGTGAACAAGCTGGATGTCAGCCTCCTCCTTCACTCCTGTTTTCTCCTTCCCCCTTTCCTGTTCCCTTTCAGTGGACACATTGGTGTTCTAGGCTTTACATGACCAGTTGAGGGCCACGGAACCAGTCTAGACTTCCTTGTTGCAGTCACACCCCAAAGGGCCAAGATTGGACTTGGCATGGGAAGCAAACAGGTTATTTTTCCAGCACCCCCACCCCATGCTGATATTTCCCCATACATGTAGTTAACTCTGTATCCTGCAGCCTCAGTTTCCCCAAATCTCTTGGGAAAGATGAACAAGATGACCACGAGTCTTAGCAGGTTTATCTGACCCACCATAGCAGGTGAGGACTGCTATGAAATATAATGTGACAAGGGGGCACCTGGTGGGCCCACGCTAAGTTGTCCCCTGAGGAACTATGCCAAGCAACAGATCTGGTAATGAGGAGGTTTACATGGGGGAAGGGAGAGGAGTGAGAGCCTGGAGAAGGGGTAGAGGCAGACAGACAGGAGCAGAGCCATGGGGACAGAGGAGGACAGAAATGAGAAGAGAGGCTTGGAACAGAAGAGAGAAAGAGAGAGAAAGAGAGAGAGACAGAAAGAGAGAGAGAGAGAGAGAAAGAGAGAGAGAGAGAGAGAGAGAGAGAGAGAGAGAGAGAGAGAACAGGGCTGATGAGCAGTCTTTTGTACACTGCCCACACTTGGTAGCAGAAGTAATGGTGTAAGCTGTTGCTAGGTCACTGGGAGGAGCCCAGTGGAATCCCCCGTAAGTTAACAAGGACAGGATCCCATCATCAGAATTAGTCTCCAGGAACCAAAATCTCCCAGGAGACAGGTCCTCAGCCTGCTCCAGCACAGACAGCAGAGTCTACAATCTGGGTGAAGAGTTAATGACCACTCCCACACAGGGCTCCCAAACACTCAGGCTGTAGCACCGGGTGTGTCTGAGCCTCCTCTCTACAGGAACCCCTGGCATTTACTAGGCAACCACAGCCTTTTGTATCAACCCTGCGAGAACCAATACCTGCAGTTCCTTCTGTGTCCTCCATGCCTTAGGAGGGATCCTCCCTCAGTGACTCTCAAGTACCTTTCACACCTCTCCTTTAAGTGGTTAGATTTGATGAAGTCACTAGCTTGGGGTGGAGGACCTGCTGATACTTTGCTGATACTACATTTATTTGTTTTGTAAGAGTAGCACTGCCTATCGGGGATGTACCAATGAATGGGATCTTGGTAGCTGACACTGGAGAGTTTTCTCTAACATCAGTTTTCTCTAGTGTTTTCACTTCTCCAGGGGAGAATGTAGGCAGAGCTGTGGGCCTCGGGACAGAGGCTCTAATAATATAGCAGTATGCCGATGTTTTGTCCAGGATTTTGGGGAAGGATATCCAAGATACTAAGGTGAGTCTACACACACACACACACACACACACACACACACACTCATGTACATGCACATGCCACATCATACGTGTATATGTCAGGTCTCACCTACCACACACATCTTATAGGAAACACTCAGATTTCGGCTTCCTGGCAAGTGCCTTTACTTGTTGAGCCATCTCATGAACCCAAGACAGGGTTCTTTAAGTAGCCCAGGCTGTCCTCAAGCTTGAAATAAACACCCTGCCTCAGACTCCAGTGTCCTGGCAGACACCCTCATGCCTGGCTCCAAAGATGACTTCTTTGGCGACTCAGTGTGATCATAGGAGGCTACCTCGGTTAACATCCCACTGATCTATTTTAGGTCATTAGCTTTCTCAGTGGTTTCTGGGGAGGTTGAACTCACAGGGTAAAACAAATGAAGAAGGCACTGCCACTCTGACACAACTCTACCTCCCCTATGGCTTTATTTCTCTGGCTTAAGGTTAATTGGCTTGTTAAATAGAACAAATCACTTTTGTGTGGAAGAAATTTAGAGTTCAAAGATCAAAGTACAACTTTTTCTTTTTCTTTTTTTTTTCTTTTTTCCGAGACAGAGTTTCTCTCTGTGTAGCCCTGACTGTCCTGGAACTCACTCTGTAGACCAGGCTGGCCTCGAACTCCGAAATCCACCTGCCTCTGCCTCCCAAGTGTTGGGATTATAGGTGTGCGCCACCACCGCCCGGCCAACTTTTTCACATACACTGCTCCAGCTCCCTTCAATGGCTCTTAACAGCTGCTGTGGAGAAGCTGATGCAGCTGGGGCGGGGAATACAAGGTGTTTTAGTCTTTCAGCCTCAGCTTCCTGGACTATAGGTTGGCGGGCGCTATAGTGCCCGCTTCAGAGTGCCCTTGTGAAAAATGAGACAAGGTATATTTAGAGTCTACCTTAGTGCTTAGCACACAGTAGGTGTTGGTATCTAGAGCCAGTTTGGCAAACCCGCTCAAAACTCAGGAATGTCACACATAGGTGACATCTGTTGCCATGACAACCCTGCATACCTTCTTAGAGCCCACTCCTCACACTCACCTGCTAACAGCCTATGTCACAGCCTAGATAAAAAGCAAACCTTTCCTCACTTTCAACTCCCTTTCCCCTTGTTCCCCTCACCCCCACCTTTCTCCTCTTTGTCCCTGGTCTTTCCTAATAAAACCTCTGCCATGTGGAACTGCTTTGGCCTGGTGTTGTCTATCCTGACGTGAGCCACCATCCAACACAACACTGGTGCCTCACTGGAACTCAGCAGGAGCCACCGGGGGCAGCCAGGAGCAGGCTGGGGGGACTATGGCCGATTGTGGTCACGTGGACCTTTGCCAGCTGTCTGAACCATGAGCAAGAGTTCGCCACCACTGTTAAGCTACAGCCGCTGCTGGCGGAGCCCCAAGACCCTCACCCACACCACAGCTTCAACCAGAGCCCGGGGGAACTTCTGCCCTGGGCCTGCTGCTCGCTGTGCTGGGGTCTGAGGAGCTGCGGGGCGGGCGGGGAACAGCAGGCATCCCAGCCCCTCAGCTGCACGAGCACTGCCTAGCCCATAGCCAACTGACCAAAGCCGTCCAACCGGCTCCCGGCCCTACCGCAGCCCCGATGCAGAACTGCCACCTGCTGGCCGCTGCAGGATTCACAGCCTTCCACCACGTGAGCTGCTGCTGCTGCCACGGTGGGACATAAGAACTTCTACCACGTGAGCTGTGCCTCCCTGGTCCACCTTGTGGGGGGGCTAGCTTCTGCCACGTGGGTTACTCAGTCGTTCAGGCCCACACCGGCCATTCAGTTCTACTCTTTCCCACTACCAGATCACTAAAATCCTCACACAGACACCGACGTATTGGATGGTCAGTCGATAGGGAGGACCTTAATTTCCCAGATATAGCCTGGCCAGTCTTTCTTTTGGGATAAGGGGTTGGCTTTTCACAGCCACGGTCCTTATGACTAGCCTCCCAGCTGACATACAGGATAGGACATCAACCCTTGGGTGACCACATACCTTGAAAGCAGCTCTTGCACCCCTCCCCCTCTGGGCTCTTGCAGCTGTTTAAGAAATCCCGGGAGAGTGAGGGGGACCAACCAAAAAACAAAAAACAAAAAAAAACAAAACAAAACAAAAAACCCAAACAAACAAACAAACAACAAAAAAAAAGAAAGAAATCCTTAGGCCTAGGGCGGAGAGACTTTCTAGTTAGTCCAGGACTCACTGTGTATAGCCAGCCTCTAGCCCTAGTGACGACTTAGGCCTCTAGCCTGGCTGGAATTTTTGGTTATTGAATTACTCTCGGGATGCCAGTACAAATAATCCAATAACTCCCCAATGGGTGTTTTGATGTCTTCAACCATATCTCCAGACACCCCACTGGGATGTGTCCTGGAAAATCTCAGATCTCTGAAGTTAATGCCTGACTTGAAGGCATCAAAGCTAGTTCATCTCTGCAATAAGGTCTGGATTCAGTACCCATTAGACAGTGGTGTTCCAAATGGCCACAAGTGGCACACAGATCAATTATTTTAAGGGATCTTAATACATACTGCCTGAGCTCTGGTAAATGGAAAGAGGTTCCAGATATTTAAGCATTCATCTACCTTTGCTCTAACCCTTCTATGTGCTCCTCTCGTTCCCCACCCAGCTTCTCTTAGCCATGAAACCTACACAACCTCCATTAGATGATGCTACAACCCTGGATCCAGCTAACAAACCGCCTCCCTTCTGTCGCAGACCTGTTTCCATGCTGCTGAAAACCTAAACTGCTGCCTCAGTTTCTCCTTCTCACCGGGATTCCCCGGAGCCTACTAGCTCAACCTCTCCAGACCCTTCCCTTCCTCCTGTGCCAGCTGCAGGTTGCTCCAATCGCCCTGCATTGTCACCGACCTTTACCCCTCCTGTCACATGCTCTAAGGCCACAGCCAAACCCCCAAGTCCTTCTCCTCCAGAGACACCTGACCCAGCACCGGTCCTTCCTCTAAGGGAAGTGGTTGAGGTAGGTGGCCTTGTCAGACTACATCCTTTCTCACTGAGTGAACTTTCTCAAGTAGAAAGCAGACTGGGTTCCTATACCTCTAACTCCTCCACCTTTATTAAAGAGTTTCAGTATATTACTCAGTCTTATAGCTTGACTTTCCATGATGTCCATATGATTCTTACTAATAACTTGCTTCCTGAGGAACGCAGGCGAGTTTGGGAATTGGCAAAATCACATGCAGATCAGATTCATCAGACAGACGGAACATATCCAATTGGATCTGAGGCGGTTCCTGACCAGGATCCTCAAGGGAATTATAATTCCGCAGGTGATATCTTAGCTAGAGATAGACTTATAACATGCCTTTTGGCAGGCCTAAGAAAGGCAGCCTTAAAGCCAGTAAACTTTGAGAAACTCCAAGAGGTTTGTCCAGGACAAAAAGGAAAATTCATCTCAGTTTTTAGAACGCCTCACAAAGGCTTTATTGCAGTATACTAATCTGGACCCTGAAAACCCAGAAGGTAAGTAACTATTTCTTTTCTTTTATGACCTATTTCTTTTCCCAGAGCTACCCCGACATACAAAGCTAAACTTAGAAAGCCAGAGAGGGGGCCCCTAAC
The DNA here is from genome assembly GCA_030674055.1 of Rhabdomys pumilio. Taxonomy (NCBI): domain Eukaryota; kingdom Metazoa; phylum Chordata; class Mammalia; order Rodentia; family Muridae; genus Rhabdomys; species Rhabdomys pumilio. The sequence continues at coordinate 7,976,427 of JANHMN010000011.1, forward strand.
TCCACAGGCAGAAGTCTTAGCGCTGGCTTTCAAGGTGTACCATGAGAGAGATGAGAAAGTCTGCAAACAAAAATTCCATATGCTGGCAAAGGCTGTGTGACCAGCCCCAGCCACTGCCCGGACTCCTGGTCTTCTAAGGCTCAGAGACCACCAGGTTCCTGCTACAAATGTGGTTAATAAGGTTATTGTGCAAGAGCTTGCCCTAACTTCTGCAAACCAAGGGGGCCATGTCCTAGGTGCCATCAAGAGGGAGATTGGGCTGTTGATTGCCTTCATGTGGCACAGAACAGAGGGACATCACTGCTAGAGAACCCTCCAGCTGATCTCCTAGGCTTGGCTATGGCTGAGGAGCCCCGAGCTCCTTTGACCACTGCCATCACTAGCAGGGAGCCTCTGGTAGCCATTGTGGTATGTGGGCAGGCAATCTCCTTCCTCTTGGAAACTGGGGCCACTTACTCAGTCTTGATGGAGTTTTGGGGACCCATTTCACCTTTGCATTTTCCTATTGTCAGGGTAGGAGGACAACCTTACCTTCCTCACCAGACCCCACCACTTAGTTGTGTTTTTAGGGGTGTTCTCTCACCCATTCCTTTTTGGTAGTGCCAAAGTGTCCTGTCCCCTTATTGGGAAGGGATCTTCTAGCTAGGTTGGGAGCCTCTATTTCCGTTGCTCCCCACACTCGCCTAAACCCAAGCTCGCCAGCGGTTCCTCTGCTCCTTTCTCTAGCCAGTCAACCTACTAACACTAACATTTGTTTTCCTTACCCAAGTCCGGGATGTCCAGAACCCCTCTGTTGCTAAACACCATTCTCCCTTGTCATCCAATTACTGGACTCTACCAGGTACATAACTCAAATTCAATACCCTCTCTCTCTCCAGAGCCTCAGGGGACTTAAGCCTATCATTTCTAATCTCTTGAGGAAAAAACTCCTTTGCCCCACCTCTTCCCCCTTTAACACCCCTATACTAGCAGTTAAGAAACCTAGCCAGGCAGTGGTGGCACACGCCTTTAGTCCCAGCACTTGGGAGGCAGAGGCAGGCAGATCTCTGAGTTTAAGGCCAGCCTGGTCTACAGAGTGAGTTCCAGGACAGCCAAGGCTACACAGAGAAACCCTGTCTCGGAAAAACAAAAAATAAATACCAAAAAAAAAAAAAAAAAAAAAACAACCCAAAAAACAAAAAACCCTAATGGTACCTATCTCCTGGTTCAAGACCTCAGACACATTAATTCTGCAGTGGTTCCCCTCCATCTTGTGGTGGCTAATCCTTACACACTTCTTCCTACTGTCCCCTCAGGGACTTCTCATTTCTCAGACCTAGATCTCAGGGATGCATTTTTCTCTATCCCTCTAGATGCCAAGTCACAAAACATATTTGCCTTTACCTGGACAGATCCTGACACCCACTTTTCTACCCAACTTACCTGGACTGCTCTACCTCAGGGATTCCAGGACAGCCCGCAACCTATTTGGCCAGGTCCTGGCTTCTGACTTATAGTCTCTGTCTCTCCATAAATCTAAGATTATACTTTATGTCCTTCTCCGTAGCACATTTTTAGAAACTAGCCACACTGACACTTCTGCTCTTCTAAATCTTCTTTCCAGTTGAGGCTACAGGGTCTCACCTTCTAAAGTCCAGTTGTCCACTTGTTAGGTCACCTATTTGGGACTAACAATTACCCCAACCCACAAGGCTCTTACCTTATATAGAAACAATCTGATTCAGTCTCTAACTGTTCCTTCTACAAAGGAAGAGATTTTATCATTCCTAGGAATAGCTAGGTTTTTACGTTCCTGGGTTCCTTTTCCCTACTTTCTCGCCCCTTATATGAAGCATCGTTAGGCCCCACCCATGAACCTCTTCTCAAACCTGTTACCAAGTCCTTTCAAAGGCTCCAACAGGCTCTCCTTAAGGCCTCAGCCTTACATCTTCCTGACCTGACTTGTCCTTTTCCCCTCTATGTAACTGAAAAGGAGGGATTTGCCCTTGGAGTCTTAGGTCACCAACTGGGACCCTCTTTGCACCCATAGCATACTTGTCAAAAAAAAAAAAAAAAAACTAGATCTAACCATCCAGGGATGGGCACTTTGTATTTGTACCTTAGCAGCTGCTGAACTCCTTATTTGAGAGTCAAAGAAACTAACCTTTGGGTCACCTATAACTGTCCCCCCTTCCCATAACCTGTCACAGCTCCTAACTTACAAAGGCTTACAGACTCTACGTCCCTCCAGGGTTCTTTCTCTTCAGGTAGCACTAATAGAAGACCCCACACTCACCTTCCAATCATGCCCACCTTGTAATATCTCCAATCTTCTTCCTTGTTAAATACTAACCACTCCTTATCTCACTCCTGCACTGAAGCTTTAAGGAACTATTACCTCATCCTTCATACATACAGGAGGGCACATTGCCTCCAGCCATCTATACCTGGTATACAAATGGCGGATCCTTTCTACATGAAGGGGCCAGGAAAGTTGGCCAAGCCATAGTGTCAGACACCGAGGTGGTGGAGGCACAGGCCCTTCCTGCTCATACCACCAACCAACAGGCTGAACTAATAGCCCTTACCCATGCCTTCCAGCTGGCACAGGGACAATCCCTTAACATCTACACGGATTCCAAATATGCTTTCCATATCCTCCTGTTTCACGCCGCTATCTAGAAGGAGCGCGGGATATTTACCACTAAAGGAGGATCAGTAACTAATGCAAACCAAATTATGGCCATGCTAAAGGCCTCCCATCTCCCCACAGCTATTGAGTTTTTCCACTGCAGATCCCACCGGACAGACGACTCTATTGTCTCCAAGGGAAACAACTGAGCTGATGAGGCAGCTAGAGCTGCAGCCCTTAGGGGGCCTAGACTCGTCCCACCCTCCTCAGAATATCCTTAAACTACAACCCACCTCCCCACCTTCACCCCCTGACACTCGTCAAACCCTGTCCCATCTTCACCAACTCTTTCATCCTAACAGCCAAGCGTTGTCTTATTTTGTTAAGACCCACCTATAGCCTACACCTGAGGACTTAAGTTTCTTAAAATCTATCACTGCTTCTTGCAAAATCTGCCAGATGTCAGACTCCAACTCAAGGTATCACAGCACCCCCTTTCCTACCCATCAGGCTAGAGGTTCTCTTCCTGGAACTGACTGGCAACTTGACTTTACCCACATGCCCACTGTCAAACGTGCCAAGTATCTCCTGGTCTTAGTGGACACCTTTTCGGGGTGGGTGGAGGCTTTTCCCACAACTAACAAAAGGGCTCAGTCTCTGATCTCCTCTGAGAGATCATCCCCGGCTTTGGTGTCCTAGCCTCCATCCAGCCAGACAATGGTCTTGAATGTACTTCCCAGATTTCTCAAACTCCATCTAAGGCCCTAGACATCCCCTGATATTTTCATATTCCCTACCACCTCAGTCTTCAGGTAAGGTAGAGAGAACCAACCGCTCTTTAAAAACCTCTCTTTTCACAAGAACTTCATCTTGATTGGGTAAAACTCCTACTTCTGGCTCTTTTCAGGCTACAAGCTCTCCCCAAGTGGCCTCTCCTCATCTCATGCTTTGAACTATGTATGGATGTCCAGTCCTAAGCCCTGGTCTTTCACCTAAATGCTCTCCCCTCCCAGACCATCTACTCTCCCCATTACTTTGTCACCTCCGCTCTCTCCTATGGAACTTTGCTGACCACCATCTACCTCGACCACACACTGTCCCCTGTCCACCGCCTGTCAACATTGGAGACCAGATCCTTCTATCCTCTCCAGACTATCAGACCTCACCCCTCTCTCCTAAATGGGATTTAAGGTAATTCTTGTGACCCCTACATCTGCTAAACTCGAAGGACTCTCTCATTGGATCCACCTGTCTCACCTCAAGCCTTTTGTCCCTCCACCTAAAATTGACTCTTCATACATGTTGACCCTAACAGGACCGTGCTCTGTTAAGTCCAGAGGACGTCAAGATCACCCACCTTGTCCCCAATCCCAGAAAATGTTCAGACTCTGGCAGCCGAGCTCAACCTCTCTGGACTAGAATGGGTTCCTCGTCTTCCCCCTGCTGCTTGTTTCCATCCAGGGCAGCCTTATATCTGGAGATTCGAGGGTCAAGAGACCCCCACAGATAACAGTCTTTCCAAATAGGGTCAGGAAACTGCTCCATAGCCGGATGCCAAGAACCAATCCAAATTGCTGTCATCCCTGTATCTGTTATCCCACCTAAATATTATGATCTCTATACTTGCTTTCTCTTTGACCAGATAGAAGATTATTATAGAAAATGGCTAGATGATTATGGGGCTGCCCATATTGGTTTTGTCAGATACATATGCTAGGATCACAGATCACAGTCACTTCTTTCAACACCGCAAGACTTTTTCTTCATATATGACCCATGGAATCCCAGGTGGGAGGCAGTTGTTGGTAAGTTCTACCGCAAAAATTAACCTGGGTCTCCAGTAAGTACTATCTGCATCCAGATAAAATATGTCTCAATTGCCCAACCTCTAGATATTGGGAAAGTAGGAGAAGTAATCACTTGTCTGAGGTCCTTACCTCTTCGACTTCGCTCCTCATAAATGGCATAACTTGTCATTTCGCCTTTTGCTTCAGACCTTGACCTCAGCGTACCAACTCTTCAATGTCACTAGACCTGGTCGCTTTAAAAATTAGAAGCTATGTGTACCCTCTGGAACTAACTCACAAGTGCCACTTACAGCCTCTCCGGTGATACTGCCAAGACAAGCCCATATTTGCCCTCAGGTAGCAAATGCTTAGACACTATGTCGATTTTGGCCACAAGGTGGTGCTCTAGCCCTCCCAGTTGGCTACCCTCTGGTCTCCAACCCGCCCAACCTCTCTCTGCTCAGAGGGAGTCTGTGGGACAGACTGGTTCAGGCTAGGCAAAGTCCACCAAACCCTCACTAGCTGACAGACTGGCAGAACTGTCTGTCTAACTGTCGAGAAAGCATGGCTTTTTTTCAAAAACTGAGTTTTGAGAGAACAGATTTCAGAAATCTTTAAAAAATAAAAAAAACCTTCAGTAAGAGATCCCCATTTATAAGATTTGCTAGTTGTCATAGTTACAAGATGACAGTGTAACTTAGAGACAGCTTTTAAGTCACCCCCATGCTTCCTAATAAATTATTCTGTTTCCAAACTCAAAGTTTTAAATATCATTTTTAAAAATTTTAAAATACAGTTTTTAAAATGTGTGTGTCTATGTGTGGCATGTGTGTGTATGTCCACATACATGCAGGAGCTCTGGGAAGCCAGAAAACTAAACTCAGGTTTTCTGCAAGAGCAGCATACATTCTTACTCTCTAGCTTTTGCCTTTTCAAATGCTTATAACAGTAACTGAGGCCATTATTAAAGAGAAAATAAAAACCATTCAATTCAGTCTCTGAGATAACAAGACCTGCCAGTTTCTTCCAATTCTTTTCTAGTATATATAATATATATTATTTATATATATTTATATATATAATTTATACATTAAAGCAACATACAATGGGTCATTTCATTCTATACTGTGAACACTCCCATTTTGCTAAAGTTCTTCAAATATATTAATAATACTTTATAATTCTTTTTTAAAAATTTATTTATTTTCTTATGTGTATGAGTACACTGTTGCTGTCCTCAGACTCACCAGAAGGGGGCGTTGGATTCCATTACAGATGGTTGTGAGCCACCATGTGGTTGCTGGGAATTGAACTCAGGACCTCTGGAAGAGCAGCCAGTGCTCTTAACCACTGAGCCAGCTCTCCAGCCCAATATTTTATAATTCTGTTGATGGGCGTGTATGTTGCTCTTGAGCTTTCTTTTCTTTTTCTCTTTTTTTGTTTTTCCTACAAGACAAGCTGGCATAGCCCTCGCTGTATAACATAGACCACCTCAGACTCAGCAGTTCTTCAAGAGCTGGAATGGAGGTTTTAGTATTAAAAATGGCTTGTAATGGCCTGGGGGGTGGTGGCACATTTCTTTAATCCCAGGAGGGGCAGGTGGATCTCTGAGTCTGAGGCTAGCCTGACCTATAGAGTGAGTTACAGGACAGCAAGAGCTTTGCAGAGGGAGCCCATGTTGGGGAAAAAAAGGCATGTAACAATCATGGTTTTATTGATCTGTTTTGAATTCGGAGGACGTTTATTGTCAGGTACACTCAAGGGACAAGTGAGGCTTGTCAAACCACACAATCCTGGTTTTCATCCACTGTCATTTTTCACACATTTTTCTAAGAACAAGTGGAGGCCCAGTGAGGTGGCTTTGCAGGGGAGACAATTGATGCCAGCCCTGATGACCGGAGCTTGGTTCCCTGTATTCTCTAACCGTACACTGATGGTGTGTGTGTGTGTGTGTGTGTACAGACATACAAATAAATAGATGCAATTTTTTTTTAATTGAAAAAAAAGCAAGTGGAACTGTAAGGTCACAGTTCATCTCTACAGGGAGGGCAGATTATATTGAGTCAGATATTAGAGAGGATACCTGTTCTTCAGTAGAGGGAGCTATGCATCTAGTTAGTGAGGAGTTAGTTAGTTAGGCAGGAGTCAAAGACAGAAGACAGAAGATGTGGTAGTAAGCACGGGATGGATGAGCACCACTGTTTGGGCCTCGTCATGGCAGAGGCTAGAAGGATAGAAGAGAGAAAAGAAAACAAACCATAACTCTAACCACAAAGGAAGCAGATGGGATATTCCCTAAGTAACAAGCCAGTGTGATGGGGCCAATGGCTGTGTGGAGCCAGTTACATGGAACAAAGAAGGCAGACTATCCCAGAGGCCTGCTGGGGGATCTCAGGAGAAAGGGAGATGAACCACTCTGAAGATGCTTAGATCTACCTTATCCAGGTGCCCGGAGCTTAGTCGGTTGGGCCTTGAGTGTCTGTCAGCTGGCACACGGGTGTAACATCACCAACAGGGCTGTGGTTGCTACCTGTGACCGAATGCATCAACATCTCCACAAAGAAGTACTTGCTTATTTCCATGGAATGCCGCACTTAAAGACTATATATAGTTTCACATAGTTTCACCCAGTTAGTTTATCAGATTCCTGACAAACTGTGTGAGAGTTACTCGAAGAGTTTCTTA
>JANHMN010000011.1:7994795-8038213 GCA_030674055.1 Rhabdomys pumilio
ACAAAACACAAAACACAAAACACAAAACACAAAACACAAAACACAAAACACAAAACACAAAACACAAGGAAAAAGACAGTTCTTTGAAACCCTTAACCCAATTTGGGGCAAACTCTGAATTTACACCTTTTCCAGTCTTGTAAAAAGCTCACAGGTGGGCCTGGTGTGTGTGTGTGTGTGTGTGTGTGTGTGTGTGTGTGTGTGCAAAGGACTTCCTGCTCTTATCACCTCACTAACCACTCTTGATCCCTGAGGGCGTCACTTCACAGAGAGGCTCCTCAGTGGCAGATGTGTAAAACTGCTCAAAAGCTGATTGGCCTTCTATTGTCCCATGACGTGTATGGACATTAGTTTTCTCTTCCCTGATCTTGCTGTATGCAGGCTGGGATGGGTGTAGAGGTGCTGACTTTCCCTGAGAACCCAACAACTGTAGTAATAATAATAACAATAACAATAATAATAATAATAGTTTGAAGGGTAAAGGGTATATATATAATATTAATAATATTATATTATTAACATAATAGTTATGATGATGATGATGTTTTGATTTATAGACCAGACTGGCCTCGAACTCACAGAGATCCACCTACTTCTGCCTCCTAAGTGCTGGTGTTAAAGATCTGAGTCTCTATGCTTGATTCAACAGCTACATTTTTCAGCTCTCTATCCAGAAACGAGACACTTGAAGTTCTTGGTGGCCACAATTGCAATACAATGTTTCAAGGAAACAAAAACAGTTAATAGTAACGATAAAAAAGAATGGTTTAGGCAGGGGTGGTGGTGCATGCCTTGGGTCCCAGAGAAGGAAGGAGGCAGGCCTCTGTGAGTTTGAGGTCAGCCTGGTCTAGGAGAGCCAAGAGCCGGCTTTAAAGCCAGCTCTCCTAGATGTGTAGGGCTTCTGGAGGCGAAGTACACAGTCTGGGAGCCGAGCCTCTGGTACCATCTTTCCAGCCCCACAGCAGCTCCATGGTTCTCTGACTAGCTGGCTCCCCACCTCCCCGCACTTCTTCTGGATGGAGAAATTGGTAGTTCCTGACTTCCTGTCTGGCTAATAGCACTTCCTACGTACCCAGAATTCCCCACTTTCATCGCTAGCAGCTCCTAAAATTCAGCAAGGGTCAACTCAGATCTCAGGGTCAAGGCCAGATCTCTCACAGGGCACCTTCTTCTGTTTTCTGGGTTTTTGGCTCCTCTTCCTTCTCCTGCTCCTCCTCCTCCTCCTTTTCCTGTCCCTTTTAGATAGTGTCTCACTGTGTAGTCATGACTGACCTAAAATTTGCTCTGCAGACTGAGATGGCCTTGAACTTGTAGCTAACCTGCCTCCTTCTTCAGTGCTGTGACCGAATGCCTAAGCCACCACACCCAGCCTGTTTTCTCACTTTAAAAAAAAATCTTAATTCTTTGAAAATTTCATACAATTATTTTGATTATATTTACACTCTACTCCTGTCCCCTAACTTCCGGTCCATTTTACTTTTAGTAAACTGTTGATTTCTGGATGTAGAGCCCTGGCTGTCCTGGAACTCTGTAGACCAGGCTGGCCTTGAACTCAGAGATCTGCCTGCCTCTGCCTCCCAGGTGCTGGGTTCAAAGGTGTGCGTGATCACATCCAGATTTGTCTTCTAATTTTTAAAAATAACATTTTAAATTCTATTTTATGTGCATTGGTATGAGGGTATCTGATCTCTTGGAAATGGAGTGAACTGCCATGTGGGTGCTGGGAATTGAACCCAGGTCTTTTAGAAGAGCAGTGATCTTAACCACTGAGCCATCTCTCCAGTCCATCTTCTAATTTTTAACAGGGACTTTGCCTGAGCACAAGCTCTTCTGTTAATTTTCCTGTCCTATAACAAAGTTGTTTCTTCCAAAGAGCTTTTACATTTTCTTATCAGCTGAACCTGAAGGAAGTACTATTTTTGTTCCTATTTATAGAAGAAGAAACTGAGGCATGGTGGGTAACAGGGCAGAATCTGGATTGAGGTCTGGGCAGTATAGCTCCAGAACTGGTACATACCCGACCATGAGACAATTGCACATTGGTGCAGCCTGTGCATGTGGATCTTACTCAATTTTTCTAATGCCCTAGGCACCCCCACCCAGGTCTTCTCCCTTGTGAATGCCTGCCTCTCTCTTATGTTCACCCTTGCTTCTTACAGAAGTCCCCTCCCCTCAAGGAAAAGAAACTGGATCAGGACTTATTCTCTGTTTAAGTCTCGCTTTCCAGCTGTCAAGCCCCCTGGGAACTCTCACTTCCCCCACATCAGTGGTGCATTGCTCGCTCCCTCACAGCCACTCTGAGCACAGACGGCTGTGAATGTCCTTTGCAGGCTGCACAGATGCAAACCGCTTTGGTGTCGTATAGCAAGGATACATCTACGCAGTACATATTTCAGCAAAGCTTGCTTGCACATTCTCTTGAACAAATGCCTCTTTCTATGCCTTAGCTTTCTTATCTGGGAAGCCAACAGAATACACCTGCCTTATAGGTTTGGGGGTGGGAATTAAACACAATAGTGTTTTAAAAGAAGTGGACCCAGAATACACATTGTGTGTGTTCTTTCTTGAGCTGCTGGTAAAAATATTATTTCTGCCTCTTGTTAAAAGGGGAACGGTCCAAGATACATCTTCCTTCTTCCTCTCACTCTCTGAGTGAAGAGCGTCTGCCCCCTGGTTTAATCCCAAACCAACAGTCTGTTATTTGTTTGCCAAAGAAAACCACTATGCAGGTTCCTTTGTGTCACCCGTGTGGACCTCCAAGCCAGTTCCGAAACGGCAGAGCATTCTGCAAGCTTAGCAGCTCTGTGACCCTTGGACTGCTTGTTCAGCTGAAATCACTTGCGTCTGGCACAGGCCTTCTCTTTTGATTTTGGCAGCACATGAGGGAGTGAAAAAGCTGGGTTAGTGTTAGGGCTGGGATTAGAACAGATCATACTGTTAACACTTCTCTCTTTGCTAACTTTATGAAGCTCAAGAAAAGCTTTCTGGGGAATGGCACCAATTTATTTGCCAAAAGCTGAGATGGGCCAAGGAAGACATAGTCAGCATTTGGAAATGCCTTGCCTTAGAATTTGACAGCCAACGGGGGAAGAAGAACCTGCTTGGGAGCAGGTGACCATGTGGGCAGTGTGGAAAAGGGACTTGGAAGGATTCAGGATGCTGGACGGGCTTGGCTCTCCCACTTGCTCAACGATCTCAAGCCATCTCTTCCCCTCCTCTACCACAGAGCCCTGTCCAGGTCCTTGTCATCCTTACTAACCAGAGCTATATTTTCTGATGCCTCTCCTTGTACCCTTATCTGTCCTGTACACGGATCCCAGTCTTTATGATGGTAGTTCAAGCTTCCCCAATGCTTATTAAGTCCAAGTGCCGCCTTTAGCACACAGTGTTAAAGTCCCTCCTCCCAAAATCCATACTACATTCTCTCCTCATGTCATCCTTCATGTTCCATGAAGACTCTAGTGCCAGCTAGTTAGGTCCATGCCATTCTGCAAATGTGACGTGACACACTCTAGCCTGCCTACTCTGGTCCCTCTGCCCAGACTGCCTCATGTCTGTCTTTGCCCTGTAAGCTCTCTATCATCCTTGAGGATCAGGTTCAAATATTGCCTCTTCCGAAAAGTCTTCCTCAGCTCCTCCAGGCAAAGTACACACCCCATTGGTTTAGTCTTTGAGACTTATGTAATGCACTCATGTGTGCCAATAAAGGACCCGGGGGACAAGACTATGCCTTATTTATAATTATGCGCCTTCTGCTTTGTGCCAAGTGCCTTGTTCAGCATGTTACTTATTTTAATTTTTTTATTTTTTTTTTTGCAAGCTGATGGGACAAACTCCCATGATGCCAGGGAAGAGCCAGAGCAGTTGGCTGAGTTATGACTGTGTCAGGATCACTGATTCTGTGCTCATCATGGGCATGGGTAGTTACTCCCTGTGAATGCATCTGTCTCTAAGAAATGGTCCCAGTTGGCAAGCATGTTGGCCCAATTAAGTTTACTGTATTAGTTACTTTACTGGTCACACCATCCATAGTCATGAATGTTAGCCTTTGGCTCACTTTCTCCTTTATTTATTCCAGGACCCCAGACTATACACTCATGTCACTTACCTTGGGGAGGGGTGGTCCTTCCTCTTCAGTCTGGCTCCCTGCAAAGACCTTCCTAGGAATGTGACTAGATTCTAAATCTAGTCAAGTTGACAGTGAACACTGGTCATGACACTTACAAGATTTGTCTGCATTATGTGGCCGATATCGACTCACAGGCAATTCTGATGGGCTCCTCCCAGGGGTCTACACCATCAGGTGCAGCAGCAAATAAAAAGAACTGCTTACTACCCTAGCGCGCTCTCTCTCTCTCCCTCTCTCTCTCTGTTCCTATATTTTCCCCCAGCCTCTCTTTCTGTCCTCCTCTGTCCCCCTTCTCTGTCCCCATGCCTCTGTTCCATTCTGACTGTCTCTACCCCCTCTCCAGGTCCTCACTCCCCTTTCTTCCCCCCAAATAAACCTCCTTATACCAGGTCTGTCACATGGTGTGATTTCTCAGGGAGACACCTTGTCATGGGCGCACCAGGTCTCCACACCAGCCGCCACGTTATATTTTATAACAGCAGATCATCTGGGACATACTCATTGTGGTACTGAGCCTGACATGGAGGTCTTCCCAGGCACAAGTCATACCAAAAGTATGAAGCTTAATAGGTTCTAACAAGTCTGGGAGCATAAGGGTGGGCCTTCTGGGGGAGGTGACTGTGGAAGTGAACGTTAAAGGCTGTGCAGGAGGTAGATAAAAGTGGCCGATATAATTTAGATAGCTTCAAACTGACATGGGCATTCAGAACGGGAAGGTCATTGGTGGAGTAGGAAGCAGGGATTTAGCAGTTGGGAAGATGCTGGCATACGAGATGGTTTTGGAAAGTTAGAGACAGGAATAAAATACAGCCTGGAGAAACATTTGGGCAGAGAAACAATGTGAGAAAATGCATGGAAAAGCAGACAGCTTGCTGTAATGATCATCTCCAGGAATGCTATTCCTGGACTGTTAGTGTGGAGGTAGTAGCCCTTGGGAGAAGGGGGACTGGAGAGAGGCAATGGTCTGGATGATGGTAGGTCCAAATGTCCCCAGAGCAAATGTCTCCATTTAGAATGATGTGGTAAGACCTGCAATTTGGCCAGGTACTGATAATCTCTACTAACAGTGAGACCTGTAGACCTGGAGACAGGGACTCTGGGGCTTACTGACCTCCGTATTAACTAGACAGACTCAGCAGGTGGACCACTTCTTTTCCTTCTGTTTCCACACTAGTTGGTCAAGCTGACTCACTGAGCAGCAAAGGCAGGATGCTTTCCAAGAACGAAGAGTGCTCTTCTATCTGGAGAAAATATTCAGCAGACACTCCTCCGCTGAAGGAACATCCTGAGCTTTCCCGTCTTTGCTTCTCAGAAAGTGAAAATTTGTACATAGATCCATTTTGATGGGTCAGGGACATACTGGGAATTGAGAGGCTCCTGGAGTCCCGCAAATTAGCTTCACTCTTACGCCATAGTCTGAAGAGAGTACTGTGATATTGCCCTTTAGACCCTCGACTGAACTCAGACTATCTAGTCCTTGTCTCTCTGCTCCTTAGCCCCAGGCTCTACTAGAGACAGGGCTGGTAAACAGGTCAGTCCTGGGGAGCTTGGCCTCAGGTTTTAATATCAGGCTCCCATGCAAGATATGTTGGGAGGGCTCTGGACTCAGCTCTTCCTTTTCTGGGTTGACTCTATTTTTAGCCAACCTCAGGTTTGAGAATTTAAGTTGTCCCTACCCCCTCTGGGCTACTTACTTAGTTTGTGTCTAATGAAAAATGGGTAATTATTTCTTTATCAGGATCATTAGCAAAAGCCTCATAATGTCCTACTATTTTCAACTGGGTTATACACCCATTTCTGAGCCAACCATTGCAGCCATGGTGGAAGGAGCTGATGGGCTCCATTCTTAAACTATTGCTAGTATCTTCAGTACTTTTCTGACTGCTCTGACAAACTACATGATGAAAGTGAGAGACAAGATCTTATGGTTTCAGACTCCATCTTAGAGAACCTGACCTAAGGTTGAACTCAAGTTAACTAACAGGTCGGTACCTAGCACCAGTTAACTCCAGATAACCACCCTGACAAGACCTGTATCTAGCACCAGTTTCCAGGTTATCCCCCAACAAGACCTGTGTCTAGCACCATTTGCCAGGTTATTCCCTGTTGCAGGAGATATTTAAATTGGCGTTTTTTGGAGCTGACTATCTAAGTGGCAGTGGTGGCTCTGCTTAGCTCTGGCTGGCCTGAAGCCAAGTGCTCCATAGCTGGAAGCAGCCAGAGACCACAGGCACACCACAGCCAGAAACACCGTCCCTGCCACCCACAAGATGCCAGCATGGGAGATGGCTCTGCCAATCTTCCATGCTGCCTCCACAAGGCTGGTCTGTGCCCAGACCATCCCACCATCCATGTGGGTCTAGTAAGAAATGAGACTCCAATGCTTAAATATTAATCAAAGGCTTTATATGTTTGGTAATGCTCAATCAACAAGATGCCCACATAATTATAGATGTTTCCCAATTAACTAACCTAGATAAGTTGTTCCCCAGGACTGCTCCCAGTACATGCATAGTCATCCATGGCACTACATCTCTCTCTCCCTCACCTCGCTCTTTCTTTTCCTTTTTCTCTTCCTCTCCTTATCCTCCCACGTAGCTCCTCCTACATATCACCCTTCCTATTAAAATTAAAAAAAAAAAACTTTCTCTCAAAATACAATTAGGGCACAACTATACCAATTTGTATCAGTAAGGTACAAGATAGACCTAATACCCAGTCCATCAATTTTGTCAACTAAACAGAACCTCCGTCATCTCTCCTAACTAAAAGATTTAATTCTGAACCTGGCTTTTGTCCTGGCTTTAGAATGAATGTCAGCTGAAAACCATCCCCTCAAATCTGTTCTCTCAAGGTAAATGGCCAGGGTTGGCTATGAGACTGTAACTCTTCAACCCTGTCAGAAATTCAGAATGACTGAATTAGCTAAAATTATGGGAAGCACAAAACATAGCTTCCAAAACTTAGCCAATTTATAGAGACTACTGATTACCTGGACAGTCCCTTACTTCAAAATGTTGGAACATCTTGTCTTCAGCCTTCTGGCTCAGGATCATCTGACAGACCTAGTAATGCAAAACTTTGAAGGGATGATTACCCTATATTGGCAGAGATTATCAGTCAACTATTCCACAAGTGTGTCCTTTTTCTGGACAGTATTTATCTGTAGATGAAAGGAAGCGATTCTTGCCTAGTGGCTGTCTCACCACAACTGGAATAACTCCAGAGATGCTCAGTTTCTTCTTAGAATCCAAGACAGGGAAGCTGTGGGAGCAGACAGGTCTCTAATCAAAATAAACATTAATACAGAATGTAACGTCAATTCTGTGGACTTCTGACATTTTTGAAAACCAACTACTATGTAAAGCAATCTGGACTGTAGCTCGTTAACTCCTCTAAGCTATTTCAAATTAAATTATAAAACACCCTAACAATAAACTCAGAGCCATGAATTTGCTATAGGCCCTTAACTCACATGCTAACCATCTCAGATCAGTTAAAAAAATTAAAGAATAACTGGGTCTAAGCTTTGTACCCACCAATTTTGACTTAATAGAAGAAAATATACCAGTGAAACCCTTGAATTTGAAGTCAAAATAAATTTTGTACCATTTAAGAAATATAACTTTAGCTGGGCGGTGGTGGCGTATGCCTTTAATCCCAGAACTTGGGCGGCAGAGGCAGGCAGACTTCTGAGTTTGAGGCCAGCCTGGTCTACCAAGTGAGTTCCAGGACAGCCAGGGCTACACAGAGAAACCCTGTCTCAAAAAAAAAAACCAAACAAACAAAACAACAAAACAACAACAACAAAAATAAATAAAAAAGAAAGAAAAAAAATATAACTTTAACTTAATAACAATTATAAAGATTTCTACCAAATAGGTTATGGCTATGTAATCAATTCTAACTATTCTTCCCTGTTCCAATAAAACCATTACTTTTCCCTAGAAGGACAGCCTAATATTAACTACCTCGGTCCCCAAGTCCAGGGAATAGGGGCGCTAACTCTTCATTAACTTCTTCAAGCTGAATTTGGATACTGAAATATTAGAGGAGGAGTGGGAGGAAGGATAAATTGATAAGCCTCTGACATCTGTGTCTTCACTACATCTAGCTGAAATTCCAGGGCATCAGAGGTTTGAGCAGGTCTGCTCAGCTTGTTTGATGAGTAGATACACCAAGGCTCTATGTTCTGCAATATACAATTCTCAAAACAAATTTTAGTATCAAAATAATTTTTTGTTTGAATTCTGGAATCTAGTCTTCTGGTGGCCTTCCTCTATGATGTCTAATCCATATAATTCTGGGAGGTAGAAATATCTTAATCATCTCTTCTGAAAATGCACAGCAGAACCTTTTCCCCAAAACAGCATATCGTTCAACCAATAACCAGAAAATACCTCAATCATCTCTTCTGAAAACACACAGATAAAACCCTTTTCCCAAAACAGTATATCCTTGAGCCAGTAAACAGAAAAACCTTTATCTTGACCTCTTTCCCAGAGGAAAAATATAACCACAAAACTGAAAAGCATACCCATTCTGAAAATAAAATCAATTTAATAACTAAAATACTGTATGTGCCTATTCTTTAGGCCTTTCCTATTTTGCCAAGCAGGAAAAGAACCCAGAATTCCCGTGGGGCCCATGTTAGACAGAACCCGAGCCTTCTGTGAGGCAATATAACTTTATATCATCTGAATACACCTGATTTACACTATCTTTCTTTTCTGCTCTCTGCCTGGAACAGGTTTTTATTTATATCATCTATCTGCTTGGCTCTGTACTCCAGAGCAGCTTCTACTTGTACACTGTACTCTCTACTCTAGAGTCAGTGACAATTTTCCCTATCTAAGTTCCAATCCATGGGCAATAATCCCCTTGTGATTCAGACAAACCTGTTTATAAATTTTTCCTAAAAGTAAATAATTCCTATATTTTAACTTTATACTTAAATCAGTAACTGCTCCACAACAGAGGCTTATTTATTTAGCTCTCATGGCTAAAATGTCTGTCTGGGTTCTGTGCCTAGAGCCACAACTTTTCTCTACCTATTTTTCTGAACCACAGGCGAGATTCCCCACATGAATCGGACAAAACTGTTTCTAAATCTATCTTAAAAACAAATAATCTCAATTTTAATTATACACTACACTTTCTACTCTAGAGTCAGTTACTTTCTTCTTTTCCTAAAAAGCAACCTGCATTTCCCCACAGCAGGGGAGAAACAGTTTTTTTGTTCAGGTGCTAGGAGTCACATGATTTATCTCAGTGCTTACTCACTTTCTTTAAAAAAAAGAGAGAGAGATAAGTCATGTGATTCCTAGTGTTTTCCCAAGAAAACATGTTTCAAATATCTCCTACTACAATTCCCCACAAATCTGCACCTCCAGGTTACAAGCACTATGCCCCTAGCACTTCACTTCCTAACACCAATTGTTGGACTCTAAGATCCAAAACCAGGGGACGAACTTCTCCCAGAAAGACTCATGGATGGGATTCGCTCCAATAACATGAGGTTTATTGATGATAAGATATTAACCAGTATACTGGGGTTCCCCTGTACATAGACAAGAGGAACCCCAAGCCAAAGTTGGGAGCAGTTTTTATACAGAGTTTACGAGGGCAACCACAAAGGACCACAAAGGCTAACCTTCCCAGGTTAGGTGACTAAGATTCACACATTACTTTTATGACAATGAGTGTCTTCCATTTGCCCAGGTTTATTACATTAAGGGCTCAGTTTCCTGACCACCTCCCATCCTGGGCCCCTCTCCTGGAATGTGTCTATGTGCTCTGGGCCTTCCTCATCTGCAGGTGGGTTCCCTCCCCTGTGGTCTGAGGAATGTTAATCAGCCTCTTCCTTCATCCTCTGAATGTTAATCCAGCAAGTGTCCTCTGACTAAGGAATGTGCTCCTCCTGGATGTGTCCGGGGACAGTGGGATTTTTTTCAATTTTAAGTTCAAACCAAGACCCGAAAGTCTTACACAATCAGGAGGAAAACAGAAGTTAAATTTATGGTTTGGCTCGAAGCACTAGCCAATTACGTTTAAGGGCAACAAAATTCTGTACTAGTCCCCCAATCAGATGTGTGCCAGGCTAGATACCCCCTTCTTGCCTCTATAAATGCTTGCCTGAAACTGGGCTTAGAACTGCACCCTTCCATTCTGCTGTGTCAGAGACAGTGGTATGGCCCAAGATCGAGCTTGTAAATAGAGACCCTAGTGCAATTGCACGGGAATCATCTACTTGACGTTTTTTTGGGGATTCACGATAGCTTCCTGACCCAACAAAAGCATCTTTAGGAAGACAGTATTTACTGAGCTCATCGTCTGAGAGTGCTGTCCACCATGATGGGGAAGGTGTGGTGGCAAGGCCAACTCTAGCTGTGGCAGCAGGATTGTAAATCATGGTCACACCTCATCCACAGTCAGGAAGCAGAGACAGCTGAATGCTGCTGCTGAGTTTGCTACCTTCATTTTTCCTTTCTATTCTGGTCAGGGCAGGTTTTTTTCCTCCTCGGTTAATACTCTCTGAAACCATTCTGCTAGGTAATTCTAAACCCAGTCAAGTGGACAGTGAAATTGGACCATTTCAGACAGGACCCCATGGGAGCCACTGATTGGAGGCTGGGTAGAGGAATGGAGTTGGGGGTCTAGTGGAATGTGGAAGCACATGCCTGAAATCCTGGCACTTGGGAGGGAAAAGCAGGAGAATCAGTTCAAGGTTATCCTCATCATATGGCAAGTTGAGACCAGCCTGGTGACATGAGATTCT
The DNA here is from genome assembly GCA_030674055.1 of Rhabdomys pumilio. Classification (NCBI taxonomy): domain Eukaryota; kingdom Metazoa; phylum Chordata; class Mammalia; order Rodentia; family Muridae; genus Rhabdomys; species Rhabdomys pumilio. The sequence continues at coordinate 8,005,703 of JANHMN010000011.1, forward strand.
GTCCCCCAAAATAAAACAGACAATAGGGTTCTAATTGTAGTCTACAGCAACCCAAGGCAAGTGAAGTCCGGAACTGCTTACTCTTCTATATTACAGTTCATCATCCAAGGATGTCTGGACAGGAACTCAAATAGGGCAGAAACTAGAAGAAGGAGCTGATGCAGAGGCCATGGAACAGTGGTACTTACTGGCTTGCTCCTCATGGCTTGCTCAGCCTGTTTTTTTATAGAACATAGGACCACCACCCCAGAGGTATTCTCATTCACAATAGGCTGGGCCTTACCTTACCAATCACTAATTAAGAAAGTACCCTAGTGGCTGGATAGTAAGCAAAATAAACCCTTTCCTCTCCAAGTTGTTTTTGGTCATGGTGTTTCCTCACTGCAACAGAAACCCTAAGACACTAGCAGATATCTACAGACCATTCAACTAAAGGCTAAATAATACACATTCTCCTCAGCAGCACATGGAATTTTCTCCAAAAGTAATCATGTATTAGAATACAAGGCAAGTTTCAGCAAACATAGAAAAAAACTAAAATAACATCCTGCACCCTATTGAACCACAGTGGAATAAAGGTAGGTATCAATAGCAATAGAAATTACAGAAAGTAACAGACTCGTGAAGAGGAAACAACACGCCACCAAATGACATCTGGGTCAAGGAAGGAGATGAAAAGGAAATTTAAAAATTCTTAGAATTGAATGAATATGAAAACAACATAACAAAATCTATGAAACACAATGAAGGAAGTCCTAAGAGGAAGATTTTCACTGAAACAATTAATAGCTTAATAGTGTACCTGAAGGCTTTGGATAAACAGGAAGAAACAACAGTAAATGGGAAGAGATAACCAATTCAGGAATGAAATTCATGATTTAAAAATTTAAAAATACAAATAATCAAGGAGACAAAAGTTCTTTGAGAATATTAACAAGACTGTCAATTTTTTTTAAGGATTTATTTATTTATTTTATGTGAGTACACTGTTGCTGTCCTCAGACTCACCAGAAGAGGGCATCGGATCCCATTACAGATGGTTGTGAGCCACCATGTGGTTGCTGGGAATTGAACTCAATACCTCTGGCAGAGCAGTCAGTGCTCTTAACCACCGAGCCATCTCTCCAGCTCAGACTGTCAATTCTTTACCTTAATTATCAAAAGAAAGAGAAAGAAGATCCAAATTAATAAAATTAGAACTGAAAAGGAGATATTTTTAATAGGCACCAAGAAAATTCAGAGAATTGTAAAAATGTGCTTTAAAAATTTATATACTATAATTGGATACAAATAATATGATTAGAGAAATGGAAAAGGGGGGCTTCTAGGGAGGAAGTGGGAAACGAGACTTTTATGGAAGAAGGATAGAGATAAATACAGAAGGATGGAGGTGGATATAATAATAATAAGGATGTGTGAAAAAGCCATAAGTACTCATACTATTAACTCTGTGAAAACTTATAATAGATATAATTCTCTCTCTCTCTATATATATATGTATATTATATATACATATATGAATATATATAATATAATATATATATGTATATAATATATATCTATATCTATATATATATGTATGTATATATAATTTGAATGAATATCTCTCATTTGGGATGACAATGTCCTTCCAAGAACTAAAGACTATCTAATTAAAAAACACCAATACCAGACATTAGAAGTCCTTTTGAGTTGTTGATCAGAGTTTTTCAAGGAACTCCCAAAAATACAGACTATTACTACTGTCTTTTGTTGCCTCCCAAAGGTAGAAGTTGTTATTGCTGAGGACATCATGCACTTCAGAAAAAGAGCCCAGAGACCCCTTCACTGGACCTGAACACCACCTCCCTGAGGACTAGCTTTCACGGTAACTGAAGGTTGCCATGCAAACTTCCAAAGGAAGGGAGCAAACTATAGTCATACCCAGATGAGCCATGACAATGACCAGCTAGGCACAATACCCTAAGTGTACAGTAGTGGCACACATACCTTGGTAATAACCAACAGTTCTCTAATTGGTCTTAAGAGCCACTCATCAAGAGGGAACCCATTCCTGGTACTGGGAACCTAGCCAATTACTCAGTGCTAGCAAAGTCATTGATCTTGGAGGAGAACCTACAGCTACCACTTTATTAAGCCAGAACAATCCCTAACAACATTCTAAACATTTATCCTTATATCCACAGATAAGTGTAGTCTTCAGTCTCATCAAGGAAACTTCTTTTTGCAACAGATGGAAACCATTACAGAAAAGTGAAACCAGTCCCAATGGATACGTTTACAAAGCATTCCCAAACCTAAGGTTCAGGGAACATTGTGGAAGAGGGGGTGGAAAGATTCTAAGAACCAAAAGATCAAAGAGTTTGCTCTGAGAATGTCTCCTACTGACGTCAGAAGCTATGCCCAGAAAGTCTCACCAACATGACTGCCTAAACAAGAGCTGAACAAGGAGGACACCAACAGACATTGTTGTGGTCTAGGAGTTGCTCCACAAGCCATACCAACACCAATTTCAGTCAGACAGGGATGGTTTATTGAACTCGCATCCTAGTACTGGTCAGACCAAGGATGTAGTTCAGTTCCAGGGCTGAAACTGTGACATCAAATATTTCTCAGAGCTGTCTTATTATTGGAAAACCCAGGTTCAAAAGTTTACATGGAAAAAAGGGGAGCAGTATTACATTTTGGCTTATTAGATAAAGCATTATCAACTCACATTTAAGCTGACTGGTCCTGAGTGAGGTAAGAGGGATGGTGGAAAGATGGTGAACAGGGGAATTTCTGAATACTGAGATAGCAGAGCATGAGTATTATAATCATAACTTTTGCCTTATTAGTAGCATTCTTCAGTGTCAGCCACAAAAACCGCAGTGAGTTCATAAGCAGATGCAGGAAGTGCTGCTTGGTGGTCAGCTCTGACTCAGGCCATAACAGTTCAAACTGACCTTTAACTTGATGGGTGTTTTTTTTTTTGTTTTTTTGTTTTTTGTTTTTTGTTTTTTGTTTTCTTTTTTTTTGCCAGTCAGTCTTGTACTTTATTGTCATTGTCGTCTCAGGCCTTGACTGCATCCTTGCACAGTGGGTATAGCCACTCCTTCCGCTGCTGCTTCTTGGTCTTCAGTTTCTCTTCGTGCTTGGTGAGCCGGTGTCACATGGCTCTAATCTTCTTGGGTCGCAGGTCCAGGGGCTTGTACTTCTTGCCCTTGTAGAATTTCCTGAGGTTTTCTTTTTGAGTCTGGTTAATGACAGTGAGGACACGGGCGATAGATTTGCGTACGACTCGTATCTTGGAGAGCTTGGATGTGGCGCCACCTGTCACTTTGGCGACGAGAAGCTGGGAGAGTTCCACCTTCAGATCGTCCAGCTGTTTCAACAGCTCCTCCTTCTTCTTGCCGCGCAGGTCCCGAGCCTTCATCTTGGCCGTTGCTGCGTTATTGAGGCCGCCTGGTTCAAGAGCAACTTGATGGGTCTTACTTAAAGCTTTTTGGAATTTCTTCCTTCCTTCCTTCCTTCCTCCCTTCCTTCCTTCCTTCCTTCCTTTCTTTCTTTCTTTTTTTCAAGATTTATTTATTTTATGTATGTGAGTACACTGTCACACTCTTTAGACACACCAGAAGAGGGCATTTGGTTTCATTACAGATAGTTGTGAGCCACCATGTGGTAGCTAGGAATTGAACTCAGGACCTCTGGAAGAGCCATCCCTCCAGCCCCTGGGATTTCTTAAGATTAACAAACTTCATACAGAACAGAAGAGAACATGATATGTGATAACATGACCTTGCTCTGAAACAAGTTATTTTTCTGCGTCAGTGACTGGCAGGTATGGAACAAAATGGCTACAGCTATGCTGGGATGGGGGTGGAAGGCGTCAGACCACAATAGATATGTCAAAGTGGATGGGAGAAGGCTAATGCGACCTTGATATACATATATGCATGTAATAACAATAAATGAAAAAAAGGCCATGAATTTGAAAGAAAGCAAGTGTCTTAGTTGGAATTTCCATTGCTGTGAAGAAACACCATGACCAAGGCAACTCTTATAAAGGACAACATTTAATTGGGGCTGGCTTACAGGTTCAGATGTTCAGTCCATTATCATCATGCTGGCAAGCATGGCAGTGTCCATAGCACTAGAAGAGCTAAGAGCTCTATGTTTTGTTCTAAAGGCAAACAGAAGATGACTGGTTTCCAGGAAGCTAGGAAGAGGGTCTCAGATCCCACCCCCACAGTAATACAATTCCTCCAACAAGGCCACACTTTTTCCAACAAGGCCATATCTCTTAATAGTTCCACTTCCTGGGACAAACAATTACAGTAAGAAAGGTGTGTATGGGAGGCCTTGGAGGGAGGAAACAAATGAAAGAAATAATGTAATTATAATCTCAACAAAACAAAACAAATCCTCTTTCTACTAAGCTAGAGAATTTAAAAGAAGTCAATGGATTTCTAGATATGATCTATCAAAGTTTAACCATGATGAAGCAACTAATTTAAATACACACTTAACAACCAATGGGATAGGAGAAGTAACAAAAACAAAAACAAAAAAACTGAACAACAACAACAACAACAACAACAACAACAAAAACCAAAACAACCCCCCCCCCAGGGCCTGATGGATTTAGCACAAAATCTCATCAGATTTTCAAGGAACTAACATCAATACTCCTTAAATTAGTATCTAAAATAAAAAGAGAAGAGTACTTCTAAATTATTTTTATAAATTCAGTATTATTTTAACACCAAAACCAGATAAAACTAAACAAGAACAAAAAGAGTAGTAAAGGCAAATAAATCTCTCAGATGAACAAAGAGGCAAAAACATGCAATAAAACATTTGAAAACTGAAAACATCAACAAGATCATTCACTTCTATGAAGAACTATCTCAGAAATGGTTCAAAACACATAAGTCAATAAATATAAGTTATCACATGAATAGACTCAAAGACAGAAACCACATGATCATTTAGTTAACTATAGGAAGGGCCTGTGACAAAAGACCCTTTATGAGAAAAGTCTTGGAGATTTTTAGGGATACAGGGCACATACTTTAATATAATAAAAGTATTACACAGCAAGCCCACAGCAACCTCGTGCTAAGTGCAGAAAAAGTCAAAGCATTTCTACTAAAATCAGGGACAAGATAAGGATGTCTACATTCTCCACTCCTGTTCAGTGTAGTGCATGAAGTCTTATTTAGCTGAAACAATAAAGAGAGAGAGAGGGAAAAAAGGAGGGAGAAGAACAAATACAAAAGGAGAGCCTGTAGTAGTCAAAGTGCCCACGTTTGCAGATGATTCCATTCTATACATAAAGGACCTAAAGACCCCACCAGAAATCTCCTACAGCTGATAAGCACTTTTCACAAAGTATCAGGATATAAAATCAACTCACAAAAATCAATGCCTTCTTTTTATCTCAACAAAAAACCAATTGAGAAAGAGCTCAAGGAAGCAATGCTGTTAGCCATTACCTCAAAAAAAAAAAAAAAAAAAAACTGGGATAAATTTAACCAAGGGAGTGAAAAACCCATACAATGAAAGCTTTAAGACACCAAAGAAAGAGATCAAAGAAGATATCAAAATATGGAGAGAACATCTGTACCCTTGGATCCATCTGATGAACACTTTGAAAATGGCTATCACACCAAAAGCAACTTATATATTCAGTGCAACCTCTCTCAAAATCCTAACACAATTCTTCACACAAGTTGAAGAAGAAAAACAAACAACCGAACTTAAGTTTTGAATGAAAATGCAAAAGAACGAGGATAGATGTGGTGGTTTGAATAGGATTGGCCCAGGGAGTGGCACTATGAGGAGGTGTGGCCTTGTTGGAGTAGGTGTGGCCCCATTGGAGGAAGTGTGTCATTGTGGGGGTGGGCTTTGAGACCTTCCTCCTTGCAACCTGGAAATAGTTTGCTTCTGGTTTCCTTTGGATGAAGAGGTAGAACTCTCAGCTCCTCCAGCACCACGCCTACCTGCATGCTGACACACTTCCTGTCATGATAGAAATAGACTGAACATCTGAACCTCTAAGCCAGAGCCAATTAAATGTTGTCCTTTGTAAGAGTTGCCTTGGTCATGGTGTCTCATCCCAGCAATGGAAACCCTAACTAGCAAAATAGGCAAAACAATCCCGGCCAATACAAGAATGATTGGCAGTATCACCATGTTTGATTTTAATTTAGTAATAACACCAGCATGGTACTGCGTACAATAGACACATTGACCAGTGGAATAGAATTGAGAACCCAGACATATTTAAATCTGAGTTATAGATATACTATGCTCTTACAGTCACTTGATTTTTGATAAAGTAAAAACAAAACAACACAAACTGGAGAAAAGATAGCATCCTCAACAAATGGGGCTGGATGTAGAACAATGAAACTAGATCTCTACCTCTCACCTTGCACAAACTCAGCTCCAGATGAATCAAAGACCTCAGCATAAGACCGGAAACCCCAAGTCTGACAGAGAAGAATGTATAGAATCAATTCAACTTACAGGGGTAGAAAAGGACTTTCAGAGCAGGATCCCAGTAAGGCAGGGATTAATACTGACAGCAGAAAAGGAACTTCATTAAACTAAAATGCTTCTCTACAGCAAAGGATACCATCATTTGAATGTTAAAGTAGCTTAGAGAGTGGAAGAAATCTTTATCAGCTATATCTGTCAGAGGTTTGGCATTTAGAATATACAAAGAATTAGAAAAACTAAACACCAAGAAAACAAATTACCCAATTTAAAATCAGGACTTAATGGAATTAAACAGAGAATTCTCAAAAAAAAAAAAAAATTACAAATGGCTGTGAAACATTTTTTTTTTTTTAATGTTCAGCATCTTTAGTCATCAGGAAAATGCAAATTAAATCTACTTTGAGACTTCACCTTAACCCAGTCAGAATGGTTAAGTTTAAAAATGACAACTAATGCCAAGGAATGCTGGCATGCATATGGGGAAAGGGGAACACTTAATCACTGTTAGGGGGAGTGCAAGCTGGTGCAGCCACTATGGAAATCAGTGTAGAGTTTCCTCGGAAAGCTATAAATAGATCTACCATATGATTCACTATCTATATGTCAGTTCTGGGCATGTTCCCAAAGGATTCTATATCCTTACAGAGCTGTTTCTTCATCTGTGTTCATTAATTCTACATTCACAATAGCTAGGAAACAAAATCAGCTTAGATGTCCATCAATGGATGAGTGGATAATAAAAATATAGCTTGAATACACACTGAAATCTTATTTAGCTGTAAAGAAATTATGAACATTGCAGGCAAATGGATGGAGTCGGAGTGATCATTTAAAATGAGGTAGCCTAGGCCCCAAATGACCACACCGTATGTTCTCTTTTGTATATGGACGCTAGTTTTTGTTTTTTGGGGTTTTCATTTATTTTTCTTTTATGTGTGTGGGTCTTTTTTTCCATGTATCACATACAGTACCCTCAGAGTCCAGAAGAAGTTGTCAGATCCCCTAGAACTGGAGTTGCAGATAGTTGCTAACTGCCATGTGGGTGCTAAGACTTGAACCCTAATCTTTTAAAAGAGCAGTCTGTGCTCATAACTGCTGAGCCATCTCTCTACCGCAGATGCTAGTTTTCAAACACTCTGGATGTGTGTGTTAAATTGGAGTATCTATATACGGCAACAAAGTACTAAGGGGCCAAAGGGGAATGGGGAGAGAATGAAGGTAGAATGCAAAGGGAAAGAGGAGTAACAGAACAGAAGTGTGGATGGGGTGGGGTTGCAGGGAGAGGAGGGATGAAGACCCAGCACTCAAGACCTGCTGCATGAGATTTTAGCCACTTTACTTTATGCTCATGGAGGGTTTCACTTCCAGACACCTGTCCAGGGAATTTTTGGATCTGCAAATGAAAGACATACACACACATTAGCTTATTTTTAATATGCTGTGTAGCTCAATGGTTGGGCACTTCTAGTCCTCTGCTTGCTACCCTAGGCCCAATTGGGTAAGTTGCCACATGGCTGATTGGTTTTATCTCCTGCAGCCCCTACGTCCATTTGTATCCCACCACTTCATATCGATTCCTCCTTCTCCTCCCCACTGTGTCCTAGCCCACAATAATCTAAGGGTCCTGCCCCATCTCTCTTTGCCCAACCATTGACCTCTGACATCTTTACTGATTGCTCAAAACTGAACTGATTTTGAACTGATTGCTCAAAAATCAGTTGGGGACAAAGACCTTAGCATTTAGACATGCAGATTCCTGATTGAATCAAAGCATTAGAACCAATCTCCAACAAAGACCTTTAAAAATGCCATATGGGAAGCCACTACTACAGAAGGTTCTTTAAATAAATACATATACACACATATGCATATACATATACAAAATGGATTTAAGTAGGGTTAAATATAGGAGCCCCCTATAATGGGGGACAGTGCCTCCTATAGATACCATAGGCTATCAAAAAAAAATCCATCTGTGAACCCTGTGACTTACAATAACCACAAGCTTACCAATATACACTCACTGGTGCACTAGTGGCACCATGTTGTGGGAATAACCAACCACTCTCTTATTGGATTTAAAGTTCTCCCTACAAGACAAAACTGATGCCTAGTCCCCTTAACTGGGCCGAAACTACATGGCTAGCTAGATCATAGGCATCATGGGAGAACTCAACACTTTCATTCTATTAAATAGATTATTAAATAGTAAAAATTATATATGTTCTTATCTTTATACGGTAGATTAGTGCATTTTGCCATTCAGATTAGTGAAGCTTCTTTTTGCAGTAGACCAAAATTAATATAGAGAGCCACAAATATTAAAATGCAGAGAACAAGAAACTGTGGGACATTTATATCACAATGCCCTTCCCTCTAAGGCTCAGAAATCACTGTGGAGGAGGAAGAGTAACGATTTTAAGAGCCAAAAAGAATAGAGGCCTGTATTATAACAGTATTTTATGAATATGACAGGGCCCTTGTACACATGAACTGTGCATCTGGAACTGTGAACACAAGACCTGCACAAATCAGCTAAAATTCCAGCATGGATCAGAGAGAGGCTCATGAAGTCCCACCTCTAGATGAGAAACGGTTAACAATTGATAGCTTCTGGGAGAGTCCATTTTCCTTAGGGATGTAGGCCATCCTTTACCAGTTGGTCCCATACCATCTACATACAGGCTACCCTTGATTGCCTCAGTTTGTTAAAAATAACACAACAAACAAAGAAAAACCCACTTGAACTTGGAAGGAGAAAGTGGTAGGAGGAATAGAGGAAGGATTTAAAGGGAGAAAATGGGTGAGGGATTTGATCAAAATGCATTATATATGCATATATGAAATTCTCAAGAACTAACCTCCCTAAAATAAATAAATAAATAAATAAATAAATAAACAACTAAAAAATAAACAAAACACAAGGTTCCCCCGAATCTGCATCATTAGGGAAGTTTTTAGACATGCAAATTTTCAGAATCTCCACCAGAGCTCCTGAATCCCACATTCTCAGGTGCACTCCAGTGACCACCATCAGTGAGATACACACTATGGGTCAAGATCTAAAGCCGAGTGCTGTGGTGGCTCAAAGAAGCAGCTATAGTGTCTGGACAGGGACGAGGAAAGTCCTAAGAAATGGGCATGCCTTTGTAAGGATTTGGAAATTAAGTAAATGGATTGAAGTGAACATATGTTCATAAATAATATTTCAATTCCAATGACGAATTTTGAAAATTCTTTATGCAGGCAAGTTGATTGTTTCTTTTACTCACTTTCCATTCAATTTATGGTCCATGAATCTATGAACATACTTGTTTAGTTTTTGTTTTTCTTTTTCATAACAAGGTTTTTCTGTATAGACCAGGCTGGCCTCAAACTGAGAGATCCTTCTGCCTCTGTCTCCCGAGTGCTAGAATTAAAGGTGTGCACCATCACACTCCACTAATATACTTGTTTGTAACTAACAAAGATAAAATTTTTCTACTTTGCTTTGTCTTGGTTTTTTGTAGTCCTTGTTGGCCTGGAATTTTTTATGTAGACCAGGATGGCCTCAGACTCACAGAGATCCTCCTGCCTCTGCCTCCTGAGTGCAGAGATCAAAGATATATGCCACTGTGCCCAGCTATTACATAAACTTTTTAAACACTTAGAATAAAATTTAAAAAATTTATCTAGGAAAACTTTGAAGTTATCTGTGGATTTATTATCTTACCTCATAATTACTATCATTGCCTTCTAGTCTTTTTCTTATAGAAATCATTTATATAATTGATATAGCAGTAGACATATATTATACATATAGACTTATGCTAGTACAAGCATCCTCCATTTTTGAGCAGTATTTGTATGCTGAGTCCTGCTTGGCCATGTGGAAGGGTTGGTATAATATGGTTTCCTGCTCTTGGAACAGAGCCAGCAGGGCATGGCCTCCTCAGGTGTTGACAACTGCTAGGCATAAGGCTTGTTTGTATATTTCACTTTATGTTCCTCCCTCAGGGAAATGTCCTCTTTGCCAAAGTTAGTAATTCCATGATAAGCAGAGACAGCATGAGTCAGGGAGGTGAGATGTTTCTAAAGTCCTTATCAAAAATGGTAAATGCTGTGACCTTCAAGATGGCCCTTGAGGCTGTAGGAAAGAACTCTGAAAACATGAGTTCAGAAATTTATAATTTCTTAACTATACAAAATAAAAGGATGCAATATAAATTATATGAGAGGCTTCAAGAACCTAAAAAACAAGCAAACAAGCAAACACAGAGGCAGCTGCACTATGAACCAGCTTTTCAGAAAGATACAAAATCAGGCAGATTCCTGAGTTCAAGGTCAGCCTGGGACAGAGTGAATTTAGGTCCAGGTATAGTTAGAATGGAATTTAGGTCCAGGTATAGTTAGAATGGTAATCTCAAGACAGGATCCCACCTAGATAGTTTATTATTTGTGCTTACAGAGGCAGGCAGATCTCTGAATTCATTTGCAATGTTTACAGAAACAAAAAAACAAAACAGTACTTACTGTCTTTTTCCTAAGAGTCAAGGGGCTAAGGTCATGGAATGCTGGTTTGTGGGATGGTCAAGAGGGAATCTAAAATAAATGACTGAATTGATATGTAAATAAAAGACTGGGCCTGCATGAGATGAGGTAGCAGAGAGTGAGTGATAACAATTACGTTTTAGAATTTTTTCTAACAGGATTTCTAATCTTGGTTGGAAAATCCACAGAGAGCAAACAGAGCTCTTTTAGAATTTTTCATAGGTCTTTTAGAATTTTTTCTGACCTTGGTCAGAAATCCCAATAATTACTTAGAGAACTGCTTGGAGAGTGAACACAGTTCGTTTTGTTTAGATTTTTTTTTTTTTTCTAGAAAATTCAAGATTTTTTTCTAGCCTTTTCTGACTTTGGTAGGAAAACTCATGAGCTATCCAGAGAACTTTTAAAATTTTTTTCTAGCATGAGAGAACTGTCTCTAGCAGAGAGCTGTCTCGAGCAAAAAGCTATCTCAAGCAGACTGTAGAAACCAAGAGCTATCTACAGAGAGCTGTCTAGGAAGCCATCTTGAGCAGTCTACAAAGCTGTCAGCTTGCACCCCATCTTTTGACTTCGAGGCATTCTTTTTGCCACTTTCAAACACCCCTTCTCTCAGAAACTCTCTCCAAGCCAAGGTGGTGCTTGGCATTTGGAGCTATAGTTTTCATTATGTACAGGAGGCTAGCCAATAAATTCACCATGGTGTATTTAGCCAGGGTCTTATCATTGACTGCTTCTGTTTCTTACTTCTGCAGGGATAAACATCTTTGTATGTGAGCTGCTTTCCCCTTGTTTTGAGTTAAACTTTTAGCATAGTTTTCCAGGAGTGGAATTTCAGGGTCATAGGATACAAACTGGTTTATAGTTCTCAATACATTTTGCCAAATTCCTTCCAAAAAGTTTTGTACCAGTTTATATTGCCACCAGCAATGTCTGAGGCTGCCAGCTCTTTCACACCCTCAGCAATTTTAGGGATTTTAATTAAAAGTTTTGCCAGTTTAATAAGCATAGATTTTTACCTCGTTTAAATTTGCATTTTTATTACTTTACCTAATATTGCCCAGTATTTTTTCCCATGTAGCTTTAAAGTTCTCAATAATCCTTGAGATTTAAGGGTTGCCAAGCCCTTTTAGTATAGGGATTTGATGAATGACTGTAAGGACAGAGACGTCCACTGTAGAGACCACCACAAGGAGGCTGTGCAACAGGCTCTGGGGGAGGGGCTCAGTCAAAGTCTTTTAGGCACAGACTTATTGTTTTTAGTTTCCTACCTCTCTCCCCTCCTCACCCCTCCCTATCCCTACCTCCCACCCCCACCAGTAAACAGCACTATCAGGTTTCTGATTTAAGACAAACCCCTGAACCCGGGATTGTTGTTGATACCTCTCTGCCCTTTACTACCTATATCTAACCTGTAGCCAACCCCTCAATTTCTCCTGAAATTCCTCTGCTCTTCTACTATCCAAGTACAAGCCACACCCTGTCCTGGAAGTTGATAGCCGAACCTCCTTTTGGATCTGGTTTACTTCTAAATCATGCTTCAAGTTCCTGGCTGACCTACTGATTTAAGGTCTAAATATAAATCAACTTTTTTTTTTTTTTTTAACAATTGCTTTGCTCTCTAGATGTAGTTCCCAACTCCCAAGTCCATTCTGCAAATCCTTTATCCTTTGGATCCTACTGTGGTTTTGTTGTTGTTGTTGTTTTTCACAAGTAACAAGATTTATTGAATATCTTCTTTTTTAATTGGATATTTTATTTATTTACATTTCAGATGTCATCCCCTTTCCCCATTTCCCCTCCCTAGAAACCCCCTATCCCATCTCCCCTCCTCCTTTTTGCTTTTATGTCATTTTAATTACATGCAAGTATTAAGGTCAGTTCTAAGTTGAGGAACTAGCAATACAATAGGTGCAAATAGTCAAGAAACAAGCAAGACAATAAACACTGATAGTCAAAGAACAAACAAGGCAATAAATAAAGTTCTGTGAACACTCCCATGATCACTGTTTCTAAGGGCTTATCAAGATGACCACAATATCTGAGCCTACTTCTCTGTCCTAGCCCAAAGTCATGCTCATGTCTGAAGCCTACTTCTTTGTTCTAGCCTAAGATTTAGATTCCTGTCTGAAATTACTTCTTTGTTTTAGCCTAATGTCAAATTCCTACCTGAAGCCCATTTCCTTGTCCTTGGCCAATGTCATATTCCTGCCAAGCAGCCCATTTTCTTGTCCTTGGCCCATGTCAAGATTCTTGCCAAGCAGCCCCAAAAGCTCTCTGCTTCTCCTCCTTTTTTGTTTCATTAACAAGACTGAGCCTGTCTTAGGTTGTTCGGACAAGAATCCCTTCCTTACCCATTGTGGAATATGCATTATCAAAGGCAATGCACATCTGTCTTAGGTTGGTAAGGCTCTGTGCAGAATCTTACCCATCCTTGGCTTGCCAGCCTGTTAATTTAATAACTCTATCTGGGGGTCCATTTTCAGTTTCAAGCCATGTACTTTGGCTGCCAACATGTTGATGTTGTTAAAGACAAGCTTTGACATGATGGGCAGGAATAAAAGTATTCCCAGGACAAAGGGGCTAGCAAGATCAAGCTACACAATGCCATTCTTGAAGCTTAACCAAAACAGAAATACTGACCTCAGGCCCTGGGTAATTTTATCAGCAGTATCTGCCACATCAACACTCAGCAGAGCAGCATTCTTTAAATTCATAAGCTCACTATGCAAAGTTAAAACACCCAGAGAGGTGTTAGACTTATGCCAAATACACTGCAAGTGTCTTTAAACTCTTTTATAATTATAACCCACTGTGCTCTTAAAGATTTATTTATTATTTTTTATAGTGTATTCGGCCTGCATTTATGTCTGTGAATGTGTACTTGCTTGGTGCCCACAGAGGCCAGAAGAAGGTGTCAGATTCCCTGAGACTGGAGTTACAGGTTTTGTGCCACCATGTGGGTGCTGGGAATCCAACCTGGTTCCTCTGGAAGAAGGGTCGGTGCTCTAAACCACTGAGTCATCCTCCAGCCTGCTCTGCCTGGCTTCTATCTGAGTGGCACAGTGCCAGGAGACTTTTCCCAAAACTTTGAACTTCATAGCCACATTTTCAAAATTGTTGACTGAGACTAAGGTTAACTGATGGGAAATAGTATCTGCTTCTATGAGTGACCTCACTAACATGCCTTGCTCTGTCTCAAGGGTGCTATTTTGCTTAGCTCTGGCTTGGTTTCTGAAGTATTTATTGGTACACAATGGGCAGGCAAGTATGAAAATAGGAAGTAGCATTTAGAAACTGACATAGCAACTGGATAAATAGTTTTCTGCTTAGGATCTAATAAATAACTGGGTTTTATTTTGGGTCTTAAAATTTCATATCTGCTTTTGAATGGCACAGAATAATGACAGGGCTTGAAATCGATGGGTAGCTGTGCTTGTGGAAGCCAGAGGACAACAGCAGATAGTGTTCCTCTGTTGGCATTGTCTACATGTAATCTAGGCTGGTGAGCCACACAAGTCTTCCTATCTCTGCTTCCCCAGCTCTGGAGTTACAAATGTGCGCCTCCATACCTGTTGTTTTTACTTTATGTAGGTACTGGGGATTAAACTCATGTCCTCATGCTTAAAGGCAGACACTTTACCAACTATGCTATTGCTTTGGTCCCAATTTTTTCAGTGGAGAGAAATGCCAAACATTGATTTTGTTGTTGTTGTTATTGGTTTGGTTTGGGTTTTGAAGACAAGGTTTCTCTATGTAGTCCTGGCTGTTCTGGAACTCTCTAGGTAGATCAGGCTCAAGCTCACAGATCCTCCCACCTCTCCCTCCCAAATTCTGGAATTAAAGGCATGTACCACCGCTGCCCTGTACATTGAATTATTTTTGATGAATTTGGTGTTTTACCCCTGACTGGCTGTGTGACTAAGGATGGATTTTTTTTTTTTTACTTGTTTGGATCCTGTGCTTTGTACTGAGGGCCAGAATTGTGCTTCCAGACTCCCTAAAGTGCCATGGGCTACAGAGCAGAATCTAGTGGGACTTCCAGGAGTTTCCCACCACCAACCAGATGAGCTCTTCTTTTGTGTTTAGAAATGGGTCTCTGTATAGGATTTTACTAGAAGAAAGATTTCACTATTATCAAATGACTGGAGAAACTTAGGCTTGCTTCCCTCTCTTCTCCCTCCTTCCTCCCTCCCCCTCCCCTTTTAAGAAAATTAAATATATTCTTTGACAATTTCATACATATTTGCAATGTATCTTGATTTTGTCCCCCACCCCAACTCCTCCTCCACCCTACAGGTGTCTTGTCTCTCTCACCTTGCTCTCCTCCTCCCCTCCTCTTCCAGTTAGTGCTCCCTGTGCAAGCATGGGCCACCAGTGACCACATCTTCAAAGGAAAATGACTTAATGACTTCCCCACCTCCCAGCAGCCTTTCTCTGCTAACTCTGTCTAGCATTGTGTTATGTAATAGCAGATATCTGACTCAGGCATAAAGCCAGGGGTGGGGTTGGATAATTTAATGTGTAGAAGACAAGCATGGTACATGAATAGCTACAAGCCCAATCGGAAGCAGGTAGCCTGTGGTGTATTAGGAAGTGCCCTGGTTTAGAGCTTCTGCCTGCTGCCACCATGTGCATGTGAGCCTGTTCATCAGCATATATAGTCTAGAAGCTAAGCATGCCTCAGGATTCTGTGGTTCTGAAATCTTTGGAATTTTTTTTAATGATGAATAAGTAGGACATGTGAAGTATCAGGCTAGTGGATCAATTGCCTCCACAGTTGCTTAGAGCTTTGTTTGGCACATGGTGAACAGAGAATGGACGTGAGCTGTCATCATCATCATCATTATTACCTAATAATAGTGCAGCCGACTTGGATCTGTCAATAATTACAATGGAGCTGTAACATAATTATACAATTTTGTGCCATTCAGATTTAATCCCTCTAAAAGCCATACCATAAAACTGGAACATTTGTGAGAATTATTGACAGCAGAAAAAAGATAAATAAACCTCAGATGAATTTGGGTCAAGTCCAAGATAGTCCTGTATTCCTCTCTCAAGCCTGCCGCTTCAGACTCAATTGCTCTCAGTGAAAGTGTGTGTGTGGCCAGCACCAGAAGATATCTGGATGCATTGTTTTATTTTGTGTCCCCCAAACAGTTCTATTCCAGTGGTTTGCAACACAGTTACAAACAGGTGTCTAGATCCGAGGCTTCTTTGTCATGCACATGACTGCTGTAGCTTTATGGTCTATTGGCTGTTGGCGGGCCAACTACCTTTGATAGAAATACGATTTATCATAGTCACAAAAATGAGTAGAGGGTAAAGAGGGGGTTGAGGGGAAAAGAATCTTAAGACTTTGTTCTTTTGTGCTGTTGGGAAGCAAACCCAGGGCCTTCAGTGTGCTAAATACACACACTACATTTGAGCTGCTGCTGAAGTCCCAAATAGGAACTTAAAGCAGATGGAAGAAAAAAAAATGGCTAAGAGAGATAATCATGAAGAGGAAGGGCTGATCAATAGTGATCATAGAATAAGGATCCTTGAGACCCCACAGGTTCCTTTGAAACTTGCTCTTGGGATGAAGAGATGGCTCAGAGTTGCTGTTTTCTGCAGAAGATTGGAGCTTGCTTTCTAGCTGGGCAGCTCGAAGGCTTGCATTTGCTCCAGCTTTGGGGGAATCTGATTCTCTTGGTTTGGCACATGTTATATAGTCCAGGCCTGGAACTCACACAGACATGCCTTCCTCTGCCTCATGAGTATTAGGATTCAAGGTGTGTGCCACTATGCATATATATGTATATATTTAAGATTTTTATTTTATTTCAATTATCTGTATGTGTAGGTATGGGAGAGAGTATGTGCATATAAGTGCAGGTATTTACAGAGGTCAGAGGTGCCAGAGTCCCTGGAGTTGGAGTTATGAGTGGCTGTAAACTACCCAGCTTGGATCTTCTGGAGAAGCAGTAGTACACTTGAGTGTCAAGCCATCTCTACTGCCCCTATACTATTTTTTATAGTTCCTAGAACAAACAGCTGTACAAATGATTGACAGGTGCATTTGGATTCAACCTCTTCCTACCCTCCTCTCTTTTTTGAGATAAGCTTTCTCTACATAGTCCTGGCTGTCCTGGAACTCATTTGTAGACAGGTTAGCCTTGAACTCACAGAGATCTGCCTGTCGCTGCCTCTTGAGTGCTGGGATCAAAAAGGTACACACCACCACACTCACACGGCCCCGAAATTATTTTTTTTAATGGTGTGTGTGTGTGTGTGCGTGTGTATCATAAGATAACTTTCAGGAATGGGAGAAATAGGGTCTCTCCTTTGAGTTTGTGTGTTTCAGAGATTGACTTTAGGCCCTCAATCAGGTTTAGAAATAAATTTTTAATTATTTGAAAATTTCATACAATGTGTTTTGGCTATATTCACTCCCGACTCTTTCCCTAACTTTTCCCAAATCTATCCTCATATTTCTAACCCACCAACTTTGTGTTCTCTTTCTTTCTTTCTTTCTTTCTTTCTTTCTTTCTTTTTTTCTCTTTCCTTTTTTCTTTAAAGTAACCCATTGTGCTGTCTATAGATGCCTTCAACCATCCACTGGGGCAAGGTCAATCTATGAGGAGCAACAATGTTAAAGAAAACTAACTCCCATCAGAAGCCAGCAACTGTCCACAGCTCCTCAATTAGAGGTGGGAGGTCAGGAACTCTTTCCCTTCTGAGCTAGAATGATTACTAGCTTGATCGCATATAGTGTGTAACTGCTGTAAATTCATTAGTGCAGAAACCCAAATTAACTCTGAAGAGGAGTCAACAATGGTGTGTCTTTGTTCTAGAAAACCTCCCTAGATGGTAATTCTGTGGCCTTCTCGGTAGTTCAGAATGCCACCTCTGCTCTTGGGTCAGAGATCCCATTCTGTAGAGTAGCTATCTGAGACTTGAGGTTTCAGCTCTTGGCTTTACAAGCTGTTGCTTGGAGTGACCTTCAAGATTGGGAAGTTATCTAACAAGACCTTAATTTTAAACATTTTATTGATTATTTGAATGTGTGCATGATGGGGACAGGCAGGTGTGCCACAACATGTGCAGAATCAGAGGACAACACTGCAGAGTTGATTCTTTCCTTCCACCTTTAACAACGATCAATCTCAGGCCACCAGGCATATACAGTAGGCATCTTTACTTGATAAGTCATATTGCTGATCTAAATAAAAGCAATTTAAAGCCAGGCATGGTGGTACAAGCCTTTAATCCCATAGCTTGAGATGCAGGGGCAGGTGGATCTCTGAGTTCAAGATCAACTTGGTGTACAGATAGCAAGTTTCAGGAAAGCTATGGCTGCACAGTGAGACCCTGATTCAAAAGATGTAAGAACAGCACCAGCAGCAACACACATACACCAAGTTTTAAATTCTTAATTGAAAGTAATAATTATGTTTATAATGTGTATGTGTATAGTGTGTGTGTGTGTGTGTGTGTGTGTGTGTGTGTGTGTGTGTGTGTGTTGTGGAGGCCAGAGAACAACTTGTAAGAATCCATTGTCTATTCTTTTTTTTCACTCTGTGGGTTCTGGGAATTGAACTCAGGTTGTCAGGCTTGGTCGTTAAATACTTTGAGCTCCTGAGCCATCTCACAAGAGAACATTTTTTTAGAGACAAAAATGTCTCGCTGAACTTAGAGCTGAGCTGAGCTGTAAGACTCAGAAATCCTGTCATTGCTTCTTCAGTGCTGGGATTACCATGGACCACCACACACACCTGGCTTCTTAAGTGGATGCCGGGATCTGAACTAAAGTTTTCTTACTTGTGTAGCAAGCATTTCCTTGATTGAGCTATCTCTGTAGCCTCAATGCTTTAATGTATACATTCATTGTGGAACAATGTAAACAACACAATTAACATACTTGACATCTTGTAAGGGTGGCTCTGATTCGTTGATGGGAACTCTGCATGTGAACACTGATGGTCCTGTTCCCCAATTGGTTCTTGATCAATCAATAAAGATGGTAGTGGCCAATGGCTGGGCAGAAGAGGTGGGCCTTCCAGTTTTCCCTCAGGTAGGCTAGCAGGCACAAGGAAGGAGGAAAGATTCACCTTGCTTCAGAGGAAGAAAGGGACACTAGACATGTGAGATCTAGGATGGAGTGGCCATGGGCCACTTCCCTGACTGGGCCTGGGGTAGCAGGCAGGAGATTAGAAATGCAATTAAGCTGAGGGCAGATTTAGAGGTATTGAGCTGAGAGTGAAAAGAAGGGTGTGATAGCTGAGGAAGGCTTAGAAGAGCCCAACCATTGAGCTAAAGCATACCAAAAACAAGCTATTGCATGTGTTTCTTTCATTCACAGATCTGAGGGCATCCAGGTGGGGCTGGTGGTGTCGTCTGCCTGGAGCCTAACATGTGGTGGTAGGAACTACACGTCACATCATCTCCTATTTTTGTGTGTGTGGCGAGAATATTTGATTTTTCTCTTACCAGCTTTGACATGTACTTAATAGTAAGCCGAGCATGGTAGTGTACATTTTTAATGTCTCTGGAAGCAGAAGCAGGCAGATATCTGTGAGTTCAAGGCCAGCCTGATGTACAGAGCAAGTTCCAGGACGGCTAGGACTACATAAAGAAACCTTGTCTCAAAAAACAAAACAAAACAAAACAAAACAAAACAAAACAAAACAAAACAAAACAAAACAAAACAAAAACGATATATAGTAACTAGGACTGGAGAGACCACTCAATCCTACTAAGTTTATGAGCACTTCTTGCTCTTCCAGAGGGTCCACATTCAATTCCTATCACCCACATTGGGTGGCTCACAATCACTTGTAACTCCAGCTCCATGGAAAACCTGATGCTCCTGTCTTCCACAGGCACCTGCGCTCATATGCATACACACACACACACACACACACACACACACACACACACACACACTAAAATAAAATAAAAATAATATGCATTTCAACTTTGCAACCTCCCCTTTCTGGGTAATAGATCTCAAAAGTGAATCGCTCCTATGTCAGAGATGGACACTTTGATCTTCCACTCCCTACCCGCCCTTGGTCGTTACTACATTCTTGCTTCTATGGGTTTAGCTTTTTGAGATTATAAATTAAGTGAAATCATTAAGTGTCTTCCTGTAACTGTTCGTTTCATTTTTTTTTTTCAGGGACCATTCTACAATTAGATACCACATCTTGAATATCAGATAGGAATTCTGAGTAGAGAGAGGAGGGGTAGATTTCCTTCCCCCACTCCCAGGGGGAACTGGGGACAGCTCCTGGCTGACCCTGTGGGGAGCCTGACAGCTGGAGAATAGGCCTTCTCTCTACTTGGGCTTTATTCAGTACTCAGGTCCTTTTAGGGGAGCCCCTTGGGGCCTGGGTGGGCAGCTGCTTTGCTTTGGTGCCACTTTCTGGGCAAAAGCTTCAGTGTTTGGATTTTTATTAGCCAATAAAGTTAAGAGGAAATGCTGGGGGGAAAAAAAATCCCAGCACACTGTTGTTACTCTTATGAATGAGTAACACAGCTCGCAACTAGACTATTAATGTCTAAATGGGTTTTCTGTGCTCCAAGCCAAAACACATTTCATAAAGTTACACAGATGGACCGCATCCCAGTTAATAAAAACAGTCGTGTGCAGCGGTTGCCTGGGCCAACCAGAGGGGTGCTGGCTGCCGGAAGGTTGCTACAGTTACCGTTCCAACTGTGATTTGATTTGACCTTTCAGAAACAAAAGATTTCATTAAATACTTGAATTTAAACATTATTACCTAATTCTAACTCCAAAAGTATATTCATTGTGCAAGTTATTGGAAATACATACATAGATTTGTTTTTTTGTTTTTTGTTTTTGTTTTTTGTTTTTAATGAATTACTTTAACTAATGATCTCCCAAGCAGGCCTCTAAGTCTCTATGACCAGAGGATGATTTTGAATTTCTGATCTTCCTACCTCTACTTATCAAGTTCTGGGGTCATAAGAGGTGCTATTCTGATTGAGGGATCAGGAAGATACTAGGAGCAAGAATTGTATTAACTGGCCCAGTGGTCTGTAATGGAACATGCCAACATGCCCAGTTTTTGTGGTACCCGGATCAAACCCAGGGCATTGTGGATTCAGCAAGCACCACCCCCAAATGAGCAACAGCCCATCCCAACTTTCAATTTCATAAAATCAACCACAATCACTTATTCTTATTTGTAAATAAAGATATTTCTTTTTCCCTCCTCGCCCCCACTCCTTTTTTGAGGCAGGGTCTCACTATATAGTTTTAGCTTGTCTAAAACTCTTTTTGTAGACAAGGCTGGCTTTGAACTCAGAGATCCACCTGCCTCTGCTTCCTGAGTGCTGAGATTAAAGGCGTGACAGCCCCAGGTCGATTTCTGTATATATATTTTAAATTTTGGAACTGAGGTAGAAAGATCCCTTGAGGCCAGCAATTCAAGAGCATCCTAGACAGCACAACATGACTCTATCTCAAAATAAAGAAATAAAGTCAAGAAACAAATAAATACCAGTGGAGCCGAGGCTGCGTCTTTGTCTGGCTCAGGACCAGTGACTATGTTTTTCCTTTTTTGTTTTGCCGTTTGAAACAGGAATGTCTACCTAATACTGCTTGCTCATCGTATTTTAAAAGCAGATCATTTATTTCCTGGTTTCACAGATCCCCCTATGGAAAAAGATTTTTGTCCAGGATATACTATGTCCCACGTCTCAGCCATCCTGATTTAGAGGATGAAGTTGAAAACTTTCTGAGTTGATATTTACGTGAGATTTTGAACTTGCAGTAGATATTAAAGTAGCTTAAAAGACCTTGGGATCGGGTGAGTGTGAATGTGTTCTGAGAGCAGGGGATTGTGGGAATTCTTGGGATCGGGTGAACGTGAATGTGTTCTGAGAGCAGGGGATTGTGGGAATTCCTGGGATCCAGTGAATGTGTTCTGAGAGCAGGGGGTTGTGGGAATTCTGCCTTTGTTTGTTTGTTTTGTTTTTGTTTTTTTGAGACAGATTTTCTTTGTGTAGCCTTGGCTGTCCTAGAACTCACTGTATAGACCAGATTGGCCTGGAACTAAGGGATCCCCTTGTCTCTGCCTCCTTGATGCTAGTATTAAAGGCACGTGCCACCACTGCCCTGCTTCTCCCTCTTCTAAATTACTCAATTCCAATTATTCATCTTGGGACTGGGAAATGACCACAGGATGAGTTCGGGGATCTACTGGACCTACTGTGAGCTGGGTTTCAGCCAAAACTCCATAATCACCTGACCTCAATAATCTGCAGCCCCATGTTTTAGCTGGAGGGCTACAATGCATCTTGGGGATCTCCCAGAGTCAGTGTCAATTCTGAACCAGTATCCAATAGACCCAAGAATATCTAACGGTTTCCTTCCCCCCAGCATACAGTCCCCCTTGTAAAAGGCTGTAGGTCCCTCTGGGGAAGGACTGGAGAAAGGCTAACAGCAAAAACATTTATCAAAGGCATTTATCAAAGTCCTTCCTCAGGAGGACTTGTCATTGCCTTAATTCAAGGGGTTCTGGGTCTGAAAACTGACTCAAGTCTGGGAATTGATTCCTTTTGCAAGAATCCAATATAGCTTTTATTTCATTTACCTGAGAACTTTTCTTATACAGATCAAACAAGAATGCAGTAGGCTTCTTATCTATTTCATGCCTAGAAACATCATATCAGCTGGTACCAAAGGGCTATATGAGTCATGCCACCATTAAAAATCACTTTGCCTCTGCTGACCATTACAGGTCAGGCCGTTTTGGACATTGCTTTGTCTGTTTCCCATTATAATAACTATGATCACCTTGTCTCTGGCGATTCAACACTGCCACCTGGCCCCTGCTACCTCAGGGCTCAATTAAACCCACTGCGTTTAATTCATCCAACTGAGCGGCAGCATCTCCACCCTAAGGCCTGGCAAGAACAAAACTCTTCAGGTGTGCTGGTGCCCCTCTCAGCAGTTTGTGTCTTTCAGGATTGGTGAAGGGCATGTCCTCTGGGCCTTCCCCTTGTGGAGGATTAGGTTTTACAAACCATACCCACTCTAACATTGCAATTTCCCTGAGCCTCAAAATCCCTCCAGCAACACTAAGACAAAGGATACTAGGCATCTTTTTAATAGGCCGTCTTTTGATGTTTTAGCCAACCATTCAAACAAACTTTCCATCACCTCTGTCTGTCTGTCTGTCTGTCTTTAACTGTACAAGCCTCCATGTTAAACCTAGAATCTCCACTGAGTGGGCCCCTGTCAATCAACTGAGCCTGATCCAGCTTTATGTTCCTCTCACTGTTATCTCACACCCTGAAAATCCATTCCCACACATAGTCCCCAGATTTCGGCTCAAATGAATTATAGCAAACTCATTACGCTTTTTAATGGCATGGTGCATCTCCTCATGAGCCACTCTTTCTATCACTGCTCTAAGAGCCTGTTTAGCCTTATAGGTCTAGCAGCAACTTGTTGGACCCTGAGGGACATCACTATTGTCTTACCTGGCATCTCCTTGAGGTGGAGAGACCACTTCCTCAGTCAAGATAAACCCCTGAGAACCCAGGGGTTCAAAGCTCTCAGCCTTATTAGGGTCCTTCCCCACACCTCCATTCTAAGTTATAGAATGCTCAATTAATACCCTTACTTTAACCACTGACACCCTGAGGCTGGGACTTGAATTTTTGCTGAAATTCAGCCAACCTTAAAATGAGGACTTCTGTTTGATTTTTTGCAGCTTGGGTTCTGTGGCTGTTGGAGAGGAGACTCTCTTCCAGGGCATACTCAGAAACCTTTAGAATGTTTGTGTACTTCAGTTTTATCACTGAAGTCATACTGTCCTTCTCTGTGTTATGGGATACTAGAAGTTGTTTAATTTTCTCATGAAGCTCATTCTTCTCCTTTGTCAGTTTATCCAGAGATGCTAGGAGCAGCCAACCAGCAGCATCATTTTCCTTATATTTCTACAAACTGTCAAAAGTTTGATATACAGAATCACAGAATCCCTTTCCTCTCATAATTGGTGAATCAGGGTAATCGAATGCACTGTTCTGATAAATTTGTAAAATAGTTCATACTATGGGTTTACACAACTCTATAAGCTTGTAGGAGAGGCTTTAATAATTATAGGTGTCAGCAGATTGGCAAGCCTACTTCAGATACTTAAATACTGAAGTATACTCAGATACTTCAGATACTTAAAAATAAAAGAAAAAGAAAACTCATCCTCTACTTCTGTTATTCCTACCCCACTCCCATTACCAAAATCTGCATTAGTTGGGGTTTTCTAGAGGAACAGACTGATAGACAAGCAAATATACATAAATATCTATCTAGATACATAAGGGGGATTTATTAAAGTGGCTTACAGGCTGTGGTCCAGTTAGTCTAACAATGGCTGTCTACCAGTGGAGAGTCCATTGTTGTTTAAGAATACAGTAGTTGTTCAGTTCACAAAATCACTTCATTATTAATAGATATTTTGACTAGGAGACATGTCTGCTCCTGGAAGTACCCCCTTCACAGTTCAAAGAAGATATTGAACATCATAAACTCCATACTCCATATAGAGTTGCTCCAATTGTGGCAAGGTAGCCACTGGGCAAGAGTTGCCCTAATTCATCTACAGACAAAAAAAAAAATAATAATAATGTCTAGGAAAGGACACACAATGCAGGATAGTTGACAGCTTAGCCCTGCCAAGATAGGGTAAGCTAGTCCTTCATAATTCCTGCTTCACTTAAGGTCTGTTAGATAGTTCTGGGCCAGAAGGCTGAAGACAGATGATCCAACGTTATAGGAATATTGAGGACTGTCCAGGCTGTCAGCTGTCTCTACAAATTATTTAAGTTTTAAAAGCTATGCTTTTATGCTTCCTATAGATTCAGGTAATGTTTAATTTGTTCTTGGATCTCAGAAGGGGTTGAAGACTAGTTATAGTCTCATAATCAAACTTAAGTTGTTTAGTATTAAGGAAGATGATCTAGATTTAAATAGAAGGTTTTCAGATGGCAATACAGATTAAAATAAAAACATAATTTAAGTATAGAATTGTGAATTCTTTAAGATGGGATCAATGTTAGAGTAATGTGCCTAAATTGACAAAATTGATGGACTGGACATCAACGGTGTATATCATACCTTATTGTTTACATAATTATTATATCTATGTATTCAATGTATGTCTAAAAGAAAAGGCCTTCTTAATGGACAAAAAGAGTAAAATGTTGTGGATTTGATCTAAAGCCTGTATTATGTTAATTGAGTCCCCAAAATTGCATGAAAATCTACACATAAAGTGCTGAGGGTCCCTGCCCCCAGTTGGTTTTGATTGATAAATAAAGTTACCAACTGCCAATGGCTGGACAGAGAGACAGAGATGGGACTTCTAAGATTCCTGGACAAGGGATGGGGGAAGAGGAAGGAGCTAGCTGAAGAGGAAGAAAAAGACTCCAGGGCTGAGAAGTGCAGAAGAAAGAACATAGAAATCATGTCAGAGTAAGGGACCATGACCCAGGAGGGCTGCAGGGCTGGGTCTGGGGCAGCCAAGATAAAATACAGGGTTTAGTGAATGATAAATTGAAATTATCAAAAAGTACATCAACCACGTGGAGGTTAGGAAGTGGGCCAGACATTGAGCTGTTTAAGGCATATTAAAATATAAAGCTGCATGTGTGTCTTTCATTTGGAAACTCAGAACATTAGGGCGGGTAATGAGGAATACTGCCACCACCACCACCAAGGTCAGTTAGAACGGAGACAATTTGGGTTCTACTACACACAGGGCTGGATGTCTTCAGCATATAAGGGAATCCCAAAGAAGTAGGCTCGAATGCCAATGAAGAAATGGATTTGTCACTGAGCGCAAGGGCAAGCAGGCAAAGAGACAGGCTTCCTTCTTCCGTGTCCTCTATCTAGGCTGCCACCAGGAAGTGTGACCCAGATTAAAGTTGGATCTTCCCACCTCAAAAGATCCAGATTAAAGGAAAGTCTTCCCATTTCAAATGATTTAATTAGGAAATAATCCCAGGCCAGTGATGGTGGTGTACTGCTTAAATCTCAGCACTCGGGAGGCAGAGGCAGGCAGATAGATCTCTGTGAGCTGGAGACCAGCCTGCCTACAGGGAAAATTCCAGAACAGCCAGGGCTACACAGAGAAACTCACTCCCCCCCCAAAAAAACCCAAACCAAAACCAAAAAGAGAAAAAGAAAGAAAGAAAGAAGGAAGGAAAGAAAATAATTCCTCACTGGTCTACCTACCCCTTGGATTTTAGTTAATTCTAGATGTATTCAAGTTGATAACCAAGAATAGCCATTACATGTATGAATCTTGGGGATCCAGTATCCCAAACAGAATTTTTCTCCAAATACACATTCTTTCTGGAAGCTCAGAATGTGATTTTACTTGGGGGTAGGTGAGGTTAAAGCATAGGGTGAGGTCCTATTGGAGTATGGTAGGCCCTTAGTCCAATGTACCTCGTCTTTTAGGAAAAGAAGGAACACATAAAAACAGAGGCCACTGGTGAGCCAAGCATGGATCAGAGTGATGTATCTGTGTACCAGGCAATACTCAAAGCTAACAGAGAATCACACAGGCCCTGTGGTCCGCATATACTTTGGGTTTGGATTTCCAACCTTGAGTGTGAGACAGTGCATTTCTGTTGTTTTATGTCATGCAGACTGTACAGCTTCTCTAAAAAAATGAACACAACAATATTGATAAGTTATTTATCTGCCAGTGAAATGAGCAAAGTCAAACCAGATTAGCTTATATTAAATGCAAGTTTATTTGGAAGCTGCTGTCAGGAAGGGGAGTTCACTGGTCCCAAGGAAGCAAGGAAGGAGGCCAGGGAAGTTGCCATGGGAAGGAGGAGAGAGGAGAGGGGAGAAGAGAAAAAAAGAAAGGAGGGGAGAGGGAGCATGTACATAACAGAGAAAGAAGGAGAGAGAGAGAGAGAGAGGGAGAGAGCAAAATGTCTGGATTATATAGAGAAGAGCCTTTGAGGGAAGGGCAGCCCAGCCTTTGGGCTGAAAGTTCAGGTTGGGGTCAGAGAATGACAGGGACTGATGGATGCTGAGTGTGATGGTTTAAATGCTTGGCCCAGGGATCGAGCCTATTTGGAGGTGTGGATTTGTTGGAGCAGGTGTGTCACTGTGGGTGTGGGCTTTAATTCTCTTGTCCTAGCTGCCTGGAAGCCAGTATTCTGCTAGCAGCCTTCAGATGAACATGTAGAACTCTCAGCTCCTCCTGTACCTTGCCTGCCTTGATGATAACGGACTGAACCTCTGTAAACCAGCCCCAAATAAATGTTGTCCTTATAAGAGTTGCCTTGGACATGGTGTCTGTTCACAGCAGTAAAACCCTAATTAAGATGGGAAAACCTGGAGGCCAGGTCTGCTTTGATATGTAAAGTATGTACCTCTGTCCTTTGTCCCAGGATCCGAAAACCAAATGTCTATGTGCTAGTGGATTGAAATGTTCTACACACTAAAAAGCACAGACACTGAAATACATAGATAAAAGGCCAACATTAAAAACCTTTTAAAATATTTTATTTTTACTCTTTATGTGTGTGTGTGTGTGTGTGTGTGTTCACATGTTCTATGTGCAAGTGTGGTTTGGTGTGTGCAGATGCCTGAGGAGGCCAGGAGAGGGCATTAGATCCCTTGGAGCTGGAATTACAGGATTGTAATCTGCCAGGTGTGGACACTGGGCTGTGTCTTTGCAAGAGCAGTGCATGCTCTTAACTGCTAAGCCATCTCTCCAGCCCCTAATAAATTAATCTTACTTTTAATTAATTTATTAAAATTGCTTACTTATACAAGAAGAGTCTTGAGAAGTATAGTGTTGTGTATCTTATTTGCTTGTTTGTATGTTTTTGAGACAGGGTCTGGCTATGTAGTTCAGGCTGGCCTGAAAAATTCACTCGGTAGCCCAGGCTGGTCTGGAAGTCAGGGTGAGTATCTGAGTTAGGATTTCCATTGCTGTGAAGAGACACCATGAAGGAGGACTACATGTAATCGGGACTGGTGCATAGGTTCAGAGGTTCAGTCCATTATCATCATGGCAGAAAGCTTGGCAGTGTCCAGGCAGACATGGTGTTGGAGGAGCTAAGAATTCTCCATCTTGATCCAAAAGCACTCAGGAGAGACTGACTTTCAGGAAGCTAGGAGGAAGTTTTCAAAGCTCAGCCTCATGACACACTTCCTCCAACAAGGCCACACCATTCCCTAGGCCAAGCCTATTTAAACTACCACAGTGAGCCTCCTACCTCAGCCTCCCTTGTACTTCATCACGTGTTCGTGAGTGTGTGTGCATGCACGTGTGTGTCACCATCATGTGTGTGTGCATGACCATTATGTGCCATTTTAAAATAAACTTTTTATTCTGGAATAACTTCACATTTATAGAAAAGCTGCAAAGAAAGTACAGAGAGCTCTCCAGAGCCCTCCCTGCTGTGGGTGGGGCAGATGGCGCCTCCCAAGACACACAGACAGCTGTGATTGAGGGGAGAGCCCTGGCTCACTCTCCACTTAGAAGGTAGGATGTCTGACTGATCATCTCCTACAGGCATCTTTCCGCCTCAGTTTCTCATTTGAAAACAGGAACAAAATCATTGTGAAGATAAAGTTCTTGCCCTGTCCCATGTGAGCTAACTGGCCCTGAGAGGACATTCAGCTCTTAGAACACAGGCTCCTCAACAGTGAAGAGAGCAATTCCTTCCCTCTGAGGTCTGAGGGAAAGGGGAGTTGCTCAGAGCTTGGCTTCTGCATTTTCTGTTTTTCCTTTATTTACCTCTCAGCCATGTTCCCTTACGCTGAGTTTTATTTGAGGTGTGCAAACGGAAGGTCAAATATCTGCATGGTATGTGCAAACGCTCTGTGAGAACACACTTGCAGCTCCTAGCCCTGTGGGGGTGGGGAAATGGGGGAGCAGGGAGAGGGGAGAGGAAGAAAAAAAAGGGGAAGAGAGAAAAGGGAAGGATGAGGAGAAGGAGGAGGGGCAAGAGAGCAGTGATTGGTGACCCTTAAGCGGCCTCACAACCTTTGAGATTCTCAGCATTAAGAGAAATAGAATGTAAGCTAAATACTTTTCTGCTAGGAGTAGTCCCTCACTGTTTCTGGAAATTTCCAGGAGGCGGCTTCTCCAGTACATATGTCTGAGAAGAGCCGATTTGTTCTAAAATGAGCCAGTGTGTGGGTTGCTGCACACCGCTGCTCTCAGCACTCTCCCCTCGCCCCCACTTCTCCCAGCACCCTCTATGCTTCAGTTTAGGAATTATGCCACCACTGTTCCTTTCCCCAGGCTTCCTGGGACCTTTTCTTCTCCTGTGATGGCAGAGACCCTGTGGCACCCGTTTTAGAGCTGGGTTTCTCAGTCTTATCTACATTTTACTTTAGACTCTCTTGGGAGAGAATTGAAACCCTTGGAAGTTCTGAATGTTTTGAGACAGGCTTTCACTGTGTATCCCAGGCTGGCCTTGAACTCACCTCAGTCTTTTTTCAGATTCCTTGGTGCTGGGATTACAGGCACTGCACTACCAAATCCAGCTAGCATGATTTAATTGGCCCAGAAAAGACCAAAGCTTTTTAAAAAGAGCATTCCTGGTGATTCAAAAGTCCAACCAGGATTGAGAACTATAGCTCCCAACCACAGGCTTCCAGATCACTCCAGACAGAAGGCAGAGAGTAGAAATGCTTCCCCTGGCAGAACAGATATTACTTGGACGAGAGAGCAGATTTGCTCATCTGAGCTCTAGAGAGGTCCTTGGAAGCCATGGAAGGTTGGAGGAATGATATAATCAATTTTTGGACTCTAGGTCCTATTCTTGATTCTACTGGAAC
Organism: Rhabdomys pumilio; assembly: GCA_030674055.1. Lineage (NCBI taxonomy): Eukaryota > Metazoa > Chordata > Mammalia > Rodentia > Muridae > Rhabdomys > Rhabdomys pumilio. Next base: position 8,035,554 of record JANHMN010000011.1, read on the forward strand.
CGATCAGTTTATCTGTTAATATATATTATTATGTTTCTTATAATTTTTGTTTGTTTATTTGTTTTTTCAAGATAAGGTTTCTCTGTGTAGCCCTAACTGTCCTGAAACTTGCTGTGTATTCCAGGCAGGCCTCGAACTCAGAGATCTGCCTGCCTCTGCTTCCTGAGGCTGGGATTAAAGGTGTGTGCCACCACCACCCAACTCTGTTAATATGCTTTAAAAATGCTTCCAAGTAAGATGTGTGCTATACTCTGTATCAAATATAGATGTATTTGTTAATCACATGGTCCCCGGGTGGTGTTTCTGGGAAGTGCTGTCTGTAAGAAGTCAGGGCCTGGTGTTGGGGTGGTCTTTCTTTAGCCAGGGGAAAATGCACTTCCAGGGGTGGTGTGAATCTATCATTTCCTCTTTGTCTTTTGCCTCACCAGCAGAGGTTAGCAGATTGTCACGCCACAGGCTTCCTGTCACTATGGCAGGCACCCTCCAGAAGCCTGCATGCAATGGGGCTGCCTGATAATGGATCAGAATCTCCAAGACTATGCACCCCAATAACACTTTTTTGTTGTTACTTGTTCTAGGGGCAGGGTGCTGAGCCACAGCAGGTAGAAACCGATGATGTGGACACAGGACTGAGCTCCATACAGTGAGGAAGGGATGCTTCTTCTCATCTGTTAAAACAGCCTGAGGAAAACTTCAACACATATTAATTACCAAGTTAAGTTGAGATTTGTTTATTTGCTTGCTTGTTCTTTGGTTTTTGAGAAAGGAGTGAACTGTGTAGCTCTGGACTGCCTTTCAAATTGTTTTGGAGACCAGGCTGGCCTTGAAATCACAGAGATCTGTCTGCCTCTTCCTCTGGAGTACTGGGTTGAAAGGTATTTGCCACCGTGCCTGGCCCACAAGTTAAGTTTTGTAATTCAAGAATGATTTTCAGGGGCTGGAGAGATGGCTCAGTGGTTAAGAGCACTGGCTGCTCTTCCAGGAGGCCTGGGTTTGATTTCCTTATGACTGCTTACAAAGTGAGCAACCCAGCCCCGTCTTCTGGCCTGTAAGCCCCAGGCATGTATGTGGTGCTCAGATATACAGGCAAGCAAAACCACTCAAAGACATCAACAGACCTTAGAGAATACTTTGGATAGTAATCTCTGAATCTGGGAGGCTGAGGTGGTAGGAGTGCTGTGAGTCTTTAGCTAACTTGGGCTACATAGTGAGTGTCAGCCAGGATAGAATTCAAAAGTACCAGCAAAAAAGAGAACACCTACCTACCTACACACACACATACACACACACACACACACACACACACACACACACACACACACGGATTCAGTGAACCTTTTAGCCATCCCTCCTATTCTCTTAGCAGACTTTATTTTTGGACATTTTTAAATGTAAAGACAATTTATGAAGAGGTGAAGGGACTTTCCACATATCCTGTCCCTAGTTTTCTCCTATTACGCAGGACACAGTAACAAACAAATGTCGGCATTGATGAATCCGTATAGATACTCTAACCGAAGTCTGTACTTTTTGTTGTAGTTTGAGACAGTCTGTACTCTCAGCAGGCTTCCTCCTCTTCTTTCCCAGAAGCCTGCAATCATGTATCCATAGGCTCTTCTTCCCTCCCATCTCTCTCTCTCTCTTCTCTCTCTCTTTGTGACAAGATTTGGCCCTGTTAGTCCAGGTTGGCCTTGAACTTGAGATCTTCCTTCTGCAGCCTCCCAAGCACCACATGGGATTACCGTCACATGGAACTACCACCTGACTCTCTTCTCCTCCTTCCCCTGCTCCTTCTCACCGTCCTGAGTCATTTCTGTAAGTATGGTCCTTGGGTGGTTTTCCTGCGGGCTACAGTGTGCTGCTCCTTAATGCTTCATGTTTAGCGTTTACTGTGTGGGTGTTGGTCACTGGAACACTGGCTGGTGGAGCTCCTGTGTTCTGGAAAGGTTACCACCCCCACTTCCTAGCTCGCTGCCACTCCAAGATGGCACACACCCATCGTATGTATTTTCTGCTACAGATATAACTGTTTAGAAAGACATTTGGATTGCTTATACACTTCTTAAATTTAGATTAATGTATTTTTTTCTCAGAATAATTGAAGATTTAAAACAGTTATTGGATTTAAAAAAATTGAAGATTTAAAACAGTTATTATTAGGCTGCTGGGGTTTGCACTTAAAAGCTTTGTAAGATTTTGTCATTTGCTTTCTTGGTTGAAATAAATACTGTTTTATATTCAATCTAGTATTCATGACTTGGAATATTTTTCTTTAATAGAGTCTGCCCAACTGTAAAAGCATTAGGCCTTTAGCTTTTCCCTTGGTGAGTCCCTAGTTCCCCCTGGCTGTTTACATAAGTTAAAACACGAAGTCTGGGTCTTCAAGGGTAAATTGATATAAAGGCAAAAGTGGAGAAAACAAAAAATCAGGCCAGCAAGATGGCCCAATGGACAAAGGTGCCTCCTGCCAAGCGCAGTGACCTGAGTTTGAGTCTCCAGCCCCACGTAGCAGTAGAAAGTTCTCCTCTGACCTCTACACCCTCTCTGTGTGTACTGTCACACATACACACATACATGCATACACACACTTGAACATACATATACACACTCACACTTGAACACACATACATACATGCACACACACACTCATCTTGAACACA
>JANHMN010000011.1:8038223-8106619 GCA_030674055.1 Rhabdomys pumilio
ATACATACATGCACACACACACTCATCTTGAACACACACACATACATGCACACACACACTCATCTTGAACACACATACATCATACACACATACTCATACTCTTGAACACACATACATACATGCACACACACTCACACTCTTGAGCACACACGCATACATACACACTCACACTTTTGAACACACATATATACACACATTCACACTTTTGAACACATACATACACTCACACTCTTGAATACACATACATACACACACTCACACTTTTGAACACACATACATAAACACACATTCACACATACACATTCACACTTTTGAACACATACACATACATATACTCACACTCTTGAATACACATACATACATACACACACACACTCACACTCTTGAACACACATACATATATACACACACACTCACACTTTTGAACATACACTCACATTCTTGAACATACATACATACACACTCATACTCTTGAACACACATACACACATACATATACACACACTCACACTTTTGAACACACATACACACACACACACTCTTGAACACACATACATACACTCACATTCTTGAACACATACATATATATACACTCACACTCTTGAATACACACACACACACACACATATATATATACATACATATATATATATACACACACTCACACTCTTGAATACACACACACACACACACACACACACACACACACGAAAGAAATCCATCCATCAATCAATGAGAATGTAAACATCTAGCTCAGTGGGTCAGGACGTCTGATAATGATCTTTTGTATCATTTTACCTACAGTGTAGCTTCAGTTGTTATATTTATTTATTTTTAAAGATTTAAAAACTGCATGTGTATGATTGTTTGCCTGCATGTATACATATGTACTATATATGTGCCTAGTGTCTTCAGAGGCCAGAGAGTGCATCATATCCCCTGGAACTGAGGTACAGTCAGCTGTAAGACACCATGTGGGTGCTGGGAACCAAACCCAGGTCCTTTGCAAAAGCACCCAGTGCCCTTAACATCTGAGCCATCTCTCCAGAGCCTTCCATTGTTTTATTTGGTATTTCAATAAGCACGTGTTGTTGGTAGCACATTAGTGCGTGCTCAGTCAGCACTGTCTGCATCATATTCATATTCCTGAGCACAGCTGGAAACAAAGCAAACCAAAGTCTCCAACTCCTAGAAGCCTATGGTGAGGAGGGGCACAAGGTAGGATGACATACAGGTAATTACAAACAGAGCATGGCAAGACTCTGGGTCACTCTTCAGGAGCATCTGCTTCTCTTCCGGGGAATCAGGAAGCCACCACAGAGCAAAGGGAGGGCATTTACATTAAATCCTGACAGGTAAGTAGATGTTTGCAAAACAGAGAAAGGGTTGTTGTGGCTGGGGAGTGGAGTGGGGGCTGCATGAGGCAGGCTTAGGGTTGTAAAAGGTCTTGCCAGGCCTTTCACTGTCCTTCACTAGCCTGTCCTTCCTGTGTCAGATTCCTGTCTGTGTGTGTAACTCTCTGTGCAGTTTATAGCAAATGGGATGAACTTAAGAACATTTGTTGAGTGAAGGAAAAAAAACCCACACACCCCTAATCTAACCTGACTTCTTCAAGTTATGGGAGCTTTAAAGATGCAGTTTTATTTATGAGTTTGTGAGTGCGTCTCTTCGTGTGTGTGTGTGTGTGTGTGTGTGTGAGACGTCCATGAGCAGGTGCTGTTGAAGGCCGAAAGAGGGCGTCAGGTCCCCTGGAGCTAGGGCTGGAGGCAGCTGTGAGCCACTATGGTGGATGCTGAAATCTGAACTCAGGTGCTTTAGAGGTGCAGTTATCTGAATATTGGACATGGAAATGCCCTCATAAGATTACCTATGACAGCAAAAGTCTCCGGAGAACTTAAGTATCCGACAAACATAGAGCAGCTAGAAAGAACATTGTATATTTACTACTAAGACCAAACTCTTAATAATGACAAAGATTATTGTTGTGGATTTAGAAAGATTATTTATATTGTGGTATGACATGAGGAAATTACAAGACTAATTATGTAAGATATGAGCCATTTATAAATTGCACATATACGTATGAAATAGCTGGAGGGATTTTTACAAATAAGTTATGGGTTACTTCAATTTTATCTCTCTCTTTTTTTTTTTTTAACTATTTTCTTTTCCCAATTTTTTCATCTATATGAAATGCTCAATAGTAGAAATGTTTTTAGAAAACAAAAATTTTGTATAAAGGTGTTTATTGAAAAGCCAAGTAACCAAATAGAGTTCCCTATCAGAACATAAGCACTGTTCCTGTGTGTGTGTGAGTATGTGTGTGAATGTGTGTGTGAGTATGTGTGTATGAGTGTATATATGTGAGTGTGTGTGTGAGTGTGTGTGTGAGTGTGTGTGTGAGTATGTGTGTATGAGTGTATATATGTGAGTGTGTGTGAGTGTATGGGTTTATGGGTATGTATGTGTGTGAGTGTATGTATGTGTGTGTATGTATGTGTGAATGTGTATATGTGTCTATGTATGTGTGTGAGAGTGTGTGTATGTGTTAGTGTGTGTGACTGTGTGTATGTATGTGTGTGAGTGAGTGTGTGAGTATATATGTGTGTGTGTGTGTATGTGAATGTGTATGTATGCATGTGTGAGTGTGTGTATGTGTGTGTATGTATGTATGTGTGTGTATATGTGTGTATGTGTGTGTATACAGGCATGAGCATATGATACAGTCTATAGACATTTTAGTGCTTTATTGCCTCATATAAAGTGATTGTTTCCTAATCACCTCCTTTAACTTTCATGACATCCCTAGAACATAAGAGAAAGAAAGAAGTATTTGAATATCGGAATCTGCAGCCTAGCACCCAAGTTCACACGAGTTTACTGGCTTAGCCTGAAGTCAATCCAAGGCCTCCATACTCCACAGGCCAGAGTGCTTTTTTTCCTATCCCAGAGATTATCCTGAGGAGGCAGAGAGCCATAATATCATGTCAAGGCTTTCCCTGTTACCATTGCCTTTGAAAAGGATAGCATAAATGTCTACACAAATTCTTAAGTTAAAAAAAAGTATGTTACAAAAGTTTGATCTAAGGTAAAAAGTCATTGTCTTCTCAAACACAAGCTCAGTGCGCGCACTGGGATGCGTTGCCAAGATCATAGAGCCACTCTTTGTAGTAAAGTATGAAGTAAGAGTTTGTGTCTTGGGCTGGAGAGATGGCTCAGTGGTTAAGAGCACTGACTGCTCTTCCAGAGGTCTTGAGTTCAATTCCCAGCAACCTCATGGTGGCTCACAACCATCTGTAATGGGATCCGATGCCCTCTTCTGGTGTGTCTGAAGACAGCTACAGTGTACTCATATATATAAAAAAAATAAATAAATCTTAAAAAAAAAAGAGTTTGTGTCTTTTTAGAAGCTCATGGGCCAGTGAGTTTGGAGTACACACAGTGAACCAGAAACAACAGGAGGACACTGACTTCAGAGAATTGTCCCCTAACCACTGTGGCATGGGCATGTGCACACGCACACGCACACGCACGTGCACACGCACACATACACAGACACACAGACACACACTCAAGCACACATGCTCACCACTCATGCACACACATACAATTAAACGCATTTTTTTAAGGGGATAATTTTGAGGCTGGAGATGGCTCAGCAGTTAAGAGAACTCGCTGCTCTTTCAGAGAGCCACAGCTCTGTTTCTAGCACCAATGCTGGGCGGCTCACAGCCATCTGTAACTGGAGCTCCAAGAGATCTGACACTTGAGCCTCTACCAACACTTGCACTCTTGTACACATATCCATGTGTAAGAACACACACCTACATACAACAAAAACTAATAAAATCTAAGGCAGGGTTTGGGGAGGTGGTAGTGGTGGTGCATGCTATTAGTCCCAGCACATGGGAAGCAGAGGCAAGTGGATCTCTGTGTTGGAGATGAGCCTGGTCTACAGAGTGATTTCCAGGACAGCCAGGGCTACACAGAGAGATCCTGTGTCAAAAACAAACAAACAAATAATTAAATATAAACTAATAAAAACTGGATGTCGTGGATGGCTTTAAATCCAGCACTCAGGCGCCAGAGACAGGTGGATCTCTGTGAGTTCGAGACCAGCCTGGACCATTTAGATGGTTTTAGGTCAACCAGGATCATGTCTCAAAACAAACAAACAAAAATAATGAAAGTAAATTTATTATTATTATTATTATTATTATTATATTTTGAGACAGGGTCTCATTATGTAGGCTTGGAACTCACTAAAGATAGACTAGGCTGGCCTTGAACTTACAGAGATCTGCCTGCCTCTGCTTGCCCAAGTGCTGGAAATGAAGGCATGTGTCACTAGGCCTGACTTGAAAAGTTTTTTTAAAGAAAAAAATTTATGCTGGGTGGTGGTGGCACATGCTTTTAGTTCCAGCACTCGGGAAGCAGAGGCAGGCATATCCCTAAGTTTGAGGCCAGCCTGGTCTACAGAGCAAGTTCCAGGATAGCCAGGGCTACATAGAACAACTCTTGGAAAAAAAGAAAACCACACACATACAAAAAGAAAAGAAGAGAAAAGAAAAGAAAAGAAGGAAAAAGAATTTGTGCTTGTACTTATATTTATATAAAAAATATTAGGGAAGTACAGACTATTCAAGCAGTATCTATTTGACATCATTTTTATTTTGAACCATTAAAAAAAAATTAAACTAGGCACACCAGTAATCTAAATACTTAGGGGGTTGAGGCAGAAAACTGAGTTTAAATCCAGCCAAGGACCCTAGAACAAAACTCAAAGAAACAAAACAAACAAATATCTAATATTGGTTTAAACCCTAAAATTAAAACACTTTAAAATCTAATAAATACAACAAAATGCTCATTTCTGGGGGTAGTAGAGGCCCAGGAATACTCATACCCTTCTTTTGGCACATCTGTATATTTTCAAGCTTTTACACATGTGAGAAAGGAGTTATTTTTGAAACAACTTTCAAGCTTATTAGAATCTTTTTATTTTTGGTTAGAAAGAGTTGACTGAAATATCCAAAGGATTCCAGGACATCTTATAGGCTCCTGTAAGAAGAAGCCTGGATTTCACCTGAAACTGTTGACTGCAGCAGCCTGCCAAGCTGCAGAGATGCATTCTGGACCTGGTTTCCATTCCCACAATTCCCTCTGGAATTACAGTCCGCACACCACTCAAAAGTGAAATCTGGTTTCTCATTTCAGGGCCATGCCTCTTCTGCCTCAGGCAGACCAAATGATGCTTTTTAAAACAAGCAAACAAACAAAGAAACCAACAAACCAACAAACAAACTCCGGACACACCTTCCTTAAAGGAAATAGAAGGAGTTCAAAGCCAAAGTCCAGAGTTATTCTCTGGGCTTTTAGCTCTTGAGTGACTGTGAATTTAATGTATTTTTAACTCAATCCAAGCGCTTTTCTCCCGGGAGATGCTTGCCCGGTTTCTCGGCCGAGTTGCCTTGCGTTGTATCCGTGAAGTTTGGCTGGGTGTTTGTTGACACGTTTTCTGGGCAAGGCTATTTGAGAAAAGCTGACATTTGCCTAACTTCCTCTCCAAGCAAAAGCTGATTTTTGTCTCCCGGGCCCCACTGGGGCTCCAGTCTCTTTCTTGGAAGAGAAGAATCTGCTTTCGTGTTCACAAGCAAGTTCCAATTTTTCCTTCCTTTATTTTCCTCTCCTGATTTGACTCAGCGCCGACTCTTCCAGCTATGCTGTCTCCCTGGGCACCGACTTCTCTGCGCCCCCATCTGAAAAGGACCGCAGGGAACTTTTTAGTTTTTGAATCAGGAATCATTTTTGCTACTTGATCACCCAACAACGTCATCTTCATTTTTTCCCTATATGTCAGCTTTCCATTCATTAAAGAGGAAAGCAATTTTAAAAAACTTTTTATTCTTCTTTCATTCATTTTTATCCCGACCAGTTTTCCTTCCCTTCCATCCTCCTGGTCCCCTCCCCCATCAACTCACCCTGTTTCCCTGAAAACAAACAAACAAACAAACAAACAAAGAATTAGAGTAGGCCTCCCAGGGATATCCATTAAACATGATACAGTAAGTAAGACTGTGCACAAACCCTCATATCACGGCTGGAGTTAGTAACCCAGTAGGAGGAAAAGCCATGCCGCTCGAACATTCTATCAAGGGCGCTATATCCCCAGCCTCCTGTTCTGTTTCTCAGCCTTACTCTCCTGACTTAAGCGATCTTTCCCCAATCTGTTTCACACTGTATTCATGAATGCTGAAGTTTCTCTCATTAAAAAAACAAAACCGGACCGAAACCTTTTTCGGTTATTTTTGGGTTAGCCATGGGTTTCAGTGGGATATTTTCACCTGTGTCTGTCATCGTGTTTTCCTCTTTGTCTCACTCTGCCCTTCTGTGACTTTCCCCCCCCCAAGCCTGACGCCCCCTCCCACATAGGCCCCTGTCTACTGTCATGAAATATATATTCCGTAATGCTCTCTTGATTCCCCCAAACCAAAATCTTTTGAGATCAACTTATTTCTCTCTTCATTACAATAAAAATGATTTAAAATTATATACCAATTTCTTTGTATCTTTAACTTGTTCATAGTTTCATTACTTATAGAAATTTACATGAACAATAGAGTTCCCACATATTTTTAACCCTGACTTATCTAATACTTTCATTTTACTACAAATGCCCCGCCCTTTCTAAAAAGAAACGTGTGCATACATGCATGTGTGTATACCCGTGTGTTATTCCTGAGCTGTTGTACACATGACTCGTCTTTATCCTTAAATACTTCAATGAGTATTTCTTTAAGATTCTTAAAGATTACCTGCGTGTATGTTTGTCTGTGTGTCTGTGCTCATGAATCCAGAGAAGGTGTCAGATTCCAGTGGAGGTGGAGTTACTACAGAAGGTTGTGAGATGCCCCTTGCCCTTTGTCCCTCCCCCTCTTCCCTCCTCCCTCCTCCCTCCTCCCTCCTCCCTCCTCCCTTCTCCCTTTGCCCTTCCTGGGTCTGGAAAAGGAGCTGGGGTCCTCCAAGGGCAGCAGGTCCTCTTAACCACCTAGCAAGCCTAGCCATCTCTTCAATCTGTCCCACACAAGTGATCAGAATTAAGGAACTTTTTGCCAATATAATATTATCTACCCACAGAAGACTATAAATGGCTTATGAATTTTTCCACTAACATCATTTACAGCAAGGAAATATTCTGAATCATGTTTTGTGTCTGGCTCTCATGTTCTAGTATTTTTTTTATTATTATTATTTTAAACAAACCTTAGATTACTTTGTATTTCCTGTTTCTCTTCTTGCCCGTTTCCCTCTTTTTTCTTTATCTGGTGATCTTTCTCCTCCTCATTCTTTTTCTTCCTTTTTTCTAGACAGGGTTTCTCTGTGTAGCCTTGGGTGTCTTGGAACTTGTTCTGTAAACCAAACTGGCCTCACAGAGATCAACAGAGATAAATCTATCTGCCTTTGCCTCCCTAGAGATGGGATTAAAGTCAAGGGCTACCACTGTCCTCCTTTTTGTTTCTTAACATTTACTTTGTTACAGAGTAGAGGCCAAGTTGGCTTTAAACTCAGGATTCTTCTGCTTCAGCTTCTATGAACCCAGTGTTTCCTTTTCTTTTCACTTCTCTCCCCCTTCCACACTCCCTTCATCCTTCCCTCAGTTTGAGCATGCCTGATGTTTCCTCATGAAAGGAATGTAATTTGGAATAATTTTCGTAGAGTCAGAGAACTACACTGTGTTTTCCTCAGTGTTTATATTGGGAGAAATGAGATGTTCATTTGTCTTATTTACTGTTAGGGTTATGAATTGAATGTTCCCCTCACCTTTCATGTATACATCTCTGGTGGTTTGAATGAAAATGACCTCACAAACTCATAGAGAGTGGCACTATTAGGAGGTGTGGCCTTGTTGGAATAAGTGTGTCACTGTGGGGGGTAGGGTAGGCTTTGAAGTTTGAAATGCTCAGTCCAGACCCAGCCTCTCTCTCTCTCTCTCTCTCTCTCTCTCTCTCTCTCTCTCTCTCTCTTTCCTTTCTGCCTGCAGGTCAAGGTATAAAACTCTCAGCTACCTCTCCTGCATCATGTCTACTTGCATGCTGCCATGCTTCCTGCAATGATAACAATGGATTAAACCTCTGAAACTATAAGCAAGCCACCGAATAAATGTTTGCTTTTTAAGAGTTGCTATGGTCATGGTGTCTCTTCACAGAAATAAAAACCTTAACTAAGACAGAGTTTGGTACCAGGAGTAGGGTATTGTTTTGATAGGCCTGACCATGCTTTTGTTTGGAAGACTGTGGATTTTGGAACTTTGGATTTGGAAAATAGTAGAATGCTTTAAGTGAAGCTTAATGAGCCATCCTAGTAGGAATATGGAAGACATTGGTGCTGAGGATGATTTGAACTCTGGGATCCTGGCTCAAGATGTTTCAAAGAAGAAGAATTTAGTACGTTGCTTAGAGATTATTCTTATGATATTTTGATGAAGAATGTGGTTACCTTTTTGGCCTTATCTGAAGAGTCTGCCTAAAGCTAAGGTAAAGAGTTTTAGATTAATTACAAATGCAATCACAAAGGAAGTTTCAAAAAAGCCTAGCTTAGACTTTGTCCTGTGGATCATTCTTATGAGGAGTGTTTTGATCAAGCATAGCAAACTTAGAAAGGAAAAATACAAAATGTATGGTTCAAAGAGTAAAGGGGCACCAGAAAGTGTAATGTAGCTAAACCCTATTGTTTATGCCTGAACAAGGGATAGTTAATATCATGGTGCTTATCATAACCTGGTTATTGTTTTTATTTGGACATAAGGAAATGTGATTCTGTATCAAATTGACAAGAGATGTATCTTGATAGCTATTCTCGGTTGTCAGCTTTACTATATCAGGAGTGAACTATAATTCAGAACTTATGAAGATTTTGGTAAAATAGTAAAGAAAACTTAGGTCCAGGAATAGTGGTACATGCCTTTAATCCTAGCATTCAGGAGATAGAGGCATGCAGATCTCTGAGTTTAAGATTGGTTTACAGAACAAAGTTTCAGGACAGCCAAACTTAGGCAGTGAAGGAGTTGGAAAACAGAAAGCTGGTAAAGATGTAGTAGAACAAGAGGGGGCATGTTCCAGCCCCATCAAGCAGCAGAATTTGGCAGCTTCAGTCATGTGGTTCTGGATTTAGAGTCAAGAGTAGAAGAGACTTCTGGGACAATTGATGCTAGTTAGCTGGAGCTAAGAAATTAGAGGTGATTAAGAAGAGACCAGCACCTGGTGAAATCTTCTGGGAAGATTTCTGACCACACAAGAAGCTGTGTTCCAGAGATAGATATCATACCAGACTTCAATATGGATAAGAATAACCCAGGTTTGAAGGTATAAAGATATGGAGAGCAGCTGAGGCTTGGCACTGTGAGAGGCCATGGAAGGTCATGGGTGAAGGTGCAGCATCAGTTGCAGTTGATGCCCCAGGACTAAAGGGTTGCATGCAAAGTAGTTGAGGCTTGGCATCATGAAGACAGCCTATGAGAGGCTAGTGGTGAATCCCAGTTGCAGAAGAAAACACCAGCATATTGGAGATGTCAGTAGCATGGGATGACCACTAGGAACAGCAGCAACAGTGGAGTAGAGTCAACCAGAGCCCAGAGTGCTACAGAGGGCAGAGCTGAAGACGTGATGCCAGCTCTTCGGAGGAGCCCAGAAGATCATGTGTGGATCCCAGTCACTGAAACAAGAAACTGTGCAGTTGAAGTTGCCTTGGACACCCCAAGATGTTAGAGATGCCGAAGCTGAGGAGAGCTAACAAGGAGTGGAACCAGCCCAGGAGAAAGAAATGTGTTGCGGGAGTTGCAGTCAACAAGTTGAAAGAAATTGGACATCAGACATGGAGAGACAGTTTAGAGTTTGCCCAACTAGTTTTTGGTCTTGTTTTGATCCAGTATTTCTTTACTATAATGTTTTACAGTGATAATGTATAATCTGTGATGTTGGAACTATGTAATCTGTTTTTTGATTCTAATTTTATAGGGATTACAGTTAAGAGATTGCATGAATCTTAGAAGAGACTTTGAACTTTTTTTTAACATTGTTGAGACTGTCATATGGAAACTTTGTAAGTTGGACTAAGTGTATTTTTCATTATGCTATGGTTAGGTATGACCCTCATAGACTCATGTTTGAATAAGCCTATGGGGGCCAGGGAGTAGAATGTGGTGGTTTGAATATGGTTTGTCCACAAGGAGTGACACTATTGGGAGGTGTCTCCTTGTTGGAGTAGGTGTGGCCTTGTTGGAGGAAGTGTGTCACTGTTGGGGTGGGCTTTGAGGTCTCTTAATGCTCAAGTTCCACCCAGTGTGAGAGAGCCTCCTCCTGGCTGCCTGTGGAAGCCAGTCTCCTTCTGGCTGCCTTTGGATCAAGATGCAGAAATCTGAGCTTCTCCAGCACTGTGTCTGCCTGCATTCTGTCATGCTTCCTGCAATGATGATAATGAACTAATCTCTGAAACTGTAAGCCTGCCCCAATTAAATATTTGTCTTTATAAGAGTTGCCTTGGTTATGCTGTCTCTTCATAACAGTGAAACCCTAACTAAGACAGGACAACTCAGGAAGAAGCCTTTAGAACATCACCATGGTGTACCCTGATTTCATACTTTCAAATTCCAGAATTACATAAATAGGCCATAGTGTTTTGCTGTAGTAACCTGAGCTAAGAAAACCAGTGGCCTTACATTGACATTGTAAGCTATTGTAGCCATATTAACATATAGCTAGCTTGATTTCCTTCTATAAAGACACCTCTGTGTTTTCATAACTGACAAAAATGTTTGGAGAGGGACTTAGTTTGAGTTTCTGTTGCTGTGATGAAATACTGTGACCAAAAAAGCAAGCTGGGGAGGAAAGGGTTTATTTTGCTTACACTTTCACAGAACTGCTCATCACCAAAAGAAGTCAGGACAGGAACCTGGAGGCAGGAGCTGATGCAGAAGTCATGGAGGCTGCAGCTTGTTGGCTTGTTCCCCATGCCTTGCTCAGCCTGCTTTCTTATAGAACCTAGCACCAACAGCCCAGGGATGGGACCTCCCACAATGGGCTGGGTCTTCCCTATTAATTAAGAAAATCCTTTACAGCTGGATCTTGTGGAGTCATTTCTTCAACTGAGACTCCTTCCTCTCTGATGGCTATAACTTGTGTCAAGTTGACACACAAACGCATCCGGTACAGAGTTATTCTGAGACTTTAAAAATATCTTGTCAGCTCTCAAACTTTTCACTCAGTATGTATTGATGATTCTTACTTTGAGTTAATTCTGTTATAATAGTGACTTTAAATCTTCATTCATCCTACGTTTATCAGTGATTTATTTACAAATACTTCGTAATGTTTACTTTATGTGCATGAATGTTTTGCCTGTATGCACATATGTGTACCTGCACCATATGCCAGTAGGGGTCAGAAAAGGGTGTGTGTCCCCTGACCTGGAGTTTCAGACAGTATCCAGTTACCATGTGGGTGCTGGGAATAGGATCTGAGTCTTCAGGAAGAGCAGCCAGTGCTCTTAACTGCTTTTTGGTGACTTAAATATTTGTTCTCTAAATTTAATTAAATGCTTTTTAGCATCTATAAAAATGATATTATGTTTCCATTGATTTATTTACTCGCTTTGGGTTGGCATACAAAGTAACAGGTTCGTCTCTCACACTATATGTGTCCCCCTCCCCTGCCCTCTCCCCTCTCCTCTGATTCCCTTTCTTTTCCTAGTTAGTCCCCAACCCCTCTGCTTTCCTAGGATATATATTTTATTGCCCGAGTTTTCACTCCTTCCCCTTCCTCCCACAATCACCTTTCTAGCTTTCTAGTTTCGTGAGCTGCAGACACCTATGATTAGGTGTTTTTATAGAATTTGGAATTCAAGTATTCCATATGAGAGAAAGAAAAACATTTGGTGTTTGTCTTTCTGAGAGTGGTTTATTTTACTGAAGATAATGATTGCGAGTTCTGTCTATTTTTCTGCATATGTCATGGTTTCACTTTTCTTTAGGGATACATAACTTGATTTTCTTCTTTCTTTATTATTGATATGTAAATTAGGATATGAGACGAATGTGACGTAGACTCTGGCTTCACTCCCTAGCCCACAATCTTAGCCTTTTAAACGACTTAAGAGATGTCTCAACATCTTAATGGACTAATCCATTGTAGTAGACATCTGTTGGGTTTGCCTCTTACCTCCCATCCCTTTCTCCATTTTAGTCCAAAGTGTCCTTACATAGATCCTTACACCAGCCTCCGATTTGCCGGAGTTATAGGTGTGTGCCATCACACCCAGCTCATCTCTGTCATTAACAGCACCTCTTCTTTTGCCTTGGGGACCACTACTCAGTCTATAGGATTGGTTTGGAACTGATCCCACTTCTGTTTCAGGATTGGGCATGTAAATAAACACTGGCATCATTTCCCGAACCGCAGCAATTGGTTTATGGGTGGGGCTGCAAGTCAAGTTAAGCCAATCAGAGTCAGGGAGCCTCGGCTCTAACATCTTTCTTTATTGCCATATTTCTGAAGAGGCAGTCTTTTCCTGTGGGATCTGGAGCTGTGAAAGTGTGAGCCCATGTTTTCTGGACTCATGGCTATGTATAGCTCAGGCAGACACCAGTACAGTGAGAAGCAGAGACTTCTGTGGTAGAGACACTAAGTTCTGGGAGTCATCTAAGCCTCTGCTGCTGAGACTGTCTCATCTCAAACAATACGTCCTACTCCCAGAAGACTCTGAAAAACAAGTGATGTCCCCACAAGCTCTAAGCTAATTATTTGAAATAATGCTTTTGTTATAAGTAACATTCTGACATGAGCTTGTCTTTGCAGTACCAGCTGTCAACACGGCTGCCCGGTGCTGTGGTGACAGTGAAATGTTATTCAGGCAGAATATATCAGAGGCTGATAAAAACCACTCGGTGATATTTATCTGAGGAATGGGCTTTTATTAAGCCCATGGGAGGAAAGCTATTTTATTCATTTATTTTTGCTATTTTTAGAAGTGGCCAGGAAAAAAAAAAAAAAAAACCAGTTCATCTGAATGGATACGGTGCGCTGTCTCAGCACGTTAATATCCTGTGTATGACTCAGGCTACAGAAGCTGTCCGTCGGCTCCAACATTTAACATGTCTCTGTGATTTGAATGTTCAAAAATCTTCTTCTAGCTATTTTAACTAGCTATAGTGCTTATGACTAGAGTCACTGTTCTGTGAGGTAGAATAACAGAATGTTCCCTTTGTCTGGCTACAATTTTGCAAGTGTTTAATGCTTACCTGCCCTCACTGGCCTCTGGTAGGTACTGTTTCACCCTCTGTGTCTATGAGTTCAGCTTCTCAGAGTTCACATTATTAGTGAAAATCCTCTGTCATTTGACTTTCTATCTTGGGCTAATTCAGGTAACATTGTGATTTCCAGGTCCTACCAGTTAGAAAAAAAAAAATACAAAATTTCATTTAAAAAAAAAAAGGGCTGGGCAATGGTGGCGCATGCCTTTAATCCCAGCACTTGGGAGGCAGAGGCAGGCACATTTCTGAGTTTGAGGCCAGCCTGGTCTATAAAGTGAGTTCCAGGACAGTCAGGGCTACACAGAGAAACCCTGTCTCGGAGGAAAAAAAAATGGCTGGAGCTGGTCAGATGACCCAGAGGGTAAAGGTGCTTGCTACCAAGCCTGATAGCCAGGGTTTGACCCACGTGATGGAGATAACCAGCTCCTACAAGTTGTTTGACTTCTACATCCATGTCCCCTAACACACACACACACACACACACACACACACACACACACACACGCACAAACAAATACACAAGAAATACGTGAAAACTTGTTTAGATAGTATTATACTGTGCCTCACATTTTTTAAACAGTTTGTTCATCTGTCACTGGACACTTCCATTGAATTACTAGGAACAGGTACTTATATAGCCAAAACCAAGGTCATCGATGCCAGCATTCACGGTAGTGATGCCATCTGTACCAGTTGGAGTGGGGTGATGGGAAGTGTGCCCTAACGCTTCTGTAGTACCCCCAGCAAAAACTACTGATCCTGTGTCCCAGCACAACTGTCTACTCAACAGTAAGCCTTGGAGTCTTCACATCTGGGAGCTGAACTTCATTAAGGAGGTGAGCAGATAAGAGCTTCGAAGAATTTCAGCGGAGTGTTTATTGCTGCTTATTCTGCTATTGTTTCTGCTTCTCAAGGGTTTGAAGTTGTTACAACAACATGTCTGTAAGCTAAATGAAGTACCCTTTATTCATGTGCACAAAGTGCATGCTAGATGACGCATCACGTGATCACACATACAGTGTGTAGCATGCAGTTACAGCCCTTGCTATCAGCTCACACTAGGAAATGTTTGTTATAATTACGGTTGATAGTCATTTCAGATTATAATAAGATTCTGCACCTCCTATTAACAAAAAATAAGATTATATGCTAGCTGCTTGGCTAGTTAGTTTCAGCAGTATATACCTTTCTTTTTCATTAAATGCATGGAAAATTTAATCACAATGTCTGATGAAATTAAAGGGCTATTTTGGCTTTTTAAATGAATAACTTAATTGCGTTATTCCCAAAAGCTCATCACCAGAATTCACAACCCATGGGAACTCCCATCAGTCAGAGAGATGCCTTCCCTTTGGCCTCACCAGCCACGTCAATAATAGCCCATAGCCCAAAAGGCTAGAGATATAGCTCAGGCTAAGTTCTCTGGTTGTTCTTCCAGAAGACTAGGGTTCAAATCCCAGCACTTAAATATATGGCTCACAACTGTATGTAACTCCAATTCTAAAGGATCCAATATATTTTTCTGACTATAGAAATCAAAATACCCACACACATAAAATAAATTAAAAAAAAAATAACCCATAGCTTGAGTCAATTTTCCTGTTTGGGTACTTGTAATGAGGCCCTCATTGTCATCTTGTGTTGGTAACTTGATAGATTAATTATATTCCATCTGAATGGGGTTTGTCTGTTTTAGTAATTTTATTTATTAATGATGTCTAACTGTGTGTTCTCTGAGCTCATTCATGATCCTCCTGCCTCATTTGCCTCCTGAATGCTGGTGTCACATGAGTGCATGGTGGTGTCCCACTCTTTTATGATATTTCATATGACCGGTGATACAAAGTACACCATCCCACCTGACAGCACTGCCCTCAGCTCCCTCTCTCCATCTCGTCTTTGTGTTCTTTCCTCTTCCTGTGGGGCTCTCTCTAATTGGTCCTCCTGCTTACCCAGAAACACCCCCTTCTCACACACTTGTTCAGAAACCTCAAGAGTTCAGGAAACTAGGGAGCAAAGTTACCCCCATCTCTCAGAGAACATTCTTCCAGTTTGTGAGGTGATCAGAGGGGACCTTCCCACCTGATGGGCAGGCACCTTTATCATGTCTGACCTACTCTAAAACAAAAATGTTGTGGGCTCAGCCTGCCACCAATAGACCATTAAGTCTCCTATCCAGCTGTTCCACTGGTCACTCAGTTCCCTTTGGGTCTCAGGAAACATAGCATTGGCTGTCTAGCAGCTATCCCGGGCTAATGTAATAGTTCCATCTCTATACCTTTCCTTTCCTTTTGTTTAAACTAAAACAATGCATGGTCCAAGGCCATTTGTTAATTTGTTCTCTCTCTCTCTCTCTCTCTCTCTCTCTCTCTCTCTCTCTCTCTCTCACAAACACACACACACACACACCAAAAGAGCCTTTTAAAAAAATCCAAGGGGCAGTGAAGTCTGCCTACGACACTAAGACAGGAACATTACAGCTTGACAATGTGAGCAAGCCGTCTTAGCGTCTTAGGTTGTCATAAATATAACTTAGATTCAACTTTTAAAATGAATTTGCTGTGTCTGTCTTACTACCTAGCTGTCTCCTTAAGGAAGGAGATAAGGTTAAAAAGAGCAGGAGGCAGAAGAGAGAGAGATAGGAAGGATATGAGGATGTATTTTCAGTAAGAAAGGTTAGGAGGAAAAGAGCATTTTCTTGAGTAGGAAGGGATTTTGTAGGTGGGCATGGTTTAGTTAGTCCTAGCCCTCAGGAGGCAGAAGCAATGGATTCAGATGCAGCCACAGGCCAGACAAAGCTGTAGTGAGAGCCTGCAAAGGAAAAAACAATGAAGAAAGAAAGGACAGCAAGAAGAATGGAGGGAAGGAGTGAGTGAGGGAAAAAAGAAGGAAGGAAGGAAGGAAGGAAGGAAGGAAGGAAGGAAGGAAGGAAGGAAAATTATACAGTAAAATAGATTTTTATTCTAAGGTGACTGGTTTTTTGGTCCCCACCCCACCCCCTGCTCCACAGTGGAAAAGTAAAGATGATGACAAACCGGAAGTCCCAGCACATCACATAAGGTTTGGAAAGGTAAAGCTTAGGCATGAGTAAAGGTGACTAAAATCCCCAAGGTCAAATTCAGCCTGAGGTTATAAACCTAAAATCTACTTTTTTATTTAAACAATGACGATTTCTCAGAGTTTGTCCTTGGTAACATTTGTAAGAATTGGCTTTAAAATAGAGTTTATATTTATCAAGATAATTATTTAAATTTCTAATAAGCTTGTCAGGCTTTTAGCTACTGGGGAAACTGAGTCTTAACAGAATCAGTATTTAATTAAAATTACCTTTGTTTTTTTGTCTGAGCTTTGCCTAAATGTTATATGAAAGTTAAAACTAAAATTCGTTTCCTCCTCCATGCTGGTAGAACTACCCTGGGTATTGAACAATCAAAGCTTGAAGGTGTAAGTCAAAAAAATAGACAAGATTTTTGCTTTTAAACTTCAAAGTCATTCAGGACTCTCAGGATGATGAATCTCCTGTAACAAGGCCCTGAAGCTCCAGTAAGCCGTCTACCTTCTTCCTTAGAGAACCGTGGAGACCCTTGAGGCAGGATTCTAAACAGTGTACAGCCTTACAAAGAGAAGAGTTGTTAAGAGGAAACTGTCCCCTAAGTCTCTAGGAAAGCCACACCTTCAAGCAAGACTGGCTTATCCAGCAGATGGAACAACTGGCGGAGAGAGCTGAGGAGCCTGGGAGTTCCTCAATATAGTTATACAAGAAATATGGATGTGTATCTTGCTTGTTCCAGATCATCGTAGGTAAGCCCAGTTCAACACTCCTGCCGGCTCCAATGTCTCCCTAGAGTTTCTGGTTCCTCATGTCGGGGATGGGGTCTGAGAGTCTGCCTTTCTAATGAGCCATCTTGGGTGTTGATGGGACCTGCCTGGCATCTACTCTTTGACAACCGAACATATAGAGTCATGTAACTAAGTCCTGGTGAAGACGCTTTGGTATACTTCCCAGAATTATAGTTTTTTGTTTCAACAGAAATGGAAGATCTAAAAAGAGGTAAGAACTGGTACATCACTAAAAGCAGTTCCTGAGGCTAGAGACACAGGTCAGTAACAGAGCACTTATCCAGTGTGTAGGAAGTTTGGCTCTATCCCCAAGGCTAAATAAACACATACATACATACATACATACATACATACATACATACATACATACACACATACATATATTTTATATGTGAATTTTGGCATATAACTTGAGGAGACATCCAGACCTGGAGTAGCATTATTACTAAATTTATACACAATGGGACTGAAGAGATTGTTGGCTTAGCAGCTAAGAGTGCTGGCTGCTCGAGAAGAGGACCTGGGTACAGTTCCCAGCACCCAGATGGTGGCTCACAACTGTAATTCTAGTTCAAGGGGATCTGATGTCCTCTTCTGGCCTCTGTAGGCACCAGGTTCACAGACATACACGAAGGCAATACACACATACACACACACACACACACACACACACACACACACACACACACAGAGGGAGTGACACTATTAGGGGGTGTGGCCTTGTTAGAATAGTTGTAGCTTTGTTGGAGGAAATGTTCACTGTGGGGTGGGCTCTGAGGTCTTATGCTTAAGCTCTGCCCAGGGCAGAAGTGCCAGTCTGCTCCTAGCTGCTTTTGGATCAAGATGTAGAACAGCACTCAGCTCCTCCCTTGCCTACCTAGATGCTTCCATGCTCCTGCCTTGATGATAATGGAAACCCTAAAAGAGAGAGAGACAGAGAGACAGAGAGAGAGAAAGAGAGAGAGAGAAAAAAAGAGAGAGAGAGAACTTTGTCTTTCTCAGTACTTATTTAACTGAACACACGTTAGATAGCGTGAGCTGAACTGCTGTTATTTCTTAATTGGCTCTTGAGCATGTGGTGAATGAGAAGCCCAGACTTCCTCCATCTCAGGGCTCCACCACTCTTGGGGTCTAGCCATCATCTACGTCCAAATGGAAAGACATATGGAGGAAGCACACTTGTATCTTAATAGCCCTCTACCATACATAGATAACACATCTTGTTTTTGCTTATCTTTAATTAGCGAGAAGTGGATAACATGACCACTATGTCCATCTGGGTCCGAACTGGAGAAACCACAAAATAACTTTCACTGGTAAAGTTTCATATGAAGACATACTAAGCTCCCAGGGACCTGAGAAGCCCAAGTGGCAGTTCCTAAGCCCAGGGAAAGCAAGGCTCAGAAGAGGAGCTGCAGCAGGGTGCTTGAGAAGAGTCTCCACATTGTTTTTCAAGACCCAGACTTTAATGGAGACATATATTTGAGGGTTAAAGGTCATTAATATGGTCTGCGATTTATGAGAAGGACTCAAAAAAATCTAGAAGAGCTGTAACAGGCAGTGTAGGGCTTATTAAACTAAAAAGATAGAAACTGAAGTCATCAAAGGGGACAGGCAGATAGCACACTGTCTTGGGGACTAGGTACAAGGATCCATTTGTTCTCTTCCTGTGGAGTAAAACAGCATTTAGCTCTTTCAGCAAGAATGTGTAGAAACGCTAGTGAAAGGCTGTCCATCACAGAAGTCTAGTGAGACACGATGTTCTGGGGAGATTTGAGTTAATCATGTAGACATGACTGGCTAGCCACATAACTGGCCTTAGCTATTGGTCTTTAGCTCCTACAGAGACCGATTCTTGCCACAGTTTAAAGGCCCCATCAGGAATTATACTGTCTGTAGAGATTCTTTGTCGAAGCCCAAGGTCTCCCGTGACTAAAGCCTGTCTTATCACACAGGATATCCCAGGGGCTTAAAGATTATTTTCCAGGAGCCAAGTAGGGGCCAAACCTTTGTGGAATGTGCTATGTTTCGACAATGTAGAATTAGTTAATCCTTTACTGACAAGAGGGCATGACCGAAGGCCAAAAGTGCTTTGCTAGTGGAATTTGCTAGCAATCCACCATGTTGGGCATTGGGGGAAGCTGATCAATGAACTCTTGTTCTAAAACTGCCAGGAAGGAAAGTTTTGGGAGCTTCCAGACACTGTGCATGGCAGGAGGCAGGCACTTGAGAGGCCACGAGCTCTGCAGGAGTCAGAAGCACTCTTGCTCAAAATCTGTTGCCTTCTGGGCTCTGCAGCAGCCAGGTCTTGGAGAAGCTAGACTACTTATTGCAGGCTTGTGCACACAGGAAGCAAATCCTTTTTCTCTGATATCACTCTGGAATCTTCTACTGACAGAGCCAATCACTAAAGAAAAATGTTTGACGGACTCAGAACAATTTCAGAAATGGAAAAAAAAGATGGTGAATTTGAATTGAGAAGCCATAGATTAATAATAGGCACGGCTGCATTGCAAAGGATGCTGGGAAGTATATTGCAGTTGTGTGTATGGCCACAGTCCTACTACTAAATGAACAGAAGAAAAAAATTACAGTAGGTGGCTGGTGGCTGGTGGCTGGTGGCTATCCCCCTTCGGATGTTTTCATGACTTCACTCAAAACTGCTAATAGGAACAGAACTGACACTAAGTCCAATTTCATTCTTGCAACAGACGAATGAAGAATTAACTCTCCCATTAATCTCACTGAAAGATTCATTTATGAAATTTTGTTTAATAATTGTATGTCAGAGTTGTCATATATATTTGGTTTGTTTGCTTTTTTGATAAATACAAACATATGGTCACAAGCACTCAATACAACAGGATTTTAAAAATATAAAGCCCTGTTGTCAAATAAATATATTTAATTTCTTAAAAGAATTACTTTAAAAAATGTTATTGATGTGTGTAAGTGTGTGTATGCCACATGTGTGCAGGTGCTTGGCGAAACCAGAAGAGGCAAAGGCCCTGAATTAACACACCCCCAGGATCTCTGTGAACGATACTCATTTACCAGGTTCACCAAGTTAGATATTTTGAAAAATATCTTTGAACATTTTATTTATTATTTATTTATTATTTACTGAGTGTGTGGGTAATTTGCCTGCATCTGTCTGTGTACCACATGTGTGCAGAATAGAGTGTCAGATCCCCTGGGACTGGAGTTGCAGACAGTTGTGGTTGCTGGGAGTTCAACCCAACTAAGTCCTCTGGAAGAGCAGCAAGTGCTCTTACTTGCCGAGTCATCTCTTCAGCCCCTTGGTTAGGAATTTCTGGTTTGGAGATAACACAGTCAGACAGATATGTTCTGCTTTCATGGAGTTTATTCTCTGTTGGGAAAAACAATCAGCTAATCTTGCAAATGGGTGAATAATTAAACAGTGAGGACTTTTACTTTAAAAAGCAGTAGCCACTGAAAGCAGCAAACATGGGGTTGATTAGTTAGTGTTCAAAAGAGTCATGGAGCATCTTCTCCTTGGGTGAGGCGTGGCCACGTGGACGTTATGGTGGTTGGGAGTCAGGGATGGAGGTATTGTGACACTGCGGGACCAGGGAGTGTCCAGGCTGGAGCAGGACAGTTAAGACAGACTTTGGGTGTTTATTCAGTGAGCGTTGACAGTGAGTATATAACAATTACCCAAACCAGAATATGGACCATTTCCCTTTAGCCCTGTTGTGGCTTTCTGATTTCTATCATTATGGCTTAGTTCCATCTATTTAAGATTTGACATAGAGAGACTTACACAATATTGTTTGCCATTTATGTCTTTAGCTCACTCTATTTTTAAGTCGACATAGTCCTCCATGTGGTCTCTACCTACGCTCTGTAGACTGAGCATCATTCAGCTACATAATCACAACTTCTCTGTCCATGGGGATGCCTTGAGCTTAAAAAAAATCGCTCAGTACATTTTGGAAAGGAAGTTGGGGTGAGACAAGAGAAGAGGAGATGAGACCTACTAAGTGCTGGCCCTAATAATCCAGGGGACTGAGTAGCTGGACTGACTATGGAGACAGAGCTGAGAGATTCTCAGGAGGTAACATTAACAGATGTTGGTTCCTGTTGCTTGGTCTTGGCAGACATTGTACCTGGCTTCATTTTGCAGTACCTTTATTCCCAGCAAGTATAGTGGTTCCTTAAACATGTTCTGTGGAATAACGTGCAGTCATTAAAAATGATATTGTGCCGGGCGGTGGTGGCGCACACCTTTAATCCCAGCACTTGGGAGGCAGAGGCAGGCGGATTTCTGAGTTTGAGGCCAGCCTGGTCTACAGAGTGAGTTCCAGGACAGCCAGGGCTACACAGAGAAACCATGTCTCGAAAAACCAAAAAATGATATTGTACAGCAATATACTTTACATTTTTTTTAATAAGTAAAGATTTAAGTGCTCTATCTGTATGCACACTTGCATGCCAGAACAGGGTGTCATCTCATTATAGTTGATTGTGAGCTTCTGGGTGCTGGGAACTGAACTCAGAACCACTGGAAGAGCAGCCAGTGCTCTTAACTGCTGAGCCATCTCTCCAGTCCCATACTTTAAGTCTTTATGTGTATATATATGTATCTATAGTGTGCATGAGGGCACACGTGACACAGCGTACCTGTGGAAATCAAAGGACAACCTTGAGTGTTGGTTCAAACCTCTACCTTGCTTTGCTTGTGACTCTCCTATACTGCCCACACCCATCCCCTGGTTTTCACGTCAGATTTGCTGGCCCATGAGCTTCCAGAGATTTCCTGTCTCTGCTGAGATTGTAGAAGCATGTGATTCCACACTCAAATTTTCATGATTTCTGGGGATTTGAACTCAGGTCTCAAGATTGTATGAGGGCTTTACCCACTGAGCCATCGCCCCGTCTATATTTTTGATATAGAAGGATTTTAAAATATTTTATTTGAGAAACGAGCTACAAAACTATGTACAGTGTAGTAAGGGCCAATTTTTGTATTTTAAAAAGTTAGTCAGTTAGTCAATGTGCAAATGTGGAGGTGGGTACACTCCACAGCACACAGTGGGGGGACAGTGAACAACATTTTGGAAGTTGATTCTCTCCTACCAGGTGGGTTTTGGGAATTAACTCAGGTCATCTGACTTGGCAGTAAGTGCCTTTCCTCCCCTGAGCCATCTTGCCAGCCCAACTTTGTGTCTTTTAAAAATGGCATATAGAAAGAAGCTCACTGGTGTTAAATGCAATCTCTAATTTAAATATTCAAAGTAGTTTTACATTTCGGTTATATATTTTTCAAAATTTCCACAAAGAACATACGCTAATTATAAAATACGAAGTAGGTAATTACAAACGTTTAATGTTCCAAAAATAGGAATGCACCCTAAGAACATAAAATAGGAATAAACAGAACCCCAAAGCAGTGGGAAGGGGCTTGTGTAACAGCACCCACCCATTCCTCCTCAGCAGGTCTTTACTCTGAGAACTTGTCAGTGATGTCTGACTGCTTGGTCGGATGTTATGCCTGGAGGCAGCAGGGTTTGCAAGGGGCTGAGTTCAATTCAAGCCAAGATTTTGAAATCCACAGGGCTTCCCCTGGTCTTAATTCCAGCTCAGAATCCCAGCAGTCCTGAGCAGTTAGGTCTGCCATCCTATGGAATGGTTCTTGCAAGTCAGCCCATACTATTGTCCATAGCCTGGTCCTCTTGGTCACACCAGAAGCGTGTGAAGAGTGGATCCCGCCTTCCTTCACTACCCACCACTCAGCCCCTAAGTTCTTCAGTCTCCTTTGCGACTCTTGTTTCTCCAGTGTCTTGGAGTCACGGAGTGTCTAAAGATCCAGCTCTCTATCCATGCTCCTTCCCCCGTGATTTCATTCTGCCTCGGCTCTTTTTCTTCCAACAAAATACTTTAATGATTATTTGGGAATTTCACATAATGATCATACATCCCAGTGCTCCACTTTCCACCCTTGTGACCTCCTTCCCCTCCCCTCCCCTCAAGAGAGAGAGAGAGAGAGAGAGAGAGAGAGAGAGAGAGAGAGAGAAAGAGAGAGCACATGTCCAGTTTGCATTGCCCAGCTAGAACATGGTTAGGCCCCTAGTGGTCAGCCCCTTAGAGA
This sequence comes from Rhabdomys pumilio, assembly GCA_030674055.1. Taxonomy (NCBI): domain Eukaryota; kingdom Metazoa; phylum Chordata; class Mammalia; order Rodentia; family Muridae; genus Rhabdomys; species Rhabdomys pumilio. Next base: position 8,061,479 of record JANHMN010000011.1, read on the forward strand.
AAACTGAGTCCTTCCCTATCCACACTCCTGCTAGAAGCCATCAACTGTTAGGGCTACATCTCAGCAACCCTCTCTCAGTTTCTGAGAGTTCTTTTCAATGGCTCTCTGTCTAGGCCATTGCTCTTTTGAGGGGTAGGGTAGGGGTAGGGGTTGATATAGAAGCCTTTTATGACTCTATTTCTCAACTGCAGTCTGAAATCATGGATATCACTGAAAACATAGCTTCCTTGACTATTACAGGCAGTGGAAGCGTAGATCATGGACTTCTACATGGTTTCTGGCAAAAGCATGGATCATATATGGTCTCCAGCCTCAGTACATGCCAGTCTCAGCTATTAATACACACACACACACACACACACACACACACACACACACACACACACACACACACCCGTTCCTCCTCCTCCTCCTCCTTTTCTTCTTCCTCCTCCTCTTCTTCTTCTTCCTCTTCCTCTTCCTGTTTTTCAATACAAAGTTTCTCTGTGTAGTCCTGGCTGTCCTGGAACTCACTCTGTAGACCAGGCTGACCTCAAATTCACAGAGATCTACTTGCCTCTGCCTCCCAAGTGCTGGGATTAAAGCTGTGCACTGCCATGTCTGGCTTAGACTTCTAATTTCTATTCCCAGCCTGGAGTTCCCCCAAACACTAGACCAAGCATCCCAGCTGATATTTTTTTTTCTACTTTAATTATTTTATGTGTATGGGTGTTTTGCTTGTATGTATGTATGTATGTACGTATGTATGTACACTGTGTGCATGCCTGGTGCCAGACCCTTGCAACTGGAGTCAGAGAGAGTTGCTAGGCACCACATGAGTGCCGGGAATTGAACTCAGGTGCTCTATAAGAGCACCAAGTGCTCTTCACCACTGGGCCAACTCTCCAGTTCCTCACCTGATTTCTAATGGTTTCGTAAGTCAAATATGTCTTGGGTGAAGGCCTGTTTTTCTCAGTCACAAATCATTTCTCTTCAGGTTTCTTTCTTGTTTCAGTTCACAGCCATGTCAGCTTTCCTTGGCTCTAAACCTTGTACCTATAATTAAACCTGCTTTGCCCCAACAACTGCCCAAAAGTTACCAGGTCCAACTTAACCCTGAATCTAGATATGACTCCCCCCTGCCCTGTCACCTGGATTTTGGCAGCAGCTAGGTTTGGTTTTCCTGCTTCCCCCACTCCTGTTTCTTTCAATTTTAGAAATCAAAAGAACACTGAAGTAAACATCAGATGAGGTCACCTCTCAGCTCAGAAAAGTTTCAACAGTTAACCAGAACAAAGCAGATCCTGGAGACCCCGAGAGCCGGTGCTGCCTATGGCGGCATTGGCCTTCCTTCATCGCTCTATGCTCCTGGCCCTTCCACAGCCGCCAGACTGTAAACTGACTCTAGTTTCTGATAAACTATTTCTCCACTGGAAGGAGCCAATTCAAGTCAGATATATATATATATTTTTTAATTTAATTATTTTATGTGTATGAGTGTTTTGCTTGTATTATATATGTACAGTGTATGTATGTACACATGTATGTATGTATGTATGTATGTATGTATGTATGTATGTATGTATTATGGAGGCCAGGGAAGTTGCCATGAAGAGAGAAAGCTCGTGCAAAGAGAGGAGAGAAAGAGAGAGAACCTAGGCTAACTTTGAAAATATATACTTTGATTATTAAATATACCATATTTTTATTTTTTTAGCATGAATGCATGGAAGTGCAATTTTGATACCTCATTAAATAAATCTAGTGTCTAGAAAGCCCAAAGGTAAATTCTGAGTCTAGGCAGCTGGTGGCAGGAGAAGGAAACAGCATTTTTTTTCTCACACACCTAAGATAGAAACAAACATGCAGGAACCACTTCACATTCATACATTTGAAACAAACAAAACTTACAGGGATAAAATTGAAATTCCGGTGAAGGTACGACCTTCCCCTAACAAAGATGGCTGCCAGTCACGTGGCCACACTTCACCACCAAGAGTATTTTCAAGTCTTTGCTTATCTGACTCAACTGTGAGACCCTCTTTAACCTCAAGATTTAAAGCTGCACCCCCCCAACCGTGTCTCCTCACTCCTTAAACAGTAGCATCCCCAACCCTCTCTTCTTCCCCGGTAGACCCCCTCCCCCTCCTCTGTAGCTAGCAAATGCCAGCACGTGTTTATTCCTTTTGTTCTTTTGGTCCCTCCTGCCACATAAGGTCCAGCGCATAAAGATTTGTATTTGCTTTCTTTCCCTCAGCTCCACATCCCAGAGCAGCACCTGCCACAGAATGCTGTTCCTTGCCAGATGGCGACAGTCGGTGTGTTATGTGCCTAGAGAAATGTTTCCTCAGTAGCCTGAGAGCTGCTTAGGGACTGGGTGGGCTCCATTGTGATTCTCCCCATAGTCAAGTTGTCTTTCGAGTAAGTGACAACTGTCACCTGATGGAAAGGAGATGTATCCCCCTTCAGAATGGAAACAGGACTATCCAGGAGAGGCCTGTTCAGTGTCAGAGCCACGTCATGGTTGCTCTGAGCACCTGAGTGAGCTGCATCTGCCAGTGGCTCCCAGCACACCACGCCCTGTATCTATCTTTCCCTCTTGTTGCTGGCAGAGAGTATATCCAAAGATGGACTCTCCAAAGTAACATCCTTGGGTTTACACTCAACTGAGAGGGGTAAAGGTTTAGTCGATACCATCCGGCATCTAGTCAAGGTGGTCTGAGTAAGATGCTCCAACTGTTTTAAATGTCGTCTGGGAAGTGGAACATCGAACATTTGAGGAGTCGTCTTAAGTATTACCATGCCACAAAGCAAACTTTAATTTGAAACTACTTCTAAAGCCTTCAGCAGTGACTGGTGTCCAATAGGTACTCAGTGGATGATTAGAAAATAGAAAACACATGCTTGAATGGAGAACTGCCCTGTATAAGAAGGAGAAACAGTGACTGCTACTTGCCCTCCAACTGCAAGTGCACATGCATACAGCTTCCATTCCCTCCATGTCCCCTGCCTTCTAGTTCTAGGAAGTGGCATCTTACCTCAATGACTTAGGATGTTAAGACTCCATAGCCGGGGTCAGAACCCACACACCTAGACCCCCCAGAACCTGATTTGTACGGTAACCACTATGAACATTCTGAAGAGAATAATTTTGGAGGCTGAGAGCCCTATTTTCAGATTTGATTTCGAAGTGTTCCCATTTAAGAAAGCCATGCTCTTCAAACTGTAAAGTGCTATCAAATGGTTAGCTGAGGATCACTGCCAAGGTCAACAAATTGAAGGCTGGCTTAAGAGCCAGCTCTTCAACTGGAAGGGCTACGGGAAGGCTAGACACTCAAGGGTCCCTTTCTAAATAGGGCCTATGTATTTGCCAGAACCAGGACACAGCTGCCTGTCCATGTCCCAACATGGGTCCCTGTATTTATGACGCACACATTTACACCAGAGAGAGCCAGTGCTTATTTTACATTTGTGTTAAGAGTATTTTCAGGACCCCCCCCCCCACTTTGGGTGGCATTTTTGAGACACACTAAGCTTCAACTACCTGGCTGCTCAGCGAACTGCCCTTCCCAAAGTTCAACCGCAGGTTTTTCTTCTCCACTACCCAAGTCCCCAGATGCATTACAATTTAGACTGTGAGCTCAGGCTTTCAAAACCAGTCTTTTGTCCTCACACTTCTTGTCATCCAACAGTTGAATGGGCATTGTTCCCCTAACCTGGCTCGGGAAAGGGGACACCCCAAAGAACAAACTTCACATTCTCTGGCTTCCTTACCCTAGCATCCGACACTAGCCAGGCAACCGTGTTAGGTGACCTCTGGCATTAGGTTAATGATCTGGGTCTGAGCCTAGGCTAGATAATGAGTCTACGGTTAACAGGGAGCTGGCTGTCAGTTTTCATCGTCCGGAATCTGAGGAGAGCCCCTTTGTCCCACACACCCTGCCTGTTTCTCCTGAGCATCTTTTCTTCATCTGTCAGCTAATGGAGTTTGTGTGGCATTCACTCATTCCCCACATGTTCCCATTCAAGTGGCTGTGTACCAATTCGGTCTTGGATGTTTTTACACTTAAGGGCTTGTAGAACAGTGAAAGAAAGATAGCAGATACCTTACAGAAAGCCTTCTGTTCTAGGCCCTAAAGGCTCTACTTTGTTTCTCTTCTGCAATAGGAGTCTTGAAAGGCCCAAGTTAAAGTGTGTAACAAGGATGAAACAGTGGCCCAGCACAAGATGCTACGGAACTCTGCCAATGACTTCACTCCATGTATCTCCATGTATGTGTGTGTGTTACCTGCTATATATTTCTCCCAAAAGTGAGGACATGGACGGAAGATACTGCTACGTGACCAGGAAAAAAAAAAAAAAGAAAAGGAAAAAAAAAAAAAAACTAGCTCTTGTGAGGGACCATCAAAAAAAATTCACTTGTCAAAGCAAAACCTATTAGGAGAAAAATTCAGAAATGGTCTTTGTGTTTAGCAGTTTTCAAATTATCAACCAAAGGTGCTGAGTTAGAAGAAATGGACTCAAAAGTCTTGCCTAGTTAATCTTTTCACAGAATCCAAAGTTCAAACAAAATCATGCTTTAAGAGGGACGGGGTGGCTAGTGGCCAGAGGCAATATCGGCTCACCCCGGATTGGCGTAGTATCTCTCTCTGCCTTGGATCAGATTTTCAGTCCTAACTTAACTCTGTCATCCATTAATAAGGCTCAATAGCTGAAGATGGGGGAGGGGTTGAGGGAAAGTCCATGGCTCCTACTCACTTGAAAATTAAAACACTGAGGTAAGAAAGAGGCAGGTTCCAGAAGTGTGTAAAGGAAAGCAATCTTCTTTATTGTACACAGTACAGAATATAACGCAGCTCGGCAGGATGTACACAGCCCTGTGCAGGGGGAAGCAGTTCAAATCAACTGGCAGGCTAAAGCCTTTCTGCACTGTAGACTTTCCACACTCTGGAAAAGAAGCAAATGCATGAAAGAAGCCCCACACCTTGACGGGGTCGGCTCTGTGGGAGTACATGAGTCCTGTGGGAATGCAAAATGGCGCTACCATCTGGCGTCTCTCGATGGCACAGCCTGTGCCGTCGCAACAGGGGAGGGGCAGCTCAAGCTACAGAGAATTCTTTTTCAACCTCCCCAAAACAGCATAAATTCATTAAAGAAAACTAAAACAAACCCCAAACCAGTATAAGTAAAGAGAGGGAAAAAAAGAACCCCAAAAATCTATACAGCATTTACAACAAATAAATCTTTAGCCAGCTGGGGTAAAATAGGCATCTATGTATAGACTGTGTGTAGATTAGAAAGCTATAAATACGCTTATCAAAGAGTCCTTTCATTAGAGTATAATGCTAATTGAGGCCCAAGCTTCGGGCTTGACGCCTCTGTGGGCTGATGAGCTTTCGAGAGGGAAACCTTAGATCCTCACAGCTCTAAAACGGACCCTCATCCCCGTGAGCCTCTTCACAAGTCACGAGAAGGCCGTGGAGTGCCTCACTTTTGGGACAGCAAAGAATGTCCCACCTCAGTCAGCTGTGTCCACATGTGAGGAACACAACCTGTGGAGTGTCAAGGACAGCAAACTCCTGCCAACAAGGAGTCAGGCAGCAAGGCATTCTGCTTTCTGCTGACTTTTCCACCGCTCCAAACCCAATTTTTACAGCTTTAGTTTGGTTGTTCAGAAAATTCCCAATATAATACAGCAATCAGAATAAAAAATTGAGAAAATATTAAAGTAGCAGGGCCAGAGTGCTAGCTAGCACTGTTTTACCTGTAAGTGACAGGTAAGTGTCAGACCCCAGGGAACCACTGTGCAGGGTTCGAAGTCCAAAACCGAAAGAAAAAGGAAAACAAGGCAGATGCCTGGGTTTCCACCAGGTGACCAGTTGTTAAACGGACATGACATGTATGTAGTATGTACATCTGCTTCCCAGAGAAGGAGAGTCAGTAAGCATGGCGAACTGTACGCATGGAACTGTAAGCTGTGTCCAGGCTGCCTTGCACACTTCAGAAATGTACAAATCAAGTTAATCATCTCAACAAGTTGTCTGGTGCAGAAAGCACCAAGCAGACTTCTAAATGGTGAAGGGGAAGCCCCAGCAAAGCCTCTCAGGCTGCAGCATCTTCTGAAGTGGGCACCACCCCACCTGAGGGATGTACTGCAGGTACCAAAAAGGATTTTTTTTTTTGTTTTTGTTTTTTTTTGCTTAAAATACAAAAACTACAAAAATCAGTTTATATAAACTGTTTTCCCCCAAAACAACCACCAAAAGCAAAATGATCCCCCCCAAATCATAGCAAAACAAAATACTGTCATGTTCATCATCTTTCTAAAATAAGCCATCTGCGCTCAGTCACGTGACTGGGAGGAGGGGGACTTGGTTTACTTATGGTGACTGCTCGGCTGGAAGGCCCAAGAGGAGCAGAGGTCTGAGAACCATGGAGTGAAGAACAGCTCTTCTGGCCTCCCCAGTCTGGACTACAGGGGAAAGATTCCAGAATGAGCTACAAGAGTTTTGCAAATTTCAAGTGGCAATAGTCTGAGCCTCCCCAACCCAGCCTTATCGACTTTCCTATGGGTGTGCAGTTTCTTTCCAAAGAATTGTGCAAGTCAAAGCCTCCTGTGTGAAGGCTTTAGTAGTCCATGATCAATGCAGATTGTCATACACTCGGTCCCCTTTCATGGGCGCTAACCTGAACACACTGCTATACTGCTCTGCACATAACTTGCCATGATGGCAAGGAGGATATACTTCCATGTCTCCCCAGGAATTGAATCAGAATCGCCAGCCATGTGGTGGTTTTTCTGCCTCTCCCTGTTCCCACTCCCTAGTCAAGGTATTTGTCTTTAAGGGTGTCAAAACCAGAGACAGCGTGGGTTCTCCTGATAATACTCAAAGGGCAAGCTTTAGGAACAGCCAAGAACACAAACAAAACCACTGCCCTTGTTTGCCTGAATGAGGACTGCTAGCTCTAGGGTTTGGCTATTCAGCCATTCAGAAACTTAGTAAGCGAAGCCTTCAGCATAGGGGAGGCTGCTGCAGCGATCCATGTCCAGGAGGTAAGCAGGGTTGTCTTCAAAGTGAGTCAGTGGCAGGGTGTCTTCCTCATTGAGGGGGCATTCTGACTCTGCCTTCAGGAACGGGCGCTGATTGTCCGGGAAGGCCATGGAGAAAAGTGCATCCGGGTCACAGACAAATTTGTAGACGTACCGTTCCCCAGCCACCTGTGTGAGAACACGTATAACACAAGACTCAGCTGGAACAAGGTATGGAGCTCCAGGAAAGAAAATAAGAACTTTTAAGTCGCCAATCTCTCAGGGAGTCAGGCACCAGAGGGCTAATTAGTAGCTGATCGCATCGTGGGGACCTATTCCCTGCCAAGGGTTTTGTTGACACCAGAGCTCAGTATTTTAAAAGCTAGCATTTGAATTTTTGAATTTCAAATGCATGCTGGGTTATTCTGCCTATACTGACAGTCGAGGCAGCCTGGTTGCCATGGGACTGGTGTGGCACTTAAGTCACAGTGCTGATGCCAGACCACATTCCTAGTGACCTCCAGAGCTTACGGCTTTCCCAGGATGAATGTGTTATTTTGAAGGGTTCAGAGCCCCCCTTTCTTCACCTGTGTGTGCAAGCATGCGTGTGTGCAAGCATGTGCAGATATGTGTGTATGTAGAGACCAAGATGAGGTCAAGACCCTTCCATCATGTTTTCACCTTTGAGGCAGGAACCCTTCTGTCAAACCCAGAACTTGCTGAAATAGTTTTAGGGATCACGTCACCTGACTTCCAAGGCTAGAATTACCTGGGTTCCGGGAAACTGAACTCCAGCCTTCATGTATGGAAGGAGCTTTAACCACTGAGTGATCTCCCAGGCCCAGTTATGAATCTGATTAAGCTGGCCTCTGTGGAACTTCAGTCTATTTTAGGCCCCAGACAGATTCTGCCTCTGCCATACCTGTCACTTCTACTTAGCACATGGGTCCGTTGATCTGGAACTCAGTATGTAGGCTCAGGTTAGCCTTGAACTTAAAAATCTTCCTCAAGCCTCGATGGTCTGAGCCTCCCCAACCTGCCCTATGGACTTTCCTATGGGTGTGCAGTTTCTTCCCAAAGAATTATGCAAGTCAAAGCCTCATGTGGGAAGGCATTTAGTTGTGTCTTGGCACCAATATAAGGGAAGCATGGCGTCCAGCACTGATATCATCACTAGGTCTTAACTTTATTCCATTCAGGGACTCAGGATAAAACCACCTTTGACCCTGACAGGCTATTTTCCCTTTTAACCATCTCATTCAGCCATGGTCACAATAAAGCAACAGGCCCCACATTAGTATTACTTGGACACTTTCAGATGTATCACCCTGAGATTACAACAGAGGACAGCATTTGCTCTGTATGGGACAGAAGAGGCCACATAACCAATAGGCTAACAAATAAGACTGTTAAGATCTTGAGCCACTAAAGCTACAATTCTGTGTTCTTCTATGATCAGAAATTGAGTAAGAGGGACAGCCTTTTCTCCTAAGTTCTGAGCCTCTGTGCCTTGAACTGCATTCTTTCATATTTGATCTAGATCTGGGAATAACACAGGGACAATGACACTCGTAGAGGTTTGGATGAGAAACACCCCAATAAATCTCAGAACATTTGAACACTTAAGTCTCCAGTCAGTGGCAGTGTTTGTGGAGGCTTAGGAGATGTGGCCTTGTTGGGGGAAGGCTTTGAGGCTTCAATGGCTTATGCCAGGTCCAGTTTAACTGTCTCACCATCCTGCTTACTGTTCAAGATGTGAGCACTCAGCATCCATTCCTACTGCCATGCCTTGCCACCATGGCCTCTTAAACCCCCCTCGAACCGTACGTCCAAATGAACCCTTCCTTTTATATGCTGCCCTAGCCACAGTGCTTTAATCAGTGCGACAGAAACGCAACTGACAAAACTCTTCTTCCAGCGTTTGAAATTATTTATTTATTTATTTTTTCTTTTTCAAGACAGTGTTTCTCTGTGTAGCCCTGGCTGTCTTGGAACTCACTCTGTAGACCAGGCTGGCCTCGAACTCAGAAACCTGCCTGCCTCTGCCTCCCAAAAGCTGGGATTAAAGGCATGTGCCACCACTGCCCGGCCAGCGTCTGAGATTTGATCTGAGAATATTAAGTTGGTTGGAGGGAAAAATGGGAACAAATAATATATGTTTTTTTCCTTTGGGGGGGGGGGGACGGGGGGTGGTAGATAAAATACCATAAAATTAACTAAAGTCTATGCAAATACTTCAAAAAAACCCAATAATTTTCAAAATATTAAATGCTTCCTATCCCAAGCATTCTGGGGAAGGAAACACAATCTGTGCACATAGGCTCCTCCACTGTGTAAATGCTAGAGTCTGGGGATGTATAGCATATATGTGGTATTTAAGAAAGGTGCATTCAGTCCCACCTTCAACATTATCAATGGGATTTTAAGGTTGAAGTCCTTTAACCCCTTACTCTAATAAGGACTCTACCGTGGCCTTTCCAAAAATATACTTTATCTTCTATTCTGCAAAGAAAAACCCCTTACTGACTGACATGGCTACTATTTGACCAAGTTCTAGGCTGTATAGGTTTAAAAGAGAAACAGCTTTTCTTAGCTAACCCCTTGAGTTGGCATCCCACTGAAATGACAGGTGTAGATGCCACGCCCTAAATGTTTTAACAACTAAAGGTTTCAAGCTGTATGGAATAGAGATTGTAAGTTGATTCCTTCATGTCTTCCTTTACGAATACAACAGAAGCTGACCTAAGTGTTGGGGTCTTTTGTAACTGGAGGCAGCTTAAAAAAAGCAGAAGCCAACTTTCTCTTGTGTTTCGCACAGCGCCTCTGTCAGCATGTACTCAACATTAAAAGCGCTTTTAAAAATAAGCTTTTTTTTTTTTTTGTTAATGCGTACATGTGTGAGCCTGAGTGTATGTATGTACGTATGTATATCATGTGTGAGCAGTGTCTGGCAGAGGCCAGAGGATGACATCGGATCTCTGGGAGCTGGAGTTACAGGAGGCGTGAGCTGCCTGATGTGAGTGCTGAGATCCGAAGTCAGGTCTTGGAGAGAGGCCGGTGCTCTCCAGTCCTAAAGGTACTGTAAATTATCCACGTGTCTCCTTTTTATTTCAAGTTTCAGGAGACAGGAGCGTACGTGGCCTAGAATGTGATATACAGGTGAAACAGGCCTTGAACTCCTGACCTTCTCATTTCTACCTTCCGAGTGCTGGCATTATAGGTGTCTTGTAATTCTCTTTGTTGTGTTTCCCAGGTTCATCCCTACCACAAGACTCAAGTGTTCTTCTAGCTACCGCAAATGACCTTATTACAGAGGTTAGGGACATGTTCCTTCAAAGTGGCAGAGCGTTCTAAGCATCTGTAGGTGCTTACCTTCTGCATGATGCCTTTTTCATAGTAATAGCGGAGAGAACGGCTCAGCTTGTCATAGTTCATGGCTGGCCGATTCTTCTGAATACCCCAACGCCGAGCAACCTGGAGGGACAAGAAAACCAAGATCCACACATGTTCCCAGGATATTTTGTAACTCAATGGCTCTGGCTAATGATCAGTCTCTCTAACTTGGAAAGGAAAGCGGTCAGTTCTCTCAAGATCAAATATTAAGTAAAGACGGTGATTCGGCCACAGTTCCTAGGAGGTGAGACCTGGGGTAGAAGACTTGTAACACTGTAAGGCTGTAGAGGACTCGGTTGGCATCCCAGAGGATACAGGCTCTCCACTGTTTCTCCATTTATGAATTATTGACCAATACTCACGGACCATTAACATATTGCCATTAAGTGCTATGGTTTCTGTAGCAGTCAATAAGGAATAATTAGGATGGTCACTCCTGAAACATTAGGAACATGCCTGTGAGCTGCTAATGGGACTGCAGAGCAGAAGCTCAATTCTAATAAGATTGGCGAGGGGCTGGGAGACGTTTACTCATTGCAGCTCGAGGATGAAGGGGGATTCAAATCATTATAGCCTACTGCCATCCAGCTCTGCTCCCAGCAGACCACAGAATGGACAGTAAAGCACACAGCACCATTATCCATTTAATGAAAAATTAACAGGGCTTCTTGCACAGTTCTAAAGTGCATTATAGCAACCTGGTCCACTTGAGGTGCAGGGATGAGGAGATGTAATTGGAGCTTTGGGCAAAAAGGCACTGTAGAAGGGAAATTTCCTACTAGAGTCTACTAGATTATTATCAGGGCAGCCAATCAAGTTCTGTTCCCAGCTCGTAAATGGTTGTGCTCTGCTTGAGAGTGACTGTCGGGGGTGGGGTGGGGTGGGGGGGTGGGGTGGGGTTTGGGATCCAGTGTGGAAATGTAGGCTGTCTGAGGTATTCATTTTAGTCACCTTTAGAAACTTAGGATTAAAGGCTGGGCATAGTCATGCACGCCTTTAATCCTGAGACTCAAGAGGCAGAAGCAGGTGGATCTCGTGAGTCTCAGGCCAGCCTGGTCTTCAGAGAGTTCTAGGACAGCCACGGCTACACAGAGAAACCCTGTCTCAAAAACCAAACCGAACCAAACCAAAAGAAAACCAAAATCAAAACAAACAACTCCTCCCCAAACAAAACAAAAACCCACCATACTTCAAACAAGCCAGCCTAACCGCATCCTTTGGATATTTTTCTCCATTTCGTGTTATTTAGAGACAGGCTCTCACTATACAGCCCAGGCTTGCTTCTTACTTGCAACCTTCCCACCTCTGCTTCCCAGGTGTTTAATCATACGCATGCACCATCAAGCCCAACTCGCTCTTTTGAGATGCACGCATGCACACACATGCACACGCACACTGCCAAAAAAAGTCAAAGGTTAAATGTGTATGTGGGTAGTAGGAAAGACAACAGCAGTCCACATCAACTATTTGGGTGCAGTAACAGAAATGCCTCTTGATTTCAGGACTCTTGAAAAACTTCTAACAAATACCAGAGACAATCCGAGATGGAAGAACTCATGTGGCCTCATTATACCAGAGCAACCCACAAGCCAGGTTTCTACTTTGCCCTCTGAGAAATCTTATGCAACTTTAATTTCCACCTTTTTTTAAAAGTGTGTTTCAGGTAACTACAAATTTTGGGTCTTCCCAAGTTTCATTTTTCATCAATTCAAGTCCATCTTCAAGAAAGGCCCAAAAGGCAAAACCTCGCAAAAACTAAATCCTAGTTAGAGGTCATTATTACCTGAGATAGGGTCTTTTTGTGTAACTGTAACTGTCCTGGAACTTACTGTGTAGCCCAGTTTGGTCTCAGGTAGCCCAGTCTTAGCTTCTAGGGTGCTGGGATTAAAGGTGTGCATCAATTTGCCTCTCAAAGGTAAACATTTTAAAATCAATGGAAATATACTGATAAGAAGAGAATCTGCTAAGTCAATCACATTGCAGCCAGGGTTGACAGCAACTGCACTCTGAAACTCACTACCAACCTGTCTTCCCCAAGACACAGGGAACAGCAAGGCAGCTGGTTGTCTCTTTACTCCACTCAGTGGTAGGAAACAATTTTGCCTAGTCTTCGGCTTGAGTGGTGACCTCTTTCTGCTGTCAGCACATGCAATAGCTTACTGGAGAGGTTTTGTGTATGTGCAGATCTCAAAGCTGCTCCGGTAGCTATGGTTACTGACTCATCCACCAGGCTGGTGCCCTGTGATTCAGTGGCCTCACCACAGTGCTCCCTCTATAGCAATGTGCGATGAGCTGGAGACTCAGGCAGTCCCTATTTGGTGATAGGAGGAGCAGGCGAGAACACATTGCCAGCTCACTCCTCTCTGCTTCCTAAGTTAGAGAATGTACATTTTGGGAGCTGAGGCTGGGGGTTGGGGGGCAGGCAGGGGATGATGGACACAGGATTCACCTATTCCTCTCCAAAGAGCAAGCAAGCAGTCACAGAACAAGGAGAGGCTCTTTCTAGCAACCCAGCCTTTTAAAACCTCCCACAGCATCACCAATCTGCCACTCGTTCAACATACAACCCTACCCCCTCCATGTTCACACTGATGCAGATTCACAGTTAAAACGGCTTCAGATTAAAGCCGAGTCAGTCATAATTGAGAGGGTGCTAAGCTGGATGACTATCAAAAGACATTTGATTAGGGGGCCTGCCAAAACGCAGTTCTAAAACCACAATTTCCATGCACAGTGTAATGGATATTATGGATAATTACCCAGAGTGCACTACTCAGCCACACAGCTGCCTACAATTACATCTCCAACAGCTTCCTCCTCTGCTTCACCCTTTAAGCTCCCCCATGAGAACTTCTTACAGCTTTTCCCAGGAGTTGGTGGTATCTTCCTGACATTAACAAGGACAGGGTCCTCACAGCTATACAAAGAGCAGCAGAAGAAAACGTACCCATTGTGCAGGCCAAGGCTAAGTGCTCCAAAGACTGCAAAGGGCCCTGTATGAAGGAGCTTAAGAATGAATGTCAGATCTTGGGGTAAGGAGAAAAAAGCAACTCCTAAAGAAACAAGGCTGGGGGTTGTGAAAGGATGGCTCAGTGGGCAGAGGCACCAGGAGACATCTCCTGGACCACGAGAGAGAGAATTCACTCCTATGGGTTGCAGTAAATGCAGACTTATCGAGGCAACCCCCCCCCCGAAATAAAAATTAATAGTTATAATGATGATGATAACAACAATAATAATGCTATTCAATCAACAGAGAGGCCATCAGAGGCTAACATGTGACTTGGAGCCACTTGGTACTTATGAGCATTTTAGGTTAATATTAGCTCCTTCATTAAGTAAGAAAGCAGGAGCCCTCTACCATATGTTCATTCTCCCCATTCCTCGGGCTGGAGAGTGAAAGATTCAATAACTGCCTTACGGAGGCTCATAACCAGCTTTACCTGCAGCTGGACAGCCTGCGCTCAGGCCCGAGGCCGTGGCAATCAAGTCATAAAAGTTCCTGTTTGTGGAAGGAGATGAATCAATAAGGGCTGCCCACAAGACAGGCTTACTTTCCTTTCAAAGAGCCTCGATGAGTCAAGGTGCTATCCTATCCCCGAGCCTCACAGAAAGCAGGCAAAGAGGGAGGAATAGGCCTCCGTGGGGGCAGTGGCCCTCCACCATGACTGGAGGCTGAACCTCTATCGCTACACAGCTGAGGCCAACCAGAGGCTGTCTGCAGCATTACAGGTTAACAGCATTTCTGTAAATACACAGGCGACTGGGAGTACCATATTTACATGTTCACGTGAGTGTGTATGTGGTGTTATGTTCACATGGAGGCCAGAGAGCCAAGCTGGGTATCTTCCTAGGCTGTTCTCTACCTTCTTTGAGGTCAGCCCTCTCTCTAAACCTGGAACTCGTCCATTTGATTAGGCTAGACAGCCAATGAGCTCCAGGGATCTCTCTGCCTGTCCTGACTCCCTGACTGTTGGCGTCATTATAGACATGGGTGTTGGAGATACATGCTGGAGCCTTCATTCTTATTGTGGCTGGCATTTTACTGAGCCTTCCCCCACCCCGGACTCTCACGACTGCATGTTTTATACCACTTTAAATGAAGCCTGCCATACTGAATCAGTGCAAGGTCGTTCTCCCCACCCCACCCTGTTTCTAATCTACCTTTTTCTCTTTCTCCTATCAACTTTCAGACCATGTCCTTCTTCCAAATAGAGTGTCAGGGTGTCACCTCCTGCTGCTGACTCTGCAGTCCTTAATGGAATGCTTCCCAAGAGTGCTGTTCCCATTTTTATTGTACCCAACTCTGGGATAGCGGTTGTCTGACCACACACTATTATAAGAAAGGTACGTCAGCCAGTGAGAGTGTGGATGCGTGTGTATCTTTTCCATCTTTAACTTTTTAAAACTCTAAGCCAAACAGAAGTTAAAATTACTCCCTTTGAAATGAGTTACACTAATAACCTGCTTAAATACTCTATGCTGTATGTGTTCAGAAAGGGGAACCTACAGTGGCATCTTCTTCACTGGTGACAAGGAGGTGGTTTTGTCTTGAGCCTTTCTGCTAATAGCTCTGGACAAAAAAAAAAAAAAAAAGACGGCAACGAAGTTTCTTTATTAACTTTATTAACTAATAGAAGTGTGCTGTCTAGCTCCTGTCAACTTTACACAGGCTAGTCAGAAAGGAGAGATGGAGAAAATGTCTCCATAAGAACCGGGCTGTGGGCGAGCTTGCTGAACAGTGTCTCGCACCCTTCCACAGGGGTTGCCCAAGACCATCTGCATATAGGATATTGACATTACAATTCCTCAGAGTAGCAAAATTATAGCTATGAAGTAGTAACAAAAATAAATTTATGGCCGGGGGAGGGGGGGTCACCACAACAGGAGGCCTTGTATTAGGGGGTTGCAAGCATTTACAAAGTTGAGGACCACTGCTGTATAGCATTTTCTTAATCGCCGTGGGAGGGCCCATTCAATCATGGGTGGGAACTCCCCTGGTTTTTAAAAGTAGGCTGACCAAGTTAGGGGGAGAAAGCAAGTAAAGCAACACTTCCTGGCTTCTGTGTCAGCTCCTGCTTCAGGTTCCTGCCCTGGTTGAGCTCCTGCTCAGACTTCCTTGGACGATGAATAATGATATGAAATATAAGCCAAAACCAACAACCCCAATATCCTTTGATCATGGTGTTTTACCACAGAACACAGCAATAGTAACCCCCACTACAACAGCCAGGATTCTACAAGACATACTTTTTGAAAAAGCATCTATATTGTGGAGAGATGGCTAGAAAGATGGTTCAGTACTTAAGAGCTCTCTGCTCTTGCAGAAGACCCCTGCTAGATCCCCAGCACCCACAAAGTCAAACAACCGCCTGTAAAACTCCAGTTCCAGGGGATCCAGTGCCTTCTCCTGGCTTTTGTGCGCACTGTACGCACACAGGACACCTACATACAACCAGGCGCGTGCGCGCGCGCGCGCGCGCGCACACGCACACACACACACACACACACACACACACACACCCCTTTAAAATTTTTAAGTTTTTAAGACTTATCTCTGGTAATTCTATTTCTCTAAGTTAGAGAGGCATTTAAGTAAGTAGTAAGGTCAAGGCACTTGCTGACACTACCAATCCTAGCAACTTGAGTTCGAGGCCCATATATAGGAGAAAACTGATCTCAACAAGCAGTCTTCTGACTTTCATATGCACACCATGAATTTACTGCATGTGCATGCAAACACACATTAAATGTTAAAAAAAGAAAGGAAATATACAGCAATGCAAGTGCATTGCACAACTGTCACACAGTGTGTCTAGACGGCCTCAGCCCCAGGATGTAACAGACCAGGCCTGAAACAAGGCAAGTCTGTGTAGGGGATATTCCCACTGCCCTCCCATTTGCAATAAGACTCAGTGATTGGGCTGTATGAAAGGTAGGCAGAGTGAGGAGAGGAGGGGGAGGAGGGAGAGGAGGGGAGCTTCGGGGGAGGAGGCTAGCAGCATGCAGAATGGTTCAAGAGCAGTCCTGGGTAGCAACTTATCAAAAGGTTAGAGTTTGGGTAACAATTCTAATTGTGTAGGCATCTTGTTATTTGAGTATTTCTAAATCCATAAATCCTTTAGATAATCATTAAACTTTAAGAGTCTCATTTCTACCGGGTACTGCAAGGATGGTGGGTATTGTCTGGGGTTCAGCTGAGCTTTGTGAAAACAGCATGGTGGATTGGCAGAGCCATCTCCCACGCTGGTGTCTTGTGGGTGCTAGGGCCGGTGTTTCTAGCTAGCCGGAGCCCTGTCACGACCGAGAACCAGCGGGAACCTGGCGGTTGCCTGGGATCAAGCCAGACCGGGTGCGGTATTCAAAATATTTCACATTACAAGTCTGTTATAGAAATGCACTTTCAAAACTTTAAGAGGAAGAACACATCTCGTATCAGTGTAACAGTTCATGGCTTCAACCCTCATCTCCCTGTCCCAGAATTGTCAAAATACTTATGATGTTTTCTACAATGGAGAAGTCTGCCTGTTTGTTTAGCAACATGCAGAAGATTGTCCTGCTGACAGGAAGAGCAAGCCATCTCTAGTGCATCCTCTCTTTGTGGCACGCCAGTGCTCGAACTGTGAGCTCCCAGTCTCCATCTCTTGTCAATGTGCCTACAGCTTGGTGCCCTGGCTCCCTGCCACGGCAGACTCTTACACCTCTGAAACCGTAAGCCAATACATTATCAACAGGAAAGTACCAGAGACACCTGGACTCACCTCTTCTGGTTCTATGAGCTTAAACTCCATGCCTCGGCCAGTCCAGGCGATGAAGTGAGCGTTGGCTGGGTCATCCAGAAGGGTGACGAGGAACTGCCATAGCTGCAGAGAACCTCGCCTCTGATAAGGGGGTCCCTCTCGGTACATGGTGGGCTCTTGCTTGACTTTGCCTGTGTCGGACAGGGGTACACATGCATCATTCAGGCTGAAGTTCCTCAGGGATTTGCAGGGGAAACAGTGGCTACTGGTGATTGAATCATTGAACGCTCTCATACCGCCAACCCTCTCGCTTAGCATGGAGTCTCGGACGGGTATCTTACCTTCCAGTCTTTCGGGCACCACACAAGTGTCATCAAAGTATAGCCTGGGGTCCTTTTCGTATGGGAATCCTGTAAGAGTTTAAAGAGAAAGACCATACTGCTTAACAGATTCTGTGTTGTATCAAAACTAAGGACTGTAGTTAAAACAACAACTTTTTATTATTATCCTGTGCGCACGATGTGTTCGGAGCACACACACACGTGGAGGTCAGAGGGTAGTTCTCTGGGGTCACTTCTCTTTTTCCATTTCACAGAGGCTCAAGGGACTCAAACTCAGGATATAAGGCTTTTGCCACAGGTACTTTTACCTGTGGAACCCTCTCACCGGCCCAGATTGTTTCCTGTTTGGTTCCACAGTCCTACTGTTGTACCTATGCCAGGTGGAACTTTCTAGACTTCCAAAGGACTCAGTATTTGAGTTCTGACGTCACTACCTTGTCCTTGGTGAGGGAGGAATCAGTTCCTGCTAAAAGGGCTCCGGCAGAAGGAACCACTGAGTCACAGATGGCTCCTCCACATCTTATGCAGTTTGCAGGGGGCAGTGTCTGTTCTGGTCAGCCTAGCTTGCTAGCTTTGTTTCATTTGTGTATCATATTGGCATTTTTCTCTCAGCTAATATTAACTCAACCTTTCTCAGACTCGTCCAAGCTCTCCACATACTCCATGGGCTGTGACGTAAGCACAGAAGGAGAAAGGACAAAGATGCAGCCCACAGAAGATTAAGAGCAGCACACACTGAACAAGGTGGAGCACTGTCCCTAGACAGAGCACTAAGAATCCAAGCCTTACTCGTGGGAGGGGGACAGTGAAGGGGCCAAAAAGTGGGAACTGAGGCTGGGTGGTAGTGTGCATGCCTTTAATCCCAGTACTCAGGAAGCAGAGGCACATGTATCTCTTGAGTTCGAGGCTAGCCTGGTCTACAAAGCAAATTCTAGGACAACCAGGGTTACAGAGAAACATTGACTTACAAAACCAAAGTGGGAGAGAAAGGGAAAGAGAAAAGAAAAAGAAGTGGACACCGAATGGTCCAAGACACACACCAAAACCTAAAGCAGAAGGTAACCGGGCCATGAGAAAGGAGGGCCACATATCTACTGTATACACAATGCCGACAGGCGTGACCGTGAGCCATCAGGTGGCCAGCCTACCACCCACTCAACAGATTAGTGGTTCAAGCCCAAGGCAGCTAACAGCTCCCTGATAGGGATTCCCTGCCACAAAGATACCACACTTGGTGTACAGTCCTTCATCCCTGGCTTAGTCCCTGGTTGAGTCACCTGGCTGGTGAGTACTGTCTATATGTGCTGGATATGCAGAGTCGACAGGGGACTCTCAGGGACATGAAAACCCCAAGAGTCATCGAGCCCAGATAGGATCCCTCTCTTGCTATCCTACCTAGGCTTCTTGGAAATCAGCTCAGCAGCACTGGTACCATCTGACTGTGCTCGGGCCTCGCAAACTCAGTGCAATGGAGAAGGCAGACTCTTCTGACGTTATGTCATTATCTTTCCGTCTCTAGTCCCAGGCATGGTTTTTCTGTTTAAATTAACTACACCATATATGGGCTGGAAAAATGGCTCAATTGTTAAGAGCATTGACTATTGTACCAGAGGACTCGGGTGTGATTCCCAGCACCCACACATGGTGGCTCAGCAACTGTCTGTAACTCTAACTCCTGGGGAATCTACCGTCGTCTTCCGGCTCCTGCTTGCACTGTGCGCACACAGCCACATATGCAGGCAAAGCACCCAGATAGACACACAACTTAAGAAAGAAGCATATTCAATCGACACTGTCTTATTGAGTCCAGTAGACAGGCCTCAGTGTGCCAGTGTGGGTAGATAGGAGCTCATTTTACGAGTGTGCATCTCAACTTAAAGAAGGAAGCAGATAATAAAAAAGAAACAAATGTCAGTTTAGCGTGGGAATTAAAGAGTGCAGGCCCTAGAGCCAGACAGGTTGACCCCAGTTAGTTGTGTGATTTTGAATGAATCAAAATGAATCCCAGTGTTCAGGTTTCCTCCCTGTTACTATTGCAAGGGTTTAACGAGTTACTGTGCAGACTGTTCTATTGATCCAATTGCAGAATGTAAGAATGTTTTTTGGTACAAGTGTGTAATAAATAACACTGAAAGAAAAACAGACAATTAGAGATTGTGAGCAAGCGGTGTTAAAGCAGCTGGATGACTCTGTGCTGGTCTGACGGCCACGCCTTCAGTGCCCAGCACTCTGCAGACAGAGGCAGGAAGATCTCTGAGTTCCAGGCAGCCTCGTCTACACAGGAGCAGTAATAGTGAGACCTTGTCTCAAAAACAAACAAACAACAAGCAAACAAACAAACAAACAACCCTGAATGAGTCTGAGAACTGTAATCTTGATGTCACCTCCCACAGAGGGGACTTTTCAAGGATAAGAGTCATACCCTAAGCATTTTAGTGTTCTCTCAACACCTTGCATACAATAAGCGCTCAATTAGTATCTGAGAGACTACAATACCTCACAATTGAGGCAAAGAATGTTGATTTTTTTTTTCCTTTAAGACATGGTCTTAAAGGGTACCCTGAACTCCCCATATACCCGAGGACCTGAAACTCCCCTTCTTCCTGGCCCTGCCTCCCAAGTGCTGGGACCATATAGGTGTGTGCACAACACCTGGCAAACTGGCTTTTATGACAACCCGGTGCACTTCGCATTATCAGCAAGACATAATTCCCTCTGCGTCAAGATCTGTAGCCTTAGCTGCCAGGAGGTACTCTATTACCCATCTTCCATATGGGTTTAGATATTCCAGCACTGTTTTAAATGGTCTTGTTATAAAGTCATTGTAAGTGAACTGCTTTGAAGTTTACACACCTGTCGACTGTGCTGTGTTAACTTTCAGTACGGCCCCCCCCCAAGGTAAAGATAATTTATCCACAACTACACAAGACTAGATTAAATTCTTGTTTTGGTTTTTTAAAGGATTATAAGGAACACCATTTGGAGACATTTTGCGGTTTCTAGTTATTGCCACACGTGGTCCTCGAAAACACCTGGAAGATGTTTCTGGTAATCAGTCAGTTGAGTTTGCACCAACAGTTATTTCTGTTGTGGCCATACACCATCTGATCGCTCAAAGGTGCAGGAAGGAAGAGCAAAGTGAAAGGCAAAGACTCAAACTATCACACAAGGATTCCAGGTGAGGGCCTCGCAGGCGGGACAGTATCTTAGCAATCAGAGATGCCAATCAGAAACACTTGTTTTGATAACTGTTTCCTAGGCATCTGTGGTTCAAGACTGTAAAGGAAGGAGAGGAAAACCAGGCCAAGATAATTTAAAGCAGTTTAAAATGCTGGCTCCTTTGAAATTTACTTTTTCAGTGTGTGCGGTCAACTGGGCAGAGGAATAGGTTGGAGGGTGGAGGTGGCTTTACAAGATGGTCTCTGTGTAGTAAGCAACCCAAAATCTTACTAAAAATATTTCCCTTAAGAGCATACTCTTTGCTAAATGTTGTAATTATACAAAATGTTTGCCTGCCTCTCTGCTCTGCTCCCTCATCATGTGCCTGCAGCAGACATCATCAACTGGCTCTACAGAGACAGCAAGGAGTCTGGAAGCAGCCCTGCACAGCTGTGTCCGCACAGCCTCAGTCCGGTAGACAGCCCGCCTGCTCACGTCTGGACACTCTCTGAGAATATCACAGGGCACACAGCGGGGTAAGCGGCACTGGTCTCATGCAGCAGCTGGGGGATGCTGCCTACCCAAGAAAGCCCTCTGAACAGTCACTTGTAAGGAACAACCAATGCTTCTTAAGTATCTAAAACACTGCAGTCAGGTGCTCTCAGCCCAGGTACACTGGAATTTGGGACTCTAACCACTTCTGGCAGTGCCTCTCATCCCATGGTTTTCACAGGGGTCACCTGAGATCACCAGGAAGCAGATATTTACATTACAAATCGTAACAGTAGCACAATCACAGTTACGAAGTGGCGACAAAAATAATGTTATGGCTGGGGGTCACCATAACACGAGGAACTGTATTAAATGTCTCAGCATTAGGAAGGCTGGGAACCGATGTCTTAGCGCAAAGCCTCAGCATCACAACTTTACAAAGCTCCCTCAGCGAGTCTAAGGTACAGCTGAGACTGAGGGTGATTTTCAAACTTGAAAACGGAGACTTCCGGATTCCACGTTGGAGCTTTTGCTTCAGTAGCTCTTGAGAATCTGTTGATCCAAGTTCCAAGAGAAGTCTGTGCCACTGGCTTAGGGGAGTCAGACTGATGGTAAGACACTGATATGGACAGATGTGTTTGATAGAAAGTAAAACGTATTTCTGGGGATCCACTCTAAGGAAAAGCACTTCCCAGTCTCAGCGCTGGGAAAGGTGGTCCTGACCCTACCCACCTCCTGGCAGAGAGCCTACCTCTCAGGGCTTTTCAGATCCCAAACATCCTCTGAGACCCTGAAAGGCTCCTGCCCATCAAATAGACTGACTGCTTTGCCAACATCATCCATTCACATAGGGCCTATGTGTTCTGCCAATGTACTTTGCAGTCTGACAACTCAACTATCCTCTTCCCACACCGAGTGAATCCTGATGATCAAACTCACAAGGGCAGGCTTGGCAGCACCTTTAACTTAGAAGCCATCTTGCTGACTCTTACTCTGTTTTGATAGGGTGTGATGTATCACAGGCTAGGCTTAAAGTCAGTATCGAAGGACGGCCTTGAACTCCTGATCATCCGGCCTCCACCTCTGGAGTGCTAAGATTATAGGCATTTGGCCACCTTCAGTGCTGTGCTGAGAAGCTATCCCAGGGCTTCCTGATTGGCAGGCAGGCAGGCACTCTACCAGGCAAGCTCCACCCCCAGCCCAGCACTGTGACTGTTCTAAATTACTCCTAGTCCAATTAGTGCTCCGAAAGAAAAGGTCACAGGTTCAACTGTGCCCACTGCTCTTGCTCCTAATTTTAAGTGCCTCAGATGTTTGATCGATTAGTTGATTCTAAGGAACAGTGCGTAAGAACCTGCAACAAGACAGCACGCAACACTCACCTTTTGTGTGTAAGAGTGCACTGTATGCAACAGGATGTGCGTATGTGAGGCCATTGGTGAGGCCAGAGGCCGATGGCGGGTGTTTTCTACCCATGAAGTCAGTGTTCACTAACTGGATAGACTGGCTAGCTAGCAAGTCTCAGGATCTTCCTGCCTTCCCTCCAGTGCCGGGATTACAGGCAGGCACTTCCATGCCTAGCACTTCCCACAGTGTAGGAATCTGAAGTCAGAGGCCCATTATACAGTACTGATATATAATTATTTTATAATATGAATATATCATTTGTTGCCAAAGCTGTTTTGTGGTTCCCAACTTTCCTAGTGCTGTGACCCTCATCATGTTGTAGTGACCCCTAACCATGTAACTATTTCATTTCTATTTCATAACTGCAATCTTCCTACTGTTGAGTCCTGACAGAAATATTTGCTATACAGGATACCTGCTATGCAGCACCCATGGGGGTCACGGCCCACAGGTTGAGAACCTCTGCCTTTTTAATACATTCAGTAAACATCAAGACATTAATTAATGCTTGTGGGCAGATCACTCTGTATTTTTCCTCATAGCTGTTCTTAGTTTATCTGATAGAAAACACGTCCTGCAGTGTTTTGTGAGCCAGTTCACCTCTGCATAGTTCTACCGACCTTTCGTTCCCCACCCATCCTTCATTAGCCGACACCCATCTTTATCTCTCACACTCTCAGGCCAGTGAAGAACTCCTGAGAGACTTCCCTTTCACTTTGAATTGACAACCGCCCATTACAAAATTATTACAATGAAGTGCTACCCACCCAGACTAAATGAAAATCAAAAACTCGGTCATAATTTCTTTCCTAAGATGTCCATGGACCCATGTAAACCTTCCTGACGTAAGCCCTAAGGCCCAGTTTAGGCTGACGTAGCCGGAAGTATACAGCCAAGTTCCCCTTTTTCTTCAAGCTGTCCTATGACCTCTGCAAAGTTGGGGTAAGTGCGATTTAAAACAATGAGTGGATTTCTCAGTGTTTAACAGTCTTGACTCAAAGCCCATGTGCAAAGCAACTTACCTCTCATACTCACGCACTACAGAAAGTCTAACCATTGACCTTACAGTTGAGCCTAGAAATGGTAATCCTAAATTAAACATGCGTATTACCAAAAAAAAGAAAAAAAAAAATTAAAACAAAACAAGAGAGAGGAGGAAATCCTCCCACATGTGCTGAACATTGAACATTCAGCCCCACTCCCCAGATAAATTCATTTTTAAAGGGCAAAGCAAGCTCCTTACCTTCATGGTTGCTGGAGAAATACCCGCCTCTCATGTAGGATGACTGGCAGTTAGGCACTTCTGAAAGGAAACACACAGCATTCTTTCTTAGCAATGGTTCCTACACCACGCTGTGCAGCCAAGGCCCTAACCCTCACAACGAAAGATGTGCTGGTTAGTTCTTGTCAACTTGACACAAGTTACTTGGGAAGAGAAACCTTCCCTGAGCTACTGTCTATATAAGGCTGGCTGGTGAGTACACCTGTGGGGCATTTTATTGATTAATCACTGTAAGGGCCGAGGCCTTGCCTACTGTGGGAAGTGCTTGCTTAATGCACTGGAGTGTGTATGAAAGCAGGCCGAGTAAGCCACGGAAAAAATCAGGCCAGTGTGTGGCACTCCTCCATGGTCTCTCCAGCAGCTCTGCCTTTGTGTCCCTTGATGATGTTGGTCCAGAATCCCTAAGTCAACTACCCCAGTCCCAGCCCTGAACGTTCGATGAGTGTTTTACTACAGCAACTAAGAATCACCTAAGACAAAGGTCAAATGTTTAGGGCCAAGATAATAAACAACACGGTAACACTACAAACCACCACCTGCAAATAAGACCCTTCTCATCAATAGGCACAGGAGAAAGTAAGTTCACATTCAT
The DNA here is from genome assembly GCA_030674055.1 of Rhabdomys pumilio. NCBI lineage: Eukaryota > Metazoa > Chordata > Mammalia > Rodentia > Muridae > Rhabdomys > Rhabdomys pumilio. The sequence continues at coordinate 8,085,894 of JANHMN010000011.1, forward strand.
CTTAGAATCAGTTACAAACAATGCCCTTGGTGGGCAAGCTAATGGTAACACAAGAAACCGACTTTCAAAGGGGCTTTCGGATGGGGAAGGGAAGGGTGACTGCCCTAGATCTTTCTCAATCTGCTCCTCTGGCCACTGATGGTTGAATCCAATTCTGTTGCCCTGGAGTGAGGGTATTTAAGGCCAGAGGGATTAGCAGAACCAAAGCTCTGCAGCCAGGATGACAACTGGCTGGGTGGGTACTGTAGTCTGGCATGCATGTTTTTGTCATGTTGAATCAGTTATGCTGAAACTAACACTCAAGGGATCTCTCCTTCAGTGACCTGGGTGCACACTGGAAATGCTTCTGAGGTGAACCTTTGCTGACTGTCTTTCTTCAGTGAATGGGAGGAGATTAAAAATGGTTGGCCAAATTAAAATGTCAATGCCAGCCGGCTGGAGAGAGGGCTGTTAAGACAACATACTGCTCTTCCAGAGAACCTGAGCCTCACTTCCTAATAACACCCATCTGCAGCTCACAACCATCACCTGTAGCTCCAGTTCCAGGGGGATTTGGAGGCACTCACATACAGTGACACATACACATAACTAAGCTAACAGTATATAATATATAGTACACATATTAAAGTCAATGCCAGTCCTAAAGAAAATATACTGCCATCATGACTTCTGAGCCTCATGTTTCAAAGCCTTCAAAAAGAATTCAGTGACAACATATTTGCGTAAGCTATCAGCAGCTAATTTTTTCTGTGGTAACTTCTCAACGCTAGTTTCTATCCAAATGCTGGTGTCATCTCGAAGACCAAGAGCAGATTCTATATCTCACCTCATCCACAAGAGCCATTCAGCTTCTGATTGCTCCAACTTTCCAAAGGGGCTTAAGAAAAGTCCACAGTGACGGGCAGAAAACCTACCAACTACGCACGCTCAGGTCATTTTAGTCCTGAGAGTAAGGAGAGAGTGGGAACATTGCAGCAAAGTTTTCAATCTCCAGCCTGCAAGCTCCCAGGTCTGCTTTCCTCTAGGGGTCTCATTTAATGGGTCTGGCCCACAAGACACAGAGGAAAGACATCAAACAGCCTCAGCTTCTTCATATGCTGAAGCTCCTAGGCAAACAGCAAGGACTGCCATGGGTTACACATGTCCCTGTGCAGGTCAGCAGCCTCTGCAGGACACAGCACCAGCCCAATGTAGACAGACAGTGCCTCAGAGAATCTGGCCCAGCACTCACTCAGCACATCTGCGGGACAGCAGGTGCTTCTCAGAACACTTATTTCAATCACGGAACTGTGTCTGAGAGGCGAACTCTTTCCTTACGATTATAGTGCGTCTGCTGTACTGAAAACAAAGCCACGAAGCTAAAACACACAAACTGTGTTCCTTGTGCCCAATACACTTAAGGGTAGGGCACCTCCCAAGTGTGGGCCCAGCAGGCTTTATATTCACCTCAGGTGTATTTTACACACTTCTGAATACCATTAACTAATTCATTAAGCTCTTTGAGGGTAGTTTATTTGGTTTTGGAAGTGCTGGGCATGAACTCTAGGATACTGTGTTGCTACAATTTCAGTCCCTGAAGGCACTTAGACAACGATTCCCCAAAGCATCACGGACAGCAGATCAACACTCATCAGACAGCCAATGAGAATACAGAGGCCAACGCAGTAAGTTTATGCTAACCTGAGTCAGCACAGTAATCTCGGGGCTCCTGCTTGATTCCCATGGGTGACTGGAATCCATGTGCTGGGGGACCAGGCATTCCAGGGACCCCATGTTCATAGAGAGGGTCATGGTATTCCTGCTTGAATCCCTGAAGGGGTGGTGGAGCTGCGGGGACAATGGGCTCTGACATCTGCCGGTGATAGCTGGGGCGATTATCTCCAGGAACTCCTGACTGAGGAGGGAAGGGATGGCTGGGCTCAGACAGCTGTCGCTGAAATCTGGAAGGAAAAAAAATCATTGTTTAATACAAAATAAACACTCACTATGACTCAGCATTTGGGATTAGCCACAACATCTGGGTTTTAAAAGATAAATTAATTTCTAAATGAAAAAAGTTGTTCATTACTAATGTAAAAATGTTGTTTATTATCATGTGTGTGCATGTGCGTGTGTATGCATGTGAACAGATGGGTACTTGTGCCCCAGCTCACAAGTGACAGTCCAAGGATAACTTTGTGGAGTCTTGTTCACCTTGTTACACAGGCTCTGGGGATTGAACTCAGGTCTCGTTAGGTTCATATAGCAGTACCTTTAAGTACAAACTAATTTTGAAAAGAACCAGCGACTTACTTGGTATTGATACAATATCATAAAATTGATCATAATTATAAGAAATAAAAATTGATTGGTAGATCAAAGAAACTGAATTTAAAAGAGTCAGGAACTGTTAATACTTTTATTACCTGTTAAAACATTTCAAATCTGGAGGGAAGGTTAGATTCCATTTTATACTACATTCTAACGTAAATTTTGTTACGGACGAAAAGACTTCACACTACGAAACTAATGTATATGAGAACTCATGTACAATTTCAGGGGTGGAAGAAGATGTTTTTAAATTACCTTACTAAGAACAGAAACCATCAAGATACATAGGGACAGAATCAAAGTGGGAGGGAAAACAGGACCTGTAATAACCAGAGAGTGCCAGAAGGGGAACTGAGCAAAAGTGGAGCTGCTGCAAGGCTGATCAGCTCTTATTTTTATCTGTTTATTTGAGTGAGGCTCAGGATGACTCCAGATCCTCCGTCTGGGTGCTAGGATTACAGGAGAGTACCACCATAGCTTTTAAAGAGTAACTGAAGGTCAGCCATTTTAGTGTGGCAGTTTGAATAAGAATGGCCCTCATAGGCTCCCATATTTGAATGCTTAGTCACCAGGGAGTGGCAAAGGCACTATTTGGAAGATTGAAAGGATTAAGAGGTGTGGCCTCTGCTGGGCTTTGGTGGTGCAGGCCTTAAGTCCCAGCACTGGGGAGGCAGGGACAGGTAGCCGCTGTGAGAGAAACCCTGTCTGGAAAAACAAAAACAAAAAAGCAAACAAACAAAAGCAAAAAGGAGGTGTGGCCTCAAAGGAGGAAGTCTGTCTCTGTGGGGTGGGCTCCGAGGTCTCCCAGAGTCTCTCTAGGCCTGTGGGTCCAGGATGTAGGTCTCAACAACTTCTCCAGCACCTTCTGACTTCCACCATGCTCCCTGCCACAATAATAATGGACCTCTGAAACTATGCAAGCCCCAATTAAATGCTTTGCTCCATAAGAGTTGCCTTGGTTATGGTGTCTCTTCACATATAGAAGAATGACTAAGACAAACAGGAAAATCAGTAAAGAAAAAACATACATACATACATACACACATACATACATACAACATAAAAGTTTTGTTTTCAAGTTAGACATAGATGTAAGAATAAAACACAGCATGTTAGTAGAATAAAAACAGACACATTTATCAATGGAATAGAATGAAGGACCCTCGATCAAGTCCCTATTTCATAGCACCTGAATTTTGACAAAGATGAAAAAAATACACATGGGAGAAAAGACATCTTCAACAAATAAACGGTGTTGGTCAAACCAGATAGCTTACATGTAGAATGAAATGTTTCCCTTCCCTCTCACCCTGCACTCAAATCAACTCTAAATGGATCCAAGATCTCAATGTCAGACCCAAAACTCTGAAATTTCTAGAAGAAAAAGTAGGGAGCACACGTCAGGATTCAGGCTTACATAAAGATTTTCTGAACAGGAATCAATCATCCAGGAAATCAGGCCATCAATCAATCAAAGTGGGACTCCATGAAATTCAAGTTTCTGTACCGCAGGAAAACTGTCATCAACTGAAGAGACCACCTGCCAGGTTGTATCTGACAGGAGTAGTATATAGAATATAGGAAGAACAAAAACTACACGAAACACCAAGAAAACAAATGATTCCATTAAAGGTGGGCTAGAAGGACTACACGCAGCTAGGAGAGCTTCAAAAGTGCTGGCCCTCCTTAGCTGCCACTGAAAGGCAAACCAAATTATTTTGAGAGTTTATCTCACCCGTCAGAATTACAAAGATTAAGAAAACAAAAGACACAGTTCTTATTAACAGATTTAACCAAGTCGTTGGACTTAGATTTGAATCAATCTGTGTCAACAGGTGCTAACAGATTTCTAGAACATCAAGACTTAAACCAGAGATCTGGTTACAGATAAAACTGCCAAGATCAGTGTACTGCACCAACTGCTCCAGGGTGAGTTTATAACTATCCTCCTGCAAGAAGCACCATAAAAATCACCACATTGTAACAAGATCCCTGAGCAACTTCATACCTGGGTGTCCCTTTGTCTCAGACACAGAAGCACCTCATTTGTCAGCCCAACATTCTGAACGTATCCAACATGGCGAATGTCTTCAGCAGAAACCTGAGTTTAAAGTCACTGCTATTTAAAGTGGCCCTTTTAAGAGTCTCTCCATATACTTGCAACTTAGGCTTGGGCTTGATAATTTTGAATACAGGCATCAGCCACAGGCTCACAACCTGAAGGAGAACCTTCCAGAAAAGCACAGAGATATCCCAGAGGCTTTATTCTGATTAGCTGCCCAAACCCCTGTGCCAGCCATGTTAGCACCTTCAAAGGTGACCTGCACCACTCAGTACTGTAACAAGAGCCTTGGCAGCTGGCGTGACCAATGGTCTCCTGCTTCCGCTTCGTGTTCGCCTTCTCATCTTCCAGAAGGTAACTCTAGAGTTCGCCTGGGATGGCCTCTTTAGGAAAGGATGTTTCTACATGAGCCCTAGCCAGCAACGAACCTCCCTGTGTCATCCTCCCATGCCCCAGTGCCCCCTCTACAGCACAGTGAGTCCTAGGATTCATGCAGCCGAAGCCTGGATACATCTCAAAGACCAGGACATACTCTTTAACCAGTGTCGCTCTGCACTGCATGCTGGGTAGTGGCAAAGGAGATCGCGGGTAGGTCACAAGACCAACCTATCTGGGAGAAAGAATGGCTCAGAGCCTGCTGCTGTGTTTGCTATTTGCAGAGATTAATAAAGTAATTCAGCACTTGTCCTCAAAATACATCCTGTGAACTTTACTCACTGGCCTTCAACTGAACCTCATTCTCCTCTCAGCAATCTTTTTGAAGTATCTAAGAATGCATTGTCTACATAAAACAACCACCACCAAGATGCTGCTGGGACCATTTCCAAAAGAGCAGCAGCTTAAGCTGACCAGTCTCTCTTCCTCCACCCCACCGAGACCCCCAGTGCAGCTCATGAGCTGGGAAGCCAAGGGAGACACTACAGAGCAAGGCTTCTGAGAGCCAGTTTATTTAAAGGAAAAATTATTTATTTATCTGTCAGATTTATATAGCTAGCGCCTTTCCTCTCAAGAGCACACCCACGCCACTAACATTTGGTTTACGTTATGAAAACTGTTAGATTCTTTTTCTGCATTTCCTTTTTGGTCTCAGCTGCCAACACACAGCGTAAACACAATGGTAACAGAAATGAAAGGGGAAAAGGGGGAGATTCAAGGCAGGGCATGCGGTGTGTATGCCTGGCAGGTCAAACAGTGAGAGTTCAGAGGTGGCCTTCGAAACTGTCAGTAGGATTCAACGAGAACCACACCACACACTTAAATCTCACTCACTGTGCCGGCTAGGAGAACACGGTGCAAACCAGAGAAACAACAGAGGCAAATCCAGAGCCTGGCTCTGAGATCAGAACAAGCTGAGTCAAAAGCCAGTCTTTACCACTGACTCTCCGCGTGACTTTAGGCAAGTTACATAACAGCTACGAGCCTTCATTTTTCTCATTGGCAGAATACGGATGACCAGGACGCCTGTCCCTCAGGTCTGTTACAAAGATTACATACTGACAGTGCACCTAGCACATCAAGTTCTCAATATAAATGACTTTCAGTCTCCCTGCTAAAGTCCCAGGCTGCGCAATTATAAAGACCTCCTGGGGTCAGGAGATTACCATATGCACCAATCAAAGTAAGATCTCTGAGCTGAGAGACAGATTATTCGGTTTTATTCTTGAGTGATTCAGTCATGCCCGCCTGAAAGGTACTGCATCCTCAGCACGCAGCAAGGGCACCGGCTGGGACAGCATCCACAAACAAACCTAAGTCCACCAGTAAAGGGATAGGAAGGCCTTTATACTGCAGCCCTGTAAAATGAAGCAACTGGAGTTTCTAAGTTATGTTTCAAAAAATTATTGTTTATTATGTGGTTATGTCACGACGGGATGGGGTCATGGTTGCAGAGCTTGGAAGACAAATTTCAGGACCTACTTCTGCCTTTCTTGTGGCTTCCAGGGACAGACGCTCACGTTGTGAGGCTTGGGTAGTACACACTGGATGTTTAAAAATTAAAATGCAGCCAGTGAAACCGCCCGGCAGTAAAGACATTTGCCGAGTGTTCTCCAGGACCTGCCCGGTTGAAGGAGAGGCCTAACTCTGTTGGCTTCTGAGATACAGAAGCACTTCTCACCTCCCCAAAATAAAATTTAAAAAGTGTGAAGGAAAAAAAAAATGGTGAGTAAAATACAGCTAGGCACGGTGAACTGTGGAACACGGGAGGAAGCACACACTTGATGCCTAGCTTTCCTCACCCCTAAGTAGCAGAACTGGGGTTCGATTTCAGGGTTGTCAGTCTGTGTAAGAGCCACAAGCCAACAGTTTTAAAAAATATATATATAATATTTTTACTTGTGTGTAGATACCACTGTAGGTTGTAAGAGGGCATCACATCCCCTGGAGCTGGAGTTATGGGCAATTATGAGCTGCCTGTCTTGAGCGCTGGGATCAGAGCTCTGAAGAGCAGCAACCACACAGCCATCTCCCCTGCCTCCCCTAAACCGTTCCTATAACCACTTCTCCATCTCTTATCGATGACACAGAAGTACAAATTATACTAGTCCATGTACCAAAAAAACCTGTTTTTAGGAACTAAGAAAAATTGTAAAAAAGCTTGAAAGTTATGATGGCAAACACTTAAAACACCACAAACCGTAACTTAGGCAAGACATCTCCAGGAGGGTTGTCTAAGTAACCGGGTCTAAGTGGGTGGACATTTACAGAAAACAGAACTACGCAGGCCAGAAGGATCAAAACTAAGACACGGAAAACTGGTCCACAAGACTAGATGTTATTTGCTAAGAAATCCAGTATCTCCATTGGAAATATTTAGAACTTTGAAGCCTTGGCAGACAAAGTTCTAAATATTTCCAATGGAGAGACTTCCTCTACTCATTTGATGAGCTCAACCTCAGTGCTAACCCCAACAAAGTCCCTGTCAAACAGAAAACCACCTCATTCTTAATCACAAACTTGACTCAGGGGTCTTAAACAAGTCAGACAATTCCGGCCGTAGAGCCAAGACAGGGCTCAGGGGCATAGAGCTTGCACCAAGCCAGACAACTTGAAATGAACCCTCCCCATGGTGGAAGAGCCCACTGACTTTTGCAAGTTGGCCTTTGACCTCTGACCTCCATAAACATTCTGTGTCACACAAACACAAAGCCCCATACATTAAAAATAAACGAACAAAAATAAGATACTAAGCAACAAAGTCAGAAGAATACAAGGGCAGTTTCATTTAAATCAGTGTAATATACATTATTAAAGGAAAAAAATAATTTGATCATTTTTTAATAGATAAAGGCATTGTCTGGCAAATTTCAACACTGATTCATTGATAACTTTTCATGAAGGGTAGAAGGAAATCTCTATTAGTTTGACAGAGGAAATGCATACATACAGACAGACAGACAGCCAATAAACAGTGAAATGCTGGAAACTAGCTTTCAGAGTCAACTGTTAGGATAAAGTTACTCTGTCAAAGGAAGTTTCATTAAGAATCCAAGCAATTTGGTTTTAGATCCCACACAAAGCATGCTATTAGCCAGACACGTGAGGAGGACACGCACGGTCTGTATAACAAGCTGAGTTACAGTGACTCAGTCAACCCTTTCCTGTAACCACACAAGACCTGGAGGGCAACGGTGAATGACAGTTTGTCAGGGATGGACTCCAAGAGGAAGTCCATCTTGTAACTTATCAAGCCTCACAGTTTCTATGCAATCGAAATTAGAGAAGGCAGCTCAAGCCAGGCTTTAGGCCCATACCACACAGCAAGAGTTGGTACTTTCCTCTGTCAAAAAGTCCTGACTAACCTGGCTGTGCTGGTGGCTCATCACGTGGCTGACCTCTCCATTTGCTGATGGAAACCATAATACGGATGCTCTTTTGTACCACCCAAAAGCAGTTTTGTTTTTCTCTACTCTAGGGACATTTTCTTAAGTTTCGTCTTTAACTAGTTTTTCTTGATGTCAAGTATAGGAGATGGCACAGCATTTCAAAATTCCTATATGGAGGATTTTTTTTTCCTTTTTGTGAAGCCTCTTTAAATTGTGAGGTTTTCTTCAAGTCGAGATACAATATAAGGGAAGGAAAGAGCCAAAACAAGACATGTATGGCCATCAAGATTGGTCTGGCCAAAGGAAAAACATCCAGCTCTAACGAGTATAAATGGACACGATGTAGCATGCCAAACACATGATCCCCTCCCACACAACGTGGGAGGAACCACCAATATAAATCACCGCTTTCAAATACAGTATTTATCTTCCAAAAATAAGCTGAGTTGTGAAGAGTTATATAGGCAGATTTACACAAAATGCCAAGAATATACTCTGACTATGTTATATTTTAGCTGTTTAAAGCATGGCCACAGAAAATGGCCGCCACTATCAACAAACAAATTACGATCCCATCTAAGGAAGAGGATGCAGACTCTGAACAGATTAGGCCTATCCTCCCCAAAACAAAACTGTCTTGTCCAGTGGGCTTGGAGGAGATAAAGCAGAACTCTATTTAAGAGAGGAGTGAAGTTCAAGGACCAAGTGGCTTCAACAAGGGCACTCAGCTTTTCATGGATCCTTGTGGACGTTTGCAATTCAAAGACAATCACGTGCAGAGTGAATAGTACTTCATGCTTCGCTTTCTCGCTGTAAAATTAACATACAATGACAACAAACTTCTGTGTTAGCTGAAGAGTTATATCCCCTTTATCCTACAAAATAACCTACACTTAACGAGGGCGAGGCTTCAGATAGAGAAGAGCCTTCCTCACCGAATATCTAAGTGAGGAATGACAGTCACACTCAAGATCCACCAACTTAAGTCTCCAGTGGAGCAAGGGACCGAAGAACATGTGGGCCTACACACACACACACACACACACACACACACACGCACACGCACACGCACGCGCACGCGCACGCGCGCGTACATACAGTGTGGGTGGACACAGAAGGTCAACTTCAGGCGTTGTTCTTTAGGCTCTGTTCACTTTGTTTTGAGGCAGGGTCTCTGACTGGACCCGGACCTCATCAAGCAGGCTGAGCTGGCTGGCCAACAAGACCCAGGGATCTGCTTGTCACTGCCTCCTCAGCAGTAGATTAAGAGCAGGAACCTCCATTCCTGGCTTTTTCACAGAGGAACTGAGAATCCAACTCAGGGTCTTTTATGCTTTTCCAGACTGAGCAATCGCTCCCTGCTGTAATCTGCATGTTAGCCTCCATGTCCTCATACGGGTGTGTGTCTGTCTGTGTGCACTCTAGGGGAGCCCCAAGCACCTCAGTACTGCTCTTACTCAGTTGTTTTAGAAGCCTACAGTCTCTGTCACCTCACGAGGTCTTGAACCATCATTACTACAGGCCAAGGGAAAAGAAGCAGGAAGTTCAAGACAGGCCACTTCACAAAACACTCATCTGGAAAAGATATCTATGCGCTTTCCCTTTGGACCCGAGGGCAGATAGTCATAACTCCCAAGGATCTGAATCTCAAGGGTAAGCAGCCGGGAGAACTGTTTATTCTACAAGTGATACTTGGTCTCCTCCGTCAGCCAGTGTTACAGTGTTATAAGACCAAGACGCCAGTGAGGTAGCTCTCCCTCAACCAGGACCAATTCATATCAGCTGTCACATTGCTCAGGATAAGAAATGAGGGTTGAGAAGAAAGTGCTAATCAAACAGATTTAACAAGGCAATTTCCCTATGTCTACACTCGCCAGGCATTCCAAATACTGAACAAATTCAATACAGCATCCTCCCCTCCCCCATAACAACTCAAAACACAACACTAAACTAGTAAAAGAAAAATGGCAAAAGCCCACCAACTTTTGAGCCAAAAATCTTTTCTCTTCCTTAAAAATATCAATTCTCTTGAAAGAGAACAAGGTTATAAATACACACGATACTGCCAAAGCCTGGTAGTGGCTGTTTTCTTTCAGATTTGCCCTCTGTGGCAAGAGAAACTCATGAACCAGTGTCTCTGCCGTATCACAAATCTCAGGTATTCCCCCAAACTGGTGATCATTTCTAGGGCCCTATAAAGCACAATTGATTCTCTGTGGCTCTTGGCTTGACCATGGGATAAACCATCAGCCAGCCGTATCATCCAGGTTAGAAGTGGGGACAGGACCACACCAAGCAAAATAACCTCCAGATGACAGGCACTGGGTAGAAGCCATCTGCCCCTTTCCTTCTCCATACCCGCCTCCCCCAGCCCCCAAGCACATACAGAGTGGCGGTCTCCATCTTGCCGTCCTCACTAACACACGGATTAGTCAGCGTATCTCATTATCAACACAGATGAAGAACATCTGACATTCGATGAGTAAGTCACACCTGGCCAAATTTCTAGACTATTACAATGAGCTCAGAAAGTGGGATTCCCTCTCTACCTTCATTTTTGATGAACGAAGGACTCCGGGTAACTTCCCATGATGTTTCAACTGTTAGAAAGATAAACTGACCCACAGGGATACCAGAAAGTTTCTACTTCAAAAGCAGATGTTATCACTAACATCCTTAGCTCATTTTATTGTATAAATATGGCAAAATGTGAAGAACAATGGCTCCCGTAGCTCAGAGTCTTCCCAGGATACAAACGGAATGGTAACACCGTGATGAGGAATAGCATAAACTAAGTTCAGTTTTACAGGCAGTATCTCATGAGGAGCCCAGAAACTTGTGGGTTGATTGTGCATCTGGGCAAGCCACCCCTCCACCCTGGCCGGAAGCGGGAGGACAGGCTTCCTAGGAACCTACTATCCTAGAAACCATTCTGAGAACCTCCGGAACAGGGTGCTATACGCACAGCGCATCCGCACTCTTCCTTCACTGATGCGTCAGTGGAGTGAGAACTTTATAGGTACTTGGCCAACATGACTAACTGCTTCTCCCCCGGGGAGAAAAGGACATGAGGGAGGAAGTTAGCGTTAGTTCAGAGTGGTACCCACCTCTGTTCTGATGGATACTGGCTTTCAGACATCATCTTTGGCATTTGCAGGGGCTGATGTGGTGGCCGGGGAACCGCAAATGTTTGTTGCTGTGATCCAGGTTCTGGAAGCGAGTGAGGGGTTGGGGCAGGACCCACCCCTTGAACTGGGCCGGCTCCAGGGGCAAGAGCTGAGGTGGGCAGAGTTGCCTGAGGTGGGGGAAATAGGGAATTCTGATGGGTGGGTGACAAAGGAGTGGCGGGCGGGGTTAATGGCTTGAACCCAGAGGGAGGCTTCCTATCATAGGCACTGTAAAAAGAAAGACAGAAGGACCCATTAAGCTGCAGTGAAGTATTTGCATAGTAACCCGGCCCAGCAGAACACCAGTTGCAGCCCATTGTTGCCAGGAAATGACATCATTAACACGGTGAAATTGCTACAGCCCAGGGGAATATTTGTACCTCTGAAATGTGACAAACGCGGGGCGTCAAAGGACTTGTTTAACACTTCGTGTGATTTTTCTCCAAGATAATTTTAGCTTCTGCTTCCGGTTTCCTTTCTCCCTCCTTCTAAAAGAATTCTCTGTGTATGCGTGTGCAGGGGTGGATGGGGGAAGTGGGGGATTTATGGGCCTTCTCTGGTCCCCTCTCCAAAATATTCCAGGGTTCCCAGCAACTGGTCAAAAACCTTTGTGGAAGGTAACAGTGCTTAAATTAAACAAGCCTTCGCTGGTTCCAGGAAGATCTATGTTTACCTTTAAGTGCAAAGAATGATTAAAATTAAAGCCTCATTCCTGGGGCCTGGATATTCTTAAGTAAAGGGCACAAGCGTGGGGCCTTTTTGTTTATTCTCATTTCCTCGCTGCTTAAAGTTCACATTAACATATATGATAGACAGGAAGACGGTGTATATCACCTGCCTCAAAGCCACAGATCAACTGGCCCAGCATTCCAGGCTCCTGCCTTAGCTGCTCTGTCTATGGCTCCCTGTGGAGCCCCAGCATTTTAATGAAAGTTTTGCCTTTCATGCATAGTGTATAATGGACCCAGTGGAATGGGCTACACCTAGAAGATTACACCACAGGGTAGCCATGCTTTGCCCCAGGGCATACTATCTGATGGTACTTCCAGAGCCTTTTTGGGCAGCTCTCCATCCCTCCCCACCCCCACCCCAGGTCCGGACTCCAACACTTACCAATAGTTGTAGAGGCACTTTTCTCCATACTTAGCACCAAGAGCCTGCTCATGGCTACAGGATGACAACTCAGAGGAGGGACTGTGCAGCTCCCGTTTGATCTTGGTGGGAGGTGGAGCATGAAGCACCACTGAAATCAGAAGTGGGGGATGGGGAGGGAGGGAAACAGCATTTATTTACAAAACCACTCTACTTCCCAAACGTCCCTTACAAACTAGCCCTTACAACTCAAGGTCAAGGAAAACCACCCCATCTAAATATGCAACCTTTTGTCAAAACCAATTAAAGTTCCTTAGTTGGTGGTGCACACCTGTAATCTCAGCACTTAGGTGAGCCTGTGGCTAACCTGGGATACATAGTGAAACGCATCAGAAATCAACCCTTGACATTTTAAATGAGCAACCCCCATTTTCTCATTTCTTTAGTCATGGGTTTTGTTTCCCAGTTTCTGAAGTCTTTAAAAATCGAGAAGGTGTGGATGAAATGAAAAGACAACACCAGAGCCTTAAGAAGTGTGGACACACAGAATCCTGTCTCCAAGAGGAGAAACCAAGATGTGGCAGCTGGCACACATCAGCTTCTCCGGACTTCAAATGGCCGTGGCAACACTTTTTTCTTTCTTTGCCCCCCAAAAGTCAGGGTTTCTCCCGGTAGCTCTGGCTGTTCTAGAACTCACTCTGTAGACCAGGCTGGCCTCAAACTCAGAGATCCACCTGCCTCTGCCTCCCTAAGGCATGTACCACCACCACCACCACCACCACCACCACCACCACCTGGCTGCAATATTATTCAGAAGCATCTTTCCAAATTAAGTATGATTTTCAAAGTCTTTTTTCAAGTATCACTAAATAGTAGATCTGAGTAAGAACCACTCAGATCTAAGTGTTTCAGGGAACTACACTTCAAAGTGAAGGACTAAAACAACTTACTGGCCCTCTGGGCAGAGGCTAACTGCCCAGGAAGTCTGTGGAGGACTTTGTGTCCACAGTATCTGCTCCCAGCTTTTCCCAGCCACCTATCAGAAAGGGCAGGTTTCCATAAGCAGTCCTTCAGTCCGTGGTACCCAATGATGGTTTATTCCCCCTGAAACTCAGGTTGCAATGTTTCCCAGTGTAATGGTGCTGAAGGGAGGTGTTTGGGTCATGAAAAGGGATGAAACATGGTCTCCAGTTTTTTTTTTTTTTTTTTAAATTTCATGTGCATTGGTGTTTTGCCCAATTGTCCAGGTGAGGGTGTCAGACTCCATGAAACCGGAGTCACAAACATCTTAAGTTGCTGTGTGGTTGCTGGGAATTGAACTCAGGACCTCTGGAAGAGCAGTCAGTGCTCTTAACCACTGAGCCATCTCTCCAGCCTGCTCCCCAGCTCTACCGTGTGCTGCTTCAGTCTTGTCTCTTCCCACACACTTCCCTTTCCCTCTGCTTTGCACGAAGACGTCACCAGATGCACCTCAGCGTCCAGAACCATAACCAAAATAAACCTACAAACTACACATGTATATACATATAGTCACACACATATATTTATGTATTCTTCATAAATTACCCGGTCTGGGTTATTCTGTTACAGCAACAGAAAATGGACTAAGACAACACTGATGGCTTCCCATGAATTTTTGAGGTTAAGTCCATGTGGCTGGGGCTGTGTTTAGAAGCCCACTACAGATTCCTCAAGGGCAGAGAAACAAGATTTCTCAAAATGAAGAGGTTATAGTGCCTCCACACTCCGAAGTACAGAAAGCTAAGACTGCCCTTACCTAGATACTAAATTGCTGCAAAGAGTCCCCTTCCCCCAAAGTAGAACAAACCCTGAGACAGACACTGTGCCATGAGGGCTGTCCCTTCCGGCAAGGATATTAAAATGGCTACCCTCTGCCTCTCTCCCTGGCTTCAGGGTGTGGGGTAACTTCTCTGAGCACCTAACCACCTCATCACATGGCTCACTGCATAACCAGAAGAGGCAGTCAAGTGCTCTGGTGACTCCCCCAAATGTTTCCTTGACTTAATGTTTATTCCTAAAATACTTGTAAGGTTATGGCTTCTAAGATCTGGTGATGTTACTAGTCAGACTTAGCCACATAGGCATCCTTTTCTATCTAGGAAGACTGAACAACCCTCCAGACAACTGGTTTCTCTTACAGCTTCAAATCTGATGAACTGACTCCAACCCCCACACCCCATGGTGCATGGAGAATTGACTTCCGAAAGTTGCCCCCGATCTCCACACAAATGCATTATAAATGCACAGGCTCATGCATGTATTCACACCCGTGTGTGTCCCTCAAGCCCCCACCATTTGTACGCACCCCTTATGCGTGTGCAGACTGCCCCTAGCTCATATATATAAAGAAAAGGCTGTCTTGCCAAGAGACTGGAGAAGACTGGTTTTCATAATTCCATTCTTACATAATACCAACTGTGTTTTCCTGAATCCATGAAATAAGTTGAGAACTAGCAGATTATATTTAGAAGTCTAATATTAGAGTCTCTGTCATGAGTTTTTGATGGTGACATCATGGCAGCCGAGAGTCAATTGTTATCAAATGTTTTCAGATACTCAGACATAAAAAGTAGCTAAGCTCCTGTGTCTTCACTTTGTCAGTACGTGAGAAGTTCTGGCAGCTCAGGATGGCCCCTTGGTCACCACCTCTTCTTTTATTACTCTCCTGCTGTCAAACATTTCTACCAAATCCGAACAGTATCCAAATCCACTTTAAAACAAGGTTCTGTGTAGCCTTTAGAGCCTAACTTTTCTTTGTCTAAAAAAATGTCACTTATAATCATTGCTTCATCTAAATTTGGAAAGTAAATGATAAGGGTGCTATCCAATTTTCTCATTTCAGGTTTAAGGAATGTCTTCATCTATACAATCTTATTAAAATTATCAGTTTTCCTGACAAGGAGAACTAATCCACGCTGCTTGCTGTCTCCCCCTCGGTCAGTGTCTCCTACACCTGATTGTCTTGTAATCGAATCACACTTTATCTATAAATTTTAAGAAATTTGATGAATAGCCAAGCACAATGGCACTAGGCATGGTGGCACGCTCCTATAATCCCAGGACCCAGAAAGTTGAGGCAGGAGGAACAGAAGTTTGTGCCCAAATTGGGCTACATGGCAAAACGTCTCAAAAACAAAACCCCACCCCCTATAAAAAAAAAAACCACACCACCCCCATCATAATAAATTATAAATGGATTATATTACAAACCAGTTTTTAACACAGAAGGCATGGTCCATATTTACTCTTTAATTCTAGGTACACTTTGGCTATAAATCCGCCCCCCCCATCAATCATCTTGAGAGATCACAGATCTTTGTTAACAGGAGAGATCGGTGAGACCTGAGACAAGTAAGAAGCCCCATTCCCCACAGTTCAGCTAGGTGCCAGTCAGAAACCAGGCAACTTAACCAGGAGTTCCAAAGCCAAGGAATGCCCTTGCTTTTGTTTCCTCATGTAAAATGAAGCCTGCCCTGCTGCCTGCCCTGAATAAAGGAACTGACACAGAACCTCCTGGATGGGGTGAAAAAGTTGCATAATTTTAATAGCATGCTCAACTTCTCACACTACATAAACAATGACAGACATCTGTGGCTGTAAAGGATAGAAGTGGATTAGACTTGGGAAGGATCTTGAAGCCCAGAAGTCTGAAATGTTCAAAGGGTTGGCTATTTGAGCTGATAAGCCACTACCATTAGAAAACTGTTCAGAGGACAGAAGATGGGCCCACAAAGTCAGTCACCTCGACAATAACTCCTGATGAATATGGACCACCTTCATTCATCATCAGAGATACCTCATCCCCTGCCTTCCCTTCTCAGATCTTTTTTTTTTTTGGGGGGGGGGGCGGTTCTCTGAGTAGCCCTGGCTGTCCTGGAACTCACTCTGTAGACAAGGCTGGCCTCGAACTCAGAAATCCGCCTGCCTCTGCCTCCCAAGTGCTGGGATTAAAGGCGTGCGCTACCACTGCCCAGCCCCTTCTCAGATCTTGTGAGACCATATTTTCTCAGCGCTAAGTAGATGAGCCAACAGGAAGACAACATCCTCTGGTACACAGTTACCAATTAGTTCGCTAGTTACATTTGACTTTCACAGTGTTTTCTGTTTGTTTGTTTGTTTGTTTGTTTTTCGAGACAGGGTTTCTCTGTGTAGCCCTGGCTGTCCTGGAACTCACTCTGTAGACCACGGTGGGCCCTGGAACTCAGAAATCCGCCTGCCTCTGCCTTCCAAGTGCTGGGGATCAAAGGTGTGCGCCACCACTGCCCAGCTGAATGGAATCTCTCATTGAGCCTGAAGGAGCAAGGCTGGCGGTCAGCAACTCCAACCCCGCCCCTGCACGTGCAAAACACACACACACACACACACACACACACACACACAGCCCTGGGGTTACAGGCACAGTCACACCTGGCTTTTTACTCGGGTGCTGGAGGTTTGAATTTGGTTCCTAATGCTTGCTCAGCAAGTGCTGAGTCATCTTCCCTCCCCCCCACAGGGTACTCTTGAGCAAAGGAAAATAGATGTGAGGAAGCAGTGATTCTGGAAAAGAATAAGAGACAGATCAAGAAAGAGAACCAGGCAGCCTCTTAGCCCTCCCCTATGGCAGATGCCTGAGCTTACTTCATTTCGTTCAGTTTTTCCAGTGGAAAATGTTATTTGCACTCTTTCCATTTAGATAGGAAAACGAAGCTCTTGGAGCTTAGCTCTCAGCTAAGTTTGTTTCCAGGACTTCTAACCAAGCAGTACTTAAGCATTCTCAGAGGTAATCAGAGAAAAACAAAAACAAAAATAAAACAAACAAACACCAGACTAGAAAAAAGGGATGGAGCTGGGCCTAGTGGCTCATGCCTGTAATACCAGCACTTATGAGGTGGAAACAGAAAGAATAGGAGTTCAAGGCCATCCTCAATCACATAGAAAGTGTGAGACTAGCCTGGGCTGTATGAAACCATCAAGAAACGGGTGGTGGTGGTTGGTGGTGTTAGTTGGTGGTGAAGAAAACCAGTCATGTAGTCAGCCATGGTGGCAGGCATGGTGGGATATGCCTGCAGTCCTAGCACTCTGCTGAGAAGAGAGGGGTCAAGGTCACCATGAGCTGAGAGGTAAATGAAAATGGAGATGGAAAAGAAAGTCAAATCAGAAAACATGAAAAAAGTATTTGCCAAATCACAAGGCTGTAGTCTCGTGTTTACCATGCCGTTTCCAGGTGGGGCACACCTGACACCTAATCCATTAGGGAGCAGTCACCTTCCCCTGCCACTACCACACTCAATGTCCAGGAGCCTCCTTCTCGACTGCCCACAGGCAGCTAAGCTTCCCCACTCCCACAGTCTTCGTTCTTTGTAATCCATGCCCTCTGTTCTAGTGTTCCTCCTACAGTCCAGGTGGCCAAAGCCTTCTGCTCTTTTAGATACCTGCCAACATGCTGGAAGACGTGTGTCTCAAACCTCTTAAAGCCACCTCTGAGGCGAGAGCACTGAGTCTGTGCTCCGGCTTCCAATTTGACTATAAGAACTCCAAAAAAGGTCTATGTATGCCCAAACACAGATTAAAAAAAAATAGATGGCGACATTTAATTAAGCCCACACCTGGGCATATATTACAACTCAGCATTTCTGGAGCCCACCATAACCCCATTTTAAATATAAATACTGTGTTACCCTATCAACCAACTTAACCTCATAGCTTTTTGTCCTATCCGACTAGTAAATTCCTTGCAAGGGACACAGGATTAACAAACTAGCTGGTCCTCAACAACGGAGGAAGGGAAAACAACGAAAGCCACACATGCAGAGAAAATTAAGCTGCTGTTCTTCACGGATGAACGGGATGAGTACACAGACAATATAAACACACAAAGAACAAAATGTGATGAGCTCACCCGGCCTGGTCATTTTGTTACAAGCTCAATACACAAAAAGAACATCCAGCATTCAAAGCAGTATGAAATAAGAAAATTTACTTAGGGGGCTAGAAAGAGATGGTTCTGTTTTTAAGAGCACGTGTTCCTCTTGCAGAGGACCTGGGTTTGATTCCCAGCACCCACATGGTGGTTCACAACCCTCTGTAACTCCAGTTTCCGGGCATCTAATACCCTCTTCTTCCTTTTGAGGGCACCAAGCACACATGTGGTATACATGCAAGTAAAACATACAGGAATACATTTAATAAAAATTAAAGCATATACATTTAGGGCCAGTGAAAAGGCACACTGGGCAAAGCTGCCAGTCAACTAGCCTGAAACTCTCAATTTGACTCCTGAAAGCCATATAGTAGGAGAGACCTGACTCTCACAATTGTCACATGCATGTTATAGCCCATGTGCATCCCCACAAACAATTAAAATGCAATGAAAATTTCAATAACAACAGAAATATCAATTAAATACAATCTAATGAAGAAGTCCCATAAATCACTAGCAAAAATTAAAGAATAAATGAAAGGATGTATCATGGATGGAAAAGCTTAATACTATTAAGACATCAATTCTCAAATTTATCAATGCACTCAGTACAGAGATTAGAATGAATATATAACAATTATATTTATTCACAGAGATGAATCTCACAAATACGCTAAACAAAATAACCGTGGCACAAAGGTAGACATACTGTATCAACCTACATACAAAGAATTTTAGAAGACAAAGCTAACCTATGAAGTTTACTGTCAGAAAGGAGACACAAGTCACATCGCTAATTAGCAAAGAGTTGAGAGGAGGCTTGTTTCTCAGTTATATCACTGGAAGGGTCAGAAATATGTCTCCGTCTTAGGAATGACCAGATTAGAAACTTGTCTCAGGTACTTGCGCATGCACTCTCTCTGACAACTGCACCCTGAGCATACCCTAAATTCCCCTGCCTCCACTCCCACCATGTGCCTCTCACATCCTCACGTTTTTGCTTTGTAATACCCAGGAAATCCTGTTAGTGCTTCCTGTGTAAGGGTCTGTACCCTACCAGCAGCTACACCTCCAAGGGAAATCCAGCCCCCATTCCACTGCAGCCATCATTGCCAAAGATCCTTGGGTAGCAGTGAGGCCTCACGAGCCCCTCCCTTATCCAAGCTAGAACTACTGCCTGGCTTGATCTTGTGCGGGTCTTAGGCAGATATCCAAAGCTATTGTTCCAGAGTGCAATGGCTATCCATAACTAACATCCATAACTTTGTATTGGCTGCAGCAGCACCAGTGGATGGCAGACAGTGGACCACACCTCACACTGGAAGATGAGCTAAGGAGACAGGTTCTGTCACTTGAAGGGGACATTTAGAAAAGGAGGCACCTAAGACTCCCAAACCCAGTAAGAGACCTTTCCAGATGGGTAAAGTGGCTGATGCCCATCCTGTCTGTCAGCTGTCTTAAAAAAATAAAAGCCTGAGGCATTACCAATTACAGTTAGGAAGCACAAAGGCCCATGGGCAGAACTGGAGGATGTACAGAGAAGTGTGCCATTTCCATATCTAATTTAGCTAACCTCTGTAAGCACAGGCCCTCAAACTGAATATAGTGAAGCCAATTACTGGATGAGCTACGCTAAACTTTTCAAAATTGATTTTGTTGATTTCTTATATATGTGTGATATTTGTGTGTGTGTGTGTGTGTGTGTGTGTGTGTGTGTGTGCCCGTGTACACGCACAGAATCACCAACAGGGAAGCTAGAGATGGAACTGGGGATCCTGCTCTGTTACTCTTCACCTGACTCCTTTGAGACAGACTCTCTCACCGTCTGGAGTTAGATTAGCAGCCAACAAGTCCAGCCACCCTCTATCTCCACAACATTAGGGCTCCAGGCACGAGTGGCCACACCTGGCTTTTTATGTGACCTCAGGTCCTTGTAGTCCCACAGCGAGCTGCTCAATGTCCCCAGTCTTGTGCTGAAATCTGTCGTGAGTTTTCCAAAAGCCCTCTCCTCAAGCATGCACAAGCATTCTGATGGGATCACCAGCGTCTGACGCTCTTCTTCTAAGTTCACCATAGCAACGGGAGTGCAAGTGATCGATCAACAGAGACTTCCGAACCCGAGGTGAGCATTTCCGCACGCTGTTTTCAGTCTACACACTCTTCTTAAACACACCCTTAACCAGGTCAGCAACTTAAATCACTATACTGTGGCATACATCTACAGTCCTAGCACTTGGGAGGTTGAGTCAACTGAACTTGAGACCAGCCTAGGATACATAACAAGACTGTGTCTTTTAAAAATTGGGTGTTACAGGGGAAAATATGGGTTGGGTAGAGATACATCAGAC
>JANHMN010000011.1:8106629-8140402 GCA_030674055.1 Rhabdomys pumilio
GAGCACATGCAATGAAACAAATGTGAACTGTAGCAATCTGCTTTTAAAAATAAAATAAATAAAATAAAAATCAAGAGAACAAGTATCTTGTTTTCCCCCAAAGGAAGGGACAGAGCCAGCCTTTTATCTGTGGTTGACTAACAGGCCAAGAGTTATAAGAACTTCAAACCTAGAGACGGGGAGATACCATTAGGTAAAATGCTTGCTGAACCACTGGAAGGGCCTGAGCTGAGATCCCCAGCACCCATGTAAAAAGCCAGGCGTGGCAGTACGCACCTGCAATCCCAGCTCTAGCCAACTGCTGAGGTCCAGCTTCTTCAGTGAGAGAGCCTGTCTCAAGAAAAATAAATAAATAAGGTGCCAAGCAACAGAGGGAGATAGCCCGTGCTGAAGTCTGTTTTTCCATCGATGTATGTGTGGACATGCACACCTGCACACACAACACATATCCACAGCCACATCCACACTGGGAGGAAACAATAAAACCTTGAAGTCCATTCATTTACACATGAAGAAAACCAACCTCAGTATGTTACCGAATTAGAAGCACAGTGTAACCTTAGGAATCTAAAATCGTACAAGAACAAATGTTGATCATATTCTAATGCTAAGAACTGTGATTCTCAATTATTTTGTTGGCTCCGACCCACTTAGAAAAAAGCAAGGAAGATATCCTAGAGAGGACAAGAGGAAAATGGCCACTGTCACCACTACTCTCTGCTGCCCTGGTGCAAAGTATAGAATGACTGAAATAAAACCCATCGGTGATTTCATACACATATGGAACCACGTAGAGCAGGAACTAAAGCATATGTCCAGCTCAGAAGCACAAGCATTCACAAGAATCTCCTCTCCTTGTGAAGATATATATACAACAGACTCCCAGCACCGCCAGACCAGCTGGACAGCTCAGTAGATTTCAGACCCACAGTCCAAGGGAGCACAGACAGCCACTGCCAGCCTGTGATAATTAAAAAAGACTTTTAAAACTCAGAGTCTATTCCTTGACATTCTCCTCAACTCTTTCCAAATAGCTGGCTTGGCCCCTTCTCCTCAAAAAGGCTGAACAGGGCCAGGACCAGGAGAAGAGCAAGGAGCCCTCAAGGAGCTTGAGACAAGAGGCGTAAGCATTACTAAGGACCCTGGTTAGCCTAGCCTAATGGACCAGGCTAGAGGATCAGAAAAAGACATGGAAGGCTGAGGCAAGAAAGTGAAGGGCAGAGTGGGGACTGCCTGGGCTACATAGAGAGTTCTAAGCAAGGCAGTTCCACAAAGTGAGATTTTTGTCTCAGACACCCTCACATCAAAAAAACAGGTATGACACCTTAGGACGTATTTACATCTTGGGAAACAAGGATGGCAGTGGGTTCCTGGTACGGAAGCAAGGTTCTACATAACTAACGGGAGACAGGACAATCACCTGGTCCAGTCAGCACTCAGGTGGTCGGTCATATGTCACACAAGGGCTGAGATTTTAAGGAGGCTCATTCTATAGTCAGAAACTACAAGGACAGATATATTTATCCCACATGAAGCCTCACACAGAGAAAGCACAGATTCTGCTCTGGGACAGAATTTGCTGTCTGTGTGCATTGGGAAAGGCTGCTTCAGGACTGGGTGCATCATTCAGGAATTTAGATTGGTGGTCAACCAATGGTGGTGTGAGGGAGTTTTAACATTAACTATGACCGCATATTCATATTCCCTGCATGTTTCCCTTCCTCTTCAACTTTGAAGCTCCTCTCTTTGCTTTCCTTCCCAAAACAAGTCTCACTACGTAGACTCAGTTGGCCTATTATAACTATATAGCCGAGTCTGGCCTCAAATTTTCTATGATCCTGCTGCATCTGCTTCCTCAATACTGAGATGACAGGTGTCTGCCACCATGGCTAGATGGGTTATTTGTCCTGTATGTCATTTCAGCAAGTACTACAGAATTCACTGCCACCTCCTGCTATGGTTCAGGATCTCACGATATAGGATAAATTCATCAATGAACAACTACAGAAGACCCTGTGAGATGAACACTCTATAACATAATAGCCAAATCAAGAACCAATAAAGCTAGCTCCTGGAACATTCGACTGGCTTTGAGAGTCAGATTTCTCTGTTGCAGAGAAAACAGAAGCAGCTTCAGGAATTAGTGTATGGGTAGAAAACAAACATGATGTTAAGAGGTGGTTGGTGGTACACATCTTTATCCCAGCACTGGGGATGGGTTGGGGGAGGAGAGGCAGGCAGATCTGAGTTCAAGGCCAGCCTGGGCTACAGAGTGAGTTCCAGGATAGCCAAGACTATACAGAGAAACCCTATCTTGAAACAAAACAACAGTGGAAGTTCAAAAATGTCAGGATTCAGACTTAGAAACCAGGTAATAAAGATCGGCTAAAGAAAGGCTTTGAATGTAAAAGCATGGACTACAGAAAAGACAACAAATAGAGTGTAGGCTACATAGATATTGGACCAGGACACTCACCTAAGACTGAGGAGGTCACATAGAGGGAAGTAGCCAGAGTCACTAGAGCCACATCTGCTCCGGGAGGAACCAAGTGAGAACAATGTCTGTCCATAAGAGTATACCGGGCCAGACCAAGTTTTTGCAAATTTAAGAGCCAGGGCCTTTTGGGGCAGCATTTTGGGGATAAAAGTCCAGGAATCTTGGTGCAATACCTAAAATTTCTAGGCACCCTGAAAGATTCTGGGAGTGTGGGAGTGGGGCAGAGAAGTTACTTCGATCGTAAGTGGGATGGCAGAAACACACCAAGTGCCTGGACATGTTGACTTTCATGGGCAGCATTCTGAGCTGACGTAGTTATAGTATGCCAAGTGGTCTAGGCAGCTGCTACCATGACTAGAGACTGCTTTAGCATTCTGAAAATGGACACCTGATGTCTCCTGATACATGAGTTAGAACTCTGAAGAAGAGAAAAATGAGCTGATAAAAGAGCTGAGCCAGCCCTATTGAGTCAGCAGAACAGTCCGAGATAGTCCCATGAAGCTGCTTGGGGTAGTGGCTCTCTTCCAAGACACAGGAATTAACACCTGATAGACCTTCCTCTACCTGGCTTAACAGTCAACCAATACCATAGATAGTTAAGAGAGAGACACTATGTTGTGTAAACTTTTCTCTCATTGTCTGCTTATCTCTGATAACCTTAGATGTAGGCTGTGGACTCCAGGCAACAACACAATGAATGGTTCTAAGCTGTAACATGCATGATGTGTTGGGCTCACAAGACATGCTTTCTCTGGGAACGTGCTGGATGGGTATGGAGTTAAAGTTTCAGTGACAAGAGGCTGTAGCATGTGCATACGCTGGGGACAGCTTTTCTAACTTTGGATTTTATGGACGTCATGTTTTTATGTACTATTTCACAAACTGCTTTATGTTTTTCCTGCCTCCTGAAGGATGGACAAGACAGACTCAACAGAGATGTCCGGTTTGAAGATGCAGAAGCACATGGAAGCCAGGACACTGTGCGCTGCCATCTGACTCCTAGAACAACTTTCTGGCTATGACCATAGCATGAGAAGATAAAAATGGGGGCTTTACAGTCACAAGGCAATGTCCGTTTCTTTCTGAGCAGGGACAGTGGCCTGACAAGGGGTGTTAGATGGGTACTGGTCCCCTCCAGGACCTTTAATGTTTATTCTAGCTCATGACTACATATACATGTGGGAGGGGGGTTACTTAGAGGTTTGTTTCTGGTAGGCTCAGCTCAACAATTTAATATCTAGCAGGAAATTCTCCCTCCTCTCCCCTATCTCTAGTCATGGTAGCAGCTGCCTAGACCACTTGGCATACTATAACTACGTCAGCTCAGAATGCTGCCCATGAAAGTCAACATGGAAGGCAACTGTATGATGTACAATCCATTAGAAGGACAGTACTGTGCAGGCTAACGAGGAAAAATGTGGTAGCTCCAGGCTCAAGGCTTTCCCCAACCCCTTTATTCCTCTCAAGAGAGAGAACAAGAAATGTGGCCAAAGACACAATGACTCCCATGTTCCGACGAACGCAAGGAGAGGAAAAGTGCAGTCAGGAGCAGCAACAATGGTCCTCAAAGCTATCTACCTCGTCTACTGCATGAGACTGGACGATCCCTCCAAGAGATAAGGAGGGCCCAGGGAAGAATTGGAGTTAATGAACCATGTATAAGAAAGCACAGACTGGCCTATCTTAGACCTTCATTTAAAGCAAAAGTCTTCTAAGGGAAGGGTTTGGTGGCATGCACCTGTGGCCACACTACAAATGAGGTTGACACAGGAGGATCACATGAGCTCACTAGTTCCAGACCAGACCTCCATTTGATGGGAGGGAGAAGTCCTGGATTTGGGGCTAAGCTATAGTTCAGTATACAGGACTTAGCATGGGTGAGACTCTGGTGCAGTAGATGCAGCAGCCACAGTAGAAAACCTGGCCTGTCTTGTCCATGGCCATCTACTTGAAGTTGCTATGAATCAGGGAACACTGGCTGGCTTTGTCCTCCCTTTGACTCTTTCAGTACCAACAATGACAGAGATTTTCAAAGAAAATTATATTAATCAATGTTTCTTCTCTTCCTTAAAGTTGGTCTTGGAAGTGAGAGGAGCCCATCTTGGGCACAGGTACTAAATCAAGCACCTCTTGACTCATAGACCATATCGGTCAACACCGAATGGCTGCTCTGATTCTTGGTATCAAACTGCATCATTTATGACTCCAAGAAGAAAACCTGTTATCAAATAAGGAAGGAAATGAATGACAAGGGCTACAATTGCCCAAGTCAATGATAGCTGCACCCAGATGAACTAGTTTCGGATTCTGTCCTCTATCAACACAGTTCAGCATCACTCTCAGGATAGAATGGACCTGTGAGGTTCCTTCTCATCCAAGGATGTGTTCACGCCAA
The DNA here is from genome assembly GCA_030674055.1 of Rhabdomys pumilio. NCBI lineage: Eukaryota > Metazoa > Chordata > Mammalia > Rodentia > Muridae > Rhabdomys > Rhabdomys pumilio. The sequence continues at coordinate 8,111,522 of JANHMN010000011.1, forward strand.
CGTGCAGAACTAGTGTGCTAGTGGTCTAAAAGTGGGAACCCAGGGACCTCAGGTCTGAAAGTCACACTTGAAGGGAAGAAAGGGAACAGGACAGAGACTTGAACTGAGGTAGGGATCACACATGGGATAGATACCAGTCTCTGTAGGCTGGAGAGATGGCTCAGTGGTTAGAGAGCTTGCTGTTTGCCGGGCAGTGGTGGTGCACACCTTTAATCCCAGCACTTGGGAGGCAGAGACAGGCAGATTTCTGAGTTTGAGGCCAGCCTGGTCTACAGAGTGAGTTCCAGGACAGCCAGGGCTACACAGAGAAACCCTGGCTCGAAAATCAAAAACAAAAAAACAAGAGAGCTTGCTGTTCTTCTGAAGAACCTAACTGTGGTTCCTAGCATCTAAGTCAGGGAGCTCACAACCTCCTGGTCCCTTCAGACCCAGGGATCCCATGCCTTCTTTTGGCCTCAACACACACACATACTCCAACAAACTAGATAATAAACATCTTTAAGAAAAACGTAGTGCAAAGTATTAACCTACTAGAGTGTATAGGCCCAAACCCCAAAGCACTTTAAAAAAAAAGAAAGGAAAGCAAAGCTTCTTGTCCTAAAGCTTCTGGACCTAACGCACAGCAGCTGCACCCAGTTACAGCATCTGGGGAGCATTAGTGACCTGAGCTTCCTCATCCAAGGAGGATCTCAGCGGCCTTCAGACTATTACTTTCCCTCAGCAACTATGCCCAGAATTTTCATCTTCAACCTTTACCAGTATACAACAGAAAAAGAGGCCTAAAGAGAGTCCCATTCTCCAGGATCTGGTGTGGCTGAGTCAGAGACAACAGTGCGGCCACACGGACCTCAGCAAGCCTGGCTGTGAGGCTGTTTTCAGTGCCCCAGCAGTGACAAGGTATGGCATAGCATGTTGGGGGAGTCGGAGACTCAAACGGAACCTTTAGCTTGAACCTTAAGCTTTACCGTCTCAATAATTAATTTTCTTTCAATTTATATAGTTCTCATCTAAACTGAGATAAAGTGAAGTGTGAGAAATATTAAAATTAGGCTATATGGAAAGATCCTGTCTCAATAAAACAACAACAAACAAGAATGCTCACAGTACTTGAAGTGTATTAACTTAGGTCTGCATAACTCTTAAGTCTTCAACGCTGTATTTAAATTCACCTTTATAAAGTGGTCCTTCCCCAGAACCATTCCTTTGTGTCAGCTGGCACTTCCCCCCACAGGCAGGGAATCTAGGCACCCATGTTGGACCTACTTCATCAGCACACACAGATTTCCTGAGAGGCACAGAAATCAGCTGCTCAGTCTAAACCACCAAGGAACACCTCACTACGTGAGTCCAAAAGAGGAAGCAGAAAATAAGAAACAGACCTAATTCCTTTTTTCCTAAGGCCATCATCACTGGAACACAGATTTTGAGAGTGCCTAGTTATGTCCTCTGTAAAGAGGCCTCACTGGAAGGAGGGTGGGAGAGAATGGAACAGGGACACTTGCTTGTGTAACAAGTGCTTGACCGGGTACCACTGACTATGCAGAGGATGATTTGCGGTCCGTGGCTACACAACAAATCGAGAAACACTACAGTACTTCTCGGCTATGGAGACACTAAGACTAGAGGAAGTTCCAGCTTGAACAAGAATGAAAATGGGAAGCAGGGACTGAGATTATATTCATAAAAATAAAGGACAAGTTAACCCCCCCTACACACCTCCCACGATGTAACACAGGGCCACTATCGCCACTCAACTGACTTCACTAAGATTCAGATTAGGAAAGTTGGGCAGTCCAGAATCTGGTCTTCAACACAGGGGACTTTGTACCAGAGATACCCCATTCTCTCTTTGATATATATATATATCATACACACACACACACACATATGTAGATATATCATACAGTATATAAATATATATAGTATACAAATGTACTTATATATTTATATATTGCATATGTAATACATAATCTCTCTCTCTCTCTCTATATATATATATATATACATATACATAAATACACATATACATATGTATGTATGTATGTATGTATCCTTGGGAATTGCTGATGTCCACAGCAGCCTCCTCAGCCTGCAGGGAGTCACCTTCCGAAAGGTTTCAACTCTGTCAACCTACCAACAATCTACCCAGGTCTGTTCTCCTAGGAGAAAGGAGATACCCCACAGGGCCAACTGCCAAGGAAGCCCCTGGGGTAAAGAGCCCTGTAACAGTGCATAAAGAACTTTATTTTGGTTGTGAGGACAAAAAGGTAAACACTTAGATGAGCATTTTAGAATCCCGAGGAAACCACACTGATGGGTACCAGTTATATTTTGTCCTTTAACTATGCACTCTACAATGCTAAACTTGCTCTTTGGGGGTGTCCTGGGAGCTGGCTGTTAGCCAAGATGCTGGAGGATATTTAAGGATGCATAGTACTGAGCTGGACATTCCTAAAGCCCCGAGTACTTCCTGCATGAGGAGGTTCCTCTGGCTTTGGAGTTGTTCCAAGGTGGAGTTCTTTCTGGTACCTCCCGGGTATTCATCCGGGGAAGACATTCCTCTTCTTGGTGATTGGGAAACAGGGAAGCCAGCGAGAGGGGTAGCCTGTAATCAGGTGCTGAAGTTTGGGAAACAACATTTGAAAGTAATACTTTCTGAGCACAGACAGGAATGAAACTGAGAGACCCAGGGGTAGAAAGTACATTTTTATTGGCTCCTGGGAAAGACTTAGCAAGATACACCTGCTTGTGGCTTGCCTACCCTCCACACCTGGAATAAAGAACTGAGTTTGGAAGAGCTGGCGGCCATTTTGGGGTGTAGTGGAGGCGGAGCTGACTAGACAGCTAAAGTAACAGTACCAGAGGAAATAAAAAAGATGAAATCCTTAAATCAAGTCTCTCTGGAGATGCTAGCCCGTTCTTGACTCTATCACCACTGCCTTCAGACAGCTACACTAAAAAATGGCAGGCAAAGCAAGGAGGGAGGACTCAGGCTTCCAGGATCCACTGTACACTGTAACCAGTCTTCAGGCCAGGTCATCAGCCTGGTAGGGAGAGAGTTAAAAGACAGCCCTTAAAAGAAAACTCATACCCCATTAAGCTCAGGCTTGGAGAGCAGGGAGCAGTTAGGAAGCCAAAGGAAACTAATTCTGGAGGCTCTCCAAGCTGCCAATCACACGCAGATTTCTAACAGTCACAGCGTTGTTGGAGTTGGTTGTTTTTCCACAGGCTGCACAATGGGGTCTGGTTATTCATTGAAAAAGTCTGCCAGTGGGCCCCGCCCTCCATTCACAACCAATTTGGAATGCTCCATTCAGGCAAGAGGGGGAGTCAGTCTGCAACCCAGCTAACTGGGACAGACCTACTACTAGTGCCCAGGGCTCAGCTGTGGCCACGGAGAAGCTTGCTCTCCCAGTATGCTGTATTTATATAAGAAATTCAGACGCAGTAGGGGGCGCTGGCTGGGTCTGCACCTCCCCGGGATCCAAACGGCCAAGATTATTGCTGCACTGTGCAAAGTTGAGAGAAGAGGTGCAGGGACGTGACCTCAGGCAAAGAGTAAAGAAAGAAGAAACAGGACTATTGAGCTGCCGGTTAGAAGCTGTAGGCTTCCAGGGAAGAATTCCTATTTCTACTGCCATGGTAAACTGGTTTAGATTAAGGGGCAGTTCTATCTCTCTGAGAGCTGAGCCTGACCAGACTTCTTTCCCCCATTTATCCCTGGTAGCCAACATGGAGAGACCAATGGCTTCCTCCCCAGGGCAGAGAGACTTAGGAAACACTAGGAATTTCAACAATTTCTTGGCTTCTGAGTGGCCCTGAAGTGGTTAGCATACCCTCCTTGATGTCCAGGCAGCAAAAGGGAAACATGCAGCTCTGTCCTGGGAGGATACAATCTCTCCAGACTTCACAGGGTACAGGGCTAAAAACTGGTTTGGTGTCTTTGGCTTTTTTTTTTCTCCCCTAAACACTCAGTAATTACCCTGAGGGTGAGTGGATGGAACCTGTCTGACAACCGAACTTGATTTCAAGGCAAAGTATATTTCTTCAGGAAATTTGAATAAGATAATGTTGAGCCTGTAGACTGTTTTCTTCAAAGCATATGTATGTTCAAACATCTTATGTTTACTGCTTTTCACTGCCTGTCCCAACTTCTAAGATTTTTCTGGGTATCAAATTTACAAACCACACCTGGCTTGTCTGGGAGGAGTCTGAAACTCTTGGTCTAGATCTTAGCCTATCTAGAGATCCTCTCCCCAGTGCAGCAATCAGCCCTCTAACATCCTCTCCTTTTATGGGTATGGGGGGGTGGGGGGGGAAGGTTTTCTCCATGTAAAGCCTGACCACCAGCCCACTCTCACCTTATGTGCCTGGCCCTCAAACGGACTTATTATGACACGACCACACCAAAGGCCCTAGTGTTTGTCACTCTTTCAAAAGAAGCCTGGAGAGGGGACAATATAGGAATTGACGACCAAGGCCTCCGTTAAATGAGCTTGATGAGGTTCACAAAATGAATTTTTTAAAAAGCAACCTAATCCGGTAATGGCATCAGCAAGCCTGGCATCCATCCAAGAGCTGGGAGCCGCAACATGACGAGACTCTGAGCTCCCGGATTCCAAATGGAGAAGCAGTGAGTGCCAGGGCACAGATGGGGGCCAAGCTGCTCAAAGGCAGCCTCTGCCCAAGACGGGGATGTCAGCCTGAGGCTGCTTCTTCACTACCATTAAAACTCAAGAAACGCATGAAGAACAGTCTCTCACACACCCAAACCCACCTCACTCAGAAGGATATTCTTTACCGGGGCTGGTAACACAATAAGGATAGTATGAGAAGCAGCAGATAGCATGAGGTCCCTGCTTTATAGTCCTGCCTCTTCATCTTGTAAAATGGAAGGATGCTGGAGAACAGGGGCTAAATGGCGATTTCTTGATGGATGCCAGGATTTTGTTACTCCTGGCACCTACAGGGCTGATCTGCCTGTCGGGCAGATTAATTTCCCCCTCTCAGAGCTTTTTCACCAAATACAAAGGACCACATCGGCTTCTGGGCTCTACTGGACAAGAATAAGAGAAAAACCATTGTTTTAAATACCATATGGCCCTCATTTAGATCAATGGTCTTAGGTCACTAACAATTTTTCTGATGCTAGAGGCTATGAAACTAGGAATGACCATTAATCATTTAGGGCCCTGCTGGCAGCAAAGTCTAGCTGGCAAAGCCTCTACGAAGCCTGGGGGCCAGTCATCTCTCTTCCATGCTTTATGTTTTCTCTTACACTTCTCCATCAGCTTTCCTCTCCCCTCTCCATTCCCGCCCCCCCCCATGGCTTCAGTACCATTGCCTCCTGAAAAACACAACAACAGCCTTGACTTTGCTAAGTGGCCTCTTCCTAGAGCACCCACAGTTTCCTTTCTTACCTTCTAACAACACATATATGACTCCTTTTAGCTCCAAATGGCCTCACTCAACAGAGTAAGAGCTGTTCCCACAGGCCATGGCTAGACCACTGTGGTAAGGGCTCCAGTGTCACTTCCCTACCTGTTGTTGAGGCCCCAGGGTTAGCATAAACGTTAACCTAAGTTTAACCCAGCAGTCCACAGCACTGTACGTAGGAAAAGCTGATTGTAACAGTTAGTTAGCTGGTCCTTGGGAAATTACTTGTACTTCCTAAGTCATACCCCTCTCCCTTCGTTTAATTCAAGAGGAAAATGGGGTTATCTGAATTTTAATACAAAGTTTGTGAATTTGGTACAAAGCTATGACTCTACAATGAGATTCAACACTCCCTCTCCTTAGCAGTGACTGTTTCAGTTACTCAAGATGCTAGTAACTATTACAATGCCATCATTGAAATAAATGAGATGTTAAAAACAAAAAACAAAAAACCAGACTTGAAACCTGCATTGAAAAAAAAAACACTCATTAGTACCCAGGAAGTTGGCTCATGTCCACAGCAGAACACCAGCGTACTCTTGGGTGTCAGTCCTATCTGTGGCTTTGACCGATTTCTGTGAAAATAAGTAGGAAATGGGTGGGGGGATCTACAGAGACTCCAGAGCTCATGGGGTGGTGTAACATGTGGTCTGTGTCATGCTATTTTACACACACACACACACACACACACACACACACACACACACAGAGGATTCCCAGTTTTATACCTTTCCATATACTAAGGCACCTTTACGGAACTATGTCAGTTTTAACAATGTTTCTGCTCTGCATCTCTTCCAAGCCCTAAATGGAAACCTCTGTTTGCTCCTCTGAGCAACAGCCTTCTCTGAAGTGTGGAGGAGGGCCAGTGGCCTCCCCAGCACTTACTTCCCTGAAGCCCACGTCCTAGACCTTACACTAAACAGGGCTCCAGCTTTCCTTGAGGACTGGATTATTATCGTGAAAATCTTTTCTGTTTGTCTCACCGAATTCTTCCATTTTCACCCAACTACAAGTATTTTCAAACTATCCCTTCAAGGGATTTCCAGTTCAATCTTGTATCTTCAAGTCCCATCTTAGGAACAAAGGATTATTATTGGGGGTGGGGAGCACTGACAGGAGCTCCCAAGCTCCACAGCAGCAGTTCTCAACCTGTGGGTTACAACTCCTTTGGGGGGGGGGTCGTGGTCAAATACCACATAGCCTGCATATCAGATATTACATCGCAATACAAGACAGCAGTAAAACTACAGTTATGAAGTAGTAACAAATGATTGTATGGCGTGTGGAGGGGGGTTACCATATCACGACTGTGACCGAGGATGTGCTTTCTGTCCTCTTGATTTTAATTTATAAATTTTCCAACAAGGAGCTAGCAAGACGGCTCAGAGGGTAAAAGTGCTTGTCACCAAGCCTGCTGACCCACACACAGGATGGAAAAAGAGAGACCCAACCCCAACAAATTATCCTCTAACCACCGTAAGAAAGTCTGCCACATGGACACACAGCACGCGCATTCAGCAAACAAATAAAATATAAGGTAAGGCATCCTTTACCCGAGTGTGTGCTCACGAGACAGAGATAAACTGGCCATAGCTAGAGGTAGCTGGCCATTTCTACAAACTTACAACGGATCTATTTCTTTAAATCACACTTACAGGTAGATGTCTATAGGCATGTTACCCAAATCTGGAACCGTTAGTATAATCTCTTAGAAATTTAGCCTACACTGGTCCCACCCCCCCACCCCCCCAACACCCCCCCACCCCCAGCATGTCTTCTTTCCCAGAAGACAGCTAGGAGAGCTGGTCCTCCACACAAGAACGTGGAACGTGCTCACAGGGAAGCGAAGTATATAGTCTGACACCTGTGGGCTCCACCAGCTCCTCCAGGGTTCTTGTATCAGTCTGAACCTCAACTATAATCAAACACAGCAGCCTGAATGAAGGGCTCCTGGGGGACAGGGGGTCCTGCCTCAAATCTTGGGCCTATGTGACCCCACCCTCCCCAAGCTAGAGACCTCAAGGAGAGTCAAGGGAGGGAATTACTAAGAGGCTTTTTTAAGGCTACTGAACCGTCCATTTTATCTTTAAAATACAGACAAGCTCAACCTTGAGCAGTTACGAAAAAAAAAAAAAAAAAAAAAGCAAGCAAATAAAACAAATAACAAAACCAAACAAACCAACCCCATCATATTTGGTACGAAAGGAGATCTTCCAAAGCACCTGCAGTTTGGTACGGTATTTTAATTAAAGAACCTAGTACATTCTATCTGCTGAGCAGGAATCTTTTTCCAGAGCACCAAGACACATTTATTGATTTCTTTGCTCTCGCCTACTCCCACAGATAAGAATCTCTGCAGATAAGAATCTCTGCAGATAGAACCTCTGCTCGTTGACATCCCCCTCCTTGAAGAAAAGGCAAAGTGGGCAATCAATCTAAGCCCAGCTGTCTCACCTCCTCTTTTAACCCTTGTGGGCCACAGAGAAACAAACAGTGTAATAAAAGCATTTCAAAGAAGCTCTGTCATGAAAGCCACCTCCCCAGCAGGCTGCAGCTCACCCAAAGCTCTGAATAAGAACTAAAAGGGCAGAGCCAAACTGCTAAGACAGAAACAAGTTTGAGTTCAGATTCCGTCATCATCCAAACACCCCCACCCTCACCCCTACCCCAGCCACACGAGTTTTCAATATTTAGCCTTTCAATGGCAAGCCAATCACTTGAAAGCAATCAAAGGGCAATAATAAGCATTTCCTTTTGTACAATCTCCAGAGCAAGCTAAGGTAGCCATTCATCTATGGTTACAGCCTATTCCGTTTTTTTCAAGTTTCATGGCATTCCGCCTTGAACACGAAGGCTATCATTACAGAATTCGTAGCCAGTACCTCTGTTCTTTTGACTAATAGAATTAGAATACCCTGCTTTTAAACAGACCCAGATACTCCCTCTCTCTCGGTGACATTTTTCTACACACATGCACACATACACCCCAGAGATAAAACAAAGCTGAGAAGAATCTGTTGGTGCAAAAACTGAGAAATCAAATCCCAGCCTGGCTCAGGTGCTTGCTATTATAAACTATGACTAAGAGACACGAATTTCTCTATGATGCAACTCTCAAGAGAGGCAGCGCTCTCCAGACCGCTCTTAAACCTGCTCATTTGCCAGTGACTAATGCTCTCTAGAGCAGCTCTGTGCTGCTCCAATTTCATCATCCAGCTTTGTCCTTGGTAACTGTGCCTGGACCATAAAGCTCCTGGATATGCTGGGGAGAGCCCAGAAAGAGCAGGGCAAAGCTAACTGTGCCCTGCCAGCCATCTGTGGGACTACTCGAGGCACCCATTACCTCTCTTAAGAAATGAGCACCCAAAGACGATTAAGAAGGCGGCTTTACTCAATAGTAAGGTCCCAACAACCACATGAAAAATGAGAATAAGTCAAGGCATTCTGTGCCCACCCTTTATTAGCTTAAAAGAAACAAAACCAACATGTTAGGTGGAACCATGATCAACAGGAATTCTACAGGAAGTACGTACTGTACCTCTCAAAGGGGGGAAAAAAGTCAGACTCATCACTGGCTTTGCCTTAATTCATAACTCTTCTTTTGCAGTGCTAGCGGGCTGAGCATGCAAGGCAGGTTCTATAGCACTTAGCGATATCCTCAGCCCAAAGACTTAATTTAAAAAAACAGAATAAAAAAGGATTTGAAGAAAATGTTGATTTACAGGCACTGGGGGCTGGAGATATGGCTCAGTAGTTGAGAGCACTTATTGCTCTGGTTCCAGAGGACCCGAGTTCAGTTCCCAGCACCCACAAAAAGCCACTCATAACCATCTGTAACTCTAGTTCCTGGCAACTTGACACCCTCTTCTGGGCTCTGCAAGAACCTACACCCTACATAGTACTGTGTGTGTGTGTGTGTGTGTGTGTGTGTGTGTGTGTGTGTGTGTCCAACCTAGACAAATCTAAAAGCAAGCAGATATTTGACACAGAACCTTAGTAATATCCTAACTGAAAATTCCGGAGTTCATGCTATTTAGGTAAAAAGAAATTTTGCTGAAATTACGTTGAGTAAGTCATGCATTCGACAGAGCCAGGAATTATATCAATAATAATAAAAAAAATCAGACAAGTCTTCAGGACTAACCCTGAATTATTAAAATGCATGCATACCACTGTCCAAATCTTCTGGCTATCGCTGAAGAATGAACATCTTCTAGACGGAAATAATCCAAGGCCAAACAATTTCAGAACAAATGTGTCACCAACACAAAGGTACTTACAGTTATCAGACTGGAAATCTGGGACAAACTGCTCATCATCGGGGACTTGAGCTGGAAAGAGAGCTCTGTTTTAGATCTCTGCTTCACTAAAAGGCACAGTAAAATGTTTTGCATGGAAAACAGGGCAGTCAAGAAACTTGCCTTCAGCTAACCAAGCCTCTTGAAGTTGGCTAAGATCCTGAAACAACTCTGTAAACAAAGAAAGAAAAAAAAAAGACTCAAAATGGAGCTATTTCTAGTGCTAAGGAGCATCCAGGAGTCTGCACACCAGTGATCTCTGTGATCTGAGGAAGCCACAGTGCATGGGGGGGGGAGAGCTCCACTACCTTCAGAATCGTGAGCCAGATCTGTGTCCACAAACTTCCTCTTTCTGTCAATCACAGGTCGCCCTCGACAGTCCTCTGATCGAGATTTCTGAAAGAGGCAAAAAAAAAAAAAAAAAAAAGAAGAAGAAGAAGAAGAAGATTCAAATGCAAGAAGGAAAGAGGTGTAGAGAGAGGGTTCCCCCACTTCTCCAGGGAGAAGACTCACATACCACAGAGGTCAAGGACAAAACAGGACAGAAGCCAACTCACCCCTGGGACCATAAAAGGGACTTGCTGATCACAAAACCCATCCATGGTGCTTCCCAAGTCTCTGATACCACTTGGAAAGGTTTCAGCATTGAGTAGTTCTTGGGGTGGTAAAGAGATCCTCCTGTAACATGGATTTGGGAAATTTTAAATTGAGGTGGGGGTGGGGTAGAGTAATTTTATACAATTCTTTCCTTCTCGCCTGTGTAGTCACCTCACCCCTCTAAGGTCTCTAAACAATACATGTACACATACACACAGAGAGACACACATACACACAGACACACACATACTTTAGTATTGCCTGCTTGCCTACCACAAAAACCAAAACCAACCAACCAACCAAATCCCTTAACTTACTTGCACCGAAAAATGACCCTCCAGGACATTTGTTGCAGGGTTTTTTTTTTTTTTTTCTTTCTTTTTGTTTTTTAAGATAAGTTTTTAATTAAGATTTGCCACTTTATGTGACAAGAACTAGAGAAATTGGGTGTTAAGTATTCCAAATTACTGGCAATTAAGAAACTAACATGCATGGTGTTTCTTAAAGCATTTTGTGGGTCTATTTGTAGGTCTATGGTTAAAATACTAGGTACAGTTCCAGGAACAAATTGATCAAAAGTATACTTTCTTCACACACAATTCTTTATTTAAACCCCAAACCTTCTGTCCAAACAGGTGTGTATACCTGAAATGACATAGCATCTCCATGGCAACCTACAAAGATTAGCTGCCATCTACTCAACTTCTAAAATAAAACATCTATAAAAATGAGAGATAAAGGAAATTCAACTCCACTGCACATATTTAAACATCTCTACCAAAAGGGGGGGGAAAAAAACCAAAAAAAAAAAAACCCCAAAACCAAAAAACAACCAAGAAGTAACAAACACCATAAAAACCTTTCAATGCAAAAAGATCCATGGAAAGACAACTCCCTGTTCTACAATGACCTCAAATCCTCAACAAAAACAGTCAAACACTGGTAAGATCTGGGCTTGGAAGAGGATAACTAAGTCAAGAGGGGAGACAAGTTTCTAACTTGGGAGGAATTAACTAGTAAGTTTAGGTGTTACCTTCCTAAACATTTAATTTTCCAAGTAAAAACTCAGGTCAACATAATGGGGGCATAACAAGAATTCATTCACTTCGGTTCTAAATAGGCAGGCCTAACTGGCATTTTCTTTTAAGTTGTACACAAAGGAGGGAACTTTTTTACCGCAGCCATTTCTATCTGACTTATTTTTCACGATGTGAGCACCATATCAAATTTTCATAAGTGAGCAGAGTACAAGAAAACCCTTCACAGCCAGCACTTGGCCCAAGTAATCAGATATTTTCAAAGTCAAAGGAAAGAGAGTTCACAACTTCCTAGAAAAACATTCGTGCCAGCTTGCTTTCCACACAGTGCAAACATCGTTCAGAATGAGGCCTCTCTTGAATGTCACCAACCTGTACCCAAATCTGAGAAACCTTAGTACAGTGGAGAAGCATGAAAGAATTCTGTGTTGTATTTTATTTTTAAATCTGCCTGACTAAATTGTGGCCTCAGAAATTCATAAATGTCTGTTGTGGGTTAAGAGAACAACGTGTAGGAAATCAGAGGGTAAAATATTTTTAGAATCTCATGATGCGCAAAAATATCCTTTGAAAAAAAATGGTAAAAAGAAACTGCCCTAAGAGATTCCAAAAGCAGCATCAAGGATCTTCTAAGCAGCCCTTAGAGTTCAAGAGCTGGAAACATCGTGTTCAAAGTATCTTTTAAAAGCCTGCAGGGAAGGCTTCGGTTCGTCCTGGAGTTTAAACCACTTCCTTTGTGTCGTCGTAGTCGCTCCCCCCCTCCCAGTCCCCAAATCCCGGGTGCCCCCAGGAAAACTTTAACTGGGCGCAGCGACCGGATCGAGGCCCCTCCCAGTGGCGCGCAGCGAGCCTGGTTTTATGAATGGGAGAACGAGCCGCGGCCGCCACCGCAGGTAGAGGCTGTAACTGGATCCCTCGCGCCGGGCCCCATTCACAAAACAAGACACACTTCCACCCAATTCCCAGCCTTCCCATTCATGAAAACTCCTCAGCTGCGCCCGCGCCCCCGCCCCCACACCCAACGCACGCTTAGCCTCCGACGCAGGCCCCTCACCCCAGCGTTTTAGGAAGAAAGCTCAATGCTTCATTCACAAAAAAGAGAGGAGAAAAAAAAAAAGCCTCAGAGCTCAGAGCCCAAGAAAGAAACCTGCTTCATTCATAAAGTCACCCACATTCAGAAAACGAGGTGCAGCACTGGGCGATACCAGCCGCCTCTAATTTACTCCCGATCCCACACGCCTCCTCCCCTCATCACCCCCCACTCAATCACTACTCCCTCTGCGAGGCAGACCCCGAATAGTGCACGAGGCTCCAGCATCACTCTCGGCCAGCTCGGAACCGGTTCTCTTCTCCCGAGGCGGTGGCTTAGGCGGCCCCAACACCCTCAGCCCTCAGAGGAGGGAGTGTGTGTGTGGGGGGGTGCGGGCCCCCTGCCCAGTCTCCAACTTGCCAGGCCTGTAGAAGTTTGGGCAGATCCTGCACCCGCAGGCTGCACATGTCGATGTCATTTAACTCTCGGGGTTCCGAAGCAGCACCCCTGAAACTGCCGATCGCCCCCCCCCACATAAGAGTCGCAGAGCGTTTCTTCTCGCGAGCCTCCAAGGGCCCTCAGGGGCCCACAACTCCGCGCCCCTCACCCCGTTCTTGCACCCCGCTTCTGTAGCCTGCGCCCCGCACCCTGCTCCCTGCACCCCGGGTGCCTCCTCCGCGACGTGCGGAAACCCGCTCTCCGCTCGCTCCGGAACCGCTAGCCGCCCCCGCCCGATGCCTCCCAGGAATCGAACCGAACCGGGCCTAGGGAGGAGGGGGCGGCTAGCTCCGGGAGTCACCCCAAGCACGCCCAACTGAGGACCCAGAAGCAGCCCGCACCTGAGCGGCCACTCCGCGCGCCCGCCTGCGCGCCTCGGTGGCGGGCTGGGCCGCAGCGATCGGGGTTGAGGACCGCTCCGCGCGCCGGCCTCCGGACTCTGCGCCGCCCTGCAACCCGCTGCAGCACTGGCCCGGCCCCCGCCCGCTCCGCCCGCCGCCATTGGCCCACGGCCCGCAGCACACACGTCCCCATTGGTCCGCAGCTGTCCCCGCGGCTGCCCATCACCTCTTGTTTACCCTGTCTTCAGGCAAATCCAGCTGGGCCGCCCCATCAACTGCGGCCCCCATTGGCTAACGGTTGGCCTCCCTCAACGCCCTCAGAGGTCTGTTTTACATAATTTATGCGCTGGGCGCCATTGACCAATCAGCACCGGCTTGTTTATATAATGAATGTAAGGACGTTTTTCATTCATAAAAAACGCGACCTGAGGGGGAGCTTAGCTGAGTCAGTGAAGCTCTTAAAGGGGCCACTAGCGAAGTTCCCCTTGGCCTCGGCCTGCGCCGCTCCTCCCGCCACCCCCGCGCGAGGCCGCTTGGCGCCAGGCGTTCGCAGCTGCAGCAGCGAGCTAAGTTATCATTTTAGAACTCAGGCGAGAGGAATTCGTCATTCTACACACAGAAACTCGCTGACCCGCCTGGGCGTTCGGCCCATAGAAACACAGAAAACGGAAACCGAGCCCTCTAATCTTAGCTACCTTGAAGAGAGGCCTTAATTTTTTTTTTTAAAACCAGGTTTCCAGTGGAAAGAATAAGCAGTTATCTTCCTTTTAAAACCTGAGCTTTTCCAGATCTTAGTTGATATTTCATGTTGGCAAAGCCTAAGGGCCGACCCGATCGCGTCTCCTCGGGCTAATTTGCTCTGAGCTCTGCAGGCAGGAGGCTACAGCCAGAAATCCGGTTCGTGGACTGCACCGGACCGGTAGAGGGCCTTGGAAACACAAATCCCTTTGAAACGTGCGTGCGTGCAGTTAGACCGCTTGCTTCCCTCCCAGGCTGCTTGTTTTCCATTTAAGTGTTGAATGCAAGATGGTGTGTTTGCGAATTAGATCCCGTGCAGCTGGGGACCGGGAGAAGCAGCGTTGCTTGCCAAAGGATCGGGCATCGTCTGCAATTGCTGAGATTCTTAACAGAATGTTCCAGGAAACAAATAAAACAATCCTCTACCCCTTCCACCTCCTCCTGCCCCTGCCACCGACAAGGCCGTTCTCTTTTTTCCCCCAAGGATGCTAGGGAGTGAGTTCTGTTCTCTACTATCCCGGGAGCAGGGTGTCAAAGTTTGGAGAGCCTCAGCAAAGCGGGTTCCAAGTTGTTACCCTACGAGTGCCCAGTGGCCCACAGTGGAACACGCGGTGTGGATTTCTAGTGTCTGAGGTCTTTCCCCCCTAAGCTTGTGTATCAGACCTGGCAATTGGTGTGTTGATTACAGTCCTTGACCAATTTGAATGCTGGGATGAGACCCTGGACCCAGGTTCAGCAGGCTGAGTTATCGGTTTTGCCACCGGAGACCGGGAAGGGCACAGTTGAAGTGTGGGCAGGTGCTTTGAACTTTTAACGAGCAGTTCCTTGATACTTAATTTCCTGCTTGCGCACTATGCTTCCCTTCGCTCCTATTGTAGTTGTGGCTGGAGAGTTAGTCTTCTTGTACCCGTGTTCCCAGCTTGTTTCTGATGTCCTGAAGGCTTTCAATCCAGCGTCTTGCAAGGCCCACACTATTTCCAGATCCTCCCTCAACAGCCTGGTCTACTTCCCACCGCCGTCCCTCCCTGTTCTCATCCCAGGCCAACTCCTGTCTGCTTGAAGTTTCTTTCTTTGCTTAATTGTCCCGGGTCTCAGTCCTCTAAAAGCTCGTGACTCGCTGTATAAACTCCAGTGCAGGCCACATCACAGTCACAGTGGACTTCACATCCCCATACTCCATGCCTGGAGTGTGGCTCTTGTGACCTTTGCCTCAGACCAAAGCTCTCCATTCCTCTTTGAGAAGGGAAATTTGGAAGTTTATAGGGTGTGTAGGAACAAACAGGGGCTAACTGGAATGAGGGGAAGCATTGTGTGCCATACTTGATTTATTTATTTGTTACTTTTTGAGACAGGGCCTTGCTATGTAGCCAGTTTGGCTTGGAACTCACTGTGTAGCCCAAAGTCAACTCTAGTTCTCTATTCTTGCCCTCCTCCTAAGAGTTGGAAACGCAGTTATGTGCCAGCAGTTCTGCGTGGTTATGGTAGTTCGGGAAGATCGTTGGGAACTTGCCTAGAAGGCACAAGGTTATAGCCCCAGCACCATAGAAAAGAGAGAAGTGGATAGCTACAGTATCCTATGTGGGGAATTAGGCTTCATTAACGCTGTTGGTAATTAATATCTTAGTCATCCCGCAAACATTTAGGTTGTACCAAATATTCAATCAGATCCTGTGCTGGCCCATAAATAAATAAATAAGAAGTTACAGAGATGAATGAGATCCAAGGGTTGCCATGGACAGCCCATAGTCACACAATCCTCCACAGATTATCTATTTCCTCACAGTAAGGCGGTGAGAACTATTAATATCTCCGTTCTACAAATGAGAAACTAAGGCTCAGCAGTAGTCCATCCATTGTTGAAAGTAGATAAGAAGAGGTCACCCCCGAGAGCCCCCAGAGGAGTCCCACCTGTGACTGGGTTAAGCTAGCCACCCGGCAAGGACATCTGAACAAAGTCCAGAGGCCGAAATGGGTTCCACTCCTCACTGGCTTCTTTATCCCTGTCCCCACCCCACTCTCTGTCTCTGGTTATCTCTGCCAGATGTGAGAGTTAAGGTTAGTACGAGAAGCTTCTTGTCTACTGCTGGATCCTTCTTGCTCCTAAGAACATATTTACATAGGGGGATTTGTGGAACAAGTGCTCTAATTATCATTCCTTCTCCTCCAGGAGAGAAACAGAATTGAAAAAGGAAACAAAAAGAGGCCTGCCCCCTGGGACATTCTTCTTGTGTCAATCTAGCCTTTGTCCTTGGGCAGTAGCAAAACTCGGTCACAATGAGAAACTAGACGCCAGTTCTTCACATTCAGTTTGCACTGTCAGTTACAGGAGGCAGTGAGTGAGGGTGAGGGGAAGGGAGGAGAGGCGGCCGTGGCCTGGCTGCTTGCTTCCTCTTACAGGTCTGCTTTTTACATGGTCCCCCACAAAATGCCAAAGCAGGCTGGAGTGTAAGGCATGCAACCCACTGTGAGGCTGGTATCCAAACTGATACCAGTGTTCCTGTTGCCCCCATATTCCTTTGTGCCTCCTGTTTCGATATGGCAAGAGTGACCCTGGGGTGCAAGCGCATAACCCCAAGTATCTTTCTTCTTTATAGTGTGGAGGAAAGTATTTGAAGACAAATACTAGATGGTACAGAGATGTTTTCTTCAAGGGAAAAGTCAGTCTTCCATTCTAAGATTTAGGAAAAAGTGCTCTGAGACCTGAGGGAAGTCAAGAAAATATTCCACCATCTATGTCTCTTTAAACAAATAGGCGTCTTGTTGCTCCTTCCAGCCAGGGGAGAGTGAAATCCCACAGTTACTAGGAACTTCTTCCATTTGGTTTCATATGAGCAGTGTTATTTCAGCCTGTACCCTTAGTCAGGGTGCACCATAATGATCACCTCCACTTTCTGTAGGCGAAGAAACTGAGGCACAGAAATATCACAGAGCCAGCACAGAGCAGGAGAACATTATAGTCCAAGTGGTTCATGTCTTAAAAGGGGTCTCAGCGAGTGACTCTATTTTGAGGGCAGCAAAATCTTTAGGAGGTGGTGAAAGTAGGTCCTGGGAAACAGGCTTTTAAAGGTTACAGAGGAGCCCCTGGCTTCAGAGCATCCTCACGGCTTCTTGGTGTGTGCTTTGCCTCAGTCATGCCCTTCTTGCTCAGACCAGAACTCACTAAGCCAAAGGCCAAAATAAATCTTCCCTCCCTCCAATTGTTTCAGTTGAGGTAATTTGGTCACAGCAATCCCCAAATTAACTAATACAGAGAGTGTATCACACAGGGTTTCCCCGGAGCCTACTATTTAATCACTAGGCTGGGCAGCTCAGGCCCTTAAAAGCTGTATTGCTTAAAGATAACAGCCCGCTTTGGAAGAGCCAGGCTCTATTTGGAGGCTTTGCTGAAATTAACCGGCTTGATCCTTCTCTCAGCCCTATGATATGTATACCATCAGTCTCCCGTTTGCTTATTCCTGTCTCCTGGATTTTTCCTGTCTGTGGAAAGTAAGGCACAGAGGTTGGGAAATTTTTTTCAAGGGCATGTAGCTAGTAAGAGTGAGATTCAGGAGCCGAATGTAGGTCCTAAACAAGGCCTTGTTCTCCGGCACTCTCCTGGGTTATGTCCCATCTTGCCTCTGGGGTTCCGGCTCTTCTCCTGCTACTCTCACAAGAGTAGTCCTCTGGAAACTTGCTCCAGAAACCCCACCTAGACTTCAGAATTATCCTGTGCCAGCAGTATACACCTTCACGAAACCCACATCAGAAAAAGAAATTGTTATTTCCTGAGCGTCTTCCATGTCCTAGACAGTCACATGCAGTGTCTCATTCAATGTCCCCAACCCCTCTCACAGGCAGCCCTAAAGCACAGTTTGCTGCTGGGAAACCTGAGAGTCAGTAGAGATGTTTAAAAATATGCCTGAAATCTGGGCACTGCGCTGCAAACCTGTATTCCTGGTGCCGAAGGAGTGAGCCTACGTGCTCAGACCATGTCCTAAACAAACAAACAACAAACAACAAAATGAAAAAGAAAGAAAGAAAGAAAGAAAAAGATGTATATTATGCCTAAACAATAATACTGACCAACCAATGTCCTCTAGTCTCCACACATGCACACAGACATGCACACACATGCTCACACATGCACACACATGCTCACACACTGGAACATGCACACACACTGGAACATGCACACTTGCACATCTGTGATTTCTCATGTGAAACAGCATGCCCACTTGAATGCGTGTTCTTGACCACATGACTGAGTGCTGGGAGCAGCCCACAGCCCTCTCCTGGCTTCTTTTCTCAGTTTCCTGTCTTCTATTAACACTCCAGACTAAGAAGTTACAACACAATCATTCTCTGGGAAATCTGAGAAAACATGAGAAATTAAGACTTCTGATAGGGGGAGGATGTCTTCTGTAAGCACCACCACTACACACACACACACACACACACACACACACACACACACTCTATACACATACATAAATACATAAAGACATAAATGGTTTCACATTGCCTTTCATTAACAGGTCCCACTCTGAAACAGGATCTGCAGATCAGCAGTCCCATGAGTTTCTTTTGAGCCCATCCCCCACCTCTAGCTACAAACATGCCTACTTGTGGAACTAGTCACATGCCAAGCTTCTCTGTCTCTTTCTCTCTCTCTCTCTCTCTCTCTCTCTCTCTCTCTCTCTCTCTCTCTCTCTCCCTCTCTCTCTCTGAAGGTCACAAGAATTGTCTGCCCCACATGAGGGACCCTCAGGCTAGCGGGCTTTGAAGGGAACTTGTGTCTGCTCTTGAGAGTTTTTCTGATTCGTCTCCACCTCCTACTGTCAACCAGAAGTTGAAGTGTGTTAAAAGGGGGATCTCCAGCCCCTTGGTGCCTTATGTCCATCTTAGTTTTCTGCCTCTGATCTGGCAGCCTAGAAATCCCAAATCAAGCCAGGCATGGTAGCCCATGCTTGCAACCCCCAGTCCTTTGGAAACCTTCAAACCAAATGAGTTTGAAGTGGGCGTGGAGAAGGCGTCCGTGGGTTCCGAGCAGGGTCCGATGTGCCTGCCCCAGTGACTCTGTAGAGGAACTTGATGTGTAGACTTGGCAGATTCTATTTTGACTGACCTGGAGTCTGCTTTCTGCTTCCTTTTATGCCCTTGGTGGTAAGTTTCACATGAGCAGAAGTTAGGCCTTGCTGTGAACTTTTCAGACTTTATTCCCAATTCAAGAGCACGGTAGCTCACGTTTTGTTTTTCTGTGGGTTTTTTGTTTGGTTGGGTTTTTTGTTTGTTTGTTTGTTTTTGGTCTGCCTGGTGCTATGAAAGGTCTTGCTTTAGCATCTTCCAAAAGCACTCCTGGAAGACTGGAGCTAAGGGATGAAGGAGCTGGTCTGCTTCAGTGTTGCAGCTGGAGGGCAGTGGGCAAGGCAGGCTGTCCTTTGGCTTTTGGCTTCGTCTGTAGGCACCCACCTACACTTAGGTTCTGCAAGATCTACTGAGTGGGATGCATGTGTATTTTGAGTTGAACAATGAATAAATAAACAATGGTGACTGGTAGTGGATGAAATAAATACTCCATCAGTGGATTTGATTACTTGACCTGACATGGGACATCCAGCCTTACCTTTTAGTCTATTGCCACATAAGTATTAGAAACAAATAAATATCATAAATATCTTCTTCCCTCATTGTCTCTTGCTAACAGTCTGTCTGGTATGCTGTGGCTCCGTGGGGACAGTAGCATTGACTAAAAACGGGAACCATCCCAAATGTCTTCTTTCTTCTTACTCCTGCCCCTCCTATGCATCCATTCCCATCAAGAAGCTAAACCAAGCCTGATGTGGCCCACACCTCTAATCCCAGCACTTGGCAAGCAAGGACAGGCAGATCTCTGTGAATCTGAGGCCAGCCCAGGTCTAAAAGACTCAAAACACTAGAGAAATCCACCCTGGGCCAGCCTGGCATCTAGAATTGTTGCTGTGCTCAGCCTGTCCCTCCTTCCTGTTCCCTGGCTATGTCCCATGGCAGGAACCAGGTGTTCACTGCACCCTGAGAATCCATAGTTATTCTAGCCTCCATGGCACACTGTTGCTGGATATCTGGGAGGCTGAGTGGTTGGCATCTGACTCCCAGATGGGATTTTCAGATCAGGTTTAGACATTTCCAATGTGGTTTGTTTAAGCTATATACTTTTTTTTTTTTTTTTAAATTTTGTATAGCATGTACAGGGAAGTGCATAGATTGTTAAATGTGGACGAAATAAGTTTTTCCAAAGTAGAGACCTCTGTGTCTGCATTCTCCGAATGTCTTAGGTAGGTTTCTATCACTGAGGTAAAAATCTCACGTCCCTAATCAACACACAGAGGAAAGCACTTATTTGACTTACAAATCCCGAGTTATAGTCCACTGAGGGAAGCAGGGGCTCTAGAGGAACCCTCCTTATTAGCTTGCTCCCCTGACTTGCTCAGCCAGGTTTCTTACACCACCTAGGACCACCTGCCCAGGGGTGGTACCACCCCAGTAAACCAAGCTCTCTCACACTAATGACCTATTCAGAGCATGTCCTACAGACGTGCACACAGACCAGTCTGATGGAGGCATTTTCTCAGTTAAGGTTTCTCTTCCCAGATGATTCTAGATTGCATCATGTTAACAAACAAAACAAAACAAAACATAACTAGGATAGCAGACTGAGAAACAAAACTTTATCAGCTTACCTCCTCACCCTAACAGAAAGCCACTCCACCTCTCGGCATCAAACATATCTCCTCCCTTCCTTCTGCCTCAGTAGCTACCATCTTGGCTTCTAAAAATTTATAGAAAAGTTGTATCTATATTTATACGTCATATAAACAGAATCACCCTTCACATTTTTATGTCTGGCTTCTTGACATTGTGTCTAGAAGAGTCATCAATTTGTAGTTGTCCTTTGTTCTTTTTCCTTGTTGTGCAATATTCCATTATACAAATTCCTCATTCCTTTTCTTTGTTACGTAATACTCCATTGTATAACTAGCCTGTAGTTGGTCTAACCATTTTACTGTTGTTGACGGAAGAATGGGTAGTTGCTATGCACAGTCTAGTGAGACTCTTGCATATGTGTTTTGGTTAACATCAACCTAATTTTAATTGGTTCAAGTAAGGTCTATTTGTAAGGTTCATTCTTATTTCTTATCTCTTTTTTTTTGTTTTGTTTTGTTTTTGTTTTGCTTTGCTTTGTTTTTTTTTGAGACAGGGTTTCTCTGTGTAGTCTTGGCTATCCTGGAACTCACTCTGTAGACCAGGCTGGCCTCGAACTCAGAAATCCACCTGCCTCTGCCTCCCAAGTGCTGGGATTAAAGACATGCATCACCACCGCCCGGCAATCTCTTTGAAATAACAGGGACTCCTGACAATATTTTATTATTAAAAAGGTATAATTAAATTAAAAAGAATGGAAAGAAAAGCCCCCATTGTCACTTCCTTGCCTGTATCCAGTTTTCCATAATCACTCACTACTAACAGTTTATCCTATAGCATCATGGGTATTTTCTGTTGTACAGACAACCACAGTTAAATTTATTCATTACAACTATTACAAAACCACGTTAGATTTTATTGTACCATATTCATGTCCTCTGGTCTCCTTCCACACTGACCATCCACTATAGAGCCCCAGCAGTAAGTGGCCAAGGAGTATCTGGCCGTGACAATTGAATGGTCCCTCCTCTGTTGGAGGATGCAAACTAATCACTGTTGCAGGTTCTTCCTAAGGTAAGTGGTGGTTTGAATATGCTTGGCCCATGGGAAGTGGCACTATTAGGAGGTGTGTCCTTGTTGGAGTAGGTGTGGCCTTGTTGGACGAAGTGCCTCACTGTGGGCAAGGGCTTGGCGGTCCTATGTTCAAGCTCCACCCAACATGGAAGAGAACACCTTGGCTTCCTGCTAAAGAGAGTTCCCTTCTGCTGCCTGTGGATCAAGATGTAGAATTCTTGGTTCTTCCAGCTCCATGTCTGCCTGCATGCTGCCATGCTTCCTGCCGTGATGATAATGGACTGAACCTCTGATACTTGTAAGCCAGCCCCAATTAAATGTTGTCCTTATAAGAATTACCTTGGTCATAGTGTCTCTTCATAGCAATGGAAACCCTAACTAAGATAGTTAGGCATGGGAGTAAATAGAGATGTGAATTTTATTTCATCTCACATAAACATTCATTGAGCTGGCATCCTCAGCCTGGGGCTTGTCTAAGAAGAGCTAGCAGTCTGCTGGGAGGTGAGAGAAAGGCACAGGAGTGACTAGCTCTTGTTCACTGGCTACAAGTAGTATAAGAGAGGCATGGAGGTGGGTTCTGGCAATACACATGAAATACTTCTAGTAAGGATTCAGGAAGACTATGGAGATTGCTAGCATATAGTCCAGCCCTGGAACAAATTAGTTGCTAAACTTTTACTGTACAGATTAAGGCAGAAATGGCTCTCCATGTAGAGGGAATAGCACAGACTAACGCGTACAGGCTTGGCAATAGTCACTATGTCCCCAGACTGCCAACTGATTGCTCTTGCATGTCTAACTAGTAAGACAGTAGGGCTAGGAGGAGCCACGGCTGAGACAGGGCTAGATGAGAGTGGAGTACATCAGATGTCTTGGCTGGTCATTGGCAAGAGGATCATTCATATTTTTAAATAATGAGCTACATCTTCCATAAAAACAAGTCACCAAAACTCAGTAATGGCTCTAAATACATCCTCTGTCATTCTTCTGATTAAAACATAGATCACACCATCCATGCAGCCATGGTGCTCATGGTACACATTCCTCCAACAGGGACTCTATTAAAATTTTGTCTGAACCTCACAACTCCATCACACAGTACTTTACGGGTAGTCTCCAAAGATTGAATGACTTTATGAATGACCAAGTGATTTCTGCTACAACAAAACACTGTCTGCCCTTTGAGGACCTGCGTTTAGCATGTGCCTTTCTGTTCTGCCCACATAGGGGGAAAGGAAGGAATGAGGTACTGGTAATGGGGCCTTTCAGAAGTCCGATATATGTACCCAGAGAATTGCTTCACTTCCTAGCAGCAAGATCTGGATCCTGAGAAAGTGAAATTCTTTTTGGTCACAACTGAGGTAAAGTGGAGCTTGGTAAGACTTTAAAGCCTCCCCTCAGTCTTTAATCACTTGGGAAAATCCATATTGTACCTCAGTGCTGTTTCAAATGACTGGCTCAGTTCCTTGGTGGACTCATCCAACCTGTGTCTCTCATTATACTGGCTGATTTTGTGTCAACTTGACACAAGCTGAAATTATCAAAGAGAAAGGAGCTTCAGTTGAGGAAATGCCTCCATGAGATCCAGCTATAAGGCATTTTCTCAATTAGTGATCAAGGGGGGAGGGCCCATTGTAGGTGGTGCCATCCCTGGGTTGGTAGTCCCGGGTTCTATAAGAAAGCAAGCTGAGCAAGTCAGGGGAAGCAAGCCAGTAAGTAACATCCCTCCATGGCCTCTGCATCAGCTCCTGCTTTCTGACCTGCTTGAGTTCCAGTCCTTACTTCCTTCGATGATGAACAGCAATGTGGAAGTGTAAGCTGAATAAACCCTATCCTCCCCAAATTACTTCTTGGTTATGATGTTTGTGCAGGAATTGAAACTCCGACTAAGACACCCACCTTCCCCTACAAAACTCTTCCCCATCCAGAGCTTGGCAAAAGTGGAAAGGTAAGAGAACCACTCTCCAGCGTTCTTATCTGGAAAGAGAGTAGGAGGCTGTGGGGGCCCCTGGCTTGCCTGGTCTTCACTCATGTCTCTGGTTTCCCTCAGATAGACCCCAGTGCACCTGGAGCATGCAGGTGCCTTGCAAGACGAGCATCCTAAGATGTTCTGTCCCACCCATCCATCAAGTTAACATCCTGGTTGGGAGAATTCTACACACACTTTGATTGGAACTCCCTTTGGCTCTTCCTCTACTTTGTATTCCTTCCATAACCTGATTGTTCTGTATATTATCTGAGTTTCATCTGGACTTTTCCTCTTAGGAATGTTTACCTTGAATGTGGAGGCTGACCTCAGGGCCTGCTCCGACAGAGCCTGCCTGTGTCGTGATAGGATATAAATGCTAAATACGGCTTTCCCCTTCCTTCCTACATGTTACACTGCTTTTAATGACAAGATGTAGGTTTTCATTACAAGATCCATGTTTTACCTGTTCTGGCCCACACGTTCCTGACTACGTGGGTAGCATTCACTTACATTCGTGTGTACACCTTGTAAATGTGAATGGTAACTAGGTAATCCATATGGCAGTGTGGTAATAGCTCCAGACTCCAGTCTGGAGGAAGGTGCCTGCATAGCCTGCCACCCTTCTCAGTGTTACACTTCGTGTAGACAGCGCTAGCTCAGTGCTTTCCTCTCCTATGGCTTTGTGTCTTCTTCATCCTCACAGACTGCCGAAGAAATGCCAAGGGTTCTGTAGGATTCACACAGGGGCAGAAGACCCTCGGGTGATGGCATCCTGCTGGATGTTGGAGTGTCCTATGACAGAAAAGGTACATGGTGACAGGAACAGATGTGTGATAAAGGGCACAACTGTGCATTAGTGTGTGACATGTTGTGGGGAAAGGGCTGTAGTGTGTCTGACACCATTGTTGGCAACGCTCCGGCTCACGGCAATCATGGTTTTCTAAGGAGAACACCATGATTCTTTTTTAAGATTACCACTGAGGGCTGGAAAGATGACTCAGAAGGTAAGAGCATTTGCTCTTCTTCCAGAGGACTGGGGTTCAGTTCCCAGCACCCACATCAGTCAGCTTAACTGCCTATAATTCCAGCTCCAGGCCGGGATCTGACAACCTCTTCTGGCCTCTGCAGAAGGTGGCCAAGCATACATGCTGTACTCACTCACACACATATATGCAAATAAAATGATATATTCTAAAAAAAGAAATAAAAAACTATCCTGAAAGTATGTGGCATGTATTACATGGACCAAGAACAATGAAGTGGTAGAAAATGGGGAGGTACATGAACCTAAAAGGCCATAGCCACGCACACACGTTTATGAAATGCATGTACTATGGAAGGACCTGAGCTGGTCTGTTCACGAGGCTTTCCGTGATTAGCCACGCAGGATTTGTTCACCTGCCACCTGTGAGTTCTCCCAGGAGATAGGCAAAGAGACAAAAATTTAACAAAAATTGTTGGGACAAATCTTTAACATTGAGAAAATTGTATCTTTGTGCACAGCTTGGACTAGATTCTGTTATTCTATTTTAGGGAAGGAATGTTCCTTTCCAGCTTATGGGACTTGTAAGGGCTACTCAAGAACTATCTGCTGCACCAGGAGGGCTGGGTTGGCTGCTGTTGGGTAGCTGAGCTGGGATAGTAGGACAGGCAGGGAAGGGGTGCCGGGCAGGAATCGTGTGCTAAGCAGAAGATTCGGATCCCTCTGAGCAAAGAGTCTCAGGAAGCTCTGGAGCAGTGACAAAAGAGAGAGGACTCTGCTTTTGAAAGACAGGTCCACTGACTGTGAAGGGTTTAAGTGTGAGAGAGGAGCACAGGATCTGACTTGGATGGAGACATGGGCAGACAGAGAAACCACTCTTCTGCCCCAGAACTCATTCTGTAGAGCAGACTGGTTTCAAACTCAGAGATCAGCCTGCCTCTGCCTCTCGAGCGATGTGATTAAAGACATTAAAGACAGATGTACCACTCTCAAGTGGCCTCCTAGACCTAGACCAGGACTGAGCCTAAAAGAGGAACAGAGGAGTCTGTCCAGGCCTGGCAGGGAGTGGAACTGGCCCAGCAGATTCCACCACTGCCTCTTTTTGTTTGTTTGTTTTTTGAGAAAGTGTTTCTCTGTATAGCCTTGGCTGTCCTGGAATTCACTCTGTAGACCAGGCTGGTCCTGAACTCAGAAATCTTCCTGTCTCTGCCTCTCGAGTGCTAGGACTAAAAGTGTGCACCACCACCGCCCAGCAGAACAGGACTTTCAAATGCCTTGGTGAACCTGGGGGAGTTCCACAGGGGTGCGGTAGGGTGGGCAGAGCCCAGAGTTGTTCCTTCCATGGTCCCCAGCAGGGATTTCTTGAAGAGTCCTTTATTAGGACTAGCTGTGAATAGCAGACACCTATTCAAGTCATTCTGAGCTGGAGCCTGAATCCAAGTCCACACAGACCAGTAACTGAATCCTGCAGGCAGTTAACTATGTAACAAGTTCTGATGCATATCTTGTAAGGGTGTGAGATCTGAAGCAAAGAATGTTCTTTCAGTTGGCATCCTACCCATCTATGAGGACTCTATAATTTATTTTTAAATTCATGGCCTAATCCCAATCAAAAAGACTTCTAATATTTAATAATCTCATTTTTAAAGATGAGAGATAACCTCCAAAACTATTTGCTCTTGTCGGATTTATTTATTTACATGGCAGTACTGGATCTTGGATGAAGGGCCATGGGTGTCGTAGGCAAGCCTAGACCATGGGTGTCGTAGGCCATGGGTGTCGTAGGCAAGCCTAGACCATGTTATTTTCTTTATCCAATTGTCTTAACCCAGTCAGGGCATCTGTCTTTGAAAAGCTTTAAATCAGTTCATAGGACAAAACACAATTTTCAATATAAATACAAATTATAATACAATGGTAATTACAAAATACATATGTATTGTATACAATTAGGAAGGCTTTTTAAAAAGGTTAAAAATAAATCAACAAGAATCCATCATCTTAGAAATGAATACAGTTAACATTTGAACATATTTCCTCCCTTTTTTCAATGCAGCTTTACATAATGGAGACATTTTTAATATATATCTTTGCATTTTGCCTCACATTTTATCAGGCATATCTCCAGGATATTAAACATTTTTTACAAATTTCATTTTAAAGATTTACCTAATTTGTCTTCTATTGGTTATATGTCCTCCTCCTCCTGTTCTTTCTCCTCTTCTTCCCCCTCCTCCTTTTTTTTTCTTTATTCAGACAGGGTTTCTCTGTGTAGCCCTGGCTGTCCTGGAACTTGCTTTGTAGATCTGACTGGCCTTGAACTCATAGAGATCCACCTGCCCCTTCCTCTGTATGCTGGGATTAAAGGGGTGCTTCACCACTGCCTGGCTGGTAATATTTTTCTTAATTATTCTCCAGTGTGGAGGATTAGTTTTGTTACCACGGACCCCTCTCTCCCTCTTCTCTCTTTGCACATGTCCATGTATGTTAGTATAAACATGGTTGGGGCAGCTCTGGACAGGCCTTGTTGCCCATTTTCAATGAAGGTAAGCTTGTCCTCTTTCCCATCATGAATGAATGCTGTCAGTCAAAGAGAAGACTGCACTAGAAACTTTCAATGTAGCTTTTGGGAGCAGGGATAGCACTGGGAGTAGGAATGCTAGGGGGTCTTACAATTCTATGTTGTAATGACATAACTAGGAGACCCTCTGTTTTCAGAGAATCATGATCTCCAGTCTACTTATTTATTGTTTATCTATTTATTTATAATGAGACACACACAGAGAGATACACAGAGAGAGACAGAGAAAGAGACAGGGAGAGGGAGAGAAAGAGAGGGAGGGAGAGAAACAGAGAAAGAGAAAGGGAGAGGGAGAGAGTGTGCATGTATGCATGTAAGTGTGTGTGTGTGTGTGTGTGTGTGTGTGTGTGTGTGATCAAATTGCAACTTTGACACTTCTGAGTATGTAGAATGATGGGAAAGGGGGGCCTGTGATACCTGAGGTCCCAACAGGCCTATGGCAGGCATGATTTACAATTGGTCAACGGGACACTTATCATCCAGTCTTCGTTTGCCCTTCTCTCTGAGGAGAGAGACACATTTCCCTTCCCCACTGTGGACTTTCTATTTCCACAGTTCTTTGAAGTGCCCTCGAGATCTAAGCGGCTGTCTGAAAGCAGTGCTGTGTATCTTTGCAACAGATTAGAACATATTCACATTTTATTTGCTCACAGAACAAATATTTCCCTTGGAATGAGGCCGAGGCAGCAGAACAGGACCAGACAAGGCCAGACATCCAGAATGGCCTCATGGCCCCCAAGGCCACATGGAGCCATTCTTCTTGATCACTTCATTGAGTCCTGCAGACACAAACTGAGCCATTCATTCATTCTGAAATAGATACTGAGCTCAGACTACACACGGAAGGCTATGCAGGTCAGAAGCGAAAGCCTTAGAAGCCTGTCCCAAGAGGGCTTACTGTCAAGTAGGGGACAAGCGTGTTTGGTGTTAATGACTAACCAAGGCAGCAGAGTCTACAAAACTCAGGAGAAAAGGGTGTTCTGAGGTGGGGAATAATTCAGTTTGTGTTTGTGAACACAGTGTGAGATGTAATATGGGGTGCATTTGACTCTGTTTGGAGGGATGTGTGAGTGTGGCGGGCAGCAGTGTGTGTGGTAGTGTATTTCTGAAAACAATAGGTCTTGATGGTTAGTGAGTATGTAGGGGTGACTGTGATAGGTGTGTGTGTGTGTGTGTGTGTGTGTGTGTGTGTGTGTGTGTGCATGTCTGGAGGAACCCAGTTAGAAATGAGGTAGGAGAATCTCAGTGGTGACCTGGATAAGAAAACCCTGATAGGTTTGTTGTGTGTGGATACAGATGTGTGTGAGTGTGTCCGTGCACGTGTGTATGTGTGCATGGGTGTGTGAACATGATGGTGTGTGAACGGGGTATGAAAACGAGACATGTTGTTGGTGACAGGGAGGTTTAGTGTAGGCAGAGTGGGAGGAGGACCCAGCAGGCAGAGGAGCTATGGCAGCTAAGGCCCGAGGACAAAGGGAAAAAAATCTAGTGAGAATGTCCAAGGAAGGTGGCAAAACAGAGAAGGGATTTTAGTTTGACAGGTCCTCTCTGATGAGGACAATGCTCCCCTCTCCTGGTTCTCAGGATCATGAGAGGACCTCGGTTAAACAGATCTCTCTCCCTCTCCCTCTCCCTCTCCC
>JANHMN010000011.1:8147655-8164884 GCA_030674055.1 Rhabdomys pumilio
TGATCCACAGGTCCATGGCTCACCATCATCTGTGTTAACACCTCCTGAATTGAGATCTAGTGTTCCATCTCCTTTACCTCAGGGATACCGAGGAGAGCCAAATACTGCGGAAACTGTCTTTATTTTGTTTCCATGAGATAAAAACCTCACCATGCAACCCAGGATGGCCTTGAACTTGTGTTCCCCCTGCTCTGCCTAGTAAGGCAGGATGATGGGCATGTGCCACAAAGCTGAGCTACTATTCTTTCCTCAAGATCGTGTAGTTTTGTGGCTTCCAATTAGTCTATCTATCTACCTATCTATCTACTATCTATCATCTATCTATCACTTATCTATCATCTATCAGTCATCTATTGATTTATGTATCATATATATCTATCATCTATTTCTTTCAAAAAGGAAATAAAAAAGAGGGAAAAGTTCAGTCCTTATTGAAAAGTGCTTCTGTTTAGTTATACAACAGAAAACACAGACTTTATGGACTTTTACTGATCCCTACTTATATGGTGGAGTTGTAAAATTTCTTTCTCTTCTGCCATCAAAGGTAAAAAGAAGTTCCATGTTTAATTATCCCTCACCTTGTAATTCTTCTTAAAATCCCATTTCAGATATAATTTTATGTTATGCAAAGGAAAAAGCCCAGTCTCTCCCATCATCTAAATTATGATTTACCCAATAGGTTTTTAAAATGACACTTTGATTCTCTGTTCTTTTAATTATTGATCTCCAGAATCTGGCCTTGTTTCTCCTGTCTTTGTCTTTACGTCAGTCTCTGCATCTTTTATACTGACCTTTAGTGTGGCACGAGCACTCTGATCTGGTTGAGTTCCTTACCATTCTTGGCTGTTTCTTCTCCTGGATTAGAGGTGCCCACAGGTGCCTAGGAGGAAGGACCTGAGAGGGTGGAGGAGGAGGAGAAGGTGTGTGTGGGCTCTCCTGCCCAGACTATCCTATGCCCACACACTCAAGATCTACAGAAGAGGGAGAAGAGAGGGCCATGTGTTCACTTCAGAAAGAAAGGACGCCATACCCAGGGCTGATGTAGGGTAGTGAGAGACCATCTCGGAAGAGCCCTAAGGAGCTCTCGGTGATGCAGTCAGCAGGGAAATGGGTTTGAGGGCAGCTTCCGAGAAATCTGTGTCCGGGATTTATTACTACTGTGACATTTGTTGCTCGTTAGTTTCCTCATTGCCAAGAGATGGACTAACTTTGTAAGGTCCTCAGGAAGTTCAAAAGGAATAGACCTTGGACTAAATAGAAAAGGTGGTCACTTTTTAGTAACACTTTCATGAATACTTAGATACCTCTGTCAGCCCGCCCTCCCTCCATCCCTCCATCTCTAGCTTCGGGACTTTTAAGTCCTTTCCTCCAGTTTTGGAGACATTACCCAGGCTGATTGTCTGAAAAGTCTAGTTCTTTCTCTCTTCGTATCAAATGTTTATTTTAGTCTACTGCTCTTCTCCTGCTTTGTAAGTTTACCTGAGTTGTGTCTATCACTTCCAATTCGATCTTTAAGAAGGAGATCACAAGTATTTATGCCCTACTGCACAAGCTGAATTTCATATTTTCTGAATCACGAAGCTGCCCTCTGTGTGACCCAGAAAGCCCTTTGATGATCCATATTTAGGAGTATCCATCACTCAACAGATGTCTGGGTAAAGGCCCCATGAGCTCCCTCTACATCCTGTGGTTTCAAGTTCCTGAGCTGCTGGTTAGAAAGTTTTCATCCCCTTGCCCCCCCTACTCACTCCAGAACCAAAGGACAAATACCCACACTAGCTGGTCACTTATTCATTGAAAACTATTCACTCGTTACCTGCGGCAAGCTTGGTGCTAAACGAGTTTCTCTTTGCTTTCAGATTTTGTCCCTTGACACACTCACATATTCTACGTTCTGATGATTCTTCTAGAATTACGACTCTCATCCACAGCTCCTAGCTACAGTCTTCTTGGACCCTCTTGAGACTTGTGGTCATACCAGCAAGCAGTACGACTTGCTTTTGAACTTGTATAGTTCAGAACAAAACAGGTTCATCAAGGCTCTGTCTAAGGGACTCAGGTTAGCAGACAAGGCTGCAGGGCTCTGTTGTCCTGTACAAGATATGAGGAAGGAGGTGAAAGCCATAGTAAAATACCCATTAGGTTAAATAGGTAATTTCCCTAACACCCTTGGCTTTTTGGATCCCATTCTCCTTTTAGAGATGCCCACAAGGAAAGATATTTCTCTGCTCTCCGAGCACTTTGAATCTTCCCATTAGATATCTTGGCATCTGAAAGGCAGCCTGCCAGTCCATTTCTGTGGAACACAGGTGGCTCAGCGCACACCTACCACTATTGAGGATCACATCAGAGCCTCTTCTCGGGAGGCTCCCTTAACAACCCCAGCATTATTTCCCCATGCCAACTGGTCACTACTGACAGTGACACTAGACTCTAAAAAGACTGATGTTCTCTACTCACAGAGCAGAACAAAAGTGTATTAGGTGGGTCCTGGGTCCCACTCTGGTAGAACCTGAAAACATTGAAGATTAAGGGGTGACTTCCAGTTAGATAGCAAGGCTGAGGTTTGGAGGATCTAGCTGTCCACGGAGGCTGTTAGGTTGAAAGGTGAAATGAGTCAGCAGCACGTGATTACCTGTCTATACAAAGATTGACTAGCTAGGATGTCTTTCAACACCATGTTACTTGACTCAGAACACTAGTGAAAGACTTCAGGAAGAATGATGGGGCACAGAAACTTGTGGGGAAGCAGAGGTTTTGATAGAGACAGATATATGTCAGCTTTTTGCTCTGCTGATATGTGTAGGATGAAGAATTTTTCCTTCCTACTCGCTCTCTAGTCTGTGAAACAAGTCCGACGTCTACATTCTAGACTACTTCGAGGATTAGAAGGAACATCAATGAAAACTGTGATGTAGTTCCAGGCAGCGAGTAAGTAGGACACACACACAAAAATTTCCTTTTTCTATAAAATTACTCTTTCTCTTCTCCCTCTGTACAGAGTATGGAAATATGTATTCCAATATGGTGGGCCATCAAGCAAAACTAAAAATCAAACAAACAAACACCCAGCAAGGTAGCCTGGGGGTTGGGGGTAGGGGAGTCTTTGCCATGTAAGCCCCGTAATATGAGTTCGATCCCTAGATCCCAAGGTGGAGGTAGAGAAGGAACTCCTAATAGCTCCGTGTGATTCGTCACTTACCATGTACAGAACAGAATAGCAGCTTTTCCTGTTATTACAGTCTGACATGGGTCTTACCAGGATACTTTCAAACTACTAAATTGGGTCCAGTGAGAATATTACAGGAACTCTTCATTAGTCTTGTCTGTCTGTCCGTCTGTCTGTCTGCCTGCCCTTCTCTGGTTTGTTTTTTGAAACAGGGTCTCACTGTGTAGCTTTGGCTGGCCTTGAACTTGAAGTTCTGCCGCGTCTGTGTGTACCTACCACACCTGGCAGTCTCCTTTGGCCTTTATGATATAGTCCACTCCTAATGGACTATCAGAGCTGCTAGGGAGTGCTCACATCCTCTCCAGCTGTCCTCAAGTTGGGACATCAGTTAGACCAGTTTGTCATATGTAAGTCTGGTCTGACTGGTTAGTGCCCATTGATCTAGAAATATCTCTTGGGATCATTTTTCATTCTTTTAGAAAAATTAAAATTAAATTAAATTTTAATTAAATTAAAATTTTAGAGATTCCAAGAAATGTTTATCAGAAGGGCTTAATAGATCTACTGCCTTCCTCCACCCCTTTTCTTCACCCTCATACTCTCTTCTCAACCATACCTAGAGTTGATTTAACATTGCTGCCTACCAAATAGCTCCAACAGCTTTTAGGGGGAAGGCAGAGGTCTTATAGCTTGCTTCTCACTCAACTAGGGCCAGGGTTCTTTCTCTAAGAACGGGTAGATGTTCACTGCCCCCCAAGGCAGCCCTTTCTGCTATAGTTTCCTCTCTCTATAGCTAGTCTTTAGAGGTGCCATTGTTCTCTGAGCCTCACGTATACTGGCAACTGTTGTGTCTCTATCTTTAAATCTCCTTTCTAGTCCCTTCCACACTGAGAGACAGAGTGCAGATCCTTGGTTCTTGCTTAAAGATGTGTAGATAATAGGAAAGATGGATACGAACATAAAAGAAACAAGGAATTCTTTCTTGGTACCCTGTCCTCTTAACTTTTCAGGAGACTGAGTCATGAGGATTATTTGAGCCAGGTTCAAGGCCAGTCTTGGCAACATGGAAAGACTCGTTTTGTGCACGCCCTCCATGTTGAAAAGCAAAAACTGTTTATAAGCAAACAAATGTACAAAAAAAAAAGTTTTAAAGACAGATCTTCTTTTCCTAGAAAAGCATTTTTTGGCGATATTATTTCAGAGAGTGGTTACTTCCATGTTCACTTGAGAACAATAAAAACTGGTTTCTTAGGGGGACAGAAAACTCCATGGCTATTGTTTGCTTGTTTATTTATATATATTTAGTATATATAGTATAAATATATATTTATATATAAATATAATATATAAAATACTATATAA
This sequence comes from Rhabdomys pumilio, assembly GCA_030674055.1. Lineage (NCBI taxonomy): Eukaryota > Metazoa > Chordata > Mammalia > Rodentia > Muridae > Rhabdomys > Rhabdomys pumilio. The sequence goes on from JANHMN010000011.1 coordinate 8,152,187, forward strand.
AATATTATTTGAATGAAAATGGCCCCACCTAGGCTCACATGTTTGGATGCTCAGTATGCAGTTGACAGAGCTGTTGGGAAAGAATTAGGTGGTGTGGGCTTGTTGGAGGAGGTGTGTCAGTTGGGTTGGGTTTTGAGGTTTCAAAAGCCCACACCAACCCCAATCTGTGTGTCTGTGCATCTGTCTGCCTCAGTCAGTCTGTCTGCCTCCAACTTGCAGATCAGATGTAAGCTCTCAGCTACTGCTCCAATAATACCATGCCTGCTTCTTGCCATGTTCCTGCCATTGCCTTCTAGATTTTCCTTCTGAAAGTGTAAGCAAGCCCTCAGTGAAACGCTCTCTTCTGTAACTTGCCTTCATCATGATGTCTCTTCACAGGCCTAGGAAAGTAACCAAGACAAATGTTTTGTCTGCATGAGTACCACATTCACAATTAGTGCCCTTAGGGGCAGCAGAGGGAGTGGGATCCTCTAGAACCCGGGGTATAGGTAGTTGTGAGCTGCTGGGAACTGAACCTGGATTCTCTGCAGAAGCAGCAAGTGTTTGTGACTGCCGAGTCATCTCTCCAGCCCCCCATATTCCCCACCTGTAGTTTCTCTAAGCCTCTCCATGTAGTTCTTAGAAGGCATCTAGTGTTTGAACAGAGCACTTTTTTAATTTCATGGAATATTAAAATAATTATTACTATTGTGTATATTTGTGTAACGTATGTGCACATGCATGCCATAATGTTCACATGGGGGGTCAGGGGCCCACCCTGCCCAGCCAGCCTTCTTCCCTTCCCTTTAGGTGGGTTCCAGAGCTCTAACTGGGGGACCAGGCTTGCACAGCACGTGGTTTTATTCTCCTCAGCCCTTTCATGGAACGTTTTAGGAATACTAGTGTTTTGTGAGTAACATTCTAGAAAGTTACAGTTTCAGATAGGGTGTAAAGTCTTAGACTAGATATGTGAGATCATTTTAATTTTAACTAAATGCTTGGAACTATGTTCTCACTGAGTCCTGCTGGAGCCTAGAGCTAGTAACTGAGTGTGACTGTATGGTTTCCCTTCTCGGAGGGCTGGCAGGCTCCTTCCCTTCCGGTTCCCTCTCCCTTCCTTCCATGTTGACATCAGACACCCACCTGCTTTGGAAAGTTGAGGTGTAAGCCTTTGACATAGGGAATCTGGGATCTAGATCCTGCTCATCCTTAGGACTCCGTATTTTTGTGGATGCTGATTGTCGTGGTATTAAGGAAGGCACAGTTGAGCTGGGACAGAAGGTAACAGAGTTTTGGCTAAGAGAAGAGGGGGCTAGAGATGGGGAAAGTTGATGTAATTATTTTTGGCAGGAGTTGGAACCAAAGCAGCAGGGGAGAGTAAGTTTTAAGACTCTCTGGCAAAGCAACTTTCTAATCTGTCACTGAGTATGTGTAAAAAAGTGATTAGTAGGTCTCTATATTTATCATGATTACTCACAAATATGTAATTTACATAATATATACAGCACATTAAGTACTGTGTCACCTTATATAACGTGCATATGTATAGTATATATACATATATATGCATGTTATATAACGCCAGTCTGGAGGCTCTGTAAGGTTCTGCCAAGTATTTCCTAATTTATTTGGCAATTTAACATATTTTTTCCCCATCTGTAGAATGAACTCTCTTGAGAGGAGTTGGTCTGTGACCCGAATATAATCATCCTATAGAATCTGTCTCCGTTCCCAACTCACTGGGGAAATCCCACGAAAACCACAGCACACTGAGCCACAGTTCCTAACCCATCAGCCCAGCGACAAGGCGCACCAAAGGTTTCCGGTTTCATTGTTTTTATTGCTAGTGGGGTGGAAGCATGAAGGCAGGTGAGAACATGTCTGCAGCGTGGAAAAACTCTGAGCAGGATAAGACAGACGGGACCAGGCTCTCCCTTGACCATGTAGCTTTAAGAATTACTAAACAGCACTAAGCCCCATTCTCCTCTGCAGGGTGTAGATAATAAAATAATACGTTGTCGTCTAACCTTAGAGCTTGGTGTGGGGGTCACTTGGATGATGTGTTACACAATAAGAAACCACAGCCATGGTGTTTAAAAGATGATTTGTAAGGTAAGATTAAACAACAACACAAGACTTACTAAGATTAGCAAATCAGAAGTGCAATGCCATGAAGTTTTATACACTGTGCCTCTGAAAAGGACTGGGCTGTGTCTCTCAAGTAACATTTAATCTCTGCAGGGCCCCATTGAGAGATTTGTGAGTCTCTGGGAATTCATTTCACCTACTGATGGCACTGTCTCAATATCTGTAACCTTGGGAGATCAGAGCTGAAACATTTCTGTAAAATTTTTGGAATCAGTGACCTTGAAGTTGAGCCTGCCTCAGTTTCTGAATCAAGTGGCTTCCAAGGTAGTACTTGCTGTCACTTGGGAGCTGGCTGGTCACATTCCAAGCATCCCACCAGGATGCTCTTTATGTGGCCTGGGGTTTCTCTTGCTCAGTAGAAGCGTGTTTGTGGAGCAGGAGGGTTCCAAGTCTTAGCCCTGGATTTTAGATGAGTGCTTCCTTCAGAGGTGGGCTCAATTTGTACAGATTCTTCATATTCCCTCCCTAGTCTGTGGCAAGATTAGAGGCATCTCAGTGGGGTGATGTCAACTGGGCCCAGATTTCCTCTTGAGAAATTTGAGACAGAAATGTAGGTCCAGGTGAGCCAGGGGGGCTGAGGCAAAGTTGCTTTCTACCAATGATGGTGTGTAGAGTTGTCTTCCAGAGAGGAGGAAGATGCTGGCACCAACTGACTGAAGTTCACTGAGCATGGCCAAGACTGTTCTGTCCTGGTTGGCAACATCTTACAGAAGTCACATACGTAGCCAGGAATGTATCCAAGGCAAGAAGATCTGGTGACCATGATGAGGTGACATGGTGGTTCAATCAATTGATCTGTCTGGTGCCTTCAACACCAGGCCAACTTCTCTCCACATAGGACAAGCCATGAAAAACCTGGAAATTAGCCTAATTCTCTACCTCCCATTTTCTTGTGTGGGCTTGCTCCATCCACATGCATGCTATATGATGGTTCTCCCTGGAAACCTGGATCCAAGTACCATCAATCCTCAGTGACGAGAAATAACCCTCAGATGCTGGTTATCTATTAGCAACCTTCTTAGTAACAGTTACAGTCTAACCTCCTTAGCCAAGATACAATGGAGAAGTCTTTTAACTTTTCCGAAACTCAGTTTCCTTATCAACCAGTGGGGGGGGGGGATGAGGCTTGAATGGCATGTGTCTCATGGTTGCTTCCCAGATGTAGATAATTCTCGTAAACCTTGCAACCAGCCAGAGAAATGTGTCTCTACAAGCAAATGACAGTAGGAGAGTAAGGGCCTTCTTTTTTTCTTTCCCATGCTCTGTTCCCACACAATTCTTATTTCTAATCAGGAAAAGTCCGGCAGTAAATAAATATTTATATATTATGTACAACCATATACGCTACATATGTACATATAGAAGACCATCAGAAGACCCTTCTGCCACACTGTGAGAGTGGGATGTGCAAAGAAACAGGGAATCCCCTGAGAGACTGTCTCCTGGTTTTCCCAGCAAAGACCCTAGCCCCCCCTCACCCCATTGTCTCTCCTACCAGGGCTTGGGATTCAAAGAGACACACTTTGGCTTGTATGGTAGTGAGGAGTGGGGAATACTGGGAGTGGGTTTTTTTTTTTTCTTTCCTTTTTACACAATATTATAACATCGACTTGAAAAATAAAGTCCACTTTCCCAGCTCTCCCGTCCGAGTGTTCATAGGAACTATGAAAATAAATACCACATCTAAAGCATGCTGCCCGGGCAGCCTTGTTTGCTCTCTAAGCAAAACAGCCACCAAGAGATGCTTCAGGAAGCGAACAAGTACCCAAGGACAGCAGAGGGAACCAAGAATGGAAATGGCTTTCCACAGCTTCTTGGCTTTCCTCTGCAAGTTAAGGGAGGAGCCGCTGTTTGAAGGACAGCAAAGAAACCATCCTGTGCTTGCTGAGCCCTGCCAAGGATTTTGCTTGGAGAGCTGTAGGCTGTTTTGTTTTTGTACAGAAGGACTTTTGTGCAAGTTTTCTGGGTTGGAGCTCTTTCCCTTGACCACATCCGATCTCGCTGTAGGCAGGAAACCTACAGCCTGGAGCTTTACAGGAGCATGGTGCAGAAAAAGGGAGATTTCTCCTTCAGGCTCAAAGTCTACCCAAAGCCTGTGGGAATGTGAAAGTTGCTGTTAAGAGCCAACCCATCTTCATGGGCCCTGAGTCCATACGGATACTTCATGGGTGTTGGCTCTGTGAAGAGTGGATCCATTTTCAAAATAGGTAGACTGCATGGCAGGATTAGACTTTCCTCTGGAAGTAGGCTTTGCTTCCTCTGGTCATAGCTGTGCGTGCATGCGTGCGTGTGCGTGTGCGTGTGCGTGTGCGTGTGTAGATCCTTTTTTCCTTTCTAGGTAGAGCTGGTGTTTGGCATATTGTTTAGTCTTTTGAACGGCTTTTCCTCCTCAGAGAAAAGAAGCTGCTCTTCTGGGGAGGCCCCATCATCATAGGTGCCTGGTTTTTGTGAGTGATTTTAATCTGAAACAGGAAACAGAGATAAATTAGTGGTAACACACAGTCCAGTAACTTAGGGCAGAGTGAGTTGCAGAGGAGAAAGAAGGCCAGTTTGGGCTTGAAGGAGCCCCAGGCAGAAGGACAACTGTCCTTGAACAGTTTCAAAATTGGCAACTTGACCCTGACTGGGCCTGGAGTTTGGCACTGCTGGAAGCGAGGGGCGGAAACACCGGGGAGAGACAGGTGTGAGCTTCCCACGTGGCAATCAGCTCGCACCTGTCTTGTGTCCTTGCTATTCATAGACTGTCAGAATGTCACCGCCAGAGGAAACCTCAGGAACCTTCCCGTTCACCACTCTGTAGGATGGATAAGAAAGAGGAGCCCAGAGCTCTGTCAGGGACTTATCTTAGTCAAAGGTCATATGGTGGGGTGGGGCATAGCTCACCATGCTCCAAGCCCTGATTCTAGTCTAGGCAGCAGACATATGTCAACCAGCTGACCTGGAGGCTTCAGTTTAACCTCTGGCCAAGAACCCTCATTTGGACAGGTCCCATATGAGTCCCTTAGGTTTATTCCCTCTCCTCAGACTCTTTAAGTCAACCCGGTTATCTTAGATACATTTTTATTATATATATATATATTTAAGTTTAAGGTTTTTTAATTTATCCTGTAAACATTTCGTTAATTATACACATGGTTTCAAAATGCTTAATCCCTACTTGAATGTGGCCTGGTGACGCTCCCACACTAATAATTCGCACTATCATTCTGTCGACATTTATCAAGTATGATAGATTTCAGAGTGGGCGGTTGACAGGAGAACAGGAAGTACTTAGGGTTCAAAGACTTGGTTATGGGGCTGTATACTTCTGTTTCCTTGGTTCAGAACTGTGGATAAATAATTCATCATTCAGAGAACAGTGCTTGTCAGACTTCAAAGTGAGGGTAACATTGATACTATTTCTTTACACAGAGATCACGTGACAGACTGTCAATGAAACCCCACTGTAAACTGGAACAGGGAAGGAAACAGCTAGGTTTATACTGGAGAGAAAGAAAGCAGATGCCAAAGGAAACAGAACCTGGAAGTCTGTCTCTCTAAGAACCTAATCTTTGTGGGGTTTGCCATACTATTGAAAGGGACCTCATGACCATAGAGAAAAAGAAGAATTACTGAAGAGAAAAAACCCATCATCTATTATAAATTAATGAGCCATAGGGTCTAAAAAATATATAAGTAAGAAGCAAGGAAGGCCTGATGAGGACTGGGAGGCCCCTTATGATCTGATGGTGAGGATGAGGAGAAAGAGAAGGCATGGAGCAGAAGAACAGTGTATGAATAGGCTGAGCTGAGCGCACAGGACGAGGGATGAGGGAGACTGGACAGTTGGCTGATACAGGGCATTCAAAGGGAATGATGAGACTGGTTTCCTGGGAGGCTGAAGAATGAGAGGAGAAAAGAGATGAGGGTGATTATTAACAGCTCTCAGCAGAGATGTCTGGCTTCTGTAAGTCAGGCTTACAGTTTTAAGGAAGCGAAAGACCCTGAACCACCAAGCTAAGCTGAATGGAGCTGAAATGGCTGTCCCATTGGCTTTCAGCCTGGAGTTAGTGAAGAGAATGATCAAGAATACATCAAACTTCTTCCATGTTGTACCATATTGCAGCTGTTATGTTTGCCCTAGCACACAGATGGAGCGAGGCATAGATGGGGGTTCTAACTGTACCGCTCCATGGCCTGGCAATCGACACGCTAAAATGGTAGAGATTTGTGACTTTGGGACACATCTCTCACTCCTGAGCTCACACACTGGTTTGAGGGAGACTTTGGCCTCCTCACTTTGGTATACCTGAACCAATCGGATGCTTGCCAGGAATGTGCTGGGGAAGAGGAACCAGCCCAGAGAAAAAAAAAGCATTTTCCCAGCATTCGATATGGCCATGTTTGGGGAAGTGGGTGGCAGCTGTGTGCACGGCTACACTACGATAGAAGGGCCTGGTCTCTGTCCTTTTCTTTCTCTGCCTCTAATTGAACTAAGAACTTGTCTGTTAGCACCTCCAAAGCTAACAAAGTGAAACTCAAATCTGTTTTCAACTTTTTGTTTGTTTGTTTGCTTGTTTGTTTTTTAAAGACAGGCTCACTGTGTAGCCCTGGCTAGCCTAGAACTCTCTTATGTAGCCAAGGCTGGACTCAAATTCATGGTGATCCTCCATCATCCTGAGAGCAGGATTCTAAGAGGTCTCTGCCACACCCAGGCGTCTCTGCAATTTTAACAAATGTGCCAATAGGGTGGGTGTTTGGAATGTCTCTTTTACATGATAATTTAGTCATGTTTGAGGATTTTATTACTATAGGTAACTGAGAGACATATGAAATCATACCCTCATTTCAAGTCAAAAAGATGCCAGACTTTTATCCCTAAGTTAGGAGGGTGTGTGGCTAAAGTAATGAAGAGTCCACTGAGGAGACAGTTTGATGTCGTGAGGCCCACATTTTCAACTTAACTACATTTCTGTAGTTAAAGCTCAAACTTACTTGGTAACTGGGCTAGAAATGTGGTCTCTGTGATTCACAACAAGATAGACAGACAGACGGGCTCCAGTGTGAAGAGTTCTGATCTATCACACAGAGAATTGATCCAGGTTTCCTGTGTCATACTTTGGAAGTTCAGGAGACTACCACAGCTTGTGATTTCTCCTTTAATCGAGCAAAATTCTAAGTCTCACTCATGTCAGAGATTGGCTTTACAGCCCCAGTTTCTGAAAAGTCACCACATTTTATGACTTCAAAAGAAACAATGAACCTTGGGAGTCCATACTGGATATTCCCATCTGAGAGCAAATGGAGTGTGAACCCACCCTAAATCACATGGGAGGCACCCCAGGCCTGTCTTGGTCAGCTGGAGCAGAGAGCAGAAGGGCACGCACCCGAAAGGTCTGCAATGGTCTCTGTGACATTCGAGAAGTTAAGGTCATTTTCTTTCTTAAAGTAGTCATGGAAGGGGGCGGGTGCTGTCAAGGGTTTGTATGATCATTTAAAACCCTTAGCTATTTCTCACTTCTCTAAAATCTTGAAACTCTCTTTAAGAGTTCCCTTCCACGAGAGGCCTTTGAGACAGGGGTAGTCAATGATCAACTTGGTAGAGTCTAGAATCAAGTTTCCTGATTATGTTAATTAAGAAGGCAAGACCTGCATATTGTGTGTGTGGGGGGGGGGGGGCACCATAGCCTGCTGGGAGCCTGGACTGTGTAAATGGAGAAAGGACGCTGAGCAGGTGGTACGTTCATCTCTCTCTCTCCTGACTGTAGATACCGTGTGAACAGTTGTTTCAAGTTCTTATTGCCTTGACTGTACTCTTTAACTGTGAACCAGAATAAACCCATTCTCCCTGAAGATGATCTCCTTAAAATATTTCATAGTAATAACAAATGAACTAAAACAGGCTTCAGCTGTAGTAGGGACAAGCCGGGCTACGTAAACGAGGCTTACAGATGCATGGTGAAATTTAACTTCTTCATACTTCACGAGCTTTGGTCTCTGAACCTGCAGCAAACAGTATCCCTGGAATTTGTCAGAAAGTCCAATTCTTGGGCATCAAGACCTACTCAGTTAGAACTCTGAGAGATGTTCCAGTCACATGAATTTTAGCCCCCAAACCCAGTAATTCCCACATGCCCTCAAGTTTGGAAGCTACTGGGTTGAAGAACTGTGGTCATAGTATTTAATGATTTAGCTGTGATCCAGCTTTAGAAGGAGATTCTTTTTAAATTTTGCTTTTTGAGACAGAGTCTCATGCATCCCAGGCTAGCCTCAAACTCATTATGTAGCTGACAATTACTCTGAATTTGTAATCCTCCTGTTTCCACATCCCCAATGCTGGGGGGTTACAGTGTGAACAATGAAACCACCTAACGAGTAGTGAAGCACGAGATGCCATTTTACAGCACTGTGTAAAGCAGACATTGTTAATAAATACATATTTTATGTGTGTATTTATGTTTGTGGTGGTTTGAATATGCTTGGTCCATGGGAAGTAGCAGTAATAGGAGGTGTGGCCTTACAGAAGGAAGTGTGTCACTGTGTAGACAGGCTTTGAGGTCTCCTCCTACGCACAGGCTCCACCCAGTACCGATGAGACACAGGCCTGACTGCCTGCGGAGGAGTCTCTCCTGCTGCTGCCTTGGGATCAAGATGTAGAACTCAGCTTCTTCTCCAGCACCATGTCTGCCTGGATGTTGCCTTGTTGATAATGGACTAAAACTTTGAAACTGTAGGCCAGCCCCAATTAAATGTTGTCCTTTATAAAACTTGCCTTGGTCATGGTGTCTCTTCACAGCAATAAAACCCTAAGACAATGTTTCTTTATATAAACAGATACTTGCTCATTTTTAAGTATTTACAAAACAATTTGTTTATTTCTATGCTTGCATGTTTTGACTAAAAGTGAAACCAGCCTCTAAATCTACTATGCTTTGATATTATTTTGCCAGTGCTTTAATGTCCTCAATATTTAATTTAGAATTAAAATTTACCTTTAATTAATTTAATCTTAGTGCTGGAGAGTGAGTCTGGGCCTTGCATATATTGGGAAAACATTTGCCCACTGCACTACACCTCCAACCCTTAAAATTTTATGAAATTATATTTCCAATGTCTAAAAATTATTAATTATTCCATTTGGTGAATATCATGTAGCTTATTTAAAACTTTTCAATAAGGCTGGAGAGATGGCTCAGTGGTATAAACGTTTGCTGCTCTTGCAGCGGACCTGGGTTCAGTTTTCCGCACCCACATGGTGGCCCATGACTACTCTCTGTAACTCCAGCTCCAGATGATATGGTATCGTTTCCTGACCTCTGAAGGCACCAGGCCTGCACACAGTGCACATACATACATACATGCACTGAAACTCATTAATTCAGTTTTACACCTCCTCACTAAAGGTTGGATTTTGTAAAATTCTACTTTTTGTTATGCTGCATGAAGTAGAAATTGCTATTGCTGGACATTTGTATCTATATTTTTAAGATTTATTAAATTGTATGTTTATGAGTGTTTTGCCTGTGTCTGCACACCATGTGCATGCAGTACCCACAAAAACACATAGAAGGCATTGGATCTCCAGGAACTGGAGTTATAGATGGTTGGAAGCCACCATGTGGGTGCTGGGAACCAAATCCGAGTTCACTGCAAAACAGAAAGTGCTCTTAACTGACGAGCCAGCCATGGTTCTTTCTGATACATGGTTCAAGATGCATTTCAGAAAAGCTGATGGGTTCTCTAGATCAGGTTGGCATGTGGAGGAGTGTCTTTATAAACAGAGCCAGGAAGCCCTGCCCACTGTGGGTGGCACTATCCCCCAGGCCTGGGGTCTTGGTAAACTGAGCACTAGTCTGCATACCCTCTGCTCTTGACAGCAAATGGAGTGTGACCACTTCCCTCAGGCTCCTGCCTCTGTGACTTCCCCATTAGGATGGACTCTAACCATAATTAACTAACTGTAAGCTGAATTAAACCCTTTCTCCCTTAAGTTGCTCTTGTCAGGATCTTTTATGACTGCAGAAGGAAAGGAAACTAAGAAGGTTTACATATTCAGTCTCTAAAACTGTTTACATTTTATACGTACCTCTCTTCATTGTCCACGATATAGCTGTATATCTTATAACTTGTTGCTACTTTTATAATATTTTTTCTAGTAGATTCATTGGATTGCTTGCTGCTGGTATAGAGGAAAGCTATTATTTTTGTCTACTTTCCTGTAGGACTTTGCTGAAATAATTTATTTTATGAGGTTTCCCACCGATTTCTTGAGCTTTCTGTGGTCCCAATCCCTAACAATAATGACAGTTTTGTTTCCCAAATATTTATATTTATTTTATATTTTGCATATATTGTATTGGCTAGAACTGCCAAGCAGTATTAGTATTTATTTCTTGTCTATGAGTTTAATGGGAATTTTTCTGAAGTTTTTGTGTTTAGTAAAATATTTATTATTGGTTTGACAGAAAGTTTTCATTATTTTGAAGGAGTTTCTTTCTAATTCTAGTATGTACGTATGTATGTATGTATGTATGTATGTATGTATGTATGTATATATGTTTGTATGTATGTATTTGAAACAGAGTCTGCCTGTGTAGCCTGTCTATCCTGGAACTCATTCTGTAGACCAAGCTGCCCAAACTCAGAGATCCTCTGGCCTCTGCCTCTGGAGTGCTAGGATTAAAGGTGCGTGCCACCACCATCTAGCTAGTCCTAGTATTCTATGAATCTCTATTTTAAAAACTGTTGCCAGGCATGGCAATTCCTAAACTCCTAAATCCCCACATTTAGGAGGCAGGCAGATTTTGGTGAGTTTGAGGCCAGCCTGGTCTACATAGCAATTCTGGGCCATCCATGGCTACACAGGAAGAGCTTGCCTCAAAACAAACAAACAAACAAACAAACAAACAAAATGCTGGGCTGAAGAGATGCCTTATTGTTCCTACAGAGGACCCCAGTTCGGTGCCACAGTACCCATATACGGCTACCTGTAACTCCAGCCCCAGGGGATCCAATGCCCTCTGTTGGCCTGTGTGGGCACCTGCACTCACATGCATGCGAGCGTGCACACACACACACACACACACACACACACACACACACACACACATTTAAAATTAAAATGAATCTTTCAGAAAAGAAATGCAATTGAATGCTTTGGGTCATTTATTTATATTATCATGCAAATTCTCTCTCTAAGCCATTGACAGCAGCTTTCCCTTTTCATTCCTATAATGTGCCCTCAGGGTTGAATGATCTTTTTGATATTTTACTGACCTAGCTATACTCTGGCTTGAATGTTAACATCATATTCTTTTTGAGTCATATTGCTTTATAGTTTTCTATTTTTAGGTATAATTTTTCAGTCACTTTAGTTCATTTGTGTACATGGGGTATATATATGTGTATGTAAGAGGTAAAGTACACATATGCACACATATACTTGTAGTGTGCATACATGTGTGTACTCATGCCTGTGGAGGTTCAGGGTTGATATCAGTATTTTCTATCACTCTCTATCCTGTCTTTTTGAGACACAGTCTGTCACTGAGTCCATGGCTTATCGTTTGGCTAGACGGGCTGGCCGAAGAGTTCCAGGGATTCTCTGATTACCCAGCAATCAGGTTACAGACATTCTTTTCTTTTTTTCTTTTTGTTTGTTTGTTTGTTTTTTGTTTGTTTTTTGAGATAGGGTTTCTCTGTGAAGCCCTGGCTATCCTGGAACTCACTCTGTAGACCAGGCTGGCCTCGAACTCAGAAATCCACCTGTCTCTGCTTCCCAAGTGCTGGGATTAAAGGCATGCGCCACCACTGCCTGGCTACAGACATTCTTGATAATAGCAGGCTGTTCTAAGTGCCCAGGATCCAAACTCAGGTCATGATGCTGTGCAACATGCACTTGACTGAGTGCTGTCCCAGCTCTCATTCTGACCTGTCCATACATGTATTATATTTTGATTATATTCACCCCATGACCCCCTCTGGTCCTCTCCCAGTTCCACAGATCTTCTCCTTCCGTGCCTTTTGTTTGGTTGGATCACTGAGTCTAATTAGGACTCCTTACAGGGCATAGTGAAGGGTTATCTACAGGAGCACAGGCAGCTTTCCATTGACTATGCACAATGTCTTGCCTTCCACCAGGAACCACTACCTCATATCAATCCTCAGGGAGGGGAAGAGCATCCTGAATCCCCTCCCTGGTAAGTTCATTTGTTTTGAGGCCATTTTGCATATAAGTCTTGGCAAGCATTTTCTATTCCACTAATGGTTCGATTTTTTCAATTTTTGTTCATTGATTAGAATCAAAATTACATATTATTTTATAATTAAGTAAATAATTATAAATATTTTATAATTAAATAATGCTAATAAAAATTAAAATAAATATTAATTTATTAAAGAAATTAAATAACCCATATACCTTAAAGTTTTATATTTCATTTGCTAGATCTTTTTAATACTTTAATATTCCTTTTTTTTTTTTTTCCGAGACAGGGTTTCTCTGTGTAGCCCTGGCTATCCTGGAACTCACTCTGTAGACCAGGCTGGCCTCGAACTCAGAAATCTGCCTGCCTCTGCCTCCCAAGTGCTGG
>JANHMN010000011.1:8170565-8251948 GCA_030674055.1 Rhabdomys pumilio
GGCAGAAACAGATGCCTTAGAAAATGTTGCACTTTATACCAGGCTTTGGTATCTGACAGAGCTCAATGGCTCAGTGTTTTCCCTCCTTGAAACATGCCCTGGTAACAAAATGTTCTAAGGAGCAGGGGACTTAATAGACTCAAGTGTTTCAGCTTTACAATGTCTTGGTCTTTTAACAAATTTTCCTGTTGAATGGCTTTAAAGTTGTTATCACTTCCCACACAGTACCTCGCAGCCATCACTTCCCACACAGTACCTTGCTTCCTGGCTCTGGAAGAGCTGTAATGAAGGCTGATCTCACCAGCAGGAGTGGGCAGGTGGGGGAGGGGCTGGCACAGATGTGGGACTGGGGAGACACGTGAAGGGGAAGGGGCTAGGGGCTTATTATATCATTGTCATCTTATTTTTGAATATGTACTCTGCCTTCTCGGGAGTAACAGAGGTGGCTCCTGTCACCCTAGTCCTAAGCCTGACTCTGACCCCTGACTGCAGAATTTAGCTGCTCTTGGGTCTTTCTACCATTGCCTAATTATCTTTCTGTCAACTTTCTAGAATACCTACTGAGAAAGTCTTAAAGAAATTCACTCTACATTCTTTCCTAAAGTAACTAAGCATCAAGGCCCTTCTTTTGTGCGATAACTATAAATAGCCCAAGGTTTTAGTTTTCTTTGTGTCATACTTAAAAAAAGAAATCTGTCATCACCTAACTTCTCTTTTCTTTCTCTGCCACAGAGATACTTATGTATACATTAAGTTTGTACTAAGATGAAAGAGAACAGAATGTAAGGCGGTGTCTAGGCACAAACAACAGTGAATGTTTAGATTCTGTGTTTAGAACACAGAATCCAGAATTGGGACATCTGGTACACCAGGTGTCTGTTTTACCTTGGGTACCAATGATTCAGAGAGCGTTTGGCAATCGTGTCATGCTCATATTTTCTTTCATACTCCTCCACTCATTAATGTTTAAGATAGAATGTCTATGCTTAACCTTAGTTAAGCAGGAATCATTCACTCATTCACAGAATTGACTGGGTTAGCAGCAAAGTTCTAGGCACTGTGTTAGGAACCGGCAATGCAAAGTGTTCATTGCTGAAGGAGTCTTGTCTAGGAAGGAGAAACAAAATGGGGTGAAGAAAATGCCCAGATTGAACTCTGAGGTCAGGGATGTGTGGAGAGCTGGTGCTGAGTAGATAAGTTGAAGGAGATTGGTAACGAGAACATTTCAAAGATAGTTGAATGTCAAGCTGGCTTTCTGGGTTGGGAGGAGGAAGACAGGAAAATATACCAGGAACAGAGATGGTCATATATGGGGTTGACAGGCACAGGACAGAGGGAAAGTTAATTTTTCCCTAAAGAGAATTATTATTTAGAGACTTGTGTCTAAAATGAGGCACGAGTTGTGTAGCCCTCGAGTCAGGCCTCCACCATTGTCCTTACTATTCCTTGGTGACAAGGCTTTGTGCACAGTGTACATCTAACGTTTGCATTCCAGGAAAGGAAGACATGGTGTTGGAAAATGGAGAGGGGAGAATGTGGGAACAAAGGGTAGGGTAGCAAGGACAGCATCAGTTCTAACCTGTTCAGCCTCTGGCATTCAGTTTTATAAATGCCCATCTGACCAAGTCACCACCAGACACTCAGCCCTCAGTGGCATCAAGCAAGCCACCAAGGGCTTGGTAAAAGTTGCAGTATATGTCCCTTTGCAACCAAGATGTTGTAAGGAGAATAGGTTTTGAAAATAATTTGCCTAATGTAATAAGTCTGAACATTTTACATTACTTCTTCTGCTACTCTTTCGGGATTGTATGAGAAATCATGGACAAAACCCAAGTCCATGAAAACACATGCATTGTAGCATTATAAAACAAACAAACAAACAAACACAACAACAACAACAACAAAACCCAACAACACCACATTTCTTCCTGCAAAGAAATAGTCAAACACTTGGGATGGTATCTACATGATGGAAAATTCTGCTTCCATTAAAATATCTACAAGTCAGGTATGGTAGTTCATGCTCATAATCCCAGCACCTAAGAGGCTGGGGGAGGAAGTCAAGGCCAGCCTGGACTACAAAGTAGTATCCAGGCAAGCCTGGGCTACTATGTGAGACCTTGTTTTTAAAATGGCAACATACATATTTGGTCATCATGAACAAGCTTATGTGATGATTAATTATGATGTCAATAAATGAGTTTACTTAGCATGTTCTCAACTAGGTAAGACAATGCATAAAGAAAAGGAAAAGTCTCAGTAAAATCTTAACAATGGTGAAATCTGGCTAATAAAATAATGTAAATTTTTCTTTGTGCTTTTCTACGTGTTTCTTTAAATATATAGTTGTATCATAACCAAAAGGTAATATTTTTTAAAACCTGTTAGTTGCTACTCATGGTAACAAATACCAAACATTAGTTCCAGAAGGTTCTCTGAGGTGCTCTGCCTTTAGTTTGATAGGGTCCTCAAGGTCTTCCTCACACAGTCAACCAGGGAAAGGATGGGGTCGTGTCTACTGATGGCAGACTACAACTGCAGTTGCTGTACAGCTATGTCTGGGTTGGATGTGGAAGGAGATAAAAGGATGACAGGAAAGGAGGCAAATAAGATACTTGGGGAGTGAGAGCAGAGGTGTGTGAGGCTCGGGAGTGAAATGTGTGTAGGTGCTGTGAGCAGAACTGGTCAGTAGCCGATTACCTGTAGCCTCAGGAATGGGCAGCTGAAGACAACAGTGAGAAAAATTCAGAGAGTGTGACTAGGCCAGCACTTGCCAAACTTTGCTGTATGTCAGCCTTACCTGGGGGGCTTCCCCAGCACTGGGGCCCAGGCTGTGCCTTCTATCAGTTAAAATGTGTGGCCATGCAAACCAGGCATCACATTTACTCTGAAACAGTCCTCAGTGATCCCAAAGTGCACCGCTCTTTGCTATCCAGTTAGCTAAGCTTCGGTTGCCATTGGCCAGTGCTTGCCAGAGTGTAGTCCTGGACCAGCAGTCTTTTCATTACTTGGGAACTTGTGAGAAATGCAAATCCTTGGGCCCCACCTCAGAGCTGTGGAATCAGACATCGTGGTGGTTGAGCCTGACAGACTGTGTTCTAACAAGCCCTCTGGAAGATTCCTAGACACATTCAAGCTTGAGAAGTTGAGCCTGAGGTAATAAAAGTGCCCACAGGAGTTCAGGAGAAGAATAGAAGCAAGTTATTTCCTGACTGCTTTGATCTACAACTTTCTCAAGTGAAAATTAGGGATTGTAATGCTCCCTAAGTGTGTGAAAGTGCCCGCTGAGGGCTGGTGCTACAGTGTGACTGTTTCTCTCCTCCCCTGTCTGGCTTCTTAGAGCTGTTCACAGGATCCTCAAACCACAACATTAGACCTCAAAACAGCATATCAGACTGTGCTCCCCACCTCCTGTTACCTCCACACAGAGGTCAGAAACCAAGATACGCTTTGGACAAAAAAGAGCATCCCGTTCCATCTTTCGTGCCTCTACTCTCTTCCCAACTTTTATCTCAACGCCATTTTGCTTTTCTTTACTTAGCCCTAACAACTGTCAGGAGGAGGGGCCAGAACTCAATAATGACAGGTAAAAGCTGGCAGAATCTTGGTATCTATGGGACACAACTTCAGACCTGCCAGTAGCTCTGGAAGCCAGAGGGACCACACCCTATCTAAAGTCAAGGTGCCAGCAAGGTTGCCTTTCTTTGAGGGCTTTTCTTGGCTTACAGGCCACTGCTGTCTCGACCATACAGATATACTTCTGTGTATTCACATCCCTGTTACTACCATGGCTCCAAAATTTATATCATATAAGGACAGAGATGAGATTAGATCATGGCTCATCTTAACAGCCTTATGTTTACTTAACCACACCCTTAAGGGCTCTGTTTCTAGAATGTAAACCCATGCATGTTTGAGCTTCCTTGAAAAATAAAAACCAGAACCAATGACCAACTACAGCACTATGTCAAAACGCTCCAGAAATATAAGGCACACCCATGGCCTTAGCGGTTCTTCACTGCAGTTAAGAAATGAACCCAGCCTAGATGTCCACCAACAGACAAATGGATAAAGAAAACACGGCTCATACACACAAGGCAATTTGTCTAGCTTTACATGTGAATGAAATTATGCTGTTTGTGGGAGAATGGATAAAACTGGAGACCATTTTCTTAAAGCAAATAGGCAGACGTAGGAAGACAAATCACACATGCTTCTTGTCCACATGGACTCCAGGTGTGTGTGTGTGTGTGTGTGTGTGTGTGTGTGTGTGTGTGTTCACATACAGGTCATGAAGGTAGAAAGGAGAAGAAGAGATGTTAAGGAGGGAAGGGAAGGAAAAGAGAGTAATGATTAATTACATATGACACGCAAGAAGGAAGAAGGAAGGGGACAATTTAAGGCCAGCAAGAAGGGGCAGAGAGATAGGAGAAGAGACAAACAAGACCGGTGGTGGCGCACGCCTTTAATCCCACCACTTGGGAGGTAGAGGCAGGCGGATTTCTGAGTTCGAGGCCAGCCTGGTCTACAGAGTGAGTTCCAGGACAGCCAGGACTACACAGAGAAACCCTGTCTCGAAAAACAAAACAAACAAAAAAAAATTATATACTAACTTTACAAAAAAAGAGCCTGAATCAAATTTTAATTACATTCGTAGGTATCACAGTTTAGAGCTTCAACTTAGGAATTTAGAAGATGACCAATCGTGCCCGTGAGAGGTAATAATAAAGCACACCTTGATGTATTGAGTGAATATGAAGGTATTCTGTAAACAGCAATGCCCCTTGTTGCTGTGTCTCAAAGAAGCCAATGTGTGCTGGTAGGTCCTGGGCCATCCTTACCTCTGCAAAAAGGAAAGGCACAGCCTAGCTCTGCTTGGCAGTGGGACCAGGCCAGTGGAGGTTGACAAGCTTTTCTACAGACCTGACCACTGAAGCCGAGGCAGGCACTACCTTGTGCTCCTCTCTTGCCTTCACATCTCCATAGAGATGGTCTATGTGGTCTTGGTAGCTCAATGCTAAAGCTGGGAGTTGAGCTCACCGGAGCCCAAATTGGACTGAGTACATACACAGCTCAGCTCCTGGCAAAGGCATTTCAAAGCAAGTATACAAATGAGCCTGAAGGGTGGGGCTCAACTTGGAGAAAGCCATGGAGGGAGACACTACTGCATACAGAAAGCCTCCACAGTCTGTCTCTCTTGTTCTCAGCCCTATACAAAGCATGAGCACCACATTCTTGGGTCTGAATCCTGTTACTCACTTACTTCTCCTGGGGACTTTGAGTACACCCTCTGGAAGGTAGACATGACATCCTCCTGGCAGGGCGGCAAGTGCTCTGTACAAACCCCATCTCACTGGAAGGAGGTCCTCAGAAAGCAGTTGCTCTCACTGTGATTTTATGTTTCCTTAGGAAGGACTTGCTCAGATCTTGGCAAGAGATGCATCCCCATGTCTGTTTTCTTTATGCTAAAAAGGGCCTAAAATGGAACCTCAGGTATCCAAACTACAACTGTGGTGTCTTGTGTGTGCACATTCGTGACAGAGAGAGAGAGAGAGAGAGAGAGAGAGAGAGAGAGAGAGAGAGAACACAGAGAGAACAAGCGAGCAATCTACCTTACTTTTTCTTGTTCCTGGGGCTCTACAAGCATAAAGACTTGACATCCATTCCTGCAGGGACCCCTTCTTTTGTGCCACGTGCCTGTCACATTAGTTCCTAGACTTCAAGTCTTATTCCTGTCAAGCTTCATCAAGGCACAAAGGTAGCCAGAAGACAAGTCAGTTTTGAGCCTGGCTGAGGCAAGAACGGAGTAGGAAGCAGAAGCTAGGCTCTAAGAAGAAAGAAATGGCAAGCTATCAGGGAGAGAAGATGCTGGTCTGACAGGTGGGAGATGAGATATTGCTTGGTAATATAACCCTGGGCTCTGCCTAGTAGCATGATTGCAGGCAAATCACTTCCCATGCCAGGGCCTCAGTTTCCCTCAACTAGACTCATGCACACCATCCCTAAGCATGTTTGAGCTCTCCTCCCAAGATGAAGGCCAGTTTCTAGACTGATCAAAAGCAGAGAGGCCTTGGCCTGTCACCACTATGAAGGAGACAGAACATTCAGTACAAGCATTGGCGATGCAAGAGAAATTATAGAAACAGGGATACCGTGGCTGCTTCCGGAGCCTGCGGGCTGCTTGTGTAGGGAGCAGCGTGAGAAAATGGCTCCCTTCCGTCTGTGGTTGTGTCTTGGGGGTAAACCAGGGCTTTGATGAAGGTGCTGCATGGGAGAAAAAGGGCTTGTAAACCTCTGTGTTTTAGGAGGTGGGTGCTTTAGGAGAAGAACCATGCATCAGCCGAAGTGGGGAAGAGCAGGGCACAGGGAGATTTTTCAGGAAGAAAGACAGTCCTGGAAAATAATGTCAAGATATGACATCACCAAGTCGCTAAGGTGAGGCTGGGCAGGAAGAACTCCTCCTTCCATCTTGGATATCATGAGCTGTGGTGTGTGGCAGTGTGTCGTAGCTGAAGAAAATGGACCAAGGCAGGAGCGCCATAGGGAGCTAACATGAGATGACGAATGGAAAATATTTTTAGCATATGGTCCTAAATATAGCAAGATGCTTAACAAGTGGTGGGTGAATTGACCTGAACATGGGAAGAAGTCCGAGCCAGCAGTGTGCTGGGAGAAGTGCAGGTCTCTGCTCACAGTACCCATTGCCAACAGAGGCGGCTGCTCAGGAAGAGGCTGGAATGGGGAGGAGACAGGCAGCTGAAGGCTGAGTGTGTGCATGGAACTGGGGTGTCTGTGGGGAGGGCTGATCTATGTGATAGCCTTCTTTCTGTACTCACTACTCCTCCTGGCTCTGCCTGTTATTTCTCTGTAGCTACTGTCTTCCAAATCAAGCCTTACAGCTGCAACCCCACATTCTGTCTTAGCTCAGGTTCTCTTTCTCTTGTTCTCTGTCTCTTCAAATCCAGCACACAGATGTTCTATCTTGTTTGCTTATTCATTCATTAGTTCAATCACCAGCTACGTTCGTGGCATAGGGCTGAATAACCAAGGATCAGGTTCTGAAGGAGAAGCCTTCTCTCTCTGATGTCTCACACTTTTGTGATATCCGCAACTCTGGGACTCCGTGGTGCTTGCCTGTTATGCAACTGTTGACATGGTTGCTAGGTTACCCCTTGACCCATCCTATGGCAAAACGCCATGCTGGTGTAACATTGTGGACTGAGAGCTGGACCACACTGTCTTTTTATTGCAGCCTCTGCAGTGACTGGACCTGCTTAAGTACTTGAAGCCAGGTGTGAGTTCAGTCCAGCTTGATTATTCATTGCTGACGTGATTTCAGCCTAGTGTTTTAACGCCACCAGGTCTCAGCTTCCTCAGACATAAAATTAAGCAGTAAAATATATGACCTTTTGTCTCCTCAACAGGTATTCACTAAACGACAGCCTAACACGTCATTTATTAGTTGATTACGATTTAACACTAAAGGCTGAGAGCTCATGACAGTCATCCTAGCAGTTAGAGAATCCTGGACCAGCCTGGGCTACACAGTGAGACAAACAAACAAACAAACAAAAACCCAAGAAGCTCAAATACTGCTCCGGATTAAATGTTTGTGTTTGCCCCCTCTCCCCAACTCATATGTTGAAGCCCTAACACTCAATTTGATAGCAGGCACTGCTATGATAGCATAGGCTAACCTATTTTTTTTCTTTCTTTCTTAAAGAGGTATAATGAGAGGAACTTTGGGAACGAATAACAATGTAGCAAGAAGTTCCCATCTGCAGGCTAGGATGTGGATCCAAACTGCCTGGCATCCTGATGTTGAACTTCCCAGCATCCAGAAGTATAAGAACTAAATTTTTGCTGTTTAATCCACTCTGCCTGTGGTCTTTTATTACAGCAGCCCCAACTGACTAAGACATACACATCGCCGCACAAAATAGAAACTGGCCAAGAATTCTGAACAACAGTGTCTGGGCATGTGGCCAGCAGGGCGCTTTGCTGTGGGAGTGGATCTCAGGAAGTGCCTGGTATTGAATGGCTTAAAAGCTGCAGCAGAGAACAGGGACAGGTTTGGAAAACAAAGTGGTGCAAGCCATAGAACAACAACAGTTGACACAAAACAACAAGGTGTTTAGGTCTATCAAAGAGCCTGGACTAGCTGTTCCTTCTGCATGTAGAAAGTGAAGTTGGCCCGATCTCTCTCATTTAGGGCAGCAGACCTCTGGAGGCAGGGATGAAGCTCGGGTCCAGCCATGAGAGCAGGTTTCCCTCTGCAGATGGTAACCAGCCTCCCCTGCAGCACCTCACTAGCCCCTCCTGGTTCTTGGGAGATGGGGGGTGGGGGGAGACCCAGCTGGAGTCCTCTGCTCCAAAGTCAGCCAAGGGAAAAGGACTGGTTCAGGGGCCAGCCAAAAGCAATGGGGCTGGAGCTAGGCTAGGTCCTTGGATATGTGTGGAAAGAATTCCATGTTTGGAATGCTAGAACTTGGACTCCAGTTCCAAACCCAGCAATTGAGCAGTATAACTTCCCCCACACCTCAGTCCTCACATACATCACTACAGAGGGCGCTAGAAATGCAGATTGTGATCCAGCATGTCTGTGTGGGCCTTGACAGTCTACACTGCATTCAAGTGATTTCCATCCTCTTTGGTCATGGACCAATTGAGGTTCCAGAGCACAGACTAGCTAGCTGTGGCATGAGGGCCAAATACAGCCTGGTATTTGTTTTTGTTAATAAAGTTTTATTGGAACTCAGACTCACACTCATTCACTTACTTTCTAGGGCTAAGTGAATTGAGTTGGGAAGTTGCATTGGAGACTCTGGCACACAAAGCCTAGTTACATGTCTTAATATAGAAAATGTTTTCTGCCCTGTAGGAGACTGAGGAGGAGTGAAGATTATTCTCTGTGGACTAGAAGACCTATATTTCAATCCAAGTTTGACCAAGGGCAAGCCACGTCACCTTGCTGTTTCTTTCTTCTCATCTAGAGGACAAAATAATCACTAAAATTTGAAGAGACCTATGATTCCAGATTTTCAATACGACATAGAAAAGTCTGTTTCTACTGAAGCAGGCATCTAAGAACCATGTTGTGCAGCCTTTATCTGAAAGAAAAAAAAAGGGGGTGGGGTGGGGGATGCCCTGGCCTTACCTGCAGAATCCAGAAGAACAACTCCTGCTGGTCACTGTGACTTTCCAGAGACCACAGTTCCTTCCTGACAGAGTCAGTTGGGAATAGATAGGAGCTTAGAGTGGGAGGTCAGAGGCAGGCTTTCCCAAGATGCAACACAAGCTGTCACTGTCAGAAAGGTCCTGGGACCCTGAGGACTGGCATCATTCACAAAACTTCCATTTTCCTGAGAGTCCAACTTAAAAACAGCCCCCCTCCCAGCTCACCGTAACTCCATGTGTCCCCGCTCACTACTCAGAAGCCCATCTGAAGCCTCAGAGACTCTGCCAAGCACAGGGACTATGACATCTGGAGCTCCCAGTCTGGTGAGGGAAATGCCCAAGTAAAGGAGACCCACAGGAGAGTTCTACTAGGTAGCTTTAACGGGGGAGTGCAGGACTCTGGGTATCTGGCTTAGGAAACAGGTAAGATACTAACCAGGCAGGGAACATGTGTTTGTGGAGAGGCAGTGGGCTCTGGGAGAAGAGAAGAGATGGGTAGAAGGGAGAGATAATGACTAGTTTGGGGCTTGTTGATGCTGGCGTGGGCTGCTGAAAGATTGAACGGCGGAGCTGTGATTTCCTGTGCACAGCAAAGTAAAGGCTTTCGGTAGGCCTGCAAACATTTAACAAGATGACACATGTTGCCATGGTAATTTTCCAGTGCCAAGAAAAGTCCCTCTGCACACACCTAGAACTCCTGAGGCCCTTCAGAGCTCACATGCCTCCTTCTGTGCCAACACCCCACAGGAGACCTCTTTATGCTGGCTAGTTTTTGTCAACTAGACACAAACTAGAGTCACCTGGGAAGAGAGAACCTCAGCTGAGGAATTTCCTTCATTAGATTGGGCCATTGGCACACCTGCCAGGCATTTTCTTAATTAATGATTGATGTGGAGAGACTGTTATGATGTGCCTCCTGCCCCCCCCCCCCACCCAGCAACCCCACTGAGCTCTGGCAGGTGGTGCAGGGTTTTATGATAAAGCAAGCTGAACAAGCCGTGGGGAGCAAGTCAGCAGGCAGCTTTCCTCCATGGCTCCTGCCCCTAAGATCCTGCCATGGCTTATAGTAAGTACTATACCCCTCTTAAATGTACAATCTTTAGGTTACTAAAGGAAAGCCTTGGCTAACACTGAACCTATCAAACCCCACCCTGTTATGACTTAAGATAAAACTGGAAAGAAAGCCACAAGAAACCGTAAACCTATGATCACCATTATTTTTGAGTCTCGTCTGAGCTGTGGTTTCCCAGTTGAAGAGTATGAACCTTTGAGATGGTATCTGTATCCTGGCTTTAGAATTCAGGGCCCAGTTCATACGATTGGTGAAAACTCACAAGGCGACATGCTCTGGTAAGCAATCCATCTATGCTTGCAGAGTAGCTGCGTCGGGAGCAGAGGGCCCTGGATCTTGCATGCCACTGGGTTGGCACTATGGTTTGCTTCCCTTTCCTAGAGAGAGTCTCTGAATCTCAGAGAGCAGAAGGATGTGCATGGGCGTGGTGAGTGCTTCTGGCATCAGGCTTGAGCACCTGGCTATCAAGGCCTCGGGTGTACCTATGTTAGTCACACTGGCTAACTGGCTGGCCTCATCTGGACCTGGCAACCATGGACTCTTCTTAGCATTTATCACAGTTCCTATGTCTCTTTGTGGGTTTTTCTTATTGAGGCCATGTTGTGCTACCCCACTCGTGACTGGGGAAGTCTTTATTCCCCATAATGCTCTAGGGCCTGATGTGTGGCAGGTACATTTGCATGTATGTTAGATGATCTGAGAGAGAGCCTGTACCTGTAATGCTGTAAGATGAACTCAAAGCTCTCTACCAGAAACATCTTGTTCTGTTTACCAAGAATGGCTGAAATTATTATCCGGTGAGAGTCTAGAGAGATTTTGGTTTAGAACTTTCTAGAACACTCTATTTGTGGCTCAAGGGGGACTGATAGAGAAACCACATGTGAGATAGCCAGAGGGTCCAGCGGGGATAACTGATCTAACCCAAAGACTGAATTGAGGGTTAGAGAGACTGCGTAGGAAGTCTTGTATTTAAATCTTGGGCTGGTGCCAGATGGAATGGCAGGCCTCCAAGGACTCTGCTTTCCAACCTCACTCGCTCACCCATATTTCTGCTTCACTTGGCGACCAGACCCCTGTCCTTCCCCCTGCATCTCTAGACGACAGTCTGCTCCTCCTATGCCCGAAGCAACAGTCAGATGCACTTTAAGCATAGTCACAATGAAAACCCAAGAAGTTCTGATTGTGAGAGCCATGGGTGATTTAAAGGAAATCTTGGCCAGAATTCTGAAGTGAAGAGAAAGGCTGTACATTGTTCCTTTTATATTACTTAACACCAAGCAGTGATTAACCAAGGCCTCAGCAAGCTCTAGGTGCAGCTATGTGCCCACGGATGATGTCATTCAACTCTCACAACCGTCCTGAGGGAAGGAGCCATCAGTGTTCTGTTTGATGAGGTGCTGAAAGGGAGGCTTGGAGACAGTCATTAAGGACACATGGGTGGTAGTGAGACGGCCTGAGTTGGTTTTTAATTCTTTTCATGGGGTATTCCACTCCACACAGACTCTCAGCTACAAGTTCTCTAAGCTGCATCTGGATGACTTAAAGAGGCCAGCACACCTCGCTTCTCAAATGAACGTTCAACAGTTCCTTTGTTCACGTAACACTTTCTAAGACTTTTTTCTCTTATCAATTTCACTTGATGCCTGATCCTATCCTGTAGAATCTATTACCCACTGTGCCTACTGAAGGCAGGATTCCTTCTCTCCTTACAGAGACCCTTTCTGTAGAATGTCCTACACCCTCTTGGGAAGTAGGCTGTGAAAAGGGCAGAAAGGTTGTCAGGTCACTGTCCAAGAACAGAGTTGTGTGAGAAGTCTGATTGCTTGTGAGAGCACGCCAAGACAACCAGAGTCTTGTGACAGATTCTTCAATTGTTCTTGGAATGTATTTTTGCGCTCTTTCCCAGGTGTAGTGGATAGGAGTGAGTTTTTTTCCAGCTGTTGTTACTCATGTGCCTTTATGGAAAAACATGTTTTTGCCACGTGAAGCCTGTTCTTGTGATTGTATACAGCTGAATTCCTACGTAGTTTACTCAGGTGACTTTTCTTAACCCTCAGGGTACAAATTGTCTGAGGCTCAGAATAAAGTTGGTGGTTTCAGGAGACTTCAGTTCACCTCACGTTTTAGGCCTGGCTCTCCCAGGCTCACACAAACTGGAGCAGTAGAGAAAGGGTCACTGGGGAACATATGCCCCGCTTGCTTTCCAAGACAGACAGGGAAAGAGATAAGAGGGCAAAGAGCCCACAATTCAGGGCAACCTACAGCCAGTGTTCTGGTGAGATGGAGAGAGCTCAGAGCCCAGGAAGTCTAGAGCTGCTCTTTCTCTCTGTTGGGAGTTCTAGAGACATCAGTAGAGTCACCAGTAGAGAGGAGCAGAGTGTTACCAAGTAGATTGGATCTTGTCCTTGGACTCTATCTACATGTCGCCCATGTTGTGACAGCCTGGCTTGAACAACATGCTCAGAAGTCTCTCCAGCACATTTTCTAGACTGACACTATCCTCATGGGGCTGATTTGGGATCATGGACACAAGTCTTGGTTCCGTTGCTACTTCTGAACATAAACTGATCCGTTTTTTTCCCTCCAACTATGAAGTAGGCATATTTGGCTAAGCACATACTCTTTTTCATGAGGTTTTTGGTTAGGATTTTATTAGTTCACATAAAAATCACTTGCAAGCTATATTATAGTGTAAAAAAAAATTATTTCTGACTGTTCTTGTTACCAATACTAAAGATAACTAATGCTAGGCGCTTCTTGTTTATCAAATGCTTTCCATTTTTAAAAATAAATTGTATTATTTCAAAGTGTGTGTCTGTATCTGTGTGTGGGTAAGTACTGGAGCCTGCAGAGGTTATGGGTGTCAAGTCTCCCGGAACTGAAGTTACAGGTGATTATGAGCTGATATGATTCCTGGGAATTGAACTCAGGTTCTTTGAAAGAGCATCAGTATGTGCTCTTAATTGCTGAGCCACCTGTCCAGTCCCTTAGTTTTTAGATTTTGATAACTGGGGACAGATAGTAGGGCTTCAGAAACTCATAATCCCTACTTTCTGTCCCTGGAATCCGAGAAGCCTAGGGAGGGAGGCAGTAGGTACAGTTGCTTATCTGAGTTTTCTGTGCTGGGTCAAGGCTGAGCTGAAGTCTGTAGTAGTTTGCTTTGCTCCTTCTCATTGTGGGTACATGCTGAAGACAGAAACGTTCAAACCAGACCCCCACTTGCATGCTAGGTGTAGAAGAAGACAGAGGGTGGTTATTTTTAAGTCTGAGCTCATACTGAGTCCAGGTACTTTTCCACCCACCATCTTCTCAGCACAGTAAGGGCACTAGGTGTTATTATGTTGGATTTATAGATGAGGAAGCTGAGGAGGTGGAAACATTTTCAAATTGTTATAAAACTGAGAAATATAAAGCCCAAATTTAAGCCTGGGTTGTCCACCTGCGAGATCCCCCACATCCATTCCTGTTGCTCCCTGAGTAGCCAGTGTTCTGATAGAACCCACTCAGTGGTCATCCTGTGAGACCCTCTTACTTGGCCAATCTTCTGAGGAGGAAGGTTGATGTCTGGTGAGAGATTTGGCAGTAAGCCTTCTACTGTACTTCCTATGATGAGATCCTTCTTCCTGCCCTGACTTCTCCCTCCCCCAAGTCCCACAGAAAGGCCAAGGAGTCAAGAAAGGCCACGGAGTCAATAATCTCAACAAATGAAGAGCCAGCAGAGAGAGCTCCCTGCCCTTAGCTACTGACCCGGAAATCCTGGGACCAAACACACAGAAGAAAAACATGTACAGATAACTCTGTTCAGGGAGGTCATATAGACCAAAATAGGACTGTCAATTTTTTGGAGCTGTTAGAAGTCTCATGATATGATTTCCAGATTGTTTTACAGGTAAGAAAAATGGAGCACCAAGAAGCTGAAAGGACATACCCCAGGCTGCATACTAGTGAGAGGCAGAGCCTGGGTTAGAGCCTAGGCACTAAACATGTCTCTTTAGCTTTCCTGCTGCCAACTCAACTCTTATGGGATGGTGGCTCTCTCAGAAGGAAGGCTCAATCTATGCAAAGCCCAGAAGCCAGGGCCCCTCCCTGGCCTCTGCTTTGGTCGGATTACACTCCTGTTGAAGAACAGAAAGGCCTTCATCTTTCATCTCTGACAGTGCATTTTGGGGACAGGAAAAGGAGGTTGTAGAAGAGACCTAAGAGTGATCAACAGTTTATTCTTGCTTAAAGAACACAAAATACAAGATCAGACATTTAAGGGAAAAATGCAAGCTAACATTGAGCCCTGAGGCAGAATATGATCCCATGAAGAGCTTTCTCAACCCCGAGGGTGAATATGGGGAGGGCTCCTTTTTTTGCCAGTTCCTTCTCTATTCTGATAGAGCTGGATGCCAGGGAGGTGACAATGGGGTTGAGTGGGAGCCTAGTGGGGAAGGGTGTCAGGGACTCTCTACAGCCTCCAGTATTCGACTCACTCTGCTAGCACCCAGGACTTCTCCTGTTAAGGGAGGAAAGAGGCATGCACTATTTAGTTTAATAATTCATACAAATTGCAAAGTTTACTGTGTGAAATGAAGGGGCCTTAGGAGGGCAAAAGAGAAATATTCCTGGGGCTGCTTTAAAAGGACAGAGGTATGAAGATGATGATTTTTGATTACTTTTCTCTAGAATACAGATCCATGTGAAATAAGCAAGTAACCACTCCCTTCAATGGTAGATGGTTCCCTCCTTTCAATGGTAGGTAGCTCAGAGTCCAGGAATCTTCTCTTTCACAAAACAAGTCTAGTTTGGGAATCAATCTTCTTTTTCGGCCCTATCTACCCAGCTAACAAGATTTTACCTAAAAAGCTGGTTTTACAGCAATGAAAACAGAGGTGTCAAAAATGGGTTGTTAGAAATGTTTGTACTAGAATCCAGTCCTCTCCTGTTGGCACAGTACCCCTGGCAATGTCCTCAGCCCAGCTTCTCACCCCTCCACTCTCCTGGTGACTGAGATACCAAGAAAGGTGACCAATCAGAATCAGTGGCCAGGAGCTTTGACTGAGTCCTTGACTGATAAGGGGTTGGGAGGAGAGTCATTTAAGGGTATCTCAGAAAGCTCTCCTGTATCCTTGTGTGTTTCAAGCTGAGAGCCTCTGAGACATGCTGCCAGCTGTTCTGGAAAGGACTAGTTGACTTATACAAGCAGCCTGCATGATTGACAGCAGTAGTGTGCATGACAGGGAGAGTCCATGCAGAAGATGGGATCTGGGAGCTACTGAAGGTTAGACCCCAGGAGTAGCTAGCTGAAGGCTAGACCCCGTGAGGCTCCAGACCACACTGAACATTTGGTGTTTTACTTGGAGCTGGTACTGAATTTGGTCCATGTCATAAACAGACATTTTTCTCAGGGGTCTTTCTGTGGTTGTAAGAACAGATTGCTTTGGAGGGTTATTCTAGGTATATAGCCTAGGCTGTCTTCATGTCCTGCCTCTTGAGTCCTAGTATGACACACACACTACCACACTTGGTGAGTACACATTATATATAGCACAACTAGAAGAAAGAATCCAGAGAGAAAGATTCCTAGTAATCCAGAGGAAAGAAGATAATGGCTTAGATCCAGGTGGTCAGATAGCAGGTTGGGAAGAAGTAGTTGGATTCTGGGTGTTTTTAAAAGACAGTGAACTGGGGCTGAAGAGATGGCTCAGTGGTTAGGAACACTAGCCACTCTTGTGAGAGCACCCAGATTCAATTCCTAGCACCCACATGGCAGCTCATAACTGTCTGTAACTTCAGTTCCACAGGATATGATGCCCTCTTCTGGCCTCCATGGGCACTTGGATTCAAATGTTGTATAGATACATATGCAGGCAAAACACTCATTTACATAAAATCAGTAATAATAATAATAAATTTAAAAGTCATCAATGGGTTTTCTTATGGACTGGACGTAAGAAGACATGATAGGGAATTGAGGATGACACCAATGTTTGGGTTTGAGTCCTGGGAAGGCTGGAGAAGCTTGGGGGAAGGGACAGCAAGAGTTTAGCCTTGGACATGCTGAGATGGCAAGGTCTGTCACTTACACCAAGGGAATGTGGCACAGATTGCTGGATGCTTCAGCCCAGGGTCTGAGGTGAGGCAAGCAAAGCAGCCTGTGATGTGTTAGCATCACAGGCTCATACACAGGCTTACGGCTGGACAAGGCCATCAGTGAGGTACAGATAGAATAGAGAAGGCCCAAGACCTGTGTGGGAACCCTGTAGCATCAAGAGGCCAGAGAAAAGAGAGGCAGGAGGCTGACCAAGAAAAGTTGGGAGCAAGAGAATTCTAGAAGCCATTTGGATGAAAGGCTTCCAGGGGCAGGAGTGATGGGTGGGGTCTGATGTTGATCTGGGAGGTGAGAACAGGTTGAGAACTTTTGGATGCAGACACTGAAAGACATTGGTACCCAAGGCAGGAGCAGCACTTGGCACCTGACCTCATGGAGGTCTGGTTTGACTACAGACTGTTGTTTAGGGTTCCTTCATTGGGAATCTTGCCTTCTCAATTAGATTGCAAACTTTGTAACACCAGGGCGGATGAGTCAGCCTTTTCCCAGAGCACCAGGTCCTTGGCAGCTGTGGGGCCTTATCAATGCTGATGTAGGTTCTGTTGTGGCTTGCCAGCTCACTCTGTCACCCGGGCAATGGCTGGAGCAATTATCCTCATGCTTACTTACCTTGGACACAGCATTTCAGCTCTTTCGGGTCTGTGACGCTCTTCCTGCTTTCCCGGATCACAGCCCGGTTCTTCTTGGTTTCTCCCCAGAGATTGGTGCCTCCATACATGCTGGGAATGTTAAGAATGGCAATGCCTTCCAGGAAGATATTGCTCAGGTCCACCTCGACTCCATCACACTGCGAAGCAGAGAGAAAGCAGTTCACAGTGGGGACATGTGTGGTCACCAGGCTTCTAAAAGGGTGTGACAGGTCCTAAGCCACCTTACCACTGTCAATCAGAAACTAAATATCAGGCAGCTTCTCAGACTCAAGACTTTGGCCACCATGGTGAGATAAAGTCATCCAATACTGACTTCCAAAGGGCTAGAAATACTTACGGATATAATTTAGAAAAGGTGGTTGCCAAACTGTCCTTCAGTCCATCCTTGTACCCCCAGTTTGGACCTTTGCTAATCACTGTGAAGATCTGTAGTGTTGCTGGGTCCAGAAACCAATATTAGGTAGATTCCCAACAAATGACAATTTTTATTTTATTCCTTTATTTTATCTCCTCTTTCTGTCTGGTAGAAGTGCAAGACTTTCAGGTTTGGGAGGCCTTCCAATCTGCCTGTCTCATAGCTGTACTAAGTGTTGCTCTGGCACTCATGCTTGCTGATGTAGCTAAGTTTTCTTTATCTGCTTTCTACCACTCCCTCCCCCACGAGGTTTGAGAGACTGGAAGGCTTCACCTAGCTGTAAAGCTATCCCATTTTGGCACGAGGCTTACCAATGCAGCAAAAAATGCAGTAACTTTATTTGATCCTTGTCCCTCAGGATTATTGGTGATTTGTTTCATTTACAGGACAACAAATGGGACCCAAAGAGATGGGCTTTGTTATCCAAGAATGCACAGGTAAACTCCACATTTGTGGAATTTGACTATAAAGTCCATGCTTTTTGTTTTTTAAGTTTTGCCTCTTTTAAGAAAGGAAGACGGTCAAAAGCATACAGTAACAATCTACTGTCACCTGGGTTATCTACTGCTATGGTCTGGAGGCCTCCATCAAATTCTTGGTGGGAGTTAATTCCATTGTCACAGTATGAAGAGGTGGGGCCTAATTAGGGTTAGATGAGGTCTCTAGAACTGGAGCCCCATGATCTCATTAGCCTTGTCAGAGGGGGAAGGAAACCACTCGTGCTCCTGCAGACTGCAGGACTCCCAGGAGGCGAAGGCACCGCCACATGCAGCCCCTTGACCCTAATCCTAAATTGTGAGGACCAAGCTTTTGCTATTTACTGTTCACCCAGCATGTGGTATTCAGGAACGACAGAAAATAGCCTAAAATATCCAGAAATCAGACTTTCAGAGTCTTCACCATAGGAAGATGAGAGAGAGAGTTGGGGTTCTGTATGTTCACAGTGACTCACCCAGCTCTCACCCACCGCCTGATTTCTTTGAAGTTCTTTCTAATCAGTGTTGTCGCCTCTGACTTGTTTTCCAACCACAGAACAAGAATACCGTGAGCTTTTCTGATAACTGGGAACTCATTTCTCCACTGGGGAGACCGGAGCCTTTGAAAGTTGTCTTAAGTGGGTACCTTGTTCAGCATCACACAGCATACATATGGAAGCATACAGACTTCAAGGTAAGCAGGAAAGGTCTCAGACTTAAGGACTCTCTCTTCTGCTCCTCTGAGCTGAGTGTGGCCACTGCTCTGAGCTCCTTTTCAGACTTTTCCTATTTGGATTGTTCTGTCTTATACATAACCATAACTTATTTCCTGCTGAACTGGTACTGTCCCTGACATCGAAAACAACAGCTAGTGCTGACCTGTTTGGTGGGACAGGTGACAATCATACCACCTGGAGTTCCACATGGGGCTGGACCTCTATCACATCATCATGCTCATAAAACAAAACATGCACAAAGCACCCACGAAAGTGTCATGTGTTACCTGCCACTGTCCTCATCTCGGACGTGGTAGGAGCCTCATTAGCTCTTTGTTTGAAGCTAAACAGTGACGCTGCCAGTGCCACGGGCAAAAAAGTCACCTCAGTCACCCTGACCTTCATCTCGCTATGTGTTTTTCTCTCTCTTGACCTTATGTAGGATTTAAAAATATAGCTTAGATGTGGACTTTATTTCCATCTATCTATCTATCTATCTATCTATCTATCTATCTATCTATCTATCTATCTAATCTGGTTCTTGGTTCAAGCCTCTTCCAGTCTATTCAGATAGATATCCTGTGACCTTAGTCACAGTTTGGCCATCATTTGGGGGTTAAGTCATACAGTGGCAAAACCAGGGGTCAAGTCTCCTTGGTCACTTTAACACATGTAGTGACACATGACAGAATAGTAACCTTAGCGTGAGGTGTTTTATTGATGCAGTGTCTTCGGGACCTTGCTCCTGTCGGTGCATGTGAATTTTGAGAGGGAATCACAGAGCTCTGAGATGAGACGAACCTAAGAGAACTTGACCCCCCTTACATAAAGGAGACCCTGTGAAGTGAAGCAACTTCCTTGTGGGCATCTATCTGATCTATGAATGGTGGAACAAGATGGAAATGCAGGTCTACAGATCTCAATCCTGTGTTCTTCCTAAGTGTCACGTCAGACTTTCCCTGACAACCTTTACCACAAATGTAATAAAAGTAACAAAAGACTATCTTTAGCCAAGTATATCACCATGCATGGGTGTCAACTATCAACTCTGGCTTCCAGAGACTAGACAGAAGAAATACCTCAATATGAAGTTTTCATGGCATACCCTTTTATCTTTAGGACACTGGGTGATACTGGTCTCTTTGCCTCTCGTTAGATAGAATCTCCTGTATTCTAGATCTATCAAAGTGACTTCTGAATGATACCTAAAATCTTCCGACAACTTGGACTTAAATAGGTATGCAGCTTTCAAGCCCTGTAAGTTGTCCATTGTCCCTTCTTAGACATGGTGGCGACTTTATCATCTGTTTCCCCATTTTTAATTTGGGACCTGTCCTAGATTGTTTTTTATTGCTGTGATGAACACTGACCAAAACCAAGGTAGCGAGGAAAGGGTTTCCTTGGCTTACACATCCCAGGCCACACTCCATCACGGATGGAATGCGGGGCAGGAACTCAAGTCAGGAACCTGGAAGTAGGAACTGAATCAGAGGCCATAGCGGGGTGCTGCTTACTGGCTTGCTTCCCATGGCTTTGTTCAGCCTGTCTTCTTATGCAGCTCAGACCATGTGCCCAGGGGTGAGATCACCCACAAAGTGCTGGGTTCTCCTACATCAACCATCACTCCAGTCAATACCTCACAGACATGCCCATGAGCCAATCTGATGGAGGCAATTTCTCTATTGAGAAATTCTTCCTCCCAAGTACCTCAAATTTGTGTCAAGTACGTAAGACTAACCACAGAGAGTTACTAGTAACACAGAAAAGGAGACCATTTCTCGAATGGGAGAGCCCCACTGAACTATACCTTCCGGGTTTCGTTTTATACTTTTTTGCTGTCTTGCTTTTAGCGTCATCTGACATCCTTCTCAGCTGTAGCCTTCCCAGAGCCAGGCTTAGAGGTCTGCGGTGTGCTTTGTGCACTTACTCCTGGATGTAGCGGCCTTTGCATCTGTGAACAGTCAATCCCCTTAACGCCTGGGCTCATCCTGGCCTCCTTGTTGCTGTCACAGACTTCGAAACTAGAACCCCTTTCCTTCTTGACGTGTTTCATGATCTGTTAGGAGTTTATCTTGGAATGTCTTTTTACTGGCCCATCCTTCTTATGCAACAACTAATTAGGCTCTGGGTCACTGCCAGAATTTTTCCGTAATTCAAAATGAGTTTTCCTCTGCTCTGAACCTGGAATTGTCCCCTTTCCAGTATCTCTTCCTAGATCAGATGGCTATTTCCCTTCCTGGTTAGAGTAACTTCTACAGCACCTCAATTTATTCATTGTCAATTAAAATATCTCTTCCCTTCTGAAAAATAATGATAGTCACAGCTACTCCTGGCCAGACTTCCTTAGGCACCAGACTGCCTTTGTCTACCTTGTCTCTGAGGAGCCTGGTGCTGGGGGAGACACCATTGCTACCCCAGTGGATGATGAGGGCCAAGCCTCAAGGTCACAGAATATGGCACTGCACAGATGCAGATGGAGGTTGCCAAGCAGGCCCTGGATGCCAGATTCCACTCTAGAGATGAAGCAGTGAAGCTGATGCTGGGGTTACAGCAAAATTCAGCTTGCAGCTGTTGTTTGAATAATTGAATCTTCCACTGCCGTTCTCTCTTATAAGGGCTTAGACATTAGTGTTATTAAATCCTGTCTCTAGGCCAGATTTGTTTTAAAAACAACCACCCACAAAACCAAAGAAGTATACCACCAGCACTCTCCCTGGCAGACGGTATTCTGCACAGCCCCCTTTCCTCCTTGACTGCAGTTTTGAGTGTCCTCTGTCTCTCTGGAGCCACTACTGTTGCTTCCTCCCTAGAAAACGGTCCTCCTCTATCTGCTCTTGATAGATTGTCTTCTCTCCATCCATCTGGTGTAAACTGAGACAAATAGAGGGGAGAGGACCCTGAGGTCTCTATCTACCCTTGAAAAGAACACTCTTGGGTGAGACTGCTGTGTGATTCTGGGTTGGTCCTTAATCTCTCTGTGCTTTAAATAGTCTGGAAAATGGTGGTGGGGGTGACAAAGTTTTGGTGAGAGGCAAAGGCAATTTTTGAATCCCCCAATCTCCTGTGCCAGGAAGAACCCCCTCCAGGTCACGACCCTGCTCCCCCAATTCGGTTAGAGTATACCTGTTTCCTAGCCAAGGTCTCTTATTTCCTTTGGAACTCCCTAAGACGTGAGGCTTGCTGTACTGAGTCTCTCAGAAAAGTGGAGCCAGGAATGGAGCACTGTAGGGCTAACTGGAACACTGGCAACGGCCTGTTCCCGAGCTAAATCCTCCAAGTGTTCCATGACGTCATCTGGCCCCCCTTCCGGGTGGCTCCAGGGAGAGCCTGGAGCCCTGAGCTAGGCTGGGGCTGGCAGGGGGGCTGGCAGAGGGGCTGGCAGAGGGGCTGGCAGGCTCTGCTCTGAAAGGAGGTTGAGCTACACCCACCCAGGTATTTACAGCCCCGCATGGGGCTCAGAGTTGGAGCCTATGGGTGCGCAAACACTCCAGATCGTCCTTTGTGGGTGTTGCTGCCAGGTGCAGGTGAGACAGGCCACGGAAGCCGGCTCCCTCCCCTGGGCACATTTAGGCTCCGATTGTTGGCTGCAGTCCAAGGCAGCCCCAGCACCCATAGTTCTGGCTTCTTCAGATTGAGGATAGTTCTTTTGGCTGGAGAATCGTTGTGTAGGTAACTAGAGACTAGGTTAAGAGGCCACAGGCCTTTATAAGCAAATGCTAAGCGCCTGTGTTCACCTCTTCCCCAGCCTGGTGCTTTGGATCTCTGCATTTCTAGGCAGAACCTAGACTCTCCCAGCTTTCTGTCTTCACTGAGGGGGTCAACAGCATTAGAGGGGAGGGAGGCAGAGCATCATGCGCCCTGCAGCAGGCCCTCCCCTCTGACCTGAAAAGGTGGGGAGGGGGAGGCCTCCGGATTGCAGCTCTCCTGGCCCTTTTCTGCAGGTCCTCCGGGAAAGACAGTCTATTTATTTGACGACCTGTTTCCGATTTTAGACCGCGTTATCCCTAACCTGGATTCTCCACAGGACACGCAGACAGATTTTCTCTGGTTTGGAGGAAGATTGTTTTGTATCAAAGCTCCACCCATTACTAGGCTGGGTCTGCTTCTGAGCGAGGAGGTGGAGCTCTGAGGGCTTCTGCAGGCTCCGGCTTCAGGCTCCTCTCAAATTCCTTAACCCAGTACTCTGCCATTAGATTATTCTGATGTGCCTCTCCCCTTTCTTCCTCTGTTTTAATCTTTTATTATGGTTATTTCTAAAAGTACAGAAAAGTAGAGAAATAAAAGAGCCAGCATAGCTATTACCTCTGGCAACCAAACTTGCTCAAGGGTCCATACACACTTGGACTGGTCCTGCAGCAAACCTAAATTTTCTCTTCTCATATATAAATGGTATTTATTTTTAAATAACAAAGGCTTACAAATTAAATCCATCATCATCACCCTCCAATGGCAATCATAATTCCTTAACTTTCTTTAACAGTCCCCTTTTTTTTTCTTCAAGTTTGTCTGAAAGCATTACCATGTTTTGTTGATACATCTCTTGGGTTTCTTTTGAACTATAAATTTCTTGTACTCTTTCTTTTTTGGAGGTAGAGTCTAAGGATGATTTCCCCAGTGAATGACAAAATGCAGGTAGTTGCTGTCCTGCTGAGGGAGAAATATTGGACTTGTGTCCATAGGAAAGGCCTTTCAATTATAGTGTAGAGGGAGGAACTGAGGTGGAGGTGGAACACATCCTGACCTTTGACTAGTTCTGATGGCTGGGGGTAGGTGGCCTCCTTTGATGCCTGGGCTCCATGTCAGAGCTTCAGACCAAGCCTGAAGGGCAGGGGTTAGGGGACTGAATGAGCCTGGGCAACCCTCCCTGCCTTGCCTCTTTGTTGAAAAAACAGGACACCAAAGCATGGGGCAAAGAGAGAGCTCCATCAGACCTTGCTGTGTAGTTCCAAGTCTTACAGAGCCCAGGAGAAGACGGAGGGGCAGGCAGGGGAAATCGCTTGGCAGCCTGGATGGTACATTAGGGTTCTGGGGAAGGCTGGCCTCTGTCTGGTCTGACCTCTTTGGTTTGGAAAGAAGATAGTAGTTAAGGTTGATAATTAGCTGGGCCCTAGTAACTGCCTGTTAGAGAGACTGAATTGCTCTGTGTGGTCAAAGAGTTGGGGCCTGTTTACTTTTGTTTCTGCCACATGGAGTCCAAACTGCCCCTTTGATGCCTGATAAATCCCAGCCTGCCTGGAGAAGCAGCTCCTCAACACTGTTCAGGCATCGAGCAAATAGACAGTGCTCCCCTCAGGCATCGAGCAGGTAGACGGTGCTCCCCTTCTCTGCACTTTATTGGTTTGATTCTCCCTCGGATGTGGTGTATATTCTGCCACAGATCGCTCATGGTGCTCAGTAGAAGGTAAGGACAGTGTTCTACACAGCTCTGTGTTCACAGAACCAGGCATCTCTAACCCTTACTGTGTGCTCAATGTGAATGTACTGTGAATTGAAACCAAAGCACTTGTGGAAAAATCCCTAAAATGGAAAACAAGGTATTCCATGAAGAACACGAACAAAAATCTCCATCCCAGATGAACCTGCTCAACCCCTCTACATGAATATAGTGATGGATGACCAGGCAAAGTAGACTCAAACCTCCAGGCTAGGGAGAGATGCGAATGCTAACCCTAGTCTGCAGGAAGTAATCCTCTGACTCTGGCTACACCCTACACCCTACACTCCAGCAGGAAGAGGCAGGGAGGCTCCTTTGATGAGACAGAGAAGACAGGGACACTCAATCATTCGTTCATTCATCAAGAACAAGAGAGAACTTACTCTCTGCCAGATGCAGGGATGGAGGTGAAATAAGATAGGACCCCGTCCCCCAGATGCTTCCTCAGGTCAGTGCTGAGACAGATGCTAACTGCTTACCAGTGAGGTCTCCAGGAAAATAAAAACCAAAGAGCGCTTTTTGTATTTTAAGTCATAAACACTCTGACTTACAGCCAATCACAAGATACAACTGCATCAGCAGAGAGAAGAGCTGTGAAGAGACAGGCCAGCAAGCAGGCTGGCTTCAATGCACTGCCGGCTGGAGGCAACAAGACCAAAAAGGAACCTCAGACCTTTCTATCTGCAAAATTAGAGAATGTACTGTGAGTGTAAGAAAAGTGACCCAGGGAAATCACTGTGTTTGTTTTCCCTAGAGAAGAACAAGAGTGAGTGCTTCCAGACCTAATGTCTGATAGTATCTCGAGGGAAGAAACCGTGCTACATCGAGTGGAGAGAACAGCCTTGGGAAGGCAGTCTCTCTGTTTCCATACAAAGATGGGTCTGGCATGTAGGTAAATGGTACAGGCAATGGTGTTCAGAGAGGCTATTGTGTATGATTTTAGGAGCTGTTGTCTATAGTGGGCAGTAAAATAATAGCATCATTTTCAGCAACTTATGAAACAGGCTCATATATATTTTAAATCTAATCCTTTTAACTTGGCAGTGTCCGTGTTCATATGCTCATTATGCAGACGAGAAATCACCTACTTGAGGAAGTTAAGGAAGGTCTTTCTTTTCAACCTTCTGTTTACTGCTTGTCTTCTTCCCTCAGCCTCCCAGTCTCCTGTATGAGCTGCAAGTGACAAGATCAAGAAGCCAGACCCACGTAAAGAGCACGCACAAGAGATCTGTTAGTACTGTGAGACAAGAGTAGTCAGGAGGGGCTGGAGAGAGCTCTGTGCTAAAGAGCACTTGATGTTCTTATAGAGGACCTGGGTTGGGTTCCCTGCACCCACAGCGCAACTCACAACTGTCTGTAACTTCAGTTCCTGGGAACTGACACCCTCTTCTGGCCTCCAGGAATACTGTACACATTTGATATACATCCAAACATGCAGGCAAAAAACTGATACACATAAAATAAACAAAATTTTTTTTAAGCAGTCAGGAGCATTATGGGTCTATAAGTAGAGGTATATAGGCACTAGGACTGTGTAGCTCACTGTAAATTAATGTGATACTTTGTACTGTGATACTATGTAAAAGATACATCAAGATACTATGTAAATGATACTGCCTATGAAAGGCAGTCCTCTGGAGGAGTGAGAAGGAAGATAAAATGTCTGCAATGAGGACTTCAGTCATGCATCCACAGATACTGTGTATTTATTTTGTTCCAATCTGTGTGCCCAATGCCAACTAAGAAACCAAAAGCAAGGAACAGGATGCAACTCTTGTTCCGTATCAGGAAGAATGTTCTGAAAGTCCACACTATCTAGTCATGAACAGGCTTCTTGGGGGCTTCCTACCCTTCCAATAATCAAGAGGAGGTAAAAGCCCCGCTTATTAGCATGTGCTAGAATGACTCTTTTGTCGAGTGTGTAAGTTTAAACAAAATGCCTTCCAGTTCAGAATTTACTCTGGCAGGCTACTGAGGGCTGTTTTGAAAAAATGTCCTGATCTCGCTTTCTGCCTGGCCTTGACATCCCAGCTGTGTGCTCCACATTCTCTGACAGCTAGCTGTGGTGGGCTAGCTAGCCTGGAAACTGAGCTGCCATCTGTGACAGGGATGATGGAGTTCTGGTGAATTTGTGTGGGCTCAAGGAATGTGGTATTGGAGCCATACACACACAACCTGCTTAAGAACATCCCATGGGCAGAAAATGTTTTCTTCCTCTTTAGCCTCAGTCTGTTGCTATGCCAGAAGGGCACAATGGTGCCTTTGACAGGGGCAGCTGGAAAGGGGGTATTGGCAGAGAGACTGGAAGTGGAGTGTTGCAGCTGGGGTGGGGGTTTGGGGCTCAAGTTCATATCCAGGAGTGAGCCTGCACTGGGTGCCAGTTTCCAAAACAAAACTGCTGTTTCTCAGAGCTTATGGTGGCGGGTTGCCTCAGAGCTGGACAGAGGGCAAAGCCGTTTCCTCTCCACAGCTCCACATCCCCAAGCTTAGAAAAACTTTGGTATTTTAGGGCTTTCTTGCTCTAGATGCAGATTTAGCAGGCTTCTCTGCCCCTCTGAAGAGCTGAGGCCAATGGACTGGGTGGGACTTTCTGAGCATCCCACCCCACTAAGCAGAACAGGACTGGTAGGTAGCCTTGGGACCTGGCAAGGCTCCAGGGCAGGTAGGCCTCTGGGCAACGAGTAGGGCTCAGGATGCAGGCCCTTTCTTCTGCCTTGCAGGGTCACTGCCCGGCATCCTCCCTGTTGTACTGGCCCTGCCCACTCACTGTTTTAACTCAGTTTGGTGGGAAAGAGGTGGGAGAGCCCTGGCATTTCCTGTCCTGGTTCCCAGTTGTCCAGACCCTCTGGACAGCTCAGAGCGGTGTGTAGGATATCTTCCCACTCTCTTGGGGGTTAGGAGGTCTGAGTGCCAGGCTGTTAGCTTGGCCGTCCATGTCCCTCTTTGTGCTACCAATGGAGCAGGTGGCTCCCTTGGATTCTAGTGGCTGCCAACCAAAAAGTGTGACTTTGGGTGGTCGCTGGTAATTTTTATTACTGTTCACACCGAATATGAGGTTTTCACACTTTGATTCAACTTTACTGTCAACAAATCACTACAGAGAAATTAATTCCTCTCGGGCTCTTTGCTGGTTCTATGACTGTCAGATGAAAAGAAAGTCCTTGCTTCAGAAAGTACACTGTCCAACGCACACCTCGAGCCCTGAGGGGGATTGGGCCTCTCAACTAAATACCCATGCACATTAGGTGGACAGCAGAAGGGTTATGCAGAACTGTCCCTCTGGGGGTATCCTGGCATTGTAGGGGACAAGTGGGACTGGCATTGCAGACCAAGATGTGAAACTCACCTGGTCTTAGAGTATTTACTTAACTTTAAGGCAGGGTCTCACTGTGTAGCCTTGTCTGGCCTGGAATTTGCTATGTAGACTGAATTCACAGAGATCCATTCACCTTCCTCTGTTAGAATTTAAAGGCACCGACCACTGTGCATTTAAGGATGAATACGTATATATTTTCATGAGACTTTATAAAAATAATGGCAGTAATACACAGGATACAGAGTTGTTATGAGGATTAAATAAGATATTGTATGGAAATGCTAAGATATGTGGATTGTAATTGACTTGGGGTATTTGTGTATAAGGACAGTTAGTCAATCCTGTGTTACTGTCTCTGCCCTTCATTAAAAAGTCAATTTTTTTCCTTCCATAACCTCACTGGCCGGTGGAAAATCAGATTTCTCTTCTGCAGCCCATAAGTCAGATTTGTTTATTGTATTCTTTGTTTGACAGTCAAGCTGTAAAGGGGAATAAAAGGAATTAGAATATTTTTCTTCCCTGAAGTGCCTGAATCGTGGAGCGTGGTACCAAAGGGCATGTACTCTTCAGTATTCTAGAACATCTAAGGAGGCTAATAAATTGCTTTCTTACTTTGAAAGACACATTGCTTGGGGGAAGTTATTCTTTTACCAAGGGACCTTGGCAGCTATAAAGCTAAGCTCTTTGGGGGCAGAGGTTATCTGACAGAGTCTTCCAGAAATTTGCTGGGGACAGGGCTTTAACCTGGACTGTCAGTGATGGGAGTCTTGCCCCAAGCCTCTAAGACTTCCTGGGGCCAGCCTATCAGTTACACTGCATACCACCCAGCTGTTTTTTGAGAAAGTGTAGGCACAGGGCTTAATCTTTAAAAGTCATTCCCAAGTCCTTGGAAGACACAAAGTACGGTATTGTCAGGAATCTGAAGACAAAGGAAAATCAAAGCAATTCACAAAAAACAAAGGCAGAAGAGAGCAGCAAAGTAAGAGCATGTAGACAAACAGGCTCGCCTGAACTGCAGGGTGCAAGCAAGCAGGAAATAAGAGGGTCACTTGAGGGAGAGAAGTTGCATCAGATCTGAGGGCAAACAATGGGATTTCACAAGTAGAACTAGCAAAAAGTTTGTCAGTGGAACAACGATGTGTCCATGAAACTTGTGGTCAGTGCACTGGGAAAAGGTAGGGAGATGCCGTGTTTGAAAATGGAGTTTAAACAAGGCCACAGAATAAATCACAGGTCCTCAAGAAGCTTCACAATATCATGGAGGCCAGTAACCCCAGCTCTGTTGGCACCTGCTGGGTGAGGTTGTTGCTTACTTTTCTTCTTTTTTTTCTTTCCCTTTTGCTTCTCAGTATTTTCTGATGCGGTTCTCATTTTGACATTTGAAATCAGGAAAGAGTAGCACACATTTTAGGTGAAAGCAGTTAAGGAAGGTTCATCTGCATCACTGAGACATAGCAGATGGACTGAGAAAGGAAAGCCTGAAGTGGTCGGAGCTGCCCTAAAGAGGCTACATTTTCCTCGTGCTGGACTCGGGGGCAGATTGGCTTGATTGAGGAAG
The DNA here is from genome assembly GCA_030674055.1 of Rhabdomys pumilio. Taxonomy (NCBI): domain Eukaryota; kingdom Metazoa; phylum Chordata; class Mammalia; order Rodentia; family Muridae; genus Rhabdomys; species Rhabdomys pumilio. The sequence goes on from JANHMN010000011.1 coordinate 8,199,474, forward strand.
AAAATTCACCAGGAGACTCTCACCCCGAGATGCCCTGGCTTTACTTGTAGCAGTCTTCTCTTTTCACTTCCTTCTCCCATAAAGATGTGGCCATTTAATCTACTCTGGTTGGCTGGGCAGGATAGCCCTTCCTACTTATTTGCTCCATGCTCTGAAAGGTTAACAAAGTTCATGCCATGCTAGAAGAGAACAAAGTTTCAAGATTTCCTCCCTCCCAAATTAATGGTGTGCAAAACATCCGGGTGGGGTGGGCAAGATCAGATAATATCCAGTTGGTCCCCAAAAGCCGTGGCTTGCTCCTTTCTTTCTTTCTTTCTTTCTTTCTTTCTTTCTTTCTTTCTTTCTTTCTTCTTCCCTTTCTTTCTTTCTTTTTCTTTCTTTCTTTCTTTCTTTCTTTCTTTCTTTCTTCTTCCCTTTCTTTCTTCTTCCCTTTCTTTCTTTCTTCTTCCCTTTCTTTCTTTCTTTCTTTCTTTTTCCTACTGGATGATTGCACTTTATCAAGCTAATTAATCTGTGAAGTCCTTGAATATGCAGTCTTTTGAATAATAATGGCACTGGTGAGATTGCCAAGGCACTTATTATTTTTGTGTAACAGTGTCCTCTGAGATTGACGCATTCTACCCCACAGAGAAGCCCTATAAATAAGAAGGTAAGCAACTCAAAATAGCTTCAGGAAGTTCCTGAAACTGACCAGATTGTCTAGGACCCTCTTTGCCAGACTGGCAGAACCAATGTTGCAAAGACTCTGAGACCAGGTCAGCTGACTGGAAGGGTTTTAAACCAACTGTGGCACTTGGAAAGTACATTCTCCAACCTGTTGAGATCCCTGAAGGCTGTGCAGTACACTCCAGGTTCCTAGCTTTGTGAGCTGTCACCCATGCTGGGGTGAGCTTTGGTGACGAAGCTGCCTTTGATTAATTTCTGCTCCTGTAAACAACCCCTCACCCATATTCATGTAAGGAACTCCAATAAACCTCATTGGTTCACCAAATTTGACTTTTGCATTATCCGTACTTTGGTCTGTTGTGGTTTTCCTATCTGGGATGAATAGACATGTTGTGTCTCCCCAGGAATCTTCCAGTCTCGGCATTCTGAGTCCTAGGATTACAGACTAGGCCACCCTGCTTTTCTTTCTTTCTTTCTTTCTTTCTTTCTTTCTTTCTTTCTTTCTTTCTTTCTTTCTTTCTTCTCAAGACAGTTTCTCTCTGTAGCCCTGGCTGATCTGAGTTTCTGGAGTGTTCAGGGCCTTGTCTACATGTCTCTTTCTCCCATGAGCTGGGATTAAAGGTGTGTACCACACCCAGCTCTCCATGCCCTGTGGTATGAAGCTTCTTCACACACACACAAGCTGTGCTCTGAGAATTTAGAATTTTTATAGGCAAGATCCCAGCCATCCACTGGGTTGGATGATGTTACTGGCACAAGGCCCTGAAACTTCCTTTTTTATTTTTAGTTGAAAGAGGCCTAAACATTATAATGGAAGTTAAATGTATGTACAGATAACCATGTCAAAGTATACAAGTCAGTGGTACTTAGCGGTCTCACCTACATTGTCTTTTTAAAGTACTGTTATAATACCCATTTAGGTCAGTTTCATTTTCTTGAAATAAAGACACTGCCTGGCAGGCACCCTTGTGCTCAAGCTTGGTTGGACACAGCAAGTTCTTTGGGAGCAGATGGAGAGGCGTCTGCTGGGTCCGAGGGGCCATAGACACTTCCAGGTTAATGTGCATAGCCAGACTCCCTCAGGTGGTTACTGCATACATTCCCATTGGCCTTGTCTTTGCTCTAGCTTCTACACCTCATGACCAACAACAGACTGGGCATGTGCGGAGCACTAGAGAGCGGTTAAAAGTATGGAAGCAGTGGGGTATCACAACACAGACCGATAATCTTAGAATGATGGTATTGAAGGTGGGGCTGAGGCAGGAGATTATGACTTTGAAGCCAGCTTATATAGCAAGACTCTTAAAAATAAACACCAAACTCAACAATGGCAAGCAAAACAAAAACTCAAAACCAAATCATCGCCCAAATAGCAAACCAGCTCCGTTTTGTCTAGAAGTGATCTCAGAACACTACAATATTTGCCTGGCCCCCCTCAGTCTCTCTCTCTCTCTCTCTCTCTCTCTCTCTCTCTCTCTCTCTCTCTGCATGTGTGTGAGTGAGTGGTATGTTTTAAAGAAAAAAGAAAGCAGGCTGTGGGGACTCTTGTTTTACCTGTAATTTATTTCTTTGATCAAAAATTGTTTAAAGGAATGATGATGATGTAATATTGATAAATACCGAATAAGAAGGAAATAGATCTATGTTCTTAATGCCTTCTTGTATTTCCCAAATCCTTCATAAAAGAAGGTAATTGATGTGCACACACACTCCCTTCCCCCTATACTCTGGGTGACTGTTCTGAGCAGCCTCCAGATTTGAAGAACCTTCCATCTGGGTCTATATTAGTGGAGGTAGTAGTAGCCTTTTATTGTGAACACTATCTTAAAGAGTAGATTAAATACCAACAATCTGGGGGATTTCTTATTTTTAACCTGGAAAATGAAATAGTTCCACAGAATGGAGGATGAGTCCTCCAGTTGAAGCCTGCCTGCTTTGCCCCACCTAACTTGGAAAACCTTTAAGATTCTTGGCAAGGCTATTCTGAGCCTAAGGTGGGGGTGGTGACTCAGTGCTACTCCCCATTCCAACCCTCACTCCCCCTGCTCCAGTCAGGTGAAATCAGGTTAGGACAAACATAAAGGGCATCTTGGCAGCCAGCTCTGAGAGAGGGCTGTAGACAGAACTGGCCTAGTCGTCCAGGACTGAACTGACAAGCAGCCTTGTTGAATACCCTGTTAAGGCGTGGGCTTATGGTTCCCTTAAATGGAACACCCTAAAGAGTATTTGCCATACATTTCTTATTGCTCCCTGTGGTAAGCAAATCACTTCATGCCTGTTTTTCGATGTATCTGAAATAGCAAAATGGACAAACTACCAAACAATCAGCAGACAGGACACACACACTGCGCTCAAGTTCCCAGGTAAATCCTGACTCAGGCCTGAGTTAGACCTGCCAGGCTGTAGACTCAGGTAAAATCCAACAGTCTCTCAGCCTGCCTTCCTGCTGTAAAAGGTAATTAGGACACATTCTGAGTGGGGCTGCTTTGTAAATTCTGTGAGACTTAGCATCAAGTCCTGGGAACGGAACTAATGTCCTTGGTAGATAGGCTGTTTTATGAGTTAAGTCACTGAGGCACAGACATCTAGCTAGTAAGTCACAGAGCCCAAAGTACAATCCAGTGAATCTCAGTCAGTTTCCTCACTGTTCCAGTGCTGGCCAGGTAGACTGGAGAACAGTGGGTAGGGGTGGGAGTAGGGGTGTGAGGGAGGAAGGGTAGTTACCTTGGGGGGTGTGAGAGAGGGAGGGGAGTTACCTCTCCCCTGCCTGAAAACAGGGTCCACAGGGATCTGACTCCCAGTTTACTGAGACTCTTTGCATCTGGTTTCTCAGCACTAGGCAGGTGGGCACCTAACAGGCTTTGTGTGTTTCTGTGGACTGTTCTCTCTATTCATGTGGGACATGAACTTTACGTCAGAGATGGGATCAAGTTTCCTATTTCTTCTCAACTGGCCACCAATCTGAAAGAAAGAGGCCATGCCTATGTCATTTAGTGGAAGTTTTACCTGAAAAAAAATTAGCCTTTTATGTTAGCCATTCAACTTTGTATGTGAACAAATGAGTGTGTGACATGTGCAGTTTTACGTGCATATTTGTGCTTGTGCAAGTGTGTGTATGTTTGTGTTGGTGACTTTGTGTGTGTATGGTATGTGCAGTTTTATACACATGTGTGGCTGTGAATGTATGTATGTGTATGTGTGTGCCTGTGTGCAATGTGCTCGAGATTGTTCTGTTCCTCCACGATCATTCTCTCCTTCCTTTCTGAGACTGACTCTGTCACTGAACCTGGAACACTCTGATTCAGCTAGACTAGCAGGACAGCAATCCCTGTCTCTGCTTCCAGCTCAGAGATTACATATGTCCACTGCCTGATGTGAGAACTCGGGCCCTCAGCACCAGTGGGGCTAGCTTACTGACTGTCACTATCAGCTTTCCCAAACTCTCCTATCTGCCCAGTGTCTTCATCACTGTGCCTTTTCTCAGCGCTGAATCCTCAGCTTTGGATTCCCCCATCCTCCAATGAAGAGCATGAATACGCACCCCGTGTTCTGTAGGTTGAGAGAAATGAGGTGCTGTGTAAGAAAAACTTCTATAAACTTTGGCTCAGTCCTCTGCTTCTTCTCATACCGAATCCTTCCTTCCTTTCTCAGGTGGGTGCTAGGACTGTGCCTAGCACTTCTCAGCAGGGTGTTACAGCTTCCTGAACTGAGATGGAGCTTCACTTTCTCATACACACACGCACATACACATGCAAACATGTCAAAACATATACCAACACACACAGATATACATATGCACACATGCATATACACACACAAACATGTACCAGCACACACATTACACACACACATACAAACACATACTAGCGCACACCTTATACAACATATACAAATACATATACACCTATATGCATAATCACATACATGCATATATGCATACACATAAAGATGCTGTATACAATACATGCACACAAATGCACACACAAGCATGCTCACACATTTACACAAATACATACACTTGCATGCACACACATACATATACACACAAATACTGACTTATACACACGTGTACACAAATACATACACACACACACACACACACACACACACACACACACACACACCACACCCCAGGAAGGAGGAAGACTCTGAGGCTGGATATATTTATTTACTAGTTTCTAAGCTGGCCTCACTCCAGAACCCCTGGAGTCTTCTCTTCCTCGTTACTCGATGTTCCTCAGACTTATTTGAAAAGTGTAATATTTCTTCTCTCCCTGGGTTATCAGCAGGCAGTTGAAGCACTGACTTATCCTGTCTGTCCCTGTATCTCTTCCCTCCTTTCTCTTTTCTCTTCCAACCCTCTCAGTAGTCTCAGCTTGAGTTTCCACATGGTGGGGATGACTCCCTGCTACTGCAGCTTAGGACGCAGTGAAGGGCAGTAACGTCTGAATGGTGTCCTCCTGAGTTGGCTGACCAGGAGCTGGTGAATCCTGTGCTGCCATTGCAGGCTGTGGTATGTACTGGCCACATATGGAAGGCCAGCTTCTCTTTCACCGTCTTCCAGAGGCTCGCTCTTCAGATCCTCAGATCTGTCCCTCCCCTGCCCTCCCCTCTGTCTTTCAGAGTCTTCTCTTGATCACAGCACCCGGGACTACCCACCACTGTCCTCTGGATGTAGAAATGGTGCCTGTCCTAATCCACTGTCAACCAACCCACTGTCACATGTCATCCTAGCCCAACTCATGAATAAACGCTGAAAAGAGTTATTATTAAGCGATAAGGAAAACAAGAAGTGCTTCTTAAAGCTCCCAGCTACACACAGCATGACAGCCTGCCCCTCCTGAAGCACCACTGCCATTTGCCACCAACTCCCTGTGTGGTTGAGGAAGTGTCCCTGTATCCTGGACCCCAAGGGGACTGTTGGGCATGGCCAGCCTGGAGTCAGTGGGGCGGGCCAAAGAGGCAGGGGAGCTAAGCTGCTGTATTCTGGGCACAGTGTCAAGGCCAGCTGCAGGGAGAACAAGACCTCGCTGTGGACCTGCAGCTGGCCGTGGTTAGGCAGGGCTGTCCCTCACTTGCGGGGATATTTAAAAACACCCCAGCAGAGGACAGTGCCAAGAGGGAGAGTGCACATAGAGCTGTTTTCCACTCTCTGCTGCTTCAGCTCCAGCTCCTAGGCAGTGTATTTATGTGTAAATTAGGAGAGCTGGCAGCTCTGCTTCTCCCAGGTGTAGCTGGTGGCCTCTGCTTTTCATCACCTGGAGACACAGGCTCTTGGCCTTTGGACCTCTGTCCTGTGGCCAAGCTGCCACAAAGGTGCCTCCCATGGTGGTGTCAGTAACCCAGCAACCAAAAGGAGTCAAGTAGAGCCTTATGGAACCTCTGGCTTTGTGTTTTGTTTGTGAACACTCCCTGTGAGCAGGGCCTTCCTCTGCCACAGGCTTAATTCTCCTATCAGAAGAGTGGCCCAGCCTCAGTAGAGGATCATGGTTCTCACAGAAGGTTCTAGACCAGATTTTTGGGGGTGGGAATTGAGGGTAGATGATAGGAGAGTTCCCCACATACCTGAATATGTTTTTTTCTCAAGTGTAAAGTAAAGGCCTGAATTCCACAAGAAGGTGGGATTGTTAGCAAAGAATTCATGGACTGAAGCCCAGCAAGTGAAGACACAGATGTGCATAGAAAGTGGGTCTCTAACAGGCAAGAAACATGCTCCTAGCAGTCAGTGAGAAGACTTGAAGAACACAGCCCTGCATAAGTGGGGCAGGAAGTAGGCAATGGGCCCCGACAGGCAAACGGTCTGAGGCAGGCTGCTACAAGTGCTGGAAGTCTCAGGAAAACAGAGTGCACCAACAGGAGGAGCTGCATAATGTGGGGCCCAGTTCAAACTGACGATGCACGGTTCTTTGTTTAAAAAAGTAGTCCAAGGGGCTGAGAGCACTGACTGCTCTTGCAGTGGACACAGGTTCAATTCCCAGCACCTACCAGCCTCACGACCATTTATAACCCTAGTCCCAGGGAATCTCTGAGCCCTCTTCTCATCTCCATGGGCACCAGGGACACATGTGATTTATATGAATATATATGCCAAACACTTATATAAAAATAAATACAAATTTAAAGAGAATGCGTATTGTTTAAAAAAAAAAAGAAAGGGAAAAAACTTGTTCAACATTTCAAGATGGTAGCAAAAGCGCTTCTAAGCTCCCAGGGACCTGTGTCACACACCCACCCACAGGGCTGGGCCCAGGTACCTGTTAGCCAGTTTCTTGAGGTAGCTGAAAGGAAAGGTGCTCAGTCAACTCTCCACCCACAGGCACCTCCCCTCCCATGTTACATGGTAGCCAACCAGCATTACCTCTTTCAGTGGAAAAGCATAATTGAGGGTCAGAATGACTATGGCTGTAACGACCCCAGAACCCTAAGGATTCACTTGCACAAGATAAGGAGGGTGACCTGAGGGTGAGTATGGAATGCTTTAGAATAATAACAAGGTCGAGCTGCCTCTCCACATGGGAGCTTACCTCCAGCTCTATGTGATCATGGAGTTTCTTGCAGGTGGCTGCAAAGGTTTCCGAGGTACCAAATTCGAAATACCACAGCTTGTTCTTCATCCTGGATCATGAAGGGAAGAGACATTTTCAATCAATATTCTGTACTTGAACCGAGGTCCTGAGAAATAGCTCTGCTCTTTGGCCCCTGAGGCCCAGAGCTGCTGAACTCCCTGATCTTACATTGCAATGCTTGTCAATCAGATTATCAAGGAACAGAAAAATTTACCAACACGTTCTTGTCAGAAAGTTAGAAAATCTGCTCATATCTTAGACACCATGGACTTTTGGTGAACTGTTAATTGTGCCCTGAGGGTCCTCGATAGAGGAAAAAAAGTCATGCTATGCTCTGGAGCTGCCTCAAGGAGGCTTCCTGTGGAAAGTCAGCTTGAGGTGGCAAGTGACAGAATGCCCTGCCTACTGTCCCTTAGACATCTGTGCACAGCTCCCTTCTAGGTCAAAAGGACTAAACAGCCTTTTGAGATTTAAAAGATGTGCAGCCTTCAGATAGACTTGAAAGCTCTGTACTGGACCAGAACCAAGACGTGATGCTTTGTCTGTTTTCTATGTGGGGGAGATGGGGTGACAGAATTAATACGAACTTAGAAAGAGAAGGGTTAACAGGCAGACCTTTGGAAGCAGTGGTCACTGTCCTCCCAAGTACATTTGTACAGCAGCCCTTTGTTTAGAGAGGATTTGCTTGCTTTAGAGTGGGACCTTACCAATCTGAGCTTTACAAATTTTCCGTGTTTTCTTTAGGGGACAGAGAAGAATAAAATCAATCAGTGAGGTGCTTATTAGGCTGAAGGCTTTCAGAGTCAGGTGGTGTCCCTGACACTCTGTGGCTTGCTCAGATAGTCTCAGCAGGAAGTGTCCCTGTGGTACTCCTTTCCTTCCACCCCAACTGTCACCCCATTAGCAGGGCTGGCTAAGAGAGGGGACACCTGTCCAGTTTACAGGCAGACAGATTTTGCTAAGAAAGGATTAAGCCAAATCACATTTTCTTGGCACTCAAGACAGAGGAAGCCTCCGTGGCTGTAGCTAAGCCTCAGCTCTATGGACCATGGAGAAAGAGCATCCTTCAGAGGATAGAGGCTCTCGCTTCTTCCTGGGCATAGTGGCTGATTCATCGGCATGGCAACCATGCTCTCTCTTCAGTAGTTTATGTAGAACTTAAACACCCTGTTGCATTCTTCTCCCCTGTAAAGAGTGCTATGATCTGGTTGGTTGGGCAGAAGCCTTTCTGACTGTTGGTCTCCATGGGACTAAATGGTAACTGATGGGTAAGGAAGGGTGGGGCATGGTGCTTCATAAAACCCTTGAACAGTGTAGGGAGCCCGTACGCCAGTGCTTGTCAGCTGTTCCACTGCGTCAGTGTGTTGAGTGCCGTTTCAGTCTTTGGGGTGGCGTGTGGGGCAGGCTGAGCCCTGTGTTCTGGGGTGTTCTCACCTGTACCTCCACTGTGTCATAGAAAGGTTTTCATTCCCTGTGCATGCTACAACAGAAGAAAAAAAAATGGGGATATAGCATAGTCCCTCATCACTGGTTGTCTATACAGAAATGTGTATATGCATATCACCCCAGGATCTTGTATAAACAAAGACTCTTGGTTAGTCGTTCAGGGGGTGCAGCCTCCGAGTCCTCCTTCTCTAACAAGCTGCTGGCGCTGCTAGTTGCAGGACCCAGGCTTCTCCTCTAGTGCTCAGGTGTTAGCATCTGTTGGAATCCCCCAGGGAACAGGTTGAAATGCTGTTTCCAGCATTTGATTTGTAGACTCTGACGGCTGTGGAGCGGAGTCCAGGGGCATGCGCTTTTATGAGTGTCCAGATAATCACTATGCTTATGGCCAGTGAAGAAATACTGCTCCAGATGCTGTGAAAACTGTTGACAACTGTGGAACTACTAGAATCTGAAGGAGAGGACTCCTCAGAGGAATGGAAGGACAGAGCCTTCCAGCAGGCCGTGATGACCAGAGACCATGTAAGGGGCGAACACAGGTGGTTCTAAACTCCAGGGTCCTGCATTCTTTCCCAGCAGGGCGACTGGTCCTGCGAGTGTTTTTCAAGTATCAGGCTGGTCTGAATCATGACTTCTGAAAGGTATTGCCCAGAGATTTAGAGTTTTAATAAAAATTTCCGGAAGGCCTGGTTATTTTTGCCCCAAAGTGGCTCTTTTGATGATCTAATGCAGTTAAAAGGTGGAGACTAGGTCAGCATGGAGGAATAACGGGACGGACTGGATTACCCATCTGAGGGTAGCTGTGTGACCTGAGGCAGCATCTTTACTCTTTTTAAATCTCCCTCTCCTCATCTGTAAAACAGCAAATGAAGAAAATCTGCATCTCAGGATGGTGGAGAAGATGAATAAGATGACCCTGCTCTCTGTTACCCATTGTCATCTCTCGGTCATCAGCTGGTGTGACGGGGCAAAAATGACAGACCTGCCTGGCGTACAGCTACTATAGGATTTATGCATTTGTATGTGCTGTCAAGGAAAACACTCAGTCATGTCTGTTAGATCAGGTGTTTTGACTTTTGGCTAAAAATGTGTTCCCCTCATATCTAATTTAATACATTTTTTTTTTAAAACATACATACACACACACACACAGACACAGACATGTATACCAACTATACACACACACATCAGAACTCCACAAGGAATCAAGTCACTACTGTCACCAACCTGCCCTCTCTCCTACTCAAGAATGGCCAGTGGCTCCCTGTAGGCTTCATGACCAAGCCCAACCACTGTCATGTCCAGCCTTTACAGTCCTGTCCAACCTGCCTCTCTGGCTGAGGCTAGCCAGATCCTCACTACACCCCCAATATAAAAAATATATTTTTAATACATTTTTCTAGAGTCACAGGCCACACCCTAATCCCTAGTTAATCCTCTGGACTAGTCACATGGTTGGTCAAAACTGTGATATGGTGACAAATATACTTCTGAGAAGCTAAAGCTGAACTTCATGATTGATAAGAAACAAAATATTAATAAGAGACTGGAGCCATGGATCAGTGTATAAGGTGCCGGTCATCAAGCCTGACTACTGCAGTTTGTTCCTGGTACCCATATGCTGCCCTAAAGTTGTTCTCTGGATTTTTATACATACACCACGGTACACGCGTATCTACTTTTATAAATTAATATGATAAAATTTTAAAAATGATGCAATACACATTGATTTTGTCATAGACAGGAGAGGAGAGGTGCAACAAATAACCAAACAGAATTCCATGAACTGGGCACGTGGAAAGAAGGACATGGAAGGAGGCTGCTTTGTGATGGACGCAGCACCAAGGCATGCAGAAAGAAAGACATTCAGTCCTTAATGCGTCAGAAGCATTTAGGGCAAGTGTCTTAGGGTGGGGAGATGCTAGAGTAGAGTTCAGAAGAACGCAGGGAAACAGAAGATAAAGGGCAAACATTCCAGGCAGCAGAAGACGCCCAGGGGTCTCTGTCTAATCTCTGTTGCTATAACAAAATCCCCAGAGCTGGTCAATTTATAAAGAAAAGAGGTACATTTCACTGGAGGTCCAAGAGCAGGGCATAGGCTCAGCTAAAGGCCTTGTGCTGTGCCAGAGCGTGACTAAGAAGCAAAGAGGAGAAGTGGCTGCACATGAAGGAAGCATGTGTCTGACAGAAGAAACAGGAACAAACTAGGGAAGCTGAACTTGCTCTGCAACAGCCTCGCATGGAAACCAACTCACTTGATCTTCCATGAGGCTGGTCTCTTCTAATCCAAGGGTTCCTCAAAGGCCCTGCTGCCTCTCAGCTTTGCTGTACTGTAACCTCAGACTGAGTTTCAATGAAGACAAACCTCCCATGACCCCAGGAAGTGGGTCAGAGCAAATGCTAAGGGGACACAGACTCAAGTAGGGGTGTGGTGAGGGTCTGGCTAGCCTCAGCCAGAGAGGCAGGTTAGACAGGACTGTAAAGGCTGGACATGACAGTGGTTGGGCTTGGTCATGAAGCCTACAGGGAGCCACTGGCCATTCTTGAGTAGGAGAGAGGGCAGGTTGATGACAGTAGTGACCTGATTCCTTGTGGAGTTCTGATGTGTGTATAGTTGGTATACATGTCTCTGTGTGTGTGTGTTGCATGGGTGTGTGAATGTGTTATGTGCAGGTACTTGTGTATGTGTGCACACATGTCTGGAGGCCAGGAATTAATGTCAGGTGTCTTTCTCAATTGCCTTATGTTTTAAGACAGGGCCCTTCACTGAGTTCACAGTTTTGGCCAGACTGATTGGCCAGTACACATCAGTGCAGTTTCTGCCTCTCCTCTGCAGGGTTGGAGCTCCGAATTCAGTTCCTCACGCTTGCTGAAGTTGGTAAACTGTCCTCTCTTTTGTTCCCTCATTTGTGTTTTTAAAGGTCTTCCTGTTCCTGGTGAGGGGAGTGGGGCTATAAGGGGTGATGCCAACTGGAGGCTTAGAGAATCATTTGGATGTGGTATAGGAGTCTAGAAGAGAATTGCCAAAGGGCTCAACGCTGGCAGCAAAATAATGCTCAGAGAGAGTCAGAGGCTCTCTGTAGGGGGTAGGATTTGGCAGCTAGACCTGAGGAGTGAGAAGTGGTTAAAAAGGTACTTAGCATTAAGACAGCATGGCACATGTAGGTTGGTTTCCTGGGACAGGGGTGCAGAAGACAGTTTTCTGTGGGTAGTCTTCAGGGTAACTGAAGGATTGTGATTGTGCCCCATGTGTCCATCTATCCAAACATCCAAATACATCAAAAATATATTGACATTGAGAATGACACACTTCCTCCAACAAAGCCACACCTACTTCAACCAGGCCACACCTCCTAATAGTGCCACTCCCTATGGCCAAACACTCAAACGCATGAATCTATGGGGACCATACCTATTCAAACCACCACATTCTACTCCCTGGCTCCCATAGGGTTGTAGCCATAACATAATGCAAAATACATTTAACTTCTGACTTAGTTAGGGTTTAATTGCTGTGAACAGACACCGTGACCAAAGCAACTCTTATAAAGGACAACATTTAATTGTGGCTTACAGTTTTAGATGTTTAGTCCATTATCATCATGGTAAGAAGCATGGCAGCATGCAGGCAGACATGGTGCTGGAGGAGCCAAGAGTTCTACATCTTGATCTGAAGGCAACAGTAGGGGACTGTCTTCTGCAGGCAGCCAGGCAGAGTCAGTGTGGAATTCCACACGGGGCAAAGCTTGAGCATAGGAGCCCTCCAAACCCACCCCTTTGAGTGCTTTAATTATTCGAATAGTCCTAGGAAGCAGATACGACTTATTTGTATTCTCTCACAGGAAGATTCAAGGATTGAGTTCTCCTCTGCCAGGCTGTTTCTTCCTCCCTTTAATCACCACAGCCTGGCTCCCTCCAAAGCCTCCACAGAGGCTGAGGGGCACAGGAGAGGCTCAGTCCACTCTATGCCAACCAGAAAATGCAGGCACTTTTCTTCCTTCTCTTTTAGAGATGCCATCTAAGCCACCTCACTCCTAGATCTTGTTAGAGGAGTCTTATTAAATGTGGTCCTGACCTCCTGTCCATTAGCTTCATCTTCTCTTGTGCACATCAGACTTATTCACTTTCCTTGAATCATCATTTTACTTCTGCAAAGTAGAATGTATTAGTATCTATCCAGCGAAGTTGGGAAACTTCTGCGGCGAATATGAAGTGCTGTTCATGGGTTTAATGCATAGTCTGAGCTTGGTAAGTGTCCTTCTTACTGCCGAGAGACAGTTACTGAAAGATTCAGTCCCCTTTGGCTTTAGAGGTAAGGGCAGGAGTTTCTTTTCTTTTTTTTTTTTTTCCACAGGTGGCCAATGTGTTTTGGAAAAGAGAAAACTAACAATGTTTTAATGACTGCTGAAACACATTTTCTGCATTGCTCTTCCTGAGTTTTCTTTGGCCACCATCTCTCCCTCTCTCATAATCACCTTGCAGCTGGAGGTGACTAATCCCTAACCATGCCCTGGGGCTGCTCTCCAGGTCTACAGGCTCTGAAGCTCCTTCTCAGGCTCTGCTCTCCCCAGGTGGACCTGTTCTTGAAGCCTCCCTCAGGCTCTCTTCTGGAGGTTCTTAGGCATGTGGTAGACAGGGATACATGGTTGATTTTGGTGCTGGTTGTCTCGATCCCGTTTGGTTTATAAGAAAATATCATCAATTACACATGAGTTAGTTAGTCTTTTCATTTGACAGATGAAGGAGGAAAGGAGAGTAATTAAAAATGTTCTTTTATGTTGTCAGCAATTTAGGGCCGGAATCAGTCATCATCCTGACAACTGTGAATAGGCTGTTTTCAAGAAGACCCACAGGTAAAACGCAGCTAGCTGATGCCCATCTGTACCGGGAGGGCCACATGTTCCGCTCCATCAACCACCCTGAACTCTCAGGGCTCTTTTCTGAGAATCAAGGAAGTTTTTAGGGCAACAGGCTTTTGAAGTCATCAAAAGTTAAAACATGAAAACATTTCTTTGGGCTTAGAAGTCTACACAGAGGACGTTACAGTTATTTCTAGAAATAGAGCCCTTGAACTGAAGGCATCCCTTCTTGTGGTTTAGACTTTGATAACCAGGTTCCCTGAGAGTGACTCACGACTAAAATAGCTCATCGGGCCTCCCGTGTTTGTCAGCATTGGGTTGGGAGACCTGGTGGAAGAGTTGCTGTCCACAAGACGGTGGCCTGTGTTGGAAAAACTATACCTTAGCCAACAGGTTGTTTCTGTACGTTAGTGACACTTGTTCTCAGAGTTTATCTCAGTGAGAACAATGAATGATTTTGGGTGTGGCACTTTGAATGAGCATGGCTCCCATAGGCTAATATATATTTGAATATTTGGTCCTTAGTTGGTGGAACTCTATAGGAAGGACTGGAAATTGTGGCCTTGTTGGAGGAGGTGTGTCACTGGGAGTAGGGTTTAAGGTTTCAACAGTCTCTGGCATTCCCAGTTAGCTTCCTCTGCCCCCTGCTTATGGGTAAGGATGTAAGTGCCCAGCTCCTGCTCCACCACCGTGTCTGCTGTCTCAAGGCTACCATGCTCCGCACTGTGATGGTTACGGATTCTCATCATCTGGAACCACGAGCCCCAAATTAAACACTTTCCTTTATATGTTCCCTTGGTCATGGGGGTCTTAGCACAGAAATAGAAAAGTAACTAAGACATTCGGCTTTCTGAGTAGTTATTGATGTTATTGCTAAATCTGCTGAAACAATAAACTAAGCTCTGGTCGTTAACATAAACGACAATCTAGCAAACCAGAAACTCACAAAAAGCCACTGCTGAGTTATAATTGAAAGATGAATGTCACAGCACTGAGACACTCGGAACATATACCTGTGAACATTCCACACAATCAAGCTCCAAATGCCTTTGGAAGTATAGTAATCACGCTAGGAAAAAACAAAAAGAGTAAAGGCAGGTGGGTTCATGCAGTCCCCAAGGCCTGTGACTGTCACCTCACAGGTGCTACAGAGGCCATCTGTGTCACTGGCATCCTCAGCTGCCCTCCACGGTCAGAGGGCTTGTCACCACATCTAATCCACCCTGCATGCTATCCCCTACTCTTGCTGCTCCCAGAATGGAGCACTCGGCGACTCTCGGTCACGGAGTTGTGAAAGGAATAATCTTTTCCAAGAGGCGGCAGTGGCCCTCTTGGTCCAAGGGAAAGTGAACACCCAGCAATCAGGAAGGGGCTTTATAAATAGCTGGTCTTGTGTCCTGAATGGGACTTTTGTGCTTGCCGTGCCTGCCAACAGATTTGTGTTGGCTCAATGTCTTTCAGCTTCAAGGAGCAAGGTATTCCCTGGCTCTGTTCCATCCTTGGGACAGGATTTGTGTTCATGGCACTCAGAAAGACCTAGGGTGATGAGTGGTCAGAGACCAGGAAGGAGTGGACAGGCCTGGGGGAGGGCAAGGGGGAGTGGGGTCTAAAAAAAAGGTCAATCATGGAGAAACTTGTTTTTGATGCATGCATTGTGTAAGTGTGGAATCCCCTTAATGACCAATAGATCAAGGCTGTTCTTAAGTCTTACATGTGAGAAAATTTACAGGTGAGAAAACTTACAGGTAAACATCACAGATGACAGGATGTATTAAAATGGTCTTTGAGATTCAAGTTCCCAGCTAGGGGAACTACCAGCTCTTGGGACTCTTCAAAGTATACAGGTATACAGGGATAAAAGTTTGGAGGGAGAGAGAGAAGAGTAAAGTTAATTAAGAAGATAAATTATTAATGAAAAGATGAAGGGGGTGGCACATGCCTTTAATCTCAGCACTCAGGGTACAGAATCAGAGGCAGAAATATCTCTGTGAGTTCAAGGCCAGCCTGGTCTACATAAGGAGCTCCACATTTGGACCCTGTCTCAAGAAGAAAAGAAAAATACCACAAAGAAGAAAGGCAACATATTTCTTACTTTGCCAGATGATGCTGGAGCACCCTTTTAATCCCAGTGCTTGGGAGGCAGAGGCAGGAGGATCTCTGTGAGTTTGAGGCCAGCCTGGTCTACAAAGGAAGTTCCAAGATAGCCAGGGTTACATGAAGAAACCCTGTCTCAAAAACAAAACAAAAAAATCTAAATAAATAAATGGAACATAATTATAATGATTATATTGTTAATGCTTGGTATCAGGAGATATGGACTGAATGGCAAATGAATATTAAATAATAAGAATGGGAAAATGAATTACAACTTAGAGGGACTTCCAGCTTGGAAAGATCTTACTAAATATGGCATCCATGGAGGGCAGCGGAGATGGTTAGCAATTGTGTTCTCTTTCATAGTGAAAGAGTACTCCTTACCCACTTTGCATAGTGGCTCTATTTTAAGCATCCTGTTCATGGCATGTTATTAAGAAACTGAGTTAGTCTTTGATGATACAGCCGGGGGCTTATAAAGTTGGGATGTTAACCGTAGCTCCTGACATGGAATTTGTATTCCTTTCTACCTTACTCTCCCTGGCTCCCACTACTGTGTCTCAGAGGCATATGAGTGAAATAGAATATTCAGTTAAAATCATAAAAGCAAGTGACTTAGTGGTCCTCCTCCATGTTTATGGCTCATAGGATCCAAGCTCAAGGTTGACTGGCTGTGTTTGCTTGGGGTCCTGTGGTACGCAGCAGAATGGTCTGGGCCTCCTTATTGATCTTTGCTTTTATATGCTTTTTTATGGGTTTGCTTTTGGTCAAACACATAAGCTTATGCTGTAGAATGTTCTCCCCTTTCAAGGTTAAGTTTGAACTCTAAAGGATTACAGCTCCATAGTAGTGTTTCTCCTCTTACCCTCCTCTTACCCTGGAGACAGCCTGTCTTTGTGGACTATGGACACATTCATCTTTGATAGGCTCTGATATCTCCTCCGGAGGGCAACCAATCATGATAAAGCCTCCCAAAGTCTGAAATAGCAAATTCCTCCACTGTACCACACAGGACAGTGCACAGACACAGCCCATAAAAAAAGCTTCTTTGAAGAATTGGGAGGCTGAGGCAGGAGGACTGCTGTGTGTCTGAGGTCAGTGGGTAGCAGTACTTGCCATGCAACCCTGACAACCGGGTTCAGTCTTTGGAGTCCATTTAAAGATGGAAAGGGAGTGCACACTACAGAAAGTCCTCCTCTGACCTTCACGGGCATGCTGTGACACGTGCCCCCGCCTGCACTGAGTATGCACACATACACACACTTAATGAAAATGCAGTTGAAAACATAACAAAGTAAAAAGATTCTTTGAGACTAACAATCTGTGGTTACCCAGCAGGCTCACATACTTCTCTCGGAAGTCCCAGCAGCCTGCTCAGACACCTGTCACAGCAATGGACATACTGTCAACTTTCAATTTGTGGGGAACCTCAGACCCACGGCCAAGGTGGGCTCCATGTTGCCAGAATCTTTTTGTCCTGAGAGCCTGAGATCTGAGCTGTCAACATCTGTGCTTGCCACAGAAAAACCAACAAAACTCTGACAACAAACCAGAACCTCTTACAACATGTGCCTGCCTCAGGTGGTCCTGTTTATCAGCGAACACGGGCGGAAAGGAGCCCTGGCTTGGCGGGAAGCGACAGTAGGGAAAGGTGAGTTAGGAATGTGAATTCCTAAGGTGCTGCATTTAGCTGTGTTCTCCAGCAATCACCCATTCATCAGCCCTTGAAGCCTGAACCTGAAGGTGGCTGGGGACAGTTAAGACAACTAGGCGAGAACAGCTTATTGGAATTTAAGCCCCAAAGGCCAGAGAAGGCGGCTACTTAGCTGAGAGCCTCTGGCTGAAGAAAGCCATTTCCTGGCTTCTGACCAAGCAGGGTTACAAAGTAGAACTGTCTGGGGTGACACAGGTCCACGTTTCATCTCCAGTAACTTGCTAGGAGGGCCTCTTGGGACAGACAGCAAAATCCTCTCTTCAGCTAAGCGTGCCCACAGCCATTGGGAACAATCTAATTCCCATTTATCACATGTGATCTGCATGTCTGAACCATAAGAGTGGCTTTACCCAGGTCCCTCACTTGTGGCAGTGTCACTGGAATATTTTGTAAAAGGGTCTGACACTGTTCTTTGGGAGATGCAAAGCTGATAAGATGACATCACAGAGTGAGAATGTGGGCTGGGTATGTCTGCCCCCTCCCCTTTCTGAACATGATTCTGATAGGTCGGGTTACAAAAGTCCCTTGCTTAAGCCAGTTGTTTGTCATTCCGAGTGTATGTCACCCTTAGAAACAGGGTTATGTTGAGACTTCCCACGCTAACCCAGCTAAACAGCCAGTTACCCAGAGCACAAAGTCTGGGTTTGGAGACAGGTTGGCTGAGCTGACGGGGCCTCTGATTAGAATCCAGAAAGGCCCAGTTCATGAATCCTTCAGACATTCACCTGTTCCATGGCCTTGGGTAAGCCAGTGAGTCTGTCACTCAGTTTCTCCATCTTTGGATTGGGAAAGCATTGCCTGTCTTACAGGGAAACCAAGACTATACATATGGTTACAACCTACATACACGGAACCAAAAGCAAACCCCACTGCCACATACTAAGTGGGATTTGTAGCTCATGAGTGGCTGAATTACACCTTGAAATATGCGTGGCATATCTCTCCTGATGAGTTTGGACTGGATTATCTTTGCTTTCTTCAACCTTCTGGGGAAGAAATATGGAGACACAATTAGCCTGAAATCTCTGGTAGTGACCCTGGAGCCTGGGCCAGAGATGTGGGAGGAAAGGCAAAAATTGGCAGAAGGAATAAGGATGGGAGAAGCTAAGCTTTGGCAAGTGCAGTATTTCTTTCTTTTGCTGACCTAGGACACCAGGTGGTCTGTTCACCTCCAGCTAGGTTTCCTGAGCCTTCCATCTTATAGCAGTCAAAAGCCTCCTGGTCACATAATGTCCAAGAAAAGCAATTTTCTTTCCTCTACTTCTGGAGGTATGGAATTGTCCTCAAGACAAGGAGAAAATTCACCAGATGGGCAGATGCTTATATAAACATTCCCTCCTTTTCTCATCCATCTCCGTCCTGTGCAGTTTTAAAAAACAAAAACAAAAAACAAACAAACAAAAAGCACCGAACCCACAAAACTTACATAGAAAAGCCTCAGCCAGTATCTTGACTGCCGGGGAAGCCTGTGTCAGATAGTGTCAGCAGAATCTCTCACTGAGACTTTTTGAGGTCTCAACCATATGCTCTCTGCCTTGCTTCTGCTCTGACATCTGAGACTTCTTGTGCTTGAGTATGTGTTCTTAATACCCATTTCAGTGATTTCAATTTACGTGAGCTTGCCATCCCTTGTCAATGTTTAGCACGGTTCCACAGTGGTGTGCGGTGCCCTACACGATGCCAGCAAGGATGTCTTAGGTTTGTCCCTCTCACTGGCCGTTCTCAGCCTGTCTCAGTTGTACATCTCCATGCTCCGTTCCCATGCTCCACCCTGCCAGGTCCCTGGGAAAACTGCCTGGCACAACCTCCACCATGCTTCTTATTTCTAGCTCACACCTGCTGCCCTGGGGGTGGGGGGCAGTGGCTTTAGAGTTTTATTTGAACATTCTAAACATTACCCTTCTTAAATCTCATTCTAAAGCTCTTTCTGCTTGGTCTTCAGGTCCCTGGCCATGAATGGTCCCCTTGGTTTATGGGATAACCTCATGGTTCTTTCCAGGGCCTCTCATCCCAGGATCAGAGTCTGTGATACAGCAGAATAGTCTTCCTCAGTCTGGCTACCAAATGTGGCTACTTCACCTGAGATACTTTGTTTCTGCAGTTACATATTTTCGGTAGGTTGAGCCCATATTAAACAGAAACTATTACAACTCTTACAAAGAAAAAGGAATGCTTCTCTAGATTTTCCCAACTCTCTCCGTCTTCTTGCCGTGATGTACAAGTTCTTGTATATCTTGGAGTTTGCAGCAGCCAGTGCTATTTACCATGGAGTAGGTAACCTTGAAAGTTCATTGTGGCCTAAGTTTATGATGACTTAGTTAGCTGTCCTGACCACATCTATCCTCCTTGCTAGAACCTCATGCTTTTTCTTTTTGCCCCAAAACAGGGACTGTGAATTTTTCTTCGTCACTTTCACTTGACATGGATTTCTGACTCAAACTTAGATTTTAGGTCCTTTGACTACCTGTGTCCTTTTCTTGTGAGATCATGTTTTTTTATGGTATCTTGGAACATTTCGTTACTGCAAAAATGCTCTCAAATGTTCTGAAGCCCATTCCTTCTCTGTTGGCAGGAGACTTACTCACATCAATAGCATCAGTCATCTGTAGATCAAGTCAAACAAGAAAGAGAAACCATTGGTTTCCATCACAGCTTTACATTGTAATTCCTGGATACCAACATGATAGCTTAAAAGGGCAGGATCTTAAGCCTAGGAGTGTATTTGCTCAGAGCCTTTGAAAAGTTGAAAATTCTGCATGTGTGCGCGCACACACAGGCACATAGGCACACGCGTGTGCACGCACACACATGCACACTGGAGCCCACTTTTGTTTTCTTTTGAGAAATCAGCACCAGGTTGTCTGCTGTTCTGACAACTGGCTGAAGCTGGTGCTGGCCACTCGCTGTATGTTCACTCGCTTATGTTTTCCAGTTTTCTGGAATCCCCACCACTCCGTGAAGTCATCTGTCTATGTCATCGACACCAGCCCCCTGACCTCTGCTGGCATTTGGATGTGTGACCCTTTCATATAGGCCTTTGTAGCTTGCCTATATGAAACTCTCAGTAGTGGCTTCAAGTGCTTCTTCTACTTTCTTCCCACCTGAGGTGCTGGCACAGTTTAGTCCTGTGTCCTAACCCAAGGGCTCCCTGGCTGCAGCAGAGTAAAGTGGAAGCTGGTGATATCTGTAACAACTATGTGCACTTAACTGTCTTCTCAGAACTGGGAGAGGAGCTTTTTGTCTTTCCCAAGTTTCCAATTTTGACAAATGAAGATTATTCAAGAATTTTAACACTACACCATAAAGGTTTAATGACAAAGGGACAAATTCCAATTTGACAAAGTCCAATTCGTCTGGTTATCGGGTTACCTAGTTCTTTATGCCTCCTTTAACTCACAGACTTTCTGTGGACCATCCCAACCTCCTCCCCACACTTGGTAAAGAGGTAGGAGAAAGGATTATGACTGAGTTAGACCAGGACCCAGGCTATCAACACTCAATGTGTTCTCTTTTCACCTCAACCCTTGATTCTGCACACTGGTCACTGCTCTCCCCACTGAGTTCGAGACAAGGTGATTCAAAAGAGAAAGATAAGAGCCTGGCTAGTGGAACACTCCAATAAAAGCTTCGCTGAAATTAATAGTTTGAGATATTTAACTTATCTATGACCTTCTCGTTACCTTGTGCCCTATGTCAGCCCAAAGCTGGAGACTGCCAATAGAACTCTCAGCACATTGAGTTCAAAGGCAACACGAGGCACTTGGCTTGATTGGCACTTTGGAATGCTTTCCAAAAAGGACCACTCTCAAGATTAAAGGAATTCTCGATGGAACAGAATAGAAAATGTCTTGTTACTAGAGAGTGAGGAATTTCTCCTTAAGTGTGTGTTCAATAAACACAAATATAAGAGACTGCCCAAGGCCCCGACACTTCAGCAGTTGGAGGCTACAAAGTGCATTCTTGGGGTTAGAAGAGCCCTCCATTTACTGAAGAGTTTTATAAGATCGGGAAATGCTTTCTGTGTAAGAAGTGAAGTGATGGGACCCCTCTCCCCTAACACCAGAGTGTAAACACTCCTACAGGCTTCAAAGTAGAGATCTCATGACACTCCACAGAGGGCAAATGGGGAGCATGTTGATACCACAAAAGAGGCTGAAGGCTGAAGTCTTATCCAAAGCTAAGGCTATCCCATGAGCCACAGCACCACCCCTTTACATCAGAGTCCTATTGTCTCTGTAGAGCTGATAGACTATATATAGTGGCTATAATGGCCTCCTTGCTAATCCCCCACAGCAACCAATAGTGACCATTTCAGATGTTTATCTGTCTAGTCGAATTTCTCTATGCACCTTGTGAGATAGTTGTCACTTCTGTTTGACACACCAGAACGCTAAGAGCCAGAGAAGCTAGTAACTTCCCAATGGCTCACAGGAAAGAGGCGGCAAGGTGAGGGCCAACACCCAGCTTCTTACGTGCGAATCCAAGAACAGTCAGGGATTCGTGTCTGTATTTCACACCAGGGCTGTGTGGCCTCACGGCACAGTTGTAAAACTGTTTCCTCGGGGTTTCGTCATAGACAACTTATTTTTACATAAGAGTCACTAATTTTCTTGATAGAAGGGAAGGAAAGCCTGCTTCCAAAGTTTTCTGTGGTCAAGTAGTAAGAGTGTCAGAATTCCCCTTAAGAAATGTTTATTTAAATGAAGAATTAAACTAAACTATCTTTCTTTGTTTTTGAGGCAGGGGTTGTCTGTGTAGCCTTGGCTGCCCTGGAACTCACTCTTGTAGACCAGGCTGGCCTCAAACTCACAGAGAGCCACCTGTCTCTGCCTCCCAAGTGCTGGAATCAAAGGTGTGCGCCACCACTGCCTGGCTTGACTCTTAAGAACATCTATTACCCTTTCATTTTGTATTTCAATTTCTTTTTTTTTTAAAACAAAATATGGAAAACTGTGATAATAGTTTGGAGAAATAAATTATAATCAATACACAAATCAAATTAGCTCTAAATATAAAGATGGGCTCTGTTGTATGGCAAAATTCCTTTGAAATGAATGGAAGTTCTCCAGTGTTATAGCTAGTAAAGTAAGTAGATGAGTCCCAACTTTCTTTTCTTCTTCAGGGCTAAACACATGCATGCACACACATTTATGTATGCACACACACACATGCACATACATAGACAGAGTTAAAGTAAGTTTAAAATCCACATAAGTTGATTTCTGCAAGTAAAACTCTGAAGTTGGGGTGGTGGAGAAGAACATGGTGTCTTTCCCCCTCCACTACGATCTTCTACTTCCATGGCCAAACAGTGAGTTTAAAGTTCAGGATATAATGAAGTTTCCTTGTGATGAGTGAGATTTATTTGGAACTAGGGTCTTGGAGGTGTTAAGATGAGACTGTCTTAGATTATGGTGGGTCCAATTCATTGACTGGTGATTTTAAAAGAAGTGGGGTATTTGGACAGATAGTTGGAGGCTAGAGGGAGTGTGCCATGGGATATCCATGGAAGAAGATGGGAACGATGCTTGTGTAATCCAAGGAGTACTAACAACTAACAGGAGAGAATCATGGAATACATTCTCTCTAAGCCTAGGGGAGAAACTAACTTTGGAGATACCTCGATCTCAGATTCCTAACCTTCATAACTTCAAGTCACAGGTGGTAACTTGTTATAAGGACTCTAGGACATATGATGTTGGGATGGTCTCCTCATGTGCATGCAGAAAAGAGGCTGTGACAGTCCATTCGCCCACCCTAGCACAAGATCAGCTACCACAAAATATTAACAGAAACCCAGTACATTCTGGCAGAGTGAAGAACATGCTATCTTTCCAGTTTAAGTTTGCTGGGTCCCGAATAAGGCGAGGCCATACTGAGCTGAAAATGGCCACATGAGTTGGTGCAATTAGCAAGTTTGTCCTCAAATGATAAACTCTGCTTATTAAAGAGGACAATGAGAGTGGGAGAAAATGTGCCAAAAGCTTTCTAGACAGATTCTAAGAGAAAGTATAGAGGCCAGGGCTAGAGCTGGTCAGCAAGGGAGTCCTTGGGACAGTAGGGTAGCCCTTTGAAATAATAGCTGATGCTTAAGCCAGATGTCATACCAGCTGAGGCAAGGAACACAGGGACAGGTGTAAGAGGAAGGTGAGAAGAATGTAGGGAGCCGACAAGGGGTGGCTCAGATGCTTGTTGAAAAGGAAACATATAAATAACCAGAGAGCTTAAGGTCCTATAAAACTGAACGTGGGTTCTGGCAGGAGATTCTTGGTGTAGTGGCATCAAGATAACAAGCAAGTGTCAATGGGCAGCTTTAGGGTAGGGCTGAGGGGGAGCAGCAGGTTGGGTTGAAGGGACAACTCATTGTTACTAGCAGTTAAGCAGGACAAGATGTGAGAGGGTCATGACAACCCAGGCAGTCCTGGTGTATTGGGCAGAGACTCCCATCTGGTATGGTTTGATGGTGCAGTAAACATAATATTACCTCTGGACTGAGAAGACAGTGACGAGTTTAATGTCACAGATGAGTCAGTATCTCATTTCAGGCTTTGGTATGTCTTCAGACCAGAAGTTTTGTCTTCCTGCCCCAAAGACAAGCTCTCCTATTGCTCTCCCCACCATTTCTTGAGCTGAGACAAAGAGTTTCCTGTCGTGCACCCTCTCAGCAGCCCACGCCCACTTCACCTGCTGGTTCTCTCTAGAGAATCGAGTGCGGTTTGGTCGTGGGTTTCATATAGTTCTTCAGCTGGCTCTGTGGCTTCTCTAGGGCTCCCCCTTTTTTTCCTGTATCTTTTCTTGGCTGGCCATACTAACACACTAGGTACAAGAAATCATAGAGAAAACAAGAGCAGTCAGACATCTGAGGCCGTGAAGGCAGACAGGTCTGGTTTTAATGTGTGACACTGCCCCACCCCATCTAGTGACTCGTAGGTCTGTGGCACTTCTTCCTCTGACCCTCTGTAAAATGTGTTAACAAAATGTGTCTTATATATCAATTCAATCAATGTGTACTAGTGTCCTCCTCAGGTGACGGCTACTTCTGAGTCCGGCAGACCGGTTCCTGAGCACATACTCCATGCTCTCGTGGTTAAAGCTTGACGGCTGTGTGGTTCACAGAGCAACCCTATTGCCGCTGATGAATAAATAGGAAGGGGTCCCACTGAGACATAGCAAAACCCTGTACAGGGCCTGGAACTGAGAGAATTAGGATCTTTTCAGCTTTTATGTATCCTTCCAGCAAAGGAGCTGCTCAGCACGCCAGAGAGTGACTTCAACTGTGAAGGGACTCAAATAATCTATCTCTCTTAAGCGCTCATATCGACTCAACAAAACAACTGTGATTTTTATTAAATTGGAAAATATTAATCAAATGCCCATTTTGAATAGACTTATTCTTATCATTTGCTTTTTCATAATTCTCCTTTCACAGCCTATAAATGTTGGGAATTGATTCTAATGCTTTGTCCCATTTCAGCTCCCCAAAGCCACACTTCTGGACCTGAGGGTCCCTGCCCCCAGCTGGCTTCAACTGATAATAAAGAATTGCCATACAGCCAATGGCTGGGCAGGGAGACAGGGCAGGACATGTAGATTGTGAGGGACAGGGACTTAGGGAAAGGGGAAGAAGACAGAGAACCGCCATGATGGGGAAGCAGGAAGATGAAACTTAGAGGCATGCTGGCACTTGAGAATCCAGGATAGTGGCCCAAAGGGCCACTTCCCCAATTGGGTCTGGGGTAGCAGAGATGAAATACAGATTTTTAAAAGATGTTAACTCAAGAATACTGGAGGAGAGAATTTGTTAGCCATGGGGAGGTTTAGAAGTGCCTAACAAACAGAGCTAGTCAAAGCTTATCAAATTAGCTGGTGTGTGTGTGTGTGTGTGTGTGTGTGTGTGTGTGTGTGTGTGTATGTATCTTTCATTTGAGAATCCAGAGGGCTCTTGGGCAGGTACATGAGACCTGCCAAAGCAGTTTTAACTATTTCACAGCTACATATAAATGCTTCTGAGATAACTTTTATTACTACTATAATAATGTAATAAGGTTTTAAATCTGTGTATATGGTGTAGTCTCAAGGAAGTGAAACTGTACTGGGAAATGGTGAGAGGAAGCAGATGTTGATAGGATCAGACTTCCTGGGATGGGGATGGCATGGCTCATTTTTCTACAGTGAGCTTGAATGGCTTGTCTAAAGAAAAAAATTAGGAAGTAGTCCATTCAACTTTACAAAACCAGGTATCACATTAGTTTCACAATGTGTCTATTAGACTAACAGTTGAAGTGCACCACTATGCCACAAGTGTTTCGGAGCCACAGCTGTCTGTCCTATGCCACAAGTGTTTCGGAGCCACGGCTGTTTGTCCTTTAGCTTCTGTTTGCTTTCTAAATGATTTACACTAATAACACAATGGAAATTGTAAAACACTATACGATGTGTTACTAAAGTATATGATGAAAAATAGGTGAATATCTTGATGAAAAATGTTTTTCTTTAAATCAAGATCAAACATATGCTGAACATTGCCACCCTGGTGACTTACCACTATGATAACTACCAGATAACTACCACGGAGAATCGAGGGTTCTGAATTAGCTACTATGTGCCACAGGGTCTACCTTGGCAGTGAGAACAGCTCTAACAAGAGTAGCTACTGTCACGGTACCTTACGCCACGATAAGCACTTTAAGTACATTTCTCTATTGAATTCTCAGAATAATTCCTGAACGTCACAGACTTGTAGTTGGCAGAATAACACTGAATGTGTAATGCTTCTGGTCCCCAGAACTGTGGGTATGTTAGGTTACATGGCAAAGAAGCAGCAAGACTTCTGACTGCAATATAAATTGCCAATTTATTGACCTGGCAATGGGAGAGATTGGGAGCTTAGAATGGGTCCAGTGTCTCTCGGGGTCCTTATAAGTGCACAAGAAAGGTCATCAGAGGGACGTAGTTAGAAAAAGACTCAATTGATCATTGCTGGCCTTAAAGATGGATGAAGCATATGGTTTCGTTTCCCTTACAAAATACCTACAGTAGAGGAGTAAGATTAAAAGTAGAAAACACCACAGTCAACTTCACATGGGGGCTTTTCTAAACCTCACATATTTTAAAACATCATTTTATATATTGGAGGGAACAGCAGCAGATGGTTTGGTCCACTGAGCACCTCTCTTGAGATGCTGAGTGTTGGGGAGGAGGCAAAGCCCAATTAGGGCACATGACTCTTAACTACTAGGAATTTGAACTCGTGTTGCTGCTGTTATAAAGCCAAATATCTAGACTGCAATTTAGGAGTATTCATGGGGTTCATGAAAGAATGCCTTAAAATGGTTTCATTTTTAGATAAAAGCGTTTGTTATGTAAGTGGTATAAATGTTGAGTATGCCACAGGCAATCAGGAATCATGTATGCATGAAACGTGGTAGTCCGAGTGGTACTCCCAGCTACCATCTCTGTGCTCACCTAAGGTTGGGGAGTAGTGAAGGTGAGAGGTGGTAGTGTGGAGAGAGAGAGCATTGTCTATGAGAGTTGTCACATGTCCAGCACCGGACTGCCTGGGCCACCTGTCCCTTTATCAGTATTCTCCATAGTCTCATCTGGTAAGCCCTAAGCATTCCAGTAGCACTTGGCATCTGTCCTGAGCCCGCCCTCCCTCTCTCCCTCCCTCCCTCCCTTCCTCCTTCCTCCTCCTCCTACCATATCAGCTTAGAGTCTTGATTCCCTACCTCAGTCCAGCCTTCAGGTTTTAGTCTTAGAATCTCTGGTACTTAGACTTCATACTCTACCTCATGGTGCCTGTAGAAGGAATTTTCTCCACTGCTCTAATCCAGGAGAATTCAAAACAACTCAACCCAACCCTGCTTAATTTATTAATTATCTTCCCATTGGTCAGATTTTATACAACTTTTGGTTTCCTCCAACATTTCAGTTTAAGGATTCTGTCTATATAACAAAGATGAAACAGGAGCCACATCTTGCTTGGCATTCCATCCAAGATGTACATTGTCAGCGCTTATCAGTGATTTAAGGTGATGCTAAGCCCCCATGCTTGCAGAGCAGTTAAGTTCAACAACAAATGTTGTCGAGTTCCTACCACTCACCGTAGACATTCCTCATCGAGCTTCTGGCAACCTTTCGAGACTTTCAAGGGAGGAAGCAAAGGATTAAAGAGATTAACTTACTTGCCCAAGGTCACACAGCCCGTAATCGGCAGAGCCAAATTTTGATGCCAGCTTGGGCTGCGCCCTGCTGCCTCCTTCTATAAATATCTACTAAGCACTTAGTTCTTTGCAACGTGTGTTCTAACCTTCTATAGAGTCAAGCTACATTAACATTTCTGGGGAACCCCTCATCAGCTCCTTGGTCCTGCTCCAGGAAGCCAACACTCACTCCAGAGCCTGCTAACTACCAGAGGGCTTTTAGGAAGGATGGCCAGTTAGCTACTGGCAGCGCTGATGTGAACCCTTTGAAGGGCCTGACAGGAAATAACTGGCTGCTTCAGTCTTAGTTGCTGAGGGATGTGCTCAAGTGGATGACACTCAACGGGTTTACATAACACATTCCTCCAGTGCTTGGGGTTCCTATGCACCAGTGAAAAACACAGTGAGACTCCTTTGGTTTGCTCACTGACAGGGACACTCGGTGGCTTTAAGGAGTAGATTTCAGATACACAAAACATCACAGTCTGGAAACTTCTTGAGGACTGTGGAAGGCTATCCAGAAGATGGGAGCGGTGTCCTTTTCTCCTCTGTGAATACTGACCACCACCGGCTTAGAAGATTGAGACTCGTGGCTTCTTCCCACCCCCACCGGTTAAAACTTTCTTCCCTCTGTTTTTTTGTTTGTTTGTTTTGTTTGTTTTTTGTTTTTTCCTCTTTTGCAAATTGCCTACTCTGTAAGCTTCAATAAATGTGCCTTTTAATTAAGACATCTCTCTTGCCACTGCCACACATGGGTATGGTATCTGTGTGGTCATTCTACCCCCTGCCCTTAGGTGGGCTCTTGGTTTAGTTTAATGCTTGCACACAAACGTCTTAATAGTTTTTGAGTGAAGGACTGTACATTTGAATTTTGCTGTGGGTCACAGAGATCCTATAACTAATCTTGTTCCTTGCTGTGCCAGTGGAGTAGAAAGAAGACTCAGACTATAGGAGATAAGAAGGAGTGATGCCCTTGTCCCCCCTTCATAAGCCAACAAGAATTCTTTTTCCATGGAGACAGTTCACAAAGTTTCTGACATCCTTGGCTTTAGTTTCGTTGTCTCTAAAATGGGAGCAACAACACTCTCCCTTTTATGTTTCAATGGCCACTGAGTAGGGTCCTGTGGACAGCACGTAGGAGAAGGCCTTAGGAACACTGGTCTATACAAGTGAGACCTTGGACAGACTCCCCGGCTTTCATTCCAGATTTCAGTGGTAGTTTAGAAAACAAATCAGCTTAGTGCTTAAAAGATAAGTCTATGACTTTCTCCCTCTTATCTCAGAGTCACAATTCGAGAATGCCCAGCACTTATGTTGCAAGGTTGCCTTGAGAGTTAAATCATTTAATGTATTATAAAATACCTAGTTAACTACTTGGCCTCTAGCAGGAGCACAAAATGAATCAAAATTCTCAGTTTGGTTGTCTTAGTTTTATATTATACACTCAATACACAGTCTATTCATGAGTGGACTTTGAGGTATGACATTAAAATGTTCTACTAAACTGAACCACTGCCTGTTTTTCCAATGCTTTGCTAAATCTAAATTCCTTTTGTGTAAAAATAATTTGTAAACAAAAATTGAGGATTATTTTCCCTTTTCTGCTGGACTATGAATTCCTTCTTTTCTTTCCTTCCTTCCTTCCTTCTTTGCTTCCTTTCCCTTCCCTTCCTTCCCTTTCCCTCCCCTCTCCTCCCTTCCCTTCCTTTCCTTTTTTTTTTTTTTTCATTTTACAGAACTCTGTTTTAGAACTTGCTATATAGACAAGGCTGCCTTCAGACTCACAGAGACCCATCCACCTTTGCCTCCTGAGTGCTGAGATTAAGGAATGCACCACCACACCTGGTCAGATTATGAATTCCTTAAAGCCAGGGACCATACCTCATTTACAGCAGATCACATTCTAACATATTAGAATCTCAGGAGAATTAAAGCTCCGTGTCCTTTATGTGGACAGTGAGACAACACTTTTTATAACAGCTAAATTAGGAATAGTTAACACAAGGGGCCTGATTTGTCTGAGATAGCTCACACTCCCACTTTCTGAGGCCTTACTTGTCTGAGATAGCTCACACTGCTACGTTCTTGGGTCTGGCTTTTATTTCACTTGTTAACAGTTATTTCACTGGAGAGCATATTCGGCTTAAAAAAAATCACCATTTTCCCTGGTAACAAGTAGTTAGAGAGATCACTGGGGGTGGGGGTGAGGGGGTTAAGAAACCCCAACAATATAGTCCTAATTTGATGCCTCTTAACACACACACACACACACACACACACACACACACACACACACACACACGCAATCTTTGGTACAATTTCAAAATGTTCTTAGAACCACAGAAGCCTTTGGATCCTGGGTTAAGAATTATTAGAATAGCCCCAAGCAGAGTTGCAATGTGAAGAATTCAGGTTTCCTAGGTAAGTCCAGCCCTGAGTAGCCCTCTCTAGTTGAAAAGAAAACAAAAACAGACTAATTACAACTCCCTATATTTAGCCTCAAGGTTATCTCTTGGGGGGCAGTTTTAGGCATTAATGCTAAAGGCTTGCAGCCAAGCTGTAACCACCCTTTGAAGAACTTGTGTTCTGCCCAGGAAAATGCAGCTTTGTTTGATAATATCGTTTACATTCTTAAATCCTGGGTATCAGGCTTTCTTCCTATCCCTTGTGGCCCTTCCTAAGTTTAGCTGCTGGTGTAATGGGGTTACCATGGCAACAACCACCTGCCTATTTAAAACCATCTCCAATGCTAAATAAGGAAGCCTAGAGAAAATGGCTGCCTGCCTGCCTCTCGGTGGACAAGTTGAATACTCCTGGGTATTTTGCATCCAGGCAAGCAAACAGGATGGAGCAGCATGGACTCAAAGTTCTCCAGAGGAAACGGGCTGGTGACTTTGTAAAACAGGGGTTGCTGCCTCTGAACAACTTCATTTCTCAAGCAAGCACACGAACTTAAATTCAAATCCACATGTCTGTCATCTCTACCAGGAGCCAGGAGCAACATGGGGCTTGAACCCTGGCAGATGTAGCATTCATCCTCCTAATGGGATTTGGGGAGTGGGAAGGGGAAGGTGGAGAAGTCATGATGAATTCCTGCGCTTCGAACTCAGGTGCACACTGTGACTCCCCCACCCCACCCCGACAGATCTGTCTTTCTAATTGGACTTGATAATGTGATTTTCTGATGCTCTATTCAGCTCAGATGTTGCTCTGCCTTAATTTTTGGAACATGGGGAAACTTCATCTTCTGCTTCCTTATTCTCTAAAAACAGAGGTCTCTTCCTTTCCACAGCAAGAGACCATGCACCAGCTGCAGCAAGGGCTTCTTCCCCGGCACACCGCGCTTTATCTTCAGGTCCATCGTGTTCTCTCTCTGGGGACTGCCCTTCTCTTTTTATCAAGTGGTTAAAAAAAAGAAGCATATTCTTGTTTTCTTTATCGGGTGGGGCATCTTTGCCATTAGGAAGTTCTCTGTGCTAGCTCCGTTCTCTCGCTTTGTGTTCTCTTGGGTCGCCTCTGTGCAGACACATCACTTCATACACACTGGTGTGCACCCCTGCTTTTCAGTCTGTTTCCAGTGGGGGTGGGGGGGGCAGTGAGTGCTGGGTCATCTGTCTCAACACCTAACAGTGTGTGGTCTACAGTATATTTTCAAACGCTGTTGCTGAGTGAGCAAGTGATCAAGGAGCAAGTGAGTGAGTGAGTGAGTGAGTGAGTGAGTGAGTGAATGAACAGAACCCGTGGGTTTCCCAAACACATGCAGTTGGGAACCTGTGAGGTTATGTGGGTGTAGAGAAGACATTAAAAGTCTGTAGAATGGGTAGAAGAAGAGGTTTTTTTGTTTTGTTTTTTCCAAAAAGCAATCCTGAGGCTGTTATTCTGCTGGGACAAGCATCTATCTGCCTTTCTGGGAGAAGAGAGGACACAGGTTTGGTTCATTTTTATAGAGGAAGAACAAGAGGATGAATGAGGAAGAAATAGATATTATTTGTGTGGGAACAGGCAGAATTCTGCCAAAAGGTCAAGTCAGGGCCACTTTCTGAAGAGGCCACAGAACATCTCCACACATGCCATGCGGGTGATCTAGAAGGGCCTGCTCCCTTATGAACACCATTTCTCTACGGAAGGCCTGTCTAGGCACCAGGAGGACCAAGCTGGGTGGCCCTGAAACAGGTTAGTAACCACAACGCGCCAGGCCAGGTCCTCAGACAGAGAGGGAAATGGGAGCATGTGGACACACAGCATCCCAGAACAGCAGTGCAGAAACAGCTGATCCAGAGTTGGAACACAATGAAAAAGCCCCCAAGGTGGTTATTCTCAAAAAGGTCACCACTTACACCCTGCCCGACCCAGCATCGGGGCTCAGTTTACCTCAGAAAAAGACTTGAGGAGGCAAGAAGAGCTGAAACAAGAAGCTTCAAAACTAGCATGTAAACAAACCCATTGTCAGGAGATCTGGTGTCTCGGGAATTCTCAGCCTCGCTAAGGGAAAGAAAGGTTCCTTCTGGAATCTCCTTATCTCTGAGTCTACTCCCCATGCCCGCTGAGGGCACAGGCTCAACCCGGGCCCAGTCTTGGATCATCAGTTTTAGTCACAATATCAGTGATTTCAAAGGTTTGGTACAACTGAAACTTGGATTTTGTGCCTGTCATCTTTTCTTCTCAATAACAAATTTGTATTTGATTTTTAAAAACCTTAAAGTTTGCCTACTTTTCCAGTGCAAATAGGACTCTTCCATGTAAATACTTCAATAAAATCTGTATAGTGGCTTTAAAACAATGGTTGCATACATGCACAGGGTTGATGAAGGTGGAAGAAGGGACATCGCTGCCAGTTTGTGGCTATAGAAGTAGGGACTGGCAAGACATGCATGTAGGGTGTTGTGGATCTAGGGTCTGAGGGAGGCAGAATGTCACCCTAATACAGTTCAGTGGCTGTTAGATCCGGGCTTGACATTACCTCACTGTGCCCAGCCTCTCCCTGGTTAAGCTCCAGGCTGTGGAGTCAGGAGCAGGACTGTGAGTGAAATGTCCTCAAATAACACCCGAACTTCTGTTTTGAGGAGGATTCTGTGGCCTCAACCAAAACCAACCAAGCAATAAGTTCAAAGATCGAGTCCAAATTGTTTTCCCATTGCTGCCTACCTGCCTGAGGCTAGACGTGGGATCCAGGGATGATCTTCGAATTAGTATAACAAAGGAATAGAATAAGAGAAGAGAGAGAAATGAACAAGAAAGGGGAAACGAACTACTCCACGTAATTGTATGCCAGACACAACGCGGTTCTGGTAAATTTCATTCGCTCTGCAAGACAGGTTTGGGTTCTCTTGCAACTGCTTTGGTTTTCTCTTTTCTTTCCTGTTTGAACCCAATCTCCAGGCATGCAGGAGCCCATGCGAGGCCGCTGTGGTGCCCTCCATGGTCACAGCCTTTGCAGGAGCTTCGCTGCTGCCCTCTGCTGTCCGGGAGAGAGGCTGCCACCTCCTCGGGTCTAAGACCCTAGCGGAGCCTTTCGCTCCCCGAACCCCCTGCGAGAAGCTGGACTTTTGAGGGAGAAACCTTTAAGTCCCTTGAGGGGTTCCAGGAAACCAAAGGCAGGCTCCTTGCCACCCCTATGGTCCCCAGACACATCCCTCGGCTCAGTTCCTGCAGGAGGGAACCGGCGGCCAGGCTGCAGCAGGTTTCTGACATTTTTTTTTTCTTCTTAGAAATGGAAACCCTCCTTCCGGCAACGTGGCAGGAAAGCGAAGTCCCCAGGCGGGCGACCCAGGCCAAGGACATTTCCGTGGTAGCAGGTGGGAGGCCGCACTGGCTGGCAGTGCCGGGCGGGCGGGGTGCCACCACGGCAGCCAGCATGCTCGCTTACCTGCTGTTGAATTTTTCAGGGTGTTTCTCTCTCATCATATGGAATCTGTGTGCAATGGAAGCATCCTGGAAACAAAAGAAAAGAAGGCAAGAAAAGCCTGGTTAGTGGTTGTGGCCATGAGGTATGGTGGGAAGACACACATGTACGCTCCTGTGATGCCCAGATTCCAGAGACTCCAATTCTTAGGGGTGCAGCACCATGTCCAGGGGTAAGCTAGTGCCACAGCTCAGTCTTTTGAGAGACTAGTTTGGTTGCCTCAGAGCCTGGCACTCTCACAGTATCTCAAGCCCAGTGAATGGCCACTGTTCACCCTTTGGAAACAGAAGCAAGAGCAGGCTCTAGAGTGAAGAGAAAGCCATTCTTCTTCCTGAATAGTGAGGGGCTCTCCTCAGGTGAAGCCAGAAGCCGGTGAGGAGTGTGTGTGGGGGATGGGGTGGGAGGAGGCTGGGGTGAGGTTGGGGGGTGTGATGGTGATATAAAGTAGGGAGTATATTGACTCATGAGAAGTTGCAAAAAATAGTACGTTTCTCATGTCCCATTCACCCAGCTTCCAGCGATGATAACATCTTACATAAGGCAGCACATTGTCAAAACCCAAAGCTGATGCTGGGCGCACGTATTAACTCTTTGTTGTCTGTTTCCGCTCAAAACAATTAACAATAGTACTGGATAGCACGTTTAGCGGATAACAAAAGTGTATTAAACGTCTAGCTTCTGCCTATTAATCGTTCTGTCCACAGGACTGCTTCTGAAGCCAGCAACAATCTCAGTCCCTTCCTACCCACTCCGTTGTCTCCTTCCTCCCCCTTTGGCTGCAGGATTGGCTCTCTGTACCTCAGAACTCACCACGAGGCCCCACAACACTGTTTCTGGGTGTCCCATTTCTCAGTTTGGAACCCCTTAGCCCCGAGCCCTATCGCAGACACCCTGTGAGTTCATGGTTGTGACTGGTGTTTACAGGTTGGGGCTCCATGATCTATAGGCCAGAATAGGACCCAAAGCTGAACTCAGTTCTTCAAAGCTAGTCTCCCTCACCTCTTAAGGAGCCCAGCAGAAGAATGTGTACTGTCCCCTGACCATACAGTCCGAATCTAGCACTGTGGGGGCAGATGTTGAACACTGGAAATAAACTGACTAATTGGTTGGAGTCAGTATATCCCAGAAACAAGGAGCTGATTTAGAGTTGCCCAGAAGCGACAGCAACAGCCAATCAGAAATCTCTGGGCATGCGGAGAGATGCCGGTCGTCTCAGCACATGGATATAGCGAAGCCTGGGGATTTAGAGTTCAAGGCTAGCCTGGACTACAAGGTGGTACTGTATATCAATGAACCCACCCACCCTCCCACCCAACAACCAATAAATAAGTAACCAAAAATTCATTTACTAGACTATGTGTCTGAGAGATGCTTACAATTCCATAGAGCCAAAAAATGTCCACAGAGCAGAGTTTTAGCTAATGTATATTCCCTCTTCCTTCCTCCCTCTTCCCCTCTCTTCTCTTTTTCTTTTCCTCTCTTCCTTCTTTCCCCCTCCCTTTTCTCTCTTTATCCCCTTCTCTCTCCCTCCCTTCCTTCTTCCCTCTGTCTTTCCTCTGAGGCAGGCTTTTACCATGTGATTCTAACTAGCTTGGAACTCACTATGTAGACCAGCATTTCTCAACCTGAGGGTCTTGACCACTTTGAAGGTCAAACAACCCTTTCACAGAGGTCTCCTAAGACCATCGGAAAACACAGGCATTTACATTCACGATTTATAACAGTTGCAAAACTACAGTTATGAAGCAGCAGTGAAGAGTATTTCATGGTTGGGTCACCACAGTATGAGGAACTGTCTTAAAGGGTCACAGCATGAGGAAGGTTGAGAACCACAGATATAGACTGTACTCAGCTCAAACTCAGAGAGATCCTCCTGCCTCTCCCTCCCCTGCATTGGGATCAAAGCTGTGTGCTTCCATGCTGGGCATATTGCTTTTTGATAAGGAGAGTCTACAACAGAGCATCAAGTGAAGCTCACTGAAGAAGCTTTTGGGGTGCATACTATGTGTGATGAGTTTCATTGGGGATGGGGTGCCCCCAGCCAGCAGCCACTATGTGGAATCTGGGAGGGCAGGTCTCCATTACTGGCTTATTTTGTGGCTGGTAAACATTCCTTGGGCGTTTAGTGGTTAAATTTTTGCTACTGATTTTTCTTGTAGTTTTCTGACTTGTCAAGAGCTGATGGTCTGGGTAGAGTCACCCTGTGGACACATGGCGGCAGGTGTCAAAACTCAGGGAGGCCCCTCTGGACCCCCTAGACCCGCACAGCCTTCTCAGCTCCTGTGGGCAGCAGCTCTTCCTAGCCTAACCCACGCCTACCTCCCTTTCTGCCAGCAGGTCTCAGTGAACACTCCCAATGAGATATATGTGATATTTGTCAAATGGTTTTCTAGAATTCCAGAAAGCATTCCATCTAGCTGTGTGCCTCTGAAGCACTGATTTTTTCCTGTCAGGAGAAGACAAAACAAAACAAAACACCCCCAAACAAACAAACCCAAAACAAACATCCATGTATCATGTGGAGGCCTGATTTGTACATCACTGCCACTGCCCCCCAGTGCTGCTGAGACTGGCCCCCGGTTTTAATTCCTGGGATATTTGCAGAGGCTCTTCTTCCTGGTCAGTCCTAATCACCCTTGGTTTTTCCATTGCTAAGGTTTGTATGGCTTCTTATTCCAAAGGGCAGCATTTACAAGATCATTAGCTCAGCATGTGATTCCTGATTTGACGGTGTAATCTCTTGACAAATACACCAAACAGCAAGGGAGAGCTAAGCTGTCTCTTGAAAGGCTCAGGCCTTGTTTGTCTCCCAGGAGATAGAAAGGGTCAAGGAGGGTCAAAACTCGAGTTTACCCAGTTGAGCGGCTCCGTGCTGAGCACTGGCCATAGGGTATTTCTTTTATGGGTTCAGATACTTTTTTGATGCTGAGTACTGCAAAGAACATTTCCCCTCTAGAGACCATGACAGGAGTGGCAGGTCAGCCGAAGCAATGGAGGCTATCTATCGAACAGTCCTGTCGGCTGTATGTTCTGTGGGGTAAAGGGGAGATGGGTTGAAGTGTGGATGCAGGCTGTTCCTTCTGTAGTCGAAACCTCAAACACATGGTTGGATGAAGAATTTTGGCTCCCTCTCAAACATAAGCTTCTGTTATTTGGACTGTGAATTATTGGAATGTCTAGGCCAGTGCTGTCCAATAGAAATACGGCATATTTGTAACTTAGAAGTTTCTAGAAGCCACATAAAAAAGTAAAAAAAAAAATTGATTTATGAATGTTTTAATTAACCTAATATGCTCTAATTTTATAATTTCTACATATGATCAATAAAAATTGTTGATAAGTTTAATTTTTTTATATCGCAATTTTGAAATAGGATGTGCTTTTAATATTTACACACACCTTAAATTAGGCACACTGTAGCCACCTGTGGCTTGTGCTTTGTCATCCTGGACACTGCAGGGCTAAGTCACTTTGGCAACTTTTGGAGACAGACAGGAAAGAGACCACAGGGCAGGCTGCTTGAAATTTGGATCGTTCGAAAAACTTATGGCAGATTAGGGAGTAGAAAAGACGTGGCTAGTGTATCCAAGTCACTTCTCAGTGAGTCCACAAGTGACAGATTAGAACTCAGTGCTGACAGAATTTAAGTTTGTAAGCCTCTGACTTGTTGACACAGTGGGTAGGAGGCTTGTCACTGTGGGATGTGGGCGGGTGAACACTAATGACAGTCTATAAGGTAGAAAACGGTATACGGGCTGGTGACCCTCTGGCACCCAAAATAGATTTCACGGAGTCAAGGGATTAGTTGCTCACCACTCTGTTAAGACCCATTGAAAACAGAGCCTGTGAGGAGTTCCGAGTTACACAGGCTCCAGGAATTATTTTGTAGTCCCTAACTTCCTGTCACTGATACCTGGCCATCCTGACCTTTCGACTACTCCAAAAATAGAGAGTAGGGAGGAAGAAGCCAGAGAACTGAGAGGAAGCGATGTGCTGGTTGACAGTGATCAAGACCTCTTCCCAGGAGATGTCTGCAGTTAGAAGGACCAGAACGCCGAACAGCAGAATCGTCAATGATTCTGGCTGGTATCTGGGTGTATGGTGGCACTGAGGCCTAGTAGCTCCCTGGACAGGCTGGAAGAGTCTGACTCACTCAACCCTCTATCTGTTAAATGCGTTCTGTTCCCACCCAGGGGCACCACAGTTGTTGTATGACCGTTGTCTTTATCGTTTCAAGGCAGCAACCATTTGTTCAACAGGCATTGCATGGCCTTCATGACAGCAAAGATATTACAGGCATCTATCTCTTTACCAGGGTGTGTGTGCCTGTGTTTAAGCATCATAAGGAGGTAGAACTGGGTTGGTTTACATACCTACTTCTCTCACAAAGTTTGGGAAGTCAAATAGGAAGCAAGACCTTTTGCAAATGTCAGCCCTACAGTCTGTCAGGGTTGCAGATTGGGGTCTTATTTTCTCAAGATTTTTACCTTCCACCTTTTAAAGAGCGAGCACACAAGCCCTGCAAACATTCTGTGAAGAGAAGGCCAAGGGCACACCAATGAGATCAAAAGTCCCATTTCCTCACTCATCTACAATATGACAGTAAACACATGAAAACTAAAGCTATGTGGAAAGAACTGTGGATACCCTTGGAATATTGTAGCCAGACTAGGCCAGGTGGGGAAGTGTGGTGGCCGCCGAGGGTGACCGGTTTCTGTTTGAATGCTTTTCCTTGGAGGGGAGCTAGCTTCTTTCTGTCCACCTTTGGCTCCCTTCATTGTCTACGGGGCACTGAGTGGAGACAGGCAGGTACTGAGAACTCTGTTCCTTCCAGCCAGAGCTGTGTTCAGAGCTGTGTATTGAAGGTTCTAATGGTAGCCATGCTTGAACCTGCTGACCAGCAGCCTAGCCTGTCTGTGTGTCCATCTTGTGGCCAGCTTCCTCTATTTTCTTGTCTCCCTCTTCTTCCTTATCTAATGTTTGTGCCCCCGACCCACTTCCTGTGTACATTCTGCTTCTGTGCTGTCTCTATTCTTTGAGGCCTTGCTCAGCATCAGAATGTTCCCAGGGGCTTGTTAAAAATGCAGAGTCCCAGACCTTGGTAAGAGCTGTGGAGTCAAATTACAAATCAGAATCTGGTGCTGTGAGCTGTCTCCTACTGGATTTGGAGACTTTCTCTCACTCCACTGGGTGTGGACTGTGCAGAGCCCACAGCTGAGCCGGCTCAGGGTCCCCAGTAACGCTGACCCCAGCTCCCAGCTTACACAAAGGCAACAGGGAAATCAGATGATTGGCCTGGGTGCACCACAGGCACTCAGTAAGCACCAGCACAGTGGCGATGGCAGGAAAAGGATCTGAGGTTTGGTAAAGCTGATGGGAGGATGCCCATACTCAGGGACCCTGACAGAGGCAGCATCACCTGACTGTCCAGAACTGAAGATTTCAAAGCAGAGAAGGAGAGGGGTCTGACTATAAGAAAGATGGGGACTGTGGGGCGGTGAGGTAGATAAGCCAGTTAGTATACAGGGACCCCTAGTGTGCCACCCTCACATTCAGTCTTATACCCTTGACCCACAATGCCTGCCTTGCCTGCTTCAGTCATAGCAATGAGCGCTGGAGTGTAGGAGTGAGAGGATGAAGCCCCTTCGCCTCAAACTCTTCTTCACTCAGAAAACCAGGGAAAATAAAAACAAACAACAAAGAAACCCACTGCAAATGTGGTGACTCTTCAAACCTTTTGTAAATGTAAGAGTGTTATTTTAAGCCCTTTTCTCTCCCATGCTTCTAGTTTTAGCTTTATGAAAAAGTCAAACGCCTTTATTAAATCATTAAACCTGGAGCCGTCTTTTAGACCCCCATCTCCATTCCCCACCCCCTTACCAGCAACAGTCTCAACCAAGGCTGGAGAAAAAGTTGCCAGAGGATAGCCTGGAGGAGCTCATGTGCACATGGGCCAAAACAATCTCAAACACAGAAAGGAGGAAAGGAAGGATACACAGATCCAGGACGGGCCTGGAGTCGGAGGTAAAGAACTGTGGCCTTGTTCTACCTCTTCAAGAGCCCCAATCCTTTCCATAAAACTGGGACAATGCCTAAGGACTGCTGTGCTAATTAGAATGCATAAGCCTGCCACTGTAGAGAGCACACAGTAGGTGTCTTTCCCTGGATCACCATCTCAAGCCCCAGATCAGTTTAAGAATACTCCAACTGGGGAAGAGGGCGACTGGAGAGATGGCTCAGTGGTTAAGAGCACCGGCTGTTGTTACTCCAGAGGACTTGGGCTTAACCCCTAGTACCTACACGGCAGCTAACACGCTCATCTGTAACTCTAGTTGGAGAGGATACAGTGCCCTCTTCTGGCCTCTGTGGTTACCTAGGATACCTGGCACAGACAAACACATATGCAAAATGCCTGTATACATACATGTTTTTTAAAATAATACACTCAAACTTGGTGATAGTGGTGCATGCCTTTAATCCTAGCACTTGGGAGGCAGAGGCAAGCAGATCTCTGTGAGTTTGAAGCCAGCCTAGTCTACAGAGTAAGTTCTAGGCCAGCCAGGGCTACACACAGAGAAATCTTGTCTCAATCAATCAATCAATCAATCAAAATCAGCCAACCAAAAAAAACCATCACTCATTGTTCCCAACAACTTAGGAAACAGTGCCTACTCTGAGCTATAAGCTGAGTTCAGTGTGTCAGACTGATTGAGTTATACTAGCTAGGCTAGAGGATGGAAGGAAGCACAGACGGCATTGTCCATCTGTGTGTGTGTGTGTACATGTGTATGCATATCTGCATGTGTGCACATGTGTGCGTGTAAGCATGCACTTGTACGTAGGAGGAGGGTTGTTTCTGGCACATTCAAGCCAGCCCTTCAGTCTAATGCACGGAGTCACTGATGGTCTGTGTTAAGGGCTATAGAGGCATCAGAGAGGAACAGCCTGAGAGTCAGCAGCAGAAGAACCCCTTCCTTAGGTGTGTCTGAAGCCCTTGGAATTTGTGTGGTTGGGCTGGGCAGAGGTGAGTGAGCATGAGGGGAGGAGTCTAAGTGTTAAGTCTGCCAAGCCTGGTGCAAGCAAGTAGCCATTCCTCATGGTCAGAGTTCTCAAATCTTCACACTTATGTGAGGGTTTCTTCCTGGCCTTATCTTTTGGCGTTTGTTTTCTTTAATTAGCTGAAGGATATATACATTTTTTAAGAAAAATTTCAGTCTTTTCTCCTATTAGCTAAACTTATAGGAGTAAGAATTTCTTCTACAGTCAAGGAATAGAATGGCTCTTCAATCAGGGTAGCCACACCATGCCAGATTTGAGGATGCTCAGACCCAGGTCAGGGTTAGGGACAAAGAGAACAGGCAAGGAGAAGTGGTCTGGAAGGGTCAACAGACACTTGTTGGTCATGCAGAAAAGGAATCAATGGCCAACTTACCACACCAATGGAGAAATAGTTGTTCATGATGTTGTATGGGACCTGGTCTCCGTTCTCCACCTCTTCCCTGGGCATGACCTCTAGGTACCAACGATCCAGCATCACCAAGGGGCTCTGTTCAATTTCCTTCAGGATTTTGGTCAAGCTGCCCCCTTCGTAACCTATGAATACGGGCATGGTATGTACCACCAGAGCAGAGAGGCAAGGTTGTTGCTCATACAGAGAAAGTAACTCTTTAGGCATCGTGGCTGGAATACTTTTAGGTGTCTTTGGGCTGGAGACACCTATGTTCTCTGAGCCAGAGTGAAGGGGGGGCGGACAATAAGGAGTAACTAGCAAGCATTTGGGTGTGAATGGAGGCCCGAGAGCAAGGTATGGAATACCTGTTGGCTAGAGGCAGGCATGATCTGGAGCTGAAGCAAGCCCTGGAGAATGGTTGAGCTGATGAATGAATTTATGCCATTTGTAGGAATGGACAGAACTAAGGATTATGTTAAGCAAAATAGCTAGACTTGGGTATTATATGTTTTCTTTCATATGTAGAGTAGAGATTAAGCACCTATGCTTACTCTGTCTGTCTATCTATCTTCTATCTCTCTCTCTCTCTCTCTCTCTCTCTCTCTCTCTCTCTCTCTCTCTCTTCTATCTATCACTTACCCATCTATCTACCCACCTACCTATCAGACACGGAAGTAGAAGGATGTGGTAGTTTGACTAGGAATGGCTGCCATAGACTCATGTGTTTGAATGGTTGGCCCATAGGAAGTAAGTGGCACTTTCAGCAGGTGTGGCCTTGTTGGAGGAAGTATGTCACCGTGGGGGTAGGCTTTGAGGTCACATATAAGCTCAAGTTCCAACCAATGTGACAGTCTCCTTCTGCTGCCTGTGGATGAAGATGTAGAACCCTTGGCTTCTCCAGCACCATGTCTACCCACACACTGCCATGCTTCCCACCATGATGATAATGGACTACACCTCTGAAACTGTAAGCCAGTCCCAATTAAATGCTTTCCTTTATGAGAGTTTTCTTGATCACAGTGTCTCTTTACAGCAATAAAACCCTAAGGCAGGAGTCTATTGGAAGAGGAAATAGGATAATAGGATATGGAACAATAGAAGGTATGGGTGGTAGATAAAATCAAAGAACAGGATAAACATGTATGAAAGGGCTTAATAAAACTTATTATTTTATACAGTAATTGTACCACTAATTGGAAGAAAGAAAAAGGGAGGAAAGAAGGAGAGGGAGGGAACTTGTCAGCTGCATGGCTGGGGAGCTATGTGCAGAAGATAGCAGATCCATCCCAGGACCCTATTGTGTGGATAGTATAGTGGTTGGCATACTCTTCAGATAACCTTCAGGTCTGACTTCTGCCTTATCCCCCAGGCAAGAACACGGATACTGGCTGGTCTGGCCCGGCCTGGTCTTATTTGCAAAGTCCTTGGCCATTGCTCTAAAAGCCATCACTGCCCATTATTCAGCTTAGAGGAGTTTCAAAATGAAAGGCCATTGCCCTAAGAATCTGATACTCTAGTGTCCCTGGTGTCTTGTAATTGGTGATGTAGTATTTCAGTCTCCATTCTGAATCCTGATTCAGAAGAGAGGAGGGAGGAATTTCACGGAGGAACTTCTGCTTAATAAACCCATGTATTGGGATGAACGTTCAGGAAGGGACAGGTGAGATCTCTCTGTATCCTTTGGTTGACCATGTCCTGCTGAAGGAGCATCCCTGAGAACTTGAATGCTTGGCTCCAGTCTGGCGTTGGTGGCATATAGACTCACCTCCTCCCCAGCGGAGACATCGTGCGAGGTCATTCCCTGTTCCAAGAGGCAGGACAGCCACAGGTGGGTGCTTTGTAAAGTTGGCCTTATCTGTAACCCACATGAAAGATCAGACAAGCCATGTGATTACAGATGGTTGCGTTATCTTATACTGCCCACTCCACTTATGCTCCCCCCACTCCACTGTAATCACAGAATCCCTCCTGTGATGGAAAACACACCCTTTGCAGAGGCTATCCACAGCATTGGCATCTGTTACACATTTGCTAGCTGCTCCACATTTGCCAAAGCTGTCAATAACGTCTTCATATTGAGCTAAATCTGTCTCCCTAAAATTTTTACCTATTTATGCCAAACATGTCCCAATACTGTTCTTCAAGGTGACAGCACACACCTTACAAACATTGGCTCACATTGGTCAACATTAACCACGGTCATTATGAATAATGATGACCAGCACTAGTTTCCAGTGATTGCCCACAGCAGCCTAGCAAAGGTAGAGGTTTATGGAGAAGTGATTCCAGAGCCTGGATCCAAACGCACAGCTCTGGCTCCAAGTCCATTCTGTTGTCTTCAGGGACTAGACAGTGCATAGTGAAAGAGACAAGCCTGTGACAGTAGGGGAGGGTGGGGTATTTGGAAAACTGACAAAGCTCACTGAAAGTCATTTGTATATTAACGCTTAAGATACAACACTGTGTTAAAGTAGCAAAGCACCCAGGTGTTACTTGACACCCACAACCCAGCTCATTCTGTCACGACTCCTGCCACTTTCCAGAATACAGATTCCTACTCTTTATTCCTTCCTGGTTGCTCAGGAGCACTGCTTGAACAGTTAGAAGAAAATCAGTCAAACATGCTTTGGTCTGTCTGTCGTCTTCAGCATGTTGGTAGAGCAGAGAGGGTTGAAGAGGGAGGCACTTTGGGCTTTGAGGGGGCACATACACAAACCCTGCCCTACACGGTTCCTTGACATTAGCCATGAGTGAGGGTCGAGGGAGCTGCAAGGATCAGGGAGGAAGCTCAAACTGGGGCTTCCCTGGCAGAGTGGGAGTCCAAAGGCACTACCAGTTGCCTGGTCGATGCCCAAAGTGGCTGGTCTCAGGGCTGAGATTACCACTGATGGCTGAGGTGGGAAATGGCGGGATGCAATGAACTGATTTTTCCTGTCATGTGCCTGGAGTCTCCCTGCCCTTGAACATGCTATTCACATTACCTGGAGGCACTTGTTTTTTTTTTTAAATGTCTGTCCCTTCTCCTGTGGTCACCACCTTGACAGGTAGCATGGAGCCCAGACATCTGCATGCCGTTCTAACCTCAACCCCATTCGTCCACACAACACT
The DNA here is from genome assembly GCA_030674055.1 of Rhabdomys pumilio. Taxonomy (NCBI): domain Eukaryota; kingdom Metazoa; phylum Chordata; class Mammalia; order Rodentia; family Muridae; genus Rhabdomys; species Rhabdomys pumilio. The sequence goes on from JANHMN010000011.1 coordinate 8,243,478, forward strand.
TCCTGTGAGCTATCTCCTTAACAGATTTCCCAGCAACCTCCTCTCTCCATTCCCATGGAGATACACAATAAGTATGGGACCAAGTTCTCCACACTGTTTGGGTTCCATAGCCTCCTTTTCTCTCTCCACCTCCAGGTTCATACTCCCAGTGTGTTCTCCACGGAAGGCAATGCACAGGCCCAGACCCTCCACACTAGAGCCCTGTGTTACTGGTGTTATGGCTTCCTCTGCATGCTGAGGCCTTAGGAGGCAGGCTCTGCCTTTCTTCCTAGGTGCCACCTTCAGCACACCTAGCCTTCCACTCTGCCAGGAAACCATCCTGAAGTGTTCTGTCCTAACACTCCTGCTTCTCAGTAGAGAAGCCAGACTCTTGTCACTGGGTCTACATTTGGAGACTCTCCTATGCTCCTGGAGCATCGGGGCCTGGTGACCGTATCATACTCACTTCCCAGAATGGACTGTAACCCCCCCCCCCCCAGCAAGAGTGTGTTTCATTTGCCGTGGCATCTGCATCTGGATCCACTGAGTCCTGTCAGATGCTGTGGTAGGTGGCCACGGTCAGGCTCTCAGTGTGAGATTGTACACACAATGTACAATTGTACCTTTGCCCAGAAAAGGAAAGAGGGCAGTCCTCTTACAAGGTGACTGTGGCTGTCTGGTGTGCAGGAGAGGTCCCCTAAGAAGCCACATTTCAGTTGAGGCTGGGGAACACTTCTGATGGGAAGAGGCTGGGTGACTGGGATCCCGCCAGAGAAGGATAAGAGGGAGAGGTCATTAGAAGAACCTCTGTCATTTTCTGAGGAACCACAGGTGTCTTTTGGTGTCTTTTCTGTGCACCACAGACCTACTGTTATCAGGCAGAATGTTATGGTGACACAGCAGGGGAGGTGGGAGTGACTGCCTCAATGGGGCAGAGATCATGGCACTGGCGCTTAAGTGAATAAAGAAAAGCTCGCTCGCTTGTAGTTGTCTCTTTCCTCAGTGGGTTCTGTGAGGAGCCACTGACCTGTGTGGAAAAGTCCACCTTTCATCTCACAGTATCGTCTTTCTCCCTAGCTGCATCTGTCTCCTGTGTCCTCTGCAGAGAAATTCCGTACAGTGTTTCACCGAGGGCTGCTTACTTCCTCTCAGTGAGTCGGGCAGAGGGGATTGTGAAAAGCCTGATACTGTGGCCAGGAGCCACCTTTCCTCCCACGGTTCCTGGATGGAGGAGACTTTCTTCCTCTTCCCACAAATTTCAGAGTTTGTGGCAGCAGAGAGCTGTGTGTGTGTGTGTGTGTGTGTGTGTGTGTGTGTGTGTGAGAGAGAGAGAGAGATATGTTATGTGTGAGAGAGGTGTGTATGTGATATGTATATGTCTGATGTGAGTGTGAGAGAGATGTGTGTGTGTGAGAGAGATGACTGTGTGTGATGTGTGTCTGATATGTATGTGTATGTCTGATGTGTGTGATGTGTATGGATATGCATGTGTGTTATGTGTGTGTAATGTGTGTGTATGTCTGGTGTGTGTGTTGGGGGGACATGGAAACCAAAGCATGGCTCATGGGGAGCAGCAGGTAGGAGGTGTGCCTTCTCTCCTCCTGCCCTGAAGACCTCACATTCCTTGCCTGACTTGGCTGGGGTCTAGTTCTGGCCGACCTTGCTCCTTCTCACCCATAATTACGCATTTCTCACATCAACCACTTCCACTGTGGCTCCGACCTGGTCACCTCTCACTTGGGTCACTGTGGGAGCCTCCTGACCATCTCCTGCGTCTGCCCTCATCTCTTAGCATGTCATGTCCCTTCCTTAAAACCACTTGATGCCTTGGCTCTGCCTCCTACTAAAAGCCACAATCTACCCAATGCCCCCCTAAAAGCCACACTCTACCCAATGCCCCCCAAAAGCCATACTCTACCCAATGGCACCCCTAAAAGCCACACTCTACCTAATGCCTTACACACCCATGTGACCCAGCTCCTCTATTCCTCTACAATTCTTCCTGTGTGCACTCAGCTCTTAGCCACACAGCAACCCCTCCTGTTCCTACCTTAGGGCCTCTGCCCTTGCTGTTTCTTTCATCTGGACTATTCCCTTAGGCATTTACAAAGCTCATTCCCCCACCCCTCCACCATTTCTTAGAACTAGCATCCCTCCCCACCCTGTGTGGTCTTCTCTGACTTCTCTTAGATCACACCCTACATCTCCCTCTTTCTTTGCCCCTCTCTTCTTACGTGTTCACCCTGACATTCTATCTATTTCTCTCATTTCTCTGTTGCCCGAGTCTTGCCTCTAGATCAGAGGCTCTCAACTTTCCTGATGCAGAGACCTTTTAGTACAATTCTCATGTTGTAGTGACCCCCAACCATAATATTATTTCTGTTGCTACTTCCTAACTGTAACTTTGCTACTGTTACGAATCATAATGTAAATATCTGTTTCCTGATAGTCTTAGGTGTCCCTGTAAAAGGGCCATCTGATTCCTAAAGGGGTCATGACCCACAGGTTAATCACAGTTCTAGAAGGTAGGCTCCATTACGGTAGTAATTTGGCCTCTTCGTTCCTTGGCGGCATATCTAGTTGACTCCAAGAGAGCTTGGCCCATAGAGGTTCAAGGCAGCATTTGTGTAATGACTGACAGATGGTGTGAAGCAGCCTTGGGCTCGTGGCTCTGGTCCTGCCCCTCTTTGATGCCTGCCCACCCCAGTGTTGGTGTTGGCAGCTTGCCGGCCTTTGTGTTCTATATTGTAGACTTTACCTTGATTCAGCAGGGTTTAGGTCTTGACTAAACCCCATCCCCAAATATCACAGACAAGCCCTATCACTTTCTGGATCCAGGCAGGGGTAGGCTAGACCTCAGGCCCCCAGCCCTCTAGGTGTTATCTCTAGCAGATCTGCCATGCTTAGTTTCTTGACCTTCACTTGACATCACCCTGGCTCCACCTGGATCTTCAGTCCTGCTTCCAATATATCTGGTTCTGCTACTGCCCAGCTCTGCTTGTGACATACATGTTTCTAAAGACCAAGTTAATGATGAAAACTCTTTATCCCAGATACCTAATCAAGCAGCAGTCCAAGCAAGGATGGGCACCCAGATGGAGAAGGCATGGTTCTGTTCCTTCTTTAGTTCAATGCCTTCTGCTGACTTTAAATCTCCTCACTATAAATAACAAGTAAAGGCCTTCCTGGCCATCCTTACCAATGCAATCCAAAATCCAGCCAACTGTCCCATCTCCGCCACAGGCAAGAACACGGAAGTCTGGGGTATCATGAAAGAAGTTCAGTCTGGACAGAAGAAAGGCCACAGTGGTCTCGTATTAGGTGACTAGCACTTGATACGTATACAGTGTGTGCGTGCGCGCGTGTGCATATGTGTGTGTGGTGTTGGAGATTGAACCCTGGTTCCCAGCATATGCTAAACCAACTATCAGTGAACTCCATTTCAGCCTTAGCACTCGATACTTCTGAGTCAGTCTTCCCTATCCCCTGGAATCAGGTTCTTTTGGGGTTGGAAGAGTCACTTAGCACTCTGGAACCAGAATTTACTATTTAGTTCTCCCAACTATGGAGAAGAATGAGTTGTGTGTGTATGTGTGTGCGGGATGCTGACTTCCTAATAGAAGGAGAATCTGATCCAACATTCAGTATGCAGAAAACCATTTTTGAGAATTCTTCAACCACTTGAGGAATTCCTAGTTTTTCCATTTTGGCAACAATACAAAGCATCCCTAAGAACTGGACTCCACTCAGTTTCTCCTGACCGTTGTCTCTAATACTACCTCCTTAAGAGAGAGTCACTTAATTATCTGGGTCTTTATTTATTCCTCTGAGGGCCCCCGCCACGGGGAGCAGGACCCCATTTTCTCTGGAAGCATGAACCCGGTAGAGCAGGACCTGGTGTCCACTGACCTTCCAGTGGGTCTGTGGATATAATTCAAAGGTTCATAAACTTGGAAGGGAAACTGTTACATTAATATCTTCTCCGATCTGTAACTGACACGTAGTATTTCTTTCAATTATGAATGTAGACAACAGACCACAGAAGCTTCAACAGCTCCTGCAACTTTGTCACAGTGACCACCACAGCTATTTCAACACCTCAGTACAGCTGTGCCATAGGTCACATGCTATCACTTCTGTGGCTTGTAGCTTTCAGTTTACAGCCATTATTGAACCTGACTATGGGTATTGTTGTTGAATGTGCTGACAGAAGACACTTACATTTGTCTTTTTAGTTTAGTTCTGTGTAACTACTTCTCAACATAATTAGCTTCACTGGAAATCACATATTATTTCATATTACGCTTTAGAAAATATTATTTTACATGGAGTTCATACTCTACCAGATTGTGACCAGGAGTCCCTGGCATAAAAAGTCAAGAACCCTTGCTTTGGGGAAAATGTGACCGGTGGACACCTTGAGGTGCCATTTAGGAATCTCAAGGCCTGTAGGTGTCTCTTCCCAGCCAGATGGTCTAGGAAGCCCCAGGGGTGCTCTGAGCACGGATGCCTGTTGGTAAGTCACGGTCCTCTCTCCCTTCCCTTGCAGAACCCTGCTCTCCTACAGGCAGTACATTCTGATCGGTGGGTGGGTGGGAGTAGAGGGGCTCCCTTCAGCTGGACGGCCTGTCTGCATACAGATGTACGGGCACATTGGAGATGCTCTGGGCCCATCAGCCCTGGAAGTAGGCCCCGAGCTTGTCATTCACCATAAGAACAATCAAAGGCCGAGAAGGCTGTGCTCCAGAGATATCCTAGGAGAGGGCGGGGCCGGAATGGTACTTTCGGCACACGGTGGTGTTCTCAGGCAGTAACTGGCAGACAGACACGCAGCTATGTGGCAATTGCAAGAGTCTGGACCGACTTCTGAGTAAATTTTGCAGATCGGTGAATGTGCACCTGTGTGTCGTTCTCCTTTTAACTGGGTCTTGTGCTTCCGTTTCTATAAATAACCCCGTGCCAGACAACGGAAAGACAGGGACGTGTTCCATTTTTAGACACCTTACTCTAGCCCCCTTGGAGGAATCTCAATGACTCTAGAGTAGAAATGCAGGTCAGGAGGGGTGAACTCCCAGACCAGACCCGGAAGATGGTGCTGGCATAGCTGCCAGCAGGTGGCGCTAGGGCACCACCTCTGACTGGGTAGATGTTGTTAAGGCCATTGATACTTTATCTGATGCTAAGGACAAGCTCCACCCACCAGACCTTCAGACAAGCCGCCTAGGTCCTGCCCCCTCCCCTCTAACAGCTCTTCCTGTCCTTCTGCTAGGGAGCAGGGAGGTGGGAGAAGGGTCAGGAGGTGTGTAACCTCTGCAAAACTGGGTAATTCAGGGAAAGAATGGTTTCAATGACAGAAAGGCTCCATAGCAGAAGACAGGACCGACTTGGAGTGACAGTCCACAAAGAGACAGTATTAAAAGCACTATGACAATATCAGCTAAGAGCATTGCAAGTAAGTCAAAGCAAGTCAGCAGCATAACCTCCCTCCTTCAGTGACAAGGTGACTTCCCAAACAAGAACCAGGGCCAAGGTGAGGGGTGGGAAAGAAAGGATGGCAGGCAGAAGAAGCCAGGAGATTTCAAAGGCGACAAAGGAAGGTGTTTTCTTCAGAGATCAAAGCAGGGTAGAGTGAAGATTGATGTTCATACCCTGGCGTAGGCCCCCCATTGTCCAGGTTGAAAACTTGTTTGGGGTTGAGCAGGTAGTGAAATTTCCGAAGAATTCTACAGGGGAAAAAAAAAACACACACAGACACACACATACAACGATAGAGACAGAAAATGGTACGGTAGCAGTCACGAGGGGGCAAATACCTTGGACCCATCTGTAGTGCAATCCACCAGTTGCTTAAGCCTAAGGCAGGACGTGTTGCATGCAGACCCAATATCCCAGTACACCCAGCATCCCCACATCCTTCCCTCTGTCCATAGGTGCCCCTCCATCTGAGTCCAATCCCACCCTATGGACTGCTTATGGCTATGGCAAAGAATAGGACTGCTGTTCTAAAACTTTCTCCCTGTTAGAGACCTCTGAGTATTCTTCGTGGTTTAAGTAGGGTGATTCTATCTGTCGTAGACTGCCCAGAGGTGCTGAAGGCCCCTAAGGAGAGGGCCCAGCATCCTCATAAGAATACATGCAGGAGGAGGAGGGGCTGGGAAGCCAAGAGGCAATGGCTATGTCTGGGCTTGCTTTCTAGGCTCTACCTTGAGAGCACTAGGTCAGGCCAGGAGGGTGCCTTGCTGTTGACTAGAGGCGGGGTCCTCACAGTACTTGCTTGGGCCCTACCTAATGTTATTTTTCTAAGCCTGCATTCCAGTTCTCCCTGCCATCTGCTCATTTCCCACACTGAGCAGGCCTGGGAGGCGGAGTGGTTCTGTCTGACCCATCTCTTTTCCCACTCGGCTGAGCTTACTTCAGCTTCACCCAAACCCTGCATTTCCTTCACTGATAAGGTGAGACTGGGGCTAGGCCAGGCGGTCCTAGTCAGGTGAGCCTCATCAAGTCTTTTAAATCAAGAAAAGACTTGGGATGGCACAGGAAGGAACAGGCCCCTCAGAACTTGACTGTGGCAGCCTTCAAAGGGGCTCATGTGGCAGGTCCAAGGCTAAGCATGAGGTCTACTCTAATCCTTAAGGTAACCTGTGAGAGGTGATAGCACTGCTATCTATGTCACAGGGGAGGAAACTGAGGCACGGTTTACTAACTCACCTGGGCCAGATGATGAACTGGCCATGGGCCCAGGGTTTTGTTTGTTTGTTTGTTTGTTTTTATTTTTGACAGTACAGTCTACTATGTTGGGGCTGAAGGGAAGAAGGGGCTTGGGTTAGGTTGTTTTAGCCTATTTCAAAAGAAAAGAGGACTTACCTTTCTCCTTGTCTCCCTCCACTTTTGGGGTTCACCAAGACCAGCAGGGGATGCGTCCCTGGGCTAGGGATGATCTTATACTTAAAAATGAGAAGAAAGAGAAATGAGCTTTATTCAGTCATGGCATGGGATGAAAGCAGGCGTTGAGATAGCTTTGGAAGGTGGATGGGAAGCAGGCTCGGACATGGAGGAGAGGAGAGGGGCTGGTTTGCTGGCTGAGCTTCCTGGGGGAGACACGGCTGATTCTAGCCTGAGAGACTTTTACTGGGGGTTAATGGCAATGAGGGTTGGATGTTGGGATCAGAGATAAGGATGACACCAGCTTCAAACTACACAATTGTGTGGCATTATGCCCACAACACAAGATCAAAATAGCGTGGCACAGCAGTTCACCTTCCAATGCTGCGAGTCTTTAACACCGTTCCTCATGCTGGGCTGACATAACCACAACCATAACATTATCTTGTTGCTGCTTCATAGCTGTAATGTTGCTACTGCTGTGAATCAATAAATATCTGATGTGCAGGACCTCTGGTTTGTGACCCCCAGGGGTCGAGACCCACAGGTTGAGAACCACAGGTCTAGAGGGCACATCTTCCAACTCATATGTATCCATGAAATTAATGCCCTTGGGCTCTCAGGGCCCAGCCCCGTCCAAGTCCTTATGGCCACTCCCGATTTTCCTCCTAAACTCAAGTTTCTCACTTTGGGGTCTATCCTCTTCTGATACCTCAGTCATTGCTGAGGTTACCTCATCAATGGTACCACACTAACAGGCCCAGACAGGTTGTCTTTCGCATGCGTCTAGCCTTTCCTCCTGGTGTCTTCTTCCTGTTAAAAGTGCAGTTACTCAGCTGGGCATACAGGGGGAGATCCTGACCTGCCAAGTCCTTCCCTAAGAATTTCCCTGGCAGCCACCATGGTCCTCATGCCTTTGAGGCCTTTCCTACCCCCACAGGATACCCTGTGTATCCTCCACACCCCCATCCCAGTTCCTTCCTGGGACACCACAACAGTCTCCTCTCCTGCGAAAGCACCCATAACAAGACCCTGATGCTCTTAGATCTGAGCCTAATCTCTAAACTTTCTCAGCCTCGCCCCTTTCTCTGCTCTCTCCTTCTTCCTCCTGTCCCCCAGCAACCAGCCTCCAGTGAGAAGTCCTCGCTGTCATCCTCACATGAGTGTGTCTGCCCCTGCATATGCTCACATTTTTTTTTTTTTGCTCTTGTCCCATGGCTCAAAATACTCTCTTCTTTGTAACCTCTTAAAGAAATCCAGAATAAGCCAGGCAGTGGTGGCACATGCCTTTAATCCCAGCACTCGGGAGGCAGAGACAGGTGGTTCTCTGTGAGTTTCAGGCCAGCCTGGTCTACACTGTGAGTTCCAGGACAACCAAGCTACAAAGAAACCCTTCCTTTAAAAAAAAATCCAGAATAACCCATGGCCCTGTTCCAGAGACATCACCTCTGTGACCTTGTGGCCAACTAGAGCAACTAAAAACTACTGCAATGTGACCTGTGTAGTATATCCCACTGCAATGTGACCTGTGTGGTATATCCCACTGCAATGTGATCTGTGTAATATATCCCACTGCAATGTGACCTGTGTAGTATATCCCACTGCAATGT
>JANHMN010000011.1:8259226-8282670 GCA_030674055.1 Rhabdomys pumilio
GACTGTAACCTTGGGACGTGGTAAGGACATGGTCGGGAATGGAGGAGGCAGGAAGCTCCTTTGTTGGATGAGGGCTTTAAAAACTGTGAGAAGCCAGGCCTTACACTCAGCTTTCCTGCTTAGGGAGATTTGACACCGTCCGTGGCGTGGCTAATGTTCCTGGCTTTGCTTATTTTACTTTTTTAAAAATTTTCTTTCTTTCTTTCTTTTGGTTTTTCCAGACAGGGTTCCTCTGTGTAGCCTCTGGCTGTCCTGGAACTCACTCTGTAGACCAGGCTGGCCTGGAACTCAGAAATCTGCCTGCCTCTGCCTCCCAAGTGCTTTTTACTTTGTTTCAAAGTTCATTATTTATTTTGTTGCAATTTGTCTAGCAAACAGTGAGTGTGGTGTAGTGTAAAGCTCGCGCGCGCGCGCGCACACACACACACACACACACACACACACACACACACACACACACAGGTGACTGCTACCTGTACAGACAGCATCGGCTTTACCGCGTCTTCAAACTTTTTATCAAGAGGATAGTGATGCTGGTCTGCATCCCACCTCTGTGTTGTTTTGCTCAGCTTTATATTTTTGAGCGTCTCTGCTCTTGCATGGTTTTGTCTTTTCTATTACACTGCAGTCATTTATCACGTGATCTCAGCTTACTCACCTGCTCTGTGAGTAGCTGGGTACTTGTCTTTTGATGGAACAAATGCTTGCATTTCTCCACAGGAGGAGAGTTTCTGGGATAGAAAGTTTGTATATTTCTAACTTAATGGAAACTGACAAATGGATTTCCAAAGTGGTGATTTTCCTATGGGATTTTAAATGAGAGGGAAAAAAAGTATCTGCTCCAGTCAAGGGTGAGAAGGGAGGGGTGGGTGGGACTTGGCAACACTTTAAAGATGGAAGTGCTGTCTTTGGGAGGCAGAAAAGGTTTCAGGCGGTAGTATTGGGAGCTTCATTTGTTTTCAGATATGTCTGAGACTTGGTTGTGAGCTCTTGAGAGAATACAGGAGAAAGGTTGGCAAGGATGAAGGAGGCCAAGAAACCTGGCCAAACGCAGGTGGCCCTTTGAGCCAAGCTCTGCCTCAGGGATGCTGAGAAGGGATGCTCTGAACACCTGGAAGCAGCAGTTTGAAGTAGCTGTGTCAGAGCTTTCTCGTTCAGTCTGACTGGTGCGGCACTAACTTCTTTTGATCACTCACCAAAGCACCAGCCTGGGGAATTGGTGGGGTAGCACCTTGGGGAATGTAAAGTTGTAAATCTTGCCTGTCTCTGACCCCTGAACCTGGGAAAGCCAGAGCCCTGGTGGGGGCAGGGCCACTTACTCGGGTGACAGGGCATATGGAGGTAGGCAGCAAAATGTGGTCTTTGAGCTCCCCACCATCGCACACCGTCGATAATTCACATTTTCGGTGAAACTGGAGAGAAAAATGAAGAGGAGGGTAAGCAGAAGAGAACAAGGAGGCACCGGGGTAGGTCGGTGTCTCGTCCAGGTTTTTCTGGGGAAGTGAGCTGTCCAGTGCCCCTGTGTCTTAGAGCACTGCTGCCTTTGGTTTTGACAGGATTGCTGAGTACGTGTGAACATGTGGCATGTCTGCCAGGGGCACAGAAATGACATCTAGAGCTGCCCTTCGAGTGTGGCACCCTGAGTAGATTCTATACCCCAGTCCCTGGATTTCTGGGCTAGAAACTCTGAGGGAAGGCTACCTCTGAGAAAACCCGTAGGTGGCTAGAGGAAAGCATCAACCGAACCCCTGCGTTGTGAGAGGCAGTTTGTTTGGTTTGGAGGAGCCCCTCATTTAGGGCTGATACCTCGCTAGGGGTATAAGACACAGCCTGGAATTGGCTTTGAGAGGAAGGCTGGGCATCCCTGTGGTACCTGTTATGTTTTAGAATGTTGTGGACTCTGGTATGAGCTTGGCAGTAGCAAGACCAGGCTCCTGGGCAAGGCAGAGTGCTGCTGAGAGCAATGTGCCTTTGGGTCAAAGTTTAGCTCTAAGATGTAAAGAGGGGGCTTTCCAGGATTTAATCCCTCTCCCAACCTGTCCGGTTACCGCAGCCCCGATGAAGGACATTCATGATCTAGCTGGCTGTTCCCAGCCACTTGTCATGTAGGCAGCAGGTTGGTTAACTTCTTAAACAGCCCTGAGGAGTCACTGGCGGCTGGGATGTTTGAATGGGCCTGGGGGCTCTGGGCTAGCCTCTTAGCTTCATCCCCTCAGTCTACACTTGCCCTCTGGAGGGATGTTCACTATCCCAGGCTACATCTTGAACAAAACCCACACTGAAAAGAAGTAGGGCTGCCCTGGGCACTGACCCACCGTCATTCGGCACCACACGCAGTGCCGCGCTGTGACACTCCGGTAGCACTTGATACTTTTGTGGCACCGGTCACACTTGACAGAGGAGTTCCCTTCCACCCACGCGTGCTGCATCACCTGTGGGAGGGAAGGGAAGGATACCAGGGAAGGCAGTGGAATCATGCCCCTGGGTCCAGGGCTACAAAGAAGTGGGCGGCGCGAGGAGCCCAGAGGGCCCTGTTTCTTCAGTGTGGAAGCAGATTGGATGTAGAATTTCACCTGCCTGACCACCACTATGCTAAGCAAAACAGGTTAAAAACAGGTTCCATTTTGCCTATAGTGGTTCTCACCCCACCAGGCAAGTATCTAAGCAGCAGCTCGCCCACCATTCCTTTGTTTTGTAGAACTCGCTGGCCAGACTTGTCTTCATGTGGACCCTTTTCTGGGAGGCAGTGTGGTGTAGGGGAAGCCAGCGGCTGCAGTGCAGAACAAATCCGCCGGAGTCATCCATTTTACATATCACCGCAGGGTGGCTTTGGCCAGTTAGTCTCTGGCCCTTCCTCTTTAGACTTCGGATTGAGGCACCTCTGGGATACACCGAACAGCACATCTGCAAGGTTTCTGTGGCACACTTCTCTGGTTAACTCACTTCCTTTTCCTTAGCCTCCTCAGCTGGCTGTTACAATCACCTGAGGACTCTGTAGAAGTCCTGGTGCCCACCCCACACTCCAGATGAATGAGTCTCTGGGAGACAGGCCCCAGAGGTTTGACTTAAATCTCCCCATATGATTTAAATTCACACGTGTTAAAGTGCCCCTGGTGCTTATAATGTAACACTAGCTGAGACATAAGGAGAAGGAGCTAGATTACAAAGTTCCAAACCGTCAGTCAGGGTCCCCTTCAGACCCATTTCCTGGCCATCTGAATGTGTCAGCTACCTGGCTGGGATATGCCACCAGGACATAGCATGGGGGTTTGGATGAATACCTCCAACAAAAAATGGAAGCCTCTGACCCATTGCCTGGGAGCCTCTACTCAGATCTCTCCCCCTGGAATCCCACAGAACTCAAAACTTCCCACCAAGGTGTCCTGAGGTGCAGCAGGGAGATGTGGAAAAGCGGGGGCATATCTAGAAACACCCAACTTCAAATACTATATTAGAAACACACGGAATATTTACATGATATAATCCATATTTGCATTAAACAAGAATAAGTGTTTTAAATTTCTTAGTAGCTAAGTTGTGTGGTACTATTCACCCCAAATATATATATATATTTTTTTACTAATTTATTGCTCCAAAACACGTGCCATAATTAATTGATTTGTGGCTTTGTCGCTTCTCACATTCGGCTGCATCAGTGAGGTGGACAAAGAAGCCACTCTGTGAGCTTGAATTCTATATGGCTACATGGACTATGCACTGAGATTATTGTTTCCATTTCGTAGAGGGACAAGTAGAGGCATCAGAGAAGTGAGTGACTGGCTTTGGGTTCTAGGGCTGGTGAGTAGCCACCCAGGGACCCACAGCCAGGTCTTTGGACTCTGAGCCTCAGGGCTGTTGCCCCAGCTCTGTGTTGCGTTCTTCAGCCTGTCTGGGGTCTGAAGAAATGGTGAGAGATGTGGGTTGTCCCTGCAGGCTCACAAGGTTGTGGATGTGATCTACCGGCCCCTCAGCCCTGTCACCCTGCTCTTTGTGTCAGATGACTAGAGAGACCTGAGCATAGGAGGCCCACTGTGTGCTCTGGTGGAAGCCAGGCATGGACATGAAGGCATACGTATGGGGAATGAGGCATGCAGTAGTTATGGGGCATGCATATGAGGAGTCCTCTGAGGAGCCTTCCTCCCAAGAGGTCTTCCATGGGAAAGCTGCGAGCATCCTACGTTCTAACCATCTCTTGGTTCCCATTCCTAAGCTGTGTCATCTCTCTGCAGCAGTGTGGATGAGCTGCCCCCAGTTTTAAGGGCAATCTAGTTCCAAACTCAGCAAGCAACCCCACTCAAAGGCCAGGAGAGTGCCCCCCACCTTCTGTGTCTCATCTTGGTATCCATGCCAAGTCCTAGAGCTGAGCCTCTCAAATGCCTTTGAGTTGTTAGTAGCATCTGTCCAGAACACTCAGACACAACCAGGCCTACAAGGGTGCATCAAAAGAGACCCGATCCGCTCTGCCTTGGGGCAGTGCTAACATCTGTAACTGCTGGAAGCATTTTCTTCCCTCTGCTTTCTCTCCTATACCAACCTCAGAAAGCATCATATAATTAGAAACATCACCATCTCTTCATGTATGAAGCTCTACCTTGACCGTGCACTGCTTTCTAATTCTGGAGCTGGTCTCGAAAACGCTCCTCCAGGTAGGACCTCGTCACCATGTGAACCCAGCTCCTTTGCCTTCCCTGTAATCATCGTCCCTGTAATCATTGTCTGACCCAACCATTCCAAACCGAATCCAGGGCATGGTCAGGCATATCTCCATGCCTGTCCACGGGAGCCCCCTTTTGCTAGAATGCTCTGCCCTCTTCCATGCCTTGTGAAGCCCTCCTGGTTCAAAGAACAAACAGAGTACTACCTCCTTTGAGAAATGTTTTTCCTTTCAGGCTTCCACTGCACAACCACAAGGCCCTGTTATAGTAGCACACACCTTGTGGCTTTGCTCTATGCTCACAAGCCTATCTAGTATCATAACCTGTGCAGAATCTGAGAAGACTGGATACTGCTTCTCATAACCTGTGGATGCCCTGGTACGCCGCCTGGCATACAGTAGGCTTCAGGGAGATGTTGAATGGATTGATGGATGAGTGGGATGGCTTGAGGGTCCTCGAGGCAGAGAAGGAACTGGAGAACGCTCTCCAAGCCCCTTCCTGCACAGGGATCTGTGATGATGAACATGTTGCCCCCGAGGCAGCATGCAGAAGAATGAGCCCACAGGTATCACCAACCTCGCCACTCCGTTTGGCTTTGGAGTTTGTTTTCACACACCCAGGAATGTTTTTGGATACACAGCGTTGGTGGACAGTATATTTACAGTCTGGAAAAAAGAAAAAAAGGACAGTGGTTACGAATGTCACCAAGGGAATAAAAATCTACACCCCCTCCCCAGTACACACACTGCATCGAAGGCTTGCTCCTCCTCCTAGAGCTGGCCTGGCTAAGCAAAAGCCTAACACTGTGCCATGTGAGTAGTTTGTGGCTTCCCCCCACCTCTACCTCTTTCTCTCACCTCTACCTCCCCCCACCTCTATCTCTTCCCCCCACCTCTACCTCTTCCCCTGCCCCCACCTCTACCTCTCCCCATACCTCTACCTCTTCCCCCCCACCTCTACCTCTCCCCCACCTCTACCTCTCCCCCCACCTCTACCTCTTCCCCCCCACCTATACCTCTTCCCCCACCTCTACCTCTTCCCCCCACCTCTACCTCTCCCCCCACCTCTACCTCCTCTTCCTCCACACCTCTACCTCTCCCCCACACCTCTACCTCTTCCCCTGCCTCCATCCCTTCATACTACCTTTCTTTGATGGCAGTGACTGCGCAGGTGTGAGTTCAGAAGGGGCTGTGAGGGACAGATGTCTCAGCATCACATGTTGGGATGCCAGCAAGTGGACAGAAAGCCTATGGCCCCTAGGCTGATGGATGCTACTGACCACAGCCTAGAGCATGTTGAGTAACTTTTTGTGCCCTTTGGACACTCAGGATTCTCTGTCAGATGCACACACAGTAGCTTTTCTTCCCTTTCTCTCTGAGGCAGGGATTTTTGCTGTAATAAGTGGGACATTTGTGCAAAGCACCACATACAGAGTCAGATTAGTGACTCTGAAATTTGTCATTGATGTTGTAATTGTGGTTGTGCACATAGCAAAGAAAGGACCGAGGAGTCTCAGACTTAACAGGAATGAGAACATGTTCACCAGCTGATGTTTGAGTGAGTCTGGGGAGATCGGTGGCCCTGTTCTTGAGCCTGCTCACTGCTTGGGGTCCAGCTGGTGCCTGCTATCTGGCCATGAGGTGGCTGGCAGGGCTCAGTGTGCCCACATTCTCTGGCCCCTTGGGAGTGTCTGTCTCTTGCTCCCACCTTTGCAGACATCACCCTTTCTTCCTGTCTCCTTCCTTCCATTTCTTTCTGTGTTTCCCGTCTTAGCTCTGATCTGATCCCTCATCCCTCATTTGCGATGTTTGGTGTTTTTCTGCTTTCCCCTCTAGCTCTACTAAATGGCTTACAAAACGAAATAAACATACACTTTTATTATTACAAAACAAAATGAACATACCCTTTTATTATTCATTGCACTTCTAGAATATAACACGTGTTCTTAATTAATTAGAAAGCTCCTCTAAACACGTATGATGTCAACATTGGCCAGAAACAAAACTGCAATTAGCACAAGTTGCCTTTAATTTGTGGAAGACCTTAATACTCATTTTCCACAAGAGCAGTGGCCTGTGACCCGCAACAGCAGCAAACATCTTGTCCCTTTGACTCAGTTAGCCCCCAAGCAGAGTACAGAGGCCTTGCTGTTGAAACAGGGCAATCCCACCATCTGGGAAGCAGAAATGCCTGGACGTTGCCTGGAATAGATCCACTGAGCATGTGCAAAACAAATGGAACCCGAGGGGAGAGGTGTCAGGACGGTTACTCACAGATGCAGCACAGGCCTTGCTTCCGAACCCCCATCAGCATGATGTGGCAGAAATTGCAGTAAGTGGGCTTCTTGAAGTGTTTCAGGGTCCAGGCATGCCTCCCATCACCCTTGGAGCCCTGCAAGGATGACAACGTGAGACACTGAGCTGAGACCCCTGCTGGCTATCTATCTATCTATCTATCTATCTATCTATCTATCTATCTATCATCTGTCAATCATCCATTCAGTGGTCTACCTATCTATTGTCTATCAATTATCTATCATCTGTCTACCTACCTATCAATTATCTATCTATCTATCTATCTATCTATCTATCTATCCATCCATCCATCTCTCTATCATCGATCAATCATCCATCTACCTCACCTGCTATCTTAAGAGTCTTTAGTGATTATGGTCTGACTCAGCAACATTTCTCCTTGAGCACCAGTCTAAGTAACTGTTGAGAAAACAGATGAACATTTCTGGGCTAATCAGATCAGCATTATTCCAAATAGTGAGGACCTAAAAATGTCCTACCCATTCCATGCCCAGATCAACTAAAGTTGTAGTACATTCATATACTAACTGCCTCCTAAGGCAATTTATTTATCTCTTTGGTCTCCAGAACTGATGATGAAGATGATGATGGTGATGGTGATGATAATGATGATAATGAATATTATTCCAGTCCACTGCCAGATTTTAATTTTTACCAGATACTGGGGGGAACAAAACTATTGGAGAAACAGTAAGTTCGTTACTTGTAAACCAGTAGGAAAACAGACTTAGAGAGATTCTGTAACTAGGCCAATGCCACAGGAAAGATGAGTGACAGAGCCAGCGGTCGATCTGCAGGCTCTCCACATCTTTCCACACCTCCACAAGGATCTTCCTGGACAGATGGGAACTTAGCACCTTGTCAGGAGGTCCGCTTACTCATCACATAATCATCATTTTATCTGAAAACGCCCTCATCCAATCCACCCCCCCCCCCTTTCTCAGCTCCAAGAAGCAAAGGGCTTCCGGGCTCAAGCTTCTGCTTGTGTTCTAGCGCCACCGTGTGGCTTGTTCAGTTCTGGCCCGGTTTTACCCATTGCTACAATTTTACCAGGAGACAGGATTTGAGAGAGCCCCAAGCATTCTCAGTGGCCATATGTGTGATTGAAAATGGCAAGAAAGTTGAAGCAGGCCATCTAGGAAGTTGGTGGGGCTTCCTGTAGCGGCCCCAATGTTACTGGTTAGTTACAAACTTAGCACATGGTTACAATATAGACTTTGGATTAATACCAATGAAATCTACATTGTGTGTGTGTGTGTGTGTGTGTGTGTGTGTGTTTTACTCTTTTTTTATGTGAATTCTAGTTTTATGCAAGGCTGATTTGGTGTTTGACAGGGACTCTGGAAAGGAGCTAAGGGAATACTCAGGTTTTGCCTGCTGCCTCCTGAAATGTGCCACACAAGATGGCGGTGGTGCTTTGGACACTAGCAAGTTCAGCTCACAGAGAACGGAAGTTGGTTCCTTATGCTTACAGGATCCCATTTTGTTCCCCTAAATGAGAACAAAGCAAGACAACAACCTGTTGCTGTCGGGACAGCAACCAAGCAGAGCATCTCTTTGGATCCAGTTCCAAGGGAGCATTGACAACTGTCTACTTTGCTTTTGGGTTCTTGTGTGTGTGTAGCCCCTGAGTAAGAGGTCATTGCACACAGGTCCCCATGCTACTGAGTGTGACAGATGGGCCTCTAGTTAGTTGTGTGCCCTTGGGCCAGTCCTTTACCTTGCTCGACCTCTGTTTGTAGAATGAAAGGGCTGGAGCAAGAGCCACAAAGGATTCGTAAGCCACATCATGTGCGACCCTAGAGCCAGAATGTTATCAAGCCAGGTCTGGTATGCAAGCCCGTAAGCGTAGCCACACTGGGTGCTGAATAAGGAGGACCACAAGCAGCATGACCTGCCTGAGCCACAGAGCAAGCCCGAGGCCAGCCTGTGCAACAGAGTGAGACTTTGACTCAAAAATAAAAATATACACAGAGAGATGGAGAAATGGACCCGTGGCAGAGTGCTCGCTCACCTAGCATGTGTAAGGTCCTTGGTTCGATTCCCACATAACTCAAACAGAAAACAGAATGAGTTCTCAGAATCTTGTTTATTCCTTAGGGATAAGCCGAACACTCGCCAAAGTTTCTTTTAACTGCTCTGACTGAAGTTCAGGGCGCTGGAAAGAGTGGGGAACTTGGAGCTAGGTACAAAACCCAGCTCTTGTTTCTCTTGCTGTGTACAGAACCCTGGCTTTCCATCTGTACAGAGTGGGATAAAAGTACCTGTCATGTCTGTTGATTATTAAGTCCATTCACAAAAGCCCTGAGGCAGATCACTGTTCCTCATCTTCCCTCCTTCCTTTGCTAATTCTGTACATTTTCCTAGTTTAAAAATTTTCAATTAAACTTACTCATTGGCAAAGGTGGGTGGGCATTTGTGTTATGGTGTGTGGAGGTCATATAACAGGGAAGTGAGTTCTTTTCTTCCACAATGTGAATTCTGGGAATTGAACTCAGGTTACTAAGTGCCTCTATGTGCAGGGCCAGCTTGCTGACCTCTCTCCCAAGACCTAGCTTGATGAAAACATGAGACGTTCTGTGAAGTTTCTGTTGCATTTTGCCTGAGTGAGAATAAGTGTCATGCAGGCAAATGCTTTATCTATGTCCCCTCACAGTGAGCACAACAAAAAATTTTCCCTTTGGAAAAGAGCAGCAAAGAGTGGTCAGGGGAAAGAATCTGTTTCAGGCACACAGAGTGAAAAGGAGGAGGAGTGAGAGCACGCTGGAGCCAGCAGGGGGGCGGGGCTTGCCCATTGGGAAGTCTGGAGCAGACAGACACTAGCAACAAGACAGAATCCAGAGGCATTGAATGTAGTTTACGACTTACAGAGTCATCCATTCCCAGGAGGACCAGCAATGGGATGGTGGTCATCCCCCCGTTGACCCACTCCTGTAGAGACACGAAGCCATCCTTGTCGTAGTCCAGGCCTTGTAACATCTCCTTCAGTATCTGTGGAAGCCCAAGAACAACGAATGGTCCCTTTGCATCCATTTCCGGATGCCTCTGCTTGCTCTCTTCTGTCCTGTGTTGCTTTCTGGCTCACACATTACCCTTCTTATTCAGAGTGAGTAGAGTGACAAGGGAGCAAAGCAGTGAGAGACCAGGGTTCGAGGCCCAGCTCTGCTCTGTCCTGACCTTAGGTGGCTCACCCCAGCTCTCCGTGCTCTGGGGTGCTCATCTTAAGATGGAAATAATATTGCTGTATCCCAGCACGTTAGCAAAGACCAGAGGAGATGCATAAAAAGTGTTTAATCTAATATCTGGTACATAGCACCCCCAGGGTAGCTAACATTAGCAGCTGCCGATTGACAACTTTTCCATTCCGGGCTCTAGCTCCTGTGTTCTATGAGTTTCTATCATAGAGTTGCCCCTGCTGGATAGACTGGGAATTGCAGTTTCTATCTTGCCTAGACTTTGTCCTGCTGCCTTAAGCATCTTTCCTGTTGGAGAAAGGGGAGCTCAAAGCATAGGGCTTCAAAGAAGCTGCGGAGAGGATGAGTCTAGGGTACCACACAGTGGCATTTAGTCATTCGCATCCACATGCCAAATGTGCCTCACTGTCTCTGGAGAAAACTGTGTTGTAGAAACTCACAGGTCTGAGCTCTGTGGGATCCCACTCCAGGTACTGGGCAACATGCAGCATTTGGCTCACGATCTGATCCAACTCCTAGAAAATATCAGGAGAGAAAATATCAAAGGGAGAAAACCAAAGTGTGTGTGTTTGTGCATGTGTGTGTGTGCCTCTGAGTGTGTGTGTATGCATGTGTGTGTGCCTCTGTGTGTGTGCATCTGTATGTGTCCCTCTGAGTGTGTGTGTGTGCATGTGTGTGCATGTGCCTCTGTGTGTGTGCGCATGTATATGTGTGCCTCTAAGGGTGTGTGTTTCATCAGAATAAGAACAAAACTGAAAATCAAACATGGCAGGAGAGGATGGGCAGGGTGGATCATGAGGAAAAGTTTGATCTATACATTGGAACCCCACAAGGGCAGCCTCCTTGACTACAAAGGCCAGTGGACTTAGATGCTCACAGCGGGTCAAAGCAAGGGAGCACCTGGAGCACTGACTCCTAGCCCCTCCCTCCTCCATCAGTCTGTGCTTTGACCAGGAAACTGCAGGGAATCCTGTTCTCCTTTTTGTAACGTATGAAAACGCAGGTGAAGGCGGGTCCCTCCTTGCAGTTCTTATCATGTGTCTCCATCTCCACACCTTAGCAGCTTGGGCTCTGTCTGTCTGTCTGTCTGTCTGCCTGCCTGCCTGCCTGCCTGCCTCTGCAGTCAGGTTCACATTCTGTGTTGGTCCTTGCTCAAGCACTATGACTTAGATTTATTTCAGCATCTTCCCTTTGCATTACAGTCGACCCTGAGCCTAGAACTTGGTGACCGGAAGTGTATGTATATGGGCTTATTTGCATGATGGATTAACCCTTTGGTACCAACGCCTGTCTAAAACCTTATAGACCTGTCAGGTGATAGTGAGTCAGTGCGTACAGGGACCCCTGAGAACATACTGTGCTGGGGAGTATTTGGTGTCAGTCAGCGTCTTACGTATGGATACCGCCTAAGATATTCCTAGAGAGATTGTCCTGGGAGATTGTGTGGACAGACTGAAGAAAGTTTGGAAAGGGTTACTTCTTTATGTCAAATTCAGGGCTAAGCCAACAAGCCATGTCTCAACAGCTATTTGTTTTCTTAAGATATATTTATATTGTGTTGTGGTCTCTCTCTTTCTCTCTGTCTCTCTCTGTCTCTCTCTGTCTCTCTTTGTGTCTGTGTGTCTGTGTGTCTGTGTGTATGGTTCACATATGAGTGCAGGTTCCTGTAGAGGCCAGAAAAGAGCACCAGATCTCGTGAAGCTGCAGTCACAAGTAATTGTAAGCCACCCAACATGAGTGCTAGGAACTGAACCTGGGTCCTCTGCGGCAGTAGTAGTAACCCCCGAGTCATCTCTGAAGCCCCTACATAGACATATCTGTGCGGTCTCTGTCTCTCTCTGTCTTTTTCTGTCTCTGTCTCTGTCTTCCTCTCCCCTCTCTCCCTGTCCCTCTCTTCTTCTCTTCCATCTCATGCTGGACTTGAAACTTGTGATCCTCTTGCCTCAGCCTCTTGCCTGTAAAAAATACTACTTTACTCAAAGGGAAACAGTACCCCAGAGCAAAACTACAGGGCCGGGCAGTGGCCGAGTATGATGAAGGGGGTAGAACATTTCAGTGGAATAATCTGTGAGTCTACTGGGGTTCAGGATTCTATACGATAATGTGACTTAGAAACTGAAAGTTAGACTCCATTGTGGGTTGTGCAAATAGAAGCAGAATGGAGTGGCTTCGGAACAAGTAAGTCCCAGTGTCTACCCCGGCCAGGCCACATCTGACTCTGTAAAGCCAAGGATAGGTAGGTTCTATTGCATGATGTGTTTTAATACCAGGGTTGCCTGCTGGAGCTTGTCCAACATAGGTATTTAAAACAGCCCAGTGAGAGCAGGAGACTGGCTTCAAGGCAGTTTTATCTAGGTGTGATAGAATGTTCAACTGTCAAGGTTATGTAGTTTTGTGTTTCTCTCATCTGGTTAGCTGTGGAGGGCAGCAGGGAGCCAAGGTTGGGGGGTGGGGGGCAGGGAAGGGACAATGGGAGGGAGCCTATTTTGATTCCCTCTTGGGTTGGGGAAGAGGGGCTATCAGCATATTGTGTGATGTCTGGCAAACCAAACCCTGGCCTGCTGGCAGGAAGCCCTGTCCAGCTACTGTGGAGGAGTGGCCTCTTTGTCACTGAGAGTGTTCACAAAGAAGCTGGGAGCCTGTCAGCCAGGGACTCCAGGTGTGAAGTTGACTCAGAGGCCTCTTTGGAGATTTGTTTCTATCCACTAATATCATCTTTAAAATGTATTCTGGATTGAACCAGTTTCCACCTACAGTACTGCTGTCCTGTGTAAGATTACCATTGTTCCGTGTCCTGATTATTTCCTTAGGTCTCTGTCTGGTACGCCTCTTACAGTCTACTTGACATAGTCTCTAGAGCGATCCTTGAGACATGCCAATATGTTGCTTTTTATTTCTTCACCAGCAAGCCCAGTTTCCACTTAATCCTACAGCATCCTGGGCATGCTTCAGTATCTTTGCACACAGCGTTTGCTACCTAGAGGGCTCTTTCCCTAGATTAGCCCCTTCTCCAAGTCTCCGTTCCAATGTCCCTTCCCCAGGGAGGCCTTCCTTGACAACCCTTCTGAAAGCTGTGACTCTCCCCGGTGTTTCCTACTTCCTTTATTTTTCTTCTCAGCAAACATCTACCCAATATGTGTGCACGTATATGTATTTATTTTATACTGTATGGTTTTATTTTGCGATGCTAAAATTGAATTGCGGTCTCAGGCTAGGCAAATGCTCTGTCACTGAGCCTTATTTCCAATTCCACCCTACCCCTTCTATTTGAGAGAGGTACTAATGACTCTTTTGCCCTAGCTTCCTGAATGCTGGGATTATGGTGTGCACCACCACTCCCCAGTCTACAGGCATCTGGTGTGCTGTTTAGTGTTGCCTAGACTACAGTAAAAGGAAATGGAACTTTGTTACTTGGCTACAGAGCAGTACTGGGCATGATGTAAACCCTTGGTAAACGAATGCTTGTGGTCTGTGAGAGTCTGTGCTTGTTCCGTCAAAGACCACAGCCCAGAGCACTGCAGCAGTGCTGGAGAGACCAGTGGAGGTACTAGGGTAGAGATGGCATGATTCGTTGGCCTAGTAAACTTATTTCCTCTGTCCCGTCATACTTCCTTCCCTCCTTCCCTTCATCTCTCCCTTCTTCTTTCTTTTCCTTCCTTTCTCTCGTTTCAGTCAGGCATACACACTTCAGTCTTAGACCTGACTGTTCATAATAAGCCTTGGCAGTCAGTCATGACCACAAGGCCTGGATTCAGGGGCCTCCTTCTTTCTTGGACTTTTTTGTCTCTAGTCTTTCTCTCTCTCCCTGGTCCTGTTCTTGCTTCTTCCTGAAGGGGTGAGGTGACAGTAAAGAGTTTAGAACAGATGGGACCAGGCTCCTGATCTTGTATAGACAGGAAGTCAGTAGCCTCCTTCCTCTTGGCCTGGTCTTGTTGCCTCTCTTGCCCCACTCCTCTTGATTCCTGGGTTTCAACAGGAAATTTCAAGGGGAGTCTGTGGACAGGGAAGTGACATTTGAGGAAAATTCTAAAATGTCCCCCTATCCTGAGGTTGTGTGGTTCCAGGCTTCTGGATCTGGAAGAAGAAAACGGAGTCTATGTTCTATAGTCTGACTCTCTGGAAAGCAGCAGGCAGGGGTTCCACTCATGGTCTGCATCCCTTAGCCAGGATGCTGCAGCTCCTGTAGGGGCGGAACTGGGGAGTTTGGATGCTTCCTTCACTGTACCTTGCTCTTCCCACTCTTTTTCAGATCCCAGGACTTGTATTGAAGGTGGGAACTTACCGCTTGGTCCAGGAGTCCATTTTCATCCGAATCATAGAGATGAAACATGACTGCAAGAAAAACGCAGGTTAGTCTGAGGTCCTCCAGGAGCCAGCATGGGCCGACACTCTGCTTACTCCTTTTTCTTTTTTAGCCCAGATTCAAGCAGTAGTGGAGCATAAGCTATTACGGTCAGCTTACTCTCTGAGGTTCAGTATATGACTTCCATATGACTTCCTTAAGGAAGAGAGGAAGCTAGGGAAGAGAATGAGGCCCTGGGTTTTTGGGCCTTCTGTGCAGTGACTCTGTGGCAAATGAGACCCAGGTCATGAACAAGACACCCTGGAGAGCATGCATATCATTCTGCATCAACTGGACACAATTTGAAACCCATACCCAACAGCTGGTCCGGCCGAGGTACCACCAGAATTACAGCGGGAGCCTTCGCCTCCACTGCACACAGGGAGAGTGTAGAGTCGGGCATGTTAGAATCTTGGTGCATGCTGCTACTTCTGGGATGGCAAACAAGTTACCTCTCTTCTAGGATCGCTTTATTTGTAAGCTGGAAACTATAGTTTATTTCTATTGCTGTGAGCATAAGGATTAATATGTACAGCTATAGTCATGGATAGGGCTCAGAATACAGAAAGCATTTAACATATTGTTTCTTTTCTGTTATCAGTGAACATTTACATATGACATTCCTTAGACAGTAGGTACTGCTGTATGCATCCAGTCATAATTACCTAGTGATAATAATTACCATAGTCATGATAACATGAGATAGTCACTACTGTGGGAGCTACAGGACACTCAGGATGTTATGTTTTTTACACTTTATCC
Organism: Rhabdomys pumilio; assembly: GCA_030674055.1. Lineage (NCBI taxonomy): Eukaryota > Metazoa > Chordata > Mammalia > Rodentia > Muridae > Rhabdomys > Rhabdomys pumilio. The sequence continues at coordinate 8,274,495 of JANHMN010000011.1, forward strand.
CAAATGCTGGGAGCCAGGAGCATTTCAGATTTGGGGTATTTTTTGGTTAGGGAGTATTTCATATATATATATATATAAAATCATATATTTGGGGGAACATTCCCTGAGTCCATATGCAATATTTCAGTTTTCATATGTCTTACATGCATAGCCTTCAGGAAACTTTATGGAATATTTTTAGCGCATCCCTTTTCAATTTCAGGTGGGAAATTCTCCACTTATGCCATGGAATCTCAAAAGTTTGGGAGTTTGGAGGAGGTGTCAATATGCTAATTGGAAATATCTTATGAGCTTCATGGAGGTGAAGCAGACAAGGAAGGCCTGGGAATGACTGGGACTAAAGACTAAATGTGCGCTGACAGAGACAGTCACCCAAAAACGAGGAGATGGTGCGATCTCAAACATAAGCCAGGCAGGAAGTGAACCAAACACTTCTTCCCTTTCACTCCCATTCTTTATGGTGTTCACGGTTGGTTCTCTTATGTGCACCTCCTACTGGCCACATCCTGGTTACAGCTTAGTCCAGGCTAGACATCTTATGCATCTCTTGTGCAACTGTCCTCCAGAGCTTTTAAATTCCCTGGACCTTGTATCCCTGCCCCCTGCATGCTATGTGCCTGAGTAGTGTTTATGTTTTTTAAAGTGACATCACCGCCTTTCCATTCTCTCTGAATGTTCCCATTCTCATTTCTCAGAATATTCTGGCCAGGGGCACATAGTACTGGCTGAATATAGAGAATGTCGAAGCATACTACTAAGTTTGCTTCAGGACATGTTCTGGTTCAGGTGACCCAGGTCAGACATGCTCCTTTTAACCTTCCCATAGTGTCTCACATGTAGAGTGAGATAACAAGTCTGCCTTTCAGGGTTATTATGAGACTGACAGTAAGTGAGGAGGTAGACTCAAAATACTTAGCAAGTGAATGCATGGCGTCCAGTCCATGGGCGGTGCTCTTACATTGACAAGAGGTGGACTCTCAGGGATGACTTCCAAAAAGCCGCATGCCTAGTTCTCAAACTAGAGACACTTATTTTCTTTTGAATCATTAGAATGAGGGGATGATTTAGACTGATAGAGAAAAAGCAAAAAAACAAAACAAAACAAAAATCAAACCAAACCAATGGAAATGCTGACTAAATGACCTTATTTGCTTCAAAAGTTGTAAGAAAAAATTTTAGCTAAAGACGGAGAGGGAACTAAAAACTCAAAGACACCAAAGAGCTATAAGGAATGACAAATCGCAGCGGGCTTGGTTGGAAAGTGACTGGACAGTGAAATCTATAAATAAATGAGACTATTGGCTGAGTGGTCCCTAAGGGTGTGACATCATTGTATCTGAGCAGAGCAGTAGCGTGATCTTAGAAATTATACACTGCACTATTTCTGGATGGAATCACGAGAGCCTAGGATCTGCTTTGAAACAATAAGAAGCCGAGATGGGTGGGAATGCCCAGAACAAGAGTGACCGCTGCTAGTGTGAGTGGTGAGGCTCACACACGGTTGAAAACTGAATCCACCTCGGAAAATTTCAATATTAAAAAAAAAAAAAAGGACTTAGAAATTTTTTCCTTTCTGTTTGATAAAGTCACTCAGAGCATCACTGATGCAAAGGATCTGACTCGTCCTCCTTGGTAGTCACCAACAAACACGATGCGGAAGACTCAAAGCCCTCCTAACAGTTGGGAATAATTTGATATTTTACTTTTAACTTTACCCAGAAAAGAAAAGAAATCTGTGTTCCCACCAGAGTAGCACTTGAGACTTGTATTGTGAACACCCCCAGCCTATGGGAGAGTTTAAGCCCAGCTAATGAGCAAGCTGTCCGTTTGGTTTTGGCCGAGTTCACCTTTGGCATACTTCTCTTGGTAATGTTTAAGTTTTGTTGACTCGTCTTATTAACTGAATTCTGACTTTTTGCTATAACAATTATTTCTTTGCTGCTACTTAAGCGCCCAAGAGAGGAAACATAAGATGGGCTGCAGCAAGGTCCTTTAATTTGCTCTAAAAAGGCATGCTGGTGGCTCCAGAGGCCAGGAAAGCCATCCTGGGATAGTTCTTCAAGGCCATAGGCTTCGTCTGCTGAGCTCTTACCGTGTCCTGAAGGTCTGCTCTGCTTTATATTTATTGCGTTTCTTTGAGACAGGGTCTCTATGTGCAGCTCTGGCTGGCCTTGAACTCATTACACAGACCAGGCTTTCTGTGAGTCTACAGAGATCCGCCAAAAGCATTCGCCATTATTGCCAGCATCTGAAGGGGGGTTTGAAACTGACTTTGAAGCACCACAGATCATACTTAAGTCTTCTAGTGAGCAAAGAGCTGGAGTATAAGGGATGCATGTTGGGATGGAAATAGGCCTTATCAAGACAGGCTTATAAGAACTCAAGGGAAAGAAAGAAAAGGAAGGAAGGAGGAAGAAAGAGGAAAGGGAGGGAGGAATTTCCTGGCATGCAGACATAGGCTTTTAATTTCAGCACTTGGGAGGCAGAGGCAGAGACAGAGACAGACCTATCTCTAGGAATTCAAGGCAATTTGATCTACATAGTATGGTCCAGAACAGCCAGGTCTATATTGAGGGACTCTGTCTTAAAGAAATAAAATAAAATAATATAGTATAAAAGGAAAGAACACAGAGGGAGGATGGGAGGAAGAAAGCCCTATAGCTACAGTGCTCCTTGCTCAGGGGAAGATCAGATGTTGAGTATCTTTTCAAGATGGGGCCAAAGCTTTCTGATTAGAGGCACCAGGAAGCCCTGCCAGACAAAACCATCCAGAGTCTTTGGTAGCAACCTCTTTCTTGAAAATGGCTAAGGTCTCAGATTCCCATCTAACTTCTAGACTGGTACTGTGCCCTGGGTGGGCTGTAGGACATGTTGTTATCACTGCTACCGAAGGGACAGAGAACCCTCCCCAGTGCCCAGATGCATCTCCAATGTGTACGAAATGACTGTCCAGAGCCTTGGTCTTCCTCTGGGAGGAAGCTGAGGCCCTAGGTTGGTGAGCACTTACATTCTAGCTTATCCTGGGGTCTCCCAGTCTCCATCAGGGACAAGTAACACACAACATCCTTCAGGTACACTGTGGGAGCACATGAGCTTGAAGCCAGAGTATCCAGGTCTCCCCATGGGGCTGCAGCCTCCAGTTCTTTAGATGGTGCTTGTGTCTTAGTTGTTTTTGATTCTGAAAGACAAAAGAGAAGCATCCAAGGACCTTCATGCTGGCAAACATTATCCCTCCTATGGTCCCATCCGCCTCACTGTTGAGGAGCAATGTTCTATGGGTGGCTTACAGAATGTAATTAATAGACATTGTGTCATGTGGCCACAGAAATCCAGTCTACAGCTATTTTCTAGGGTAGCTTTATTTTAATTCATTCAAGACTTTATTTCCTTGCAGAAAGTTTATTCATTTTCAGAATTTTCAGGAAAGATGGCAGTGAGTCTTGGCAATAACACAGTGAACGAAAATATCATTTACCATACTGCTACAAATTCTTAATTTGCAGACGTAATTCTGGATGGGCTTCTGCCACATCCAAACCCTTCCTTGTGAGGAGCTATGGAAACCTTGAGTGAGCACAGTGTCCTCAGTGGATGTATGCTGTTGACATGAGCCAGCCATGTCAAGGACCAATGTCTTGTATCCATGAAAGTGGCAAAGCCTTCTCTAAGTGAGGCTCTAAGTGAGGCTCAGAGAGATGGTAAAGGCTTCCCCTGGTTCATGGATGAACAATCATGTATGCAGAACATGGTCTCGGTAGCTCCTCCCGCCATGTTTACTGCTCGAAGACTGCTCCACTACAGAGAGTGTTCCAGCCACACGCTGGAAGGGAGCATTGACTTCAGACAGCAGAGCTGAGAGAGAAGAAGGCCTATAGTGTGGCTGTGAGCTAGAAAGATGTCAGCTGTCCTTCATGATGAGAGGTGAGACACCCCTAGGATTGCCACGTCCTGGCATTTGGAAGAACTTTACATGTTGTACCCAGGGAGGGGGCTCTGGCAGATCCTGGTGTTCTGGGTGGGTTGAGGAGGAGATGGGAGGCTGGGAGCCCAGAGTGGTTCCAAGTCAGACTGGAGCCCAGGTTGCCACACAGACACTAACCCACAGACATGGAGAAGGCTCCCTTATAACCAGGGCAGCCACCTTCACTTCTGCTCAGTGGTGATTCCTCCCTGGTGAGAAAACTGCCTGAGGCCAGGGAATGGGGGGCAGTTTGGTTAGGATGGGGGTAGAGGAAGGCGCAGGATTGGAAGGACAAACTCTGACAAAAAGGTCAGGACTCATCGATGGGGTAGAAGCCCTGGGAACCCACATGTTACTAGTTGAGTTCAATTTCCAGCAACCACATGGTGGCTCATAACGCTCTATAATGGGACCTGATGCTGTCTCTGGCATGCAGGTGTATATGCAGATAGAACACTCATAAACTAACAACAAATATCTTAAAAAGTAGAATCCTACCCAAGCTATTTTAAAAGACCAGCATTGCTTCAAGGCCCAAATCAAAGACATCACAAAGGTGGATTATAGTATTCTTCATGACACAGATGCAGAAACTGCACAATGTTAACTATAATAATATTATAGTTCCCTATAAACCAAAGCGTGAGGAGTGCCTGGTACATTATACCTAGCAATCCATTCCAAGATGGTTCCCCAGGGGGAACAAAGGTTCTCCTCACAAAGACTTTCAAAAGAATATTTATGACAAGTTTGTTTGTAGTAATCCCAAACTAGAAACTAACCAAATGTCCCTGTCCCAACAAGTGAGATAATTATGAAAACTATATGTGGGAATACTAATGAACAACCAAAATATGTTGACTGTTAATATACACAAATGATTACATATCAAAATGATTATGTCCAACAAAAGAAGAGCTAAGAAAGGAAACATTGCATGATTCTGTTCACACAGAGGCCAGATGGCGCAGTGACATTCATAATGACAGAAGGCAGATCACAGGCTGCATGGGGAGGGGCACGGCTGGAGAAAGGACTCATCAGGAAATCGCTTATAGACGGTGGATGTGCTCATTCTCCTGGCGTGCAACTGGCTTCTGCGAATGCATACACACTCCAGAAGTTTTTGATTTCACACTTTGAACATGCAATTTATTTTATGCTGACTACAGTTCAGAGCTATGTAAGAACGTGACTCCATTTTTTTTTTTTCTCCTAAAGATGGTTGGGTCAGTAGAGTTCTGGGTAGAGCGTGAGGCACAGCTCTCATTCATAACAAGGTTTAGTTTACTCCTGCATGGAGATGCCCTGATCCAGGATGACTGACCCGTATCATCTCATTGGTGTCTCTCCTCATGTTTCCACATGTGGAATACGATGTGCGCACTTCAATCTGTGACATCTGCCAGCCTGTTAATTACCAGAATTGATTCGGCTGATCTGACTGGCTAAGAGGGTGTTCCCTTGCTCCCTCACCACTCCATGTGCATCCCTCCCGAAGCCACACACTTGGTAGGAAGAGGATGAACTTCCCTGAATAGAGGGGGACCAGTCTTTGGTCAAGGGTATATGAGTAGCTGAGTCCCCCTGCTAAACCCTCCAAACAAGGTCCACATGTGAAATACCCAAACCTCCAGTCACCTGATACATCCCTCAGTGACAGACAAATGGCCTCTTCCACACAACACACCTAGCACCCTGTTGTAAGCCCTTTCATTGAAGCGCCTGCCTGTTCTGTTTTTGCTTGTAGTCTCTGTGGTACTGGTTGACTTCCAGCTGTGGCAGAGAAGAGAGTTTTGGGACCCTAGCACTGGGTTTACACCAAATGGTGTGTTACTTGCTCAGGTAGCCTTACTCTCCAGACTCAACCTGCTTTTGTTTAAACTTATTAAAAGAGGTCATTGCATTACAACTGAGGTTTGCCCCAAGCCTTGCATGACAGAGATGTTTGTAACTATAATGTTTAGTGAAAATAACAAACCTAAATTCAAAATTATGTATGGTTTATTCCCAATCATGTAAGAAACCTATTGAAAAAACCATGTGAGATCATACACATTTAACTCCAAATATGGTTGAGCTTAATTTTCTTTTTTTTTAAAGATGAAAAATATTTTGGAGCAGTTTAGGTTTCTAGCAGCACTAGTGGAGGGTATATTTTGTTCACATACCCTGTGGTTCCCTGTGTCCACATACTGTCCTAATCAACATATAAAGTTCTATATGTGTCCTAACTGGTGGCCCTTCACTGACACACCATTGTCACTCACAGCCTGCAGCCAACAGCAGTGATTACTCTTGGGACTGTGTCTACCATGGGTCTGCACTGAAGGCCGAGGCCACATGCTCCTCACTGTAGCACAGAGCAGATCTCACCACCCCTCAGCTGCTCTGTGCTCGGCTATTCATCTCTTCACCCCTGTCTCAGGCAATCACCAATCTTTGTTATCTTTATGGTTTATTGTTTCTCTCTTTTGGGGAGATTTGAAAGTTAGTCTTCAAATTATCTACAGTGTGAGTATAGTACTTTTATAACTGGGAAAGCAAAGCAAAACAAACCAAAAAACCAAGGTATTTCTTTCAAATATTCAATATTGTGCACTGGTGAAAAATCTCAACAAATTAAGAAATCAAATAAAACCCCAAGGGCCAAAATTCTTCCTTTTCATATCCTGAGCTGACATAATGAGGGTGACTCTGGGGGTGGGGTGGGTTTGAGTTAATACTTGCATTCTGTGACTGAGTCTTTTTTCTGCCCTATTCCGGGAAGAGGGAACTCGGCTCAAGTGAGCTGTGCTACAAATGTAGAAAGTGCTGTGATTGGTGGAGGCCATGTCAGTGGGCTGTGCTACAGCTGAGTCCAAAAAGTGTGATTGGTGGAGGCCATATCAATCAGAACCTAGTTCAGGCTTCCACTTGAACAATAGGAAAAGGCTGGGGTTTCCCACAGATGGCCAGCTCATGAGTCGAGGGCGTGGCTCTTGTAGACAGGGGCTTTCCATGAAGCATCTACCTGGTCCTAATTCTTATTTTTTGGTAACCAGGGGCATTAATTAAGACATCTATTGATGGAGACCTAGCAGAAAATGGATTATTCTTCTTTGAATCTCCAGTTTTTGAAAAAAAAAAAAAAAAAGTGAAAAAGAAAAAGTTTAAATATCGTCCTGGGCCCAAAGTTATATAATTGCCTTTCATGATTTAACTTGTAGGGTCTGGTGTTTTTTCTTCCCCATAAGCAGGCAAAATGGTGGGTGACAAATCCGTTCTCTAGGAGGAAGTCTGTGGACATTTCTCTTTGAGATTTAGAATGACAGCTGTTGTGAATAGGGAGGGCCTTGTTCACCCAGCTCCAGCACCATCACGTGACCTCCTCTCTGTGAAGTTCTTCCTTGATGCTCACTCTTCAGCCACTAAAACAAACTCCGTCCACGTTATTTTTGGCCTTAAGGCATGGACTGCAACTCGAACACTCCTTTGGAAGTTCCAAATACCTGGGTAAGAAATTGGGGCTGCATGCTTCCTTGCTGGGCATTTAAAAATCTCAAAGCCTTGCCCTCTCCTTCCTGCTGGGAGGATTTTTTCCTGTTAGAATTTGCTCTGTTATATGCCCTATGAGATGTAAGACTTACCTATGCCTTAAATTTATTATCCACCAGGAGAGTGCTGTCTACCCTGGAACTAGTTGAGCTGGTGCAGGGCTGACAGGAGGGGGTGATCCCAAGACTTTGAAGAGTCTTGCCCAACAGCTGCCACCAAAGGCATCTGAAAGAGCTGGATTTCCAGCTCCCCAGGCTGCCTTCCATTTCTGAAGTGTGCTCTGATTCCCGTGTGGAACGTTACTTTTCTCTTTTCCCTCGCCCCAGTCTCCTATACTCTCCTGTTGTCTCTTTCCAGTTCTTCTCCCTCCCCCTGCCTCTTAAAAAATTTACTTTGATTATTTTTAATTATGTATAGTGTGCATGTCTGTAGGTAGATATGTGCTCATGAGCATGTATGCCCGTTCCGGCCTCTGGTCCCCTGGAGCCTAGGAAGAGCCACCTGATATGGTGGTAGAAGTGACCTTAGTTCCTCTGGAAGAGCAGCAGGTGCTCTTAAGGTGGAGACATCTCTGTACTCCCTCCTCCTCCTCCTCCTCCTCCTCCTCCTCCTCCTCCTCCTCCTCTTCCTCCTCCTTCTTCTTCTTCTTCTTCTTCTTCTTCTTCTTCTTCTTCTTCT
>JANHMN010000011.1:8290464-8316547 GCA_030674055.1 Rhabdomys pumilio
CATTACCAGAGTCTGACTTCATTTTCATGTATTTCAGCCAGATCATTGCAATGCCTCTTTTCTTAAAAACTTACTTATTTAAAAGAATTACCTTATGTGTCTGGGTGTTTTACCTGCATGTACATATATGTGTCAAGTGCGTGCCTCATACTTATGGAGGTTAGGAGAAGGCATCAGATATCCTGGATGGGGAGTAATAAGTTACAGATGGTCCTGAACCACCATGTGGAAGCTGAGCATAAAGCCTGGGTCCTCTGTGAGAGCAACAAGTGCTCTAAACTGCTGAGCCATCTCACCAGCCCCTGCAATATCACCGACGGCATCTGTGCTCTCACTTCCTGCTGTTGTTCCTCCCATCTGCTATACCCAACCCTGTCAGGTTGATTTTTCCCAAAGCACAACTGTGAGAAGATTGATTTCCTACTCAAAAAGTCTCCATGGCTCCTGACTGCCCATGGGAGAGTTGAGAGCTGCTTCTGCATGACTGACCTCCTGTATTATATGACATAACACGCATACAGAAAAGAAGCTCAGGTGAGCCCAAGGGAATAGAATAGAAGATCAAATATATATTAATAGATGAGCAATGTCGCTATAGTCCAGTTAGTCATCCTAAGTACTTACGCATGTTCTGGGGCCTTTGGAATTCAGAACCTTCTCTGTAATTCCTCTCCAGCCTAGCTGTGGCATCACTTCAAACTCCTCGTCCATCTGTCATTTTCTCTTGTTATCTGTCATGTGCAACTACATATCCTGCCCACACAGTCCCCTAGGTTTTTTTTTTTTTTCCTGAGTAAGCTCCACAACCCAAGACTTTCTTTAATTGTTAAAATTCTAGTGATACTTCAAAGCCCAGTTTAGGTGTCACCTCTGCCTGAAACCTGGTGGGATTTCCTGCATCCAAATTTCTTTAATGTGCACTTTGGTTCCTGTCTTGTGAAACTCATGGATGCTGTTCTGGATTAATATAGCTAGTTGTTACATGGTCTCAGATTAGATTCAGAGCTCCTGGATGATAATGAGAATGTCTTATTTCATTTTTTTGTCTCTAGAACCACTCATTAAAAATATTTCCTTATAGATATTGGCTTCAAAGTTGGTACATCAAAGGAGTGGCTTACTGGAATGACAGACATATAATGATGTGGGGTCTAAATATGTGTATATGGATATATGGGAGGAGGTGGAGGGAAGGGGAAGAAAGAGAGAGAAGTAGAGACAGATAAAGACACAGACCCATACACACAGAGAGACAGAGAGAGAGAGAGGTAGAGGGAGGGAGAAAGAAAGGTAAAAACAGAGACAGAGAGGCAGACACATACAGAGAAAAAGAGAGGAGGAAAGAGAGGGAGAAGGAAAGATAGATAGATAGATAGATACATTCATTCATACATACAACATACATACCAGCCTTCTGAGGACCAGGCACAGTGCTGGCCATCAATGAAGAACGCTCTGAGTCAGGCAGAGACTCAGTATTCTAGGTTTACAAGTAAAGGTATTGAAATGACTGCCATGCATGGGCAGCAGTGCTGAGTGCCACAGCACAGGAACAGGCACATGTTAAGAGACCTTAGAAAGTTATGAGAGCAAATTCATGTCAACACATTTCACAGTCCAACCCCAGCATTCTCTGGAAAACGGAACGGCCTAGAATCAACATTGAACATTTGTATCAGAAATTCCTCAGATGACCTGGGTCTTTTTATGCCTTGGGTGCTTGGGACATTCAGTGACTTGTCCCAGCTCACTAGAGGCAGGGCTAACCAGAAGCCATATCTTTGGCTCCTGTCATTTTTTGTCACAGGTCCCTGGGCTGGTGGGGTGCTGCTCCCAGCTACTCCCTCCAAAGCACCACAGATCAGTGAGCAAGTGAGAGTGATTGTGCTCTCCTCTAAAGGTGAGATATAGGTTAGAAAGTCCTGTACAAGCACCACTCAAGAACAGTGACTGCTTGTTAAATGTTTAGTGGGTGAATAGGTAGGGAGGGGTTGAGTATTGTGCCCAAACTAGACACCAGCCAATAGGAGGCTCGATGGTAAGCAACCAATACCTTCATCATTCATGTTCTCTCAGGAGCTGCAAATGCATGAAGCAACCAACCAGGCAACTGCTATTGCTGGAACCTGTTTTGAGAAGGCCTGTTCATTCTGATCCAGGTCTGGAGGGAGGAGGGAAGCCTGAGAACCTGCTGTGTATCAGGCATGAGACAACGGTGCGAGCTAGGGCTATAACCACTTTCTGAAAGCCTGCTCTCAGCCATCGCGCATTGCCGAGCTAGAACGTGTGCCTAGTGTCTGAGTACCACTGAGCCACTACCTGTTTCTGTTCTGCTGGGTTTTCCCCTTTCTCTAGCTGTCACCGATGCTCCATGCTCTTCTCTCTAGAGGATCTCTTAGCTAGGAAGGCAAGGGCTCGTTTATCATGGCCAGCCCTGCTATTCTGCAAATTTCCATTCCTGTTCTGGTGTCTCCAGCAACCTGCCCCTGCCCACAGCTAACTCCTTTCTCACGAAGACGTTTTAGCAATGGGAAGCCATCAAGCTCAAGAGAAATGACACCCTTATTGTTCCCCCAACCCCACGGTGTGACATTACACCTGCCAGAAGTCAAGCACACTGTGTGAGAGAATAAGAGAGAGCTCCCCTGGGGATGATGCAGGGCCAGGCATACAAAAAGAGAGGGCCAACCTTGAGGGGTGTGAGGGCGGCTGCACACTCGTGAAAGACAAGCTCCCAGCTTCTCAAAGCTCCTGTTGGCCTTCATACCCTGTGGTGGCCCTGACCAAATTGTTCCCTCCCACACATCAGCCCCTAGGCAGACAGGCTGATTACCAGCCCCCGCCAGCCTTTGTTCCCTGGTTTTGAAGTTGGAGGCAGGAGGCGTGGGGCAGAGAGTTCTTTGGTGCTCTGCATGGCTTCTCCTCAGGAATGCTCTTTGAAGAGGTGTGGTCGCTTTCTGTTCTGTCAACCACCCTCCCACTTTTTTCTCCCAGTGATTGGTGTTTTAGGCCAGTCCCTTCTCAGGTACACCTTGAGAACACAGTCACTGTGGATTCCTTCCTGGCAGCCAGTGGAGAAAACCTTGGCTCAAGTTTGTTGACTGAATGTGAGTAAGTACATGGCAGCCTCTTCCCTAGTTAGTTCTGCTAAGCGGTCACTTTGTTTTTCCAGTAAGCCTCCATAAACTGAGCCAGGAACAGGGGAAAGGAAAGGGAAGGAGGGTATAAAACATCTTGAGGAGTGGGATAGACGTGAAGCGATAAAATGTCCTGTAAAGTATTCAGTGTTTTACAACATTTTTTCCTTTTATTCACTCACCAACTACCTTCAAACTTTTAATATCCTCATTAGCTTCAGTTCCCAGATGAGAGAACTGAAATTCAATAAAACACCGTAGATGACTTCATTGCTAGGTGATGGCTGAGGTCAAAGGCTAAAACCACATGATTCCAGGACTGAGACTCAAACTTAACCCTGCCAGCAATGCGGAAACCCAGCGGGTAGACATGCTTCCCGATCTCTGTCTCCTCTGCAGAGCCCAGCACAGTGCCTGCATACCCCAAATGTCAACACCTTGAATTTCAACATGGGAAGAGGCCTCGGATCCATTTACTCATTCAAAAAGTGTTTGTCAAATGCTTGCTAGGAGCCAACGACTCTCCTGGGTTCTGGAGACCAAAGTAGTGAGCAAATATATTCTAGTGAGAGAGACAGGGCATTAATTAAGTGAATTAGTTAGCATGACAGATGGTGAGGACCACTGAGAAAATAGAGCGAAACAGCAGGGTAGGAAGGAAGTGTGAAGAAGGAAGCCTTCACAGTTGGGTAAAGACGGTGGCAGTCACCTCACTGGGAAGGTGGTTTGAATGTCCACTTGAAGGAGGTGGAGAGAGAGAGAGAGAGAGAGAGAGAGAGAGAGAGAGAGAGAGAGGTGTCAGAGGACATCCCAGGAGAGGAAGGACAAGTGAAGTGTTGCTGGTTACAGAACACCAGCTGTCCAACAGCATCAAGGAGGTTAATATGGCAGGAGGGACTGAGGAACAGTGGGTAACACAGAGGAAAACTAGAGAACAGAGGAGGTCTAGTCGCCGAGTGTGGGGACTGGGGGTAATGAAGAGTGACATCTCTAACACTCGCTCTAGCCGGCTGCACAGGGTGTATGTGAAGAGTGGACTGCAGGGACAGGAGAAGAGGGAGGGGGCCCTGTAGGACCCTGCCAGGGTCTGAGCAGAGGGTGCTGATGGAGCGGGTCATGGAGCCAGGCAGGCAGTGGGATGTGGACCTTTTTTAAAGGTAGATGCTGAACTGGATGGGGAAGTGAGAGCAAGGGGGAATCAATGTCAAGCACTGTAATCAATGATCATTATGTAGTCTTAGGTTAATCACTCAGGCTATTAGTCTATTGCTAATCGAGTTGTCATGGACTGACTGCTGGAGAGAAACATGTCTTACAGGGGAAGACTGGGGATATCCCTGTAGCTCATGCATAATTTTCAAGCGGAAATGTCAAGGGCAGGAGAAAAAGAAAAAGCCGAGAGTGTGGTGTCCTGGAATCAAATGAAGAAGACAAAGGAGGATTTGACTAACTGCATCCAATGCCGTTGAATGCCACCACTATGGGATTCAGTGATATGGTGTCTTGACTAGTGGTATCAGTGAAGCAATGGGCGGTGCCTGCTACTTGAAGGATTCTGGAGAAAGTAAAAGAGAACTTGGAGGCAGTGCATACAGGCACATAAAAATATTTTAATAGAGGAGAAATAATGCTCTTTGTGTCACTGGGAAGAATCTAATGTGTACAGGCACACTGCTGGGGGAAACATAGGGACAGGGAGAATGGGGGAAGGCTGGGGAGAGTTCCTGATGCACACCAATAATCCAGACACAGGAGGAGCAGAATTAGAGTCACGTCAGAGCACAGACAGCTCACCCACAGTGACGGCACAGGGCACCCAGCTGAGGGAGCTTGTCCAGGAATTTGGTTTCTGTTTTCTCAGTTGTTAACAGAGGATGAGGAGAGGGGAAGAAGCAAGGGCCATGAGCAAAAGAATCATGGTGGAGTCTTGTAGGACAGTGGGTATGTGAACGGAAGGCAAATGCAGATGGCATGAGTGGCTCGCTTGAGCCAGGGAGCAGAGGTCTCAGAGCAAGGTCTTCAAGGCAAGTGAAGACAACAGCGGGGAAGGCTGGGGCACATGTAAAAGACTTGGAATGGAGATACTCTTACCTTGTGTGGGTCATACTGCTTGAGGCTTCCACCTTCATTAAACTCAGCCAATACATCTTTTATCTTCTTGGAGGAATCTGGAGAGACACAATCCAAATGGAAAACATAGGCAAGCTGCTAAAGAAACTCAGGCCCTGCAAGTTCTGCCTACCCACGGCATGATGAAGCATCCTGCTGGCCACAGGGAGGGTTGTCCTGTCCTCACATCCTTTCCCTGTTCCCAGCCTCTCTCTCCCCACCTCTCTCTCTCTCTCTCTCTCTCTCTCTCTCTCTCTCTCTGTCTCTGTCTCTGTCTCTCTCTCTCTCTGTCTCTGTCTCTCTCTCTCTCTCTCTCTCTCTCTCTCTCTCTCTCTGTGTGTGTGTGTGTAGGTCAGAAGGGGGTGTCAGAGCCTCTGGAGCTGTCACTACAGGTGGTGTAAACCAATTGCTGTGGATGCTGGGAACTGAATTTAGGTTCTTAACCTCTGCTCTAAACCTTGGGCCATCTCCCCAGCCCCTGGTATTTCTAAAACACTCATGTGATCAGATCCTGGCTGGATCTGAGAGGATTCCCACTCTCACAGAACCATCTTTCCTTTCCCTTGGGTCCGGCCCCTGGTGATCTGATTTACCCAGTTCTCTCACCACTTTCCCAGATTTTTAGTCATACAAGGTATCTCCAGAACATTCTAGACATACTGTATATTCTCCCGTAGCATCTTTCTCTGCTGTTTATAATTCCCTCAATATCCAGTGTCCTGTCTACAGTCAGCTCCTTGTCAAACCAGCCCTTGGGCAGTTTTTCCCACCCCTGGCTCCAGCATGGCCAGCACACAACTGTTACAGCATCATCGTACAGCTGTCTATTAATTATTACCTGTCTTTCTTGACCCTTTCTTTGAATTGTGTATTTTAAGAATAAAAATGGACTTGCTGAATTTATTTACATTTATTCTTACTGTTTCCTTTTGACCCCTTTCCTTCCCTCAACGATTTGATTTGGGGGCCAGAGAATGTTTTTATTTCTTTACGTTAAAAAGAGAAGAAACCTGGCTTGGAGGATAGCTCAGTCAATGAAGTGCTTGCTATCCTTGGGGGCCTAGGTGTGACCCTGAGAATGTGGATACACCTTTAGAGCAACATCTGAGGATGATCTCTGATCACCATACACACACGCACTCACATGTATGTTCACCTATGTTAACACATATACACACATACACACACAAACATGCATATCTCATCCCCCAAAGCACATGAAGAGTGTTGCGTTAGACTGGAGTGCAGCAAAAGAAGGAGTTTCTGAGGCCATGGGGAACCTTTGGTACAACTGAGGAGGTCTGGGGTGCTGTACTAACTATTGGGTCTTCCCATATAAAACCAAGATCTGACATAAAACACATTCTCAGCATGTGTATGAATGTGCAATCATCTGAGTGGAATTTATTTATTTATTTTTTTGAGACATGGTCTCAAGTATCCTAGGGTTGCTTCTCTAGGCTTGCTTCTAACTCAGTTCGTAGCCATGGATGACTTGAATTCTGCCATCCCAGTGCTGGGCTTACAAGCTTCTACCACTATCTTGGCTTCTGAGTAAAAGTTCAAAACTTTAAAAACCTTGTTAGCATTCAGGAAAGGTAGGCAGAACAGTCAGGAATCAAGCTAGCTTTGGCTACATAGTGAGTTTGATTCGGTCTGGAGTATGTGAGACACTGTCTCAAAATACCCACCAACCCAACCCCACCCAGCCCAACCCAACCCAACCCAGCCCAGCCCAGCCCAGCCCAGCCCAGCCCAACCCAACCCAAACAACATCTTGAGCTGAGTGTGGTGGTTTCACCTGTAATTTCAGGACCTGAGAGGCTGAGGCAGGAGAATTGAGAGTCTCGGGACAACTTGGGCTACATTCAGAGACTCCGTCTCAAACAAACAAACAAACAAACAAAACTTCCACATTTTCCAAAACAACAACAAAGCATATAAAGACCCACCCACCCCACCCCACCCCACCCCACCACACCCCCACTCCCACACCCCCAAGAAGAAGAAGAAAAGCACTTCATCAGTTATACTCAGCAGGAAGCACTGGTGAGCAAGGCTCTGCCCTTGGTGCTGAAACACTGTACTGAGGCGAGGCGGTTTCTTCCAGCTCTGCAATCCTGACACTCTGTTCCCTTTTCCTTAATTTTTATTTCCCATCTTGATGGAAAGAACTGAGTCATCCATCCTGACACAGAAAATTAACCTCAATTATGTCTTACAATTAGCCTGCTTGGTTTGATCTTCTATGGCTGCTGTATTGTACTTCTGACAGTGAGAAGTTCCCGCTGGGAGTTGAATGACCTCTGCATTTCCCCTCACCGCTCCCTGAAGGTGACGTTTGCTCAGGAGGGGAAACGATACTTAGGGTATTCAGAAAGCACGGTGACTTAAAAATTGCACTATCTATAGAAAGTAACCCAGAAGGGGCTGGAGAGACAGCTCAGCACTGAAGAGTGCTGTCCACATGCAGGCAAAATGCTCACAGACATGAGATGAAAATAAATCTTTAAAGAGACTCAGAAACTACAGGGAAATCACTGGTTGCTGCTTTGCAAGAATTTTGTAAAAACAGAGGACAAAAGGAATCAATAATTGTCATAAAAACCGCATCAAGTGTGCATGGTGGTTCGCCACAGCAGACCGTGAAAGAGATCAGTGCTTCTGTGATCCGTGCTTCTTCTGCCTCCAGGAACTGTGGGTAATTAAAAGCTTCTTCAAGCTTCATTATTGCGTCTATTTAAACATCCCAGTGAAGGATCCTACATGGGCTGGGCTTTTCTCTGTGGTTTTGCTGACTGGGAGTCTATCAGGCAGAAGTTATAATCACTGCAGGATTGAAGCATTTTGAAATGCTACACAAAAATGCTGCTGTTGCCTAAAAATGGAAATTTCTTTCTGAAACTCAAAACAGATGTTGAAAAGCTAATAGCTCAGTAAGATCAAGGCAGCAGATGCCAACAGAATGGGTTGCTTCCATTCAGTTCAGAAAGCACTGTGGGTAGTAAGAGGTTTCCAGGCACTGTAAAAGGGCTGGTGGGGAAAGGGTTAAGTAGTGCGGCCAGTGCATACTGCTTCCTGTTGAGGACATTTACCTGTGAAGTCTCCCAAACCCTTTTCTGGGAGTTTCATATAAATAAGGGGGTACTTCCTCCACTCTACAAAGGACAAAGTTAAAACTCATAAAAACCACGTGCCTTTCCCAAGAGCAAGGATTTTAAGGTATGCTTGGCTCAAGAGTCTGTGTCCTTTCTCCTCAGCACTATTCACTATTGCATAGCAAATATTGGCTTGCACAAGGTCAATTGTGATTGTTGTGGTAGCAAGGCTGGCACCAAATGAACAAGAAATAAAGTCAAGCTGAGACTGAGGCTCAGGTGGGGCTGCTTCTGAGCTACCCTGGCGTCTGAAGCACCTGAGTAAGATTTTGTTTTTGTTTGCTTGTTTGGTTTTTTTGGTTTTTTTTTGGGGGGGTGGGTTTTTTTTGGAGGGGATTTTTGTTTGTTTGTTTTTGTTTTTGTTTTGTTTTATTTTTGATAGATTTTCTGTGTGTTACAGTCCTGGCTGTCCTAGAACTCACTCTGTGTAGACAGGCTAGACTCTAACTTGCAGAGATCCACCTGCCTCTGCCTCTGAAGTACTGGGATCAAAGGCTGCCTCTCCTGGCCTGGGTAAAGATTTTAAAGGTGGATATGAAGTTAAAGGACTCTTCCCAGAAGAGATGGAATGAGTCAAGATAAAGGACTCCCCTAAACACCTAGGAAAAGTTACAATCAGAGAGTACATTGGGGCCAGATCTATGGGGTCCTTGAATGCCAATGGAAGCTCATTGGTTCAAAATCGTTACAGATGTTTTGAATGGTGGAGCAACCAGCCTGGACTCTATTTTCCAAAGCCCACCCTGGAACCTGAAGGGAGCTGAGAAGTAGTCCAGAGCACAGTCACCCTCCCGGCACATTTTCATTATGGCACACGCAGCTGTATAATTTAGGGAACGTCTGCATTTTACGATCATGCTTCAACTCAGCTAAAGTGCCCAGATCTAAACAATGAGAAGTAGATACCCTACTGTGCCTTCTGTAAGGACAGTATAAACTCAGTATTTTATTTGGGAATCAAGGGTTAATTTCAATAGAACCATACTCTTTGATATCATTCCCACATTAAAAAACTCCCAAGTTCAACTTAGCAGAAGTATTTTGACCACGAAGTGTTATGGTTCTATTTTCAAAACCTGCCATGATACTTATATGTGTACATATATACATACATACTTATCAAGTTTCACACTTAACAAGATCTTAAAAAGAAAAACAAAGCCAAGTGTGGTGACACACATCTTTAGTCCCAGAACCCAGGAGACAGAGACAGGCAGATCCAGAGAGTGAGTTCTGGAACAGCCAGGGCTACACAAAGAAACCCCATCTCGAAAAAACCATCACCAAAAAAACAGAAAATAAATTGAGAAAGCCATCTAAGATATTAATCAAATCCTAAGATTAAATGAAAATACATCTCTTGAACCATCCAACTATTTATGACTAATTTCCCACTAGAGCCTCCCTTCTCACAAATGATTTCACTTTCCCCTATGGGGAGTTGTCTTGTTAGCTTTTTATTGCTGTTGTAAAGACCATGTCCAAATGCAACTTGGAGAGGAAAGGGTTCGTTATTTGGCTTACACGCCCTGATCAGTCAATCATACCTTATCATTGAAGAAAGTCAGGGATGGATGTCAAAGGAAGAATTCTGGAGGTGGGAACTGAAACAGAGGGGATTGAGGGGTGCTGTTTTCTGGCTTGCTCCCCATGGCTTGCTCAGTTTGCTTTCTTATAGCACTCAGGACCACCAGCCCAGGGATGCTGGGCCCTCTCACATCAATCACTAATCAAGCCTGCCTCACAGACGTGCCTACAAGTATAATCTGATAGAGACATGCTTCTCAGTTGAGATTCCCCCTTTGTAGATGACCCTGGCTTGTGTCAAGCTGACATAAAATTAGCCAGGACAGGGCTTTAATAGACACATTGCAACACTTCTTAAAAAGAGAGCAATCCAATTCTCAAATGTTCACTGCTGTCTCTTGATGTCCTCTGACACTTTCTAGCCATGGCTTCTCAGGAGACTTCTCTTTCCATGAGGAAGAAGTGGTTACAGCAAGAGGCTTCCTTGAAACAACCCTTGCCTTATTTCAGCTATTATTGTGGGCCTAGAAGTGTAACCTCAGCAGAGATCTCCCTTCCCAAACCCTGTGTCATAGTGCCAGCACAGACTCAGAGGATGTGAAGTTGCATTTCTGAGGATAGCTAATAGGGCCATGTCTACCATGCTGGCAACAATTCCCATTAGCTGTGGGTTGATCAGACGCGCTCTGTGCTAGTAACTGCAGTTCTGGTTTCTGATGCAACAATTAGTCCTATGTTAAAGAAAGGGAAACAGAAGTTTATTAGCTTGAGTGATCCTGTCAAGGGTCCACAGAGCAAGAGCGTGTTCCTCTTGTTTCCTTCTGTTTAACTTATCTGAGTGATTATGTCGTGGCTGTCAGCTTCACCCAGTAGATGAATGCTGAGTCAGGAGATCTGACCCTTTAAAACTCTAGGACTGTGGCTTTGAAATCTGGATGCATGTTAGAGTCAACTGGGCAACTCCTGTATGCAACAAAACCTGGTCTCAAGATCTGTTAATCCATTGGGTTGCTTGGCAAATAATATATCGGAAAGCTTCCTAATCTATTAAAATGTAAGCCATTCGAGGACCATTGTTCTGCCTTCTGGCTATGTTCTTATCAGAGAGGGCTACTTTGAGAAGTAGCTGGTCTTGTTGGATAACTACTGAAAATAAAGCTTACGACTGTGGCAAGTCTGAATTTGCTATGTGTGCAGCAGACAACTTCCATTGTTTAAGGGGCCAGTACCAAAGAACTCCATCCAGCGAGTCAAATTATTCAGCTGCTTGGCAAGGCTGGACTAAGTTTTGTAAACTTAGACTGGCCAAGCCATGAGCAGAGAGATCCACTCCAAGTCAAGTGTTACAACTGCTTTCAGAAGAAATTCAAACCGTGATTATTCCTTCTGTTTTGTGAGCCAGAAAAACTGGGACCTAAACTAAACATCTAGTACTGGCATTTAAGAAAAGTTAAAGACTATTTAAAAGAAAAGAAATTGGCTCTGTTCCCGGAGCATTGGCTACGTAGCTGTGGGGCAGGGATGTTCTCTGTGAGAACAAGCCGACCAACCAGAGACTGTTGACAGCAGAAAATCAGCCTCACTACCTGGACCAGAACCCCGAAGTTTATAGGCTGTCTTCTAGCTGTGAACACTATGGTTACACTTGGAATTGACCATGAATCAACATTTAAAAAGTGAATCTGAAAACCCATGTACAGAAGTGAAATTTAAAGGCGCCAAACTCTCCATTCCTCAAGGTTTCCTAGCAGTTGCTTGAATTGTAGTGAGCAGAAGAATTGCCTGGGATCTGGGGGAAATTGAGGTTCTCACTCTGTAGATCTGAACCAAGACCCACGATGACACCAGTTAGCACCATGTTGGATCCAGCAGCAACCTCCAGCAATACCCAGTTGATGGGCTAACAGTTCAGGCTCACCTCTCACAACTCAGAAAAGACCATGAAGTGGAGGCCAGGAGGATATATTTTAAATACTGAAACAACTGTAGGTAATTCCTGATTGAGGAGTGGTGGCAATGGGGGACACCAAGAGAAGGCTGAAATGTATGAATAATCCTTGCAATTCTTCCAAGGAACCAAGAACAACCAAAGCAGAGCTTTCTGCAGGGGCTGGAAGAGGGAAGATGTTACCATAGTAATTCCAGCATCAGGAGCCTATATAGTCACTTTAGTGAGGAGAAATCGGACACAGAGCAGATGGGAGAGATGCAGGGAAGCCTGGTAATGGGCACTGACTCGCTTTTACACACGCGTTCTCCTGGCTGTACCTCCTTACCTGTTCTCAGTTTGTTCCCAGCATGCAGCCCATAGACCAGAAGAAAGCAGATGTTCAATAAAGGCTTATTGAAGGAATGATGACTAGAAAAGGGATAAGTTGGAGAGGTCATGCCTGTCCCATGTGTCCTATATTCGGGGAAGGGATAGATGACAGACCAGTGGTTCTCAACCTTGATTGCATATTAAAATCGTATGGAATGCTTTAGAAAATACCAATGACTGGGTCCCACATGATTATGATTAAGTAGCCTTTAGCCTAGGCAGAGAACTGGCAATGCTCAGAGCCTTCTACATGATTCGGATGTGCAGCCAAGACAGAGGTTGGCTGAAGCAGATCCGGTCTAACACTTCCAGGAGCCTGTGGAAGTGATGTTTCAGCCACAAAGCAGCACACAAGACAACCCAAAGTCTGGTCCTAGACCGGACTGTCGGCATCATCTGCAAGCTTGTGAGGAATGCACAGGTTTGGTGCAACACCAGCCTGCTGAGTCAGAATCTGCATTTGAACAGCTCTCTAGATTCAAGGGCTACTAAACTCTTGGCACCATTATTCCAAAGACATTTCTCCCCAGCCACACAGTCTCTGAGACTGTGTAGGCAGATTCCTAATCATCACGGAGGAAAAAGGCCAGCAGAACTCAACAAGACCTGGATGAGAAGACATCTGGCTCCTCCCTTCTAAGTTGAAAGCAAGTAGACGCTACCGTCTACAGGGTAGGACGGTGCGAGAATTTGATGACATCACACCCCCCCACCCCCACGGCTAGCATTACTAACAGCGCGGTATCCCTGGTGCTTACTTAGATCCCACGCTGTTCTACAACTCAAGCCTGCACAGGTTCTGTGACTCCACAAGCAACGCTGAAAGGTTTTGAACTGTATCTGCTTGAAGTCAAACACTTCGCTTTGATCTAATTCTAACACACCTCAGTTCCTAAGAACACAATATATTGGTTCACTATCTTCAAATGTACCCGTTTTTTCTCTAATTTAATTCATATTGACCTGTCTCTGTGTATCATCTATCTTCTATCTATCTATCTATCTATCTATCTATCTATCTATCTATCTATCTATCATCTATCTATCTATCTATCTATCTTCTATCTATCTATCTATCTATCTATCTATCTATCTATCTATCTATCATTCATCCATTTATGTATTGGATTGATTATCTCTAGTAGACACTTTTATTTCTTGAGGTCAAACTGAAACAGACGGAACTTGCATTCCATTTATTTGTTTGTTTGTTACATCAAGACAGAATCATGCTCTGTATTCTAGGCTGGCCTAAAATCAGCTATGTTATCCAGACTGGCATTTATCTTGCATTTCCTGTAGCCACTTCCTGAGAGCCAGGGCTACAGTTGGCTTTTATTTTGTAATACAAATTTCGTAATAGCACAGTAGCTTCTTGATAAACACCCTTCACAGTTGCCTCACAGTAGACTCAAGCATAGACGTGTGCTCCTGTGTGGTTGACTTCATGTATAGACCTGAATTAGTGTTTCCAGGAGCAGCTTTCAGATAGCTCTCCTACCAGAAGGCCTCCAGAGAAGGTGTGAGCTTACGTAACACAAGTGGAGAACACCTCTTCCCCAGCCCCACTCGTGAAAGAGCTCAGTTCCTGGGCTGTGTCCTTCATCATTTTGCTATTGTAAGGCTCCTGTTTATATGGTTGTAAGAGAGTGGTTGCTATGGCAATACGATCTGACTGAACAACAGAATGCATCTGAAACTGCTAAAGTGACTTTTTCAAGGTTTCCTCTAAGGATTAATCATTTTCCAAGAATTTTAGCTTTTTTCCCCTTTCCTGTTATAACACCATCAGAGCATCCCACCCTGGGATTCCAGGTGTGCACCAATACTCCCCACACATCTAGACTCTGTTTGTTTGTTTGTTTGTTTGTTTTGAGACAGGGTTTCTCTGTGTATCCCTGGATGTCCTGGAACTCACTTTGTAGACCAGGCTGGCATTGAACTCACAGAGATCCCCCTGCCTCTGCCTCCTGAGTGCAGGGATTAAAGGCGTGCGCCACCACTTGGCTTCCTGGGCTCTTTTTTAAACCTGGTTTATTTTTCTAGTTGTTCTGTCTTCTGACTCTTTTGCCTTCTGGAATCCCTAGCCCAAAACTTCTGTCTTCTCTCTCTCTCTCTCTCCCTCTCTCTCTCTCTCTCTCTCTCTCTCTCTCTCTCTCTCTCTCTCTCCCTCTCCTAACTCTAATCTCTCAAGTGCCTTTATTCTTCCATCTCCCTCCCCCTGCTGCTTTTTCTACAGATTCCCCAGTCAGAGCTGCAGCCTTTCCCGAGTTCCCACTCGTACCTCTATGTACCCCATGTCTCTCAGAAGAATCCTTGCAAGCGGTCCTGGGTGGCCTTCTAGTTCTTTCTCCAACTCCTCCCACATCCTACGTGGCTCCCAGCCTGTGTCTGAGTGAAAGAACTGTACAGGGCATCCATGCAGGCCGGGGCCGAGCCTTGCAAGGCCAGTTCCAGCATTCTTAAGACCTGCCCCGTGAAGATGTGATTGTTCGAGCACCGTCTCTTACTTGGTGAGAACAGGAGCTGCCTCTTCCTCTTTGTTGGAGGGCCATTGCCACCTTTATCCTCAGCGTCCCCAACTGTCCCCACCAGCCCTGGGATCTCCTGTTTGCCACATTCAGAGCTCAGTCTTTGAGGTGCCTCCATTGGCTTCCTTTTGCTCTACATGTGTGAACAGATAACATTCCCCTCACAACTTCCTCCAAACCAGCTTTAATTCCCCACTCTAATCTTATTCCTTGGCTCAGGCTAGATTTCACCCCAACCACCACCTGAGTCCTGGCCTAGCAACTGCAAACCAGTCTACAGATAACCTCCAGATTCAAGGCTCTGTGACATTGCAACTAGTCCTATGGCCCACACATTGACAGGAAAGGCTTGATGCTAGCCCATCCCTCCATCCCCTCATCCTTCTGCTCTTCCACAGCCAGCCCAGACCCCTGCCTACCTCTCTACTCACCTCATCCCTCTGGACCCTCTGGCCTTGCTTAGAGGTCAGTCAACTCAATCCTCTCCTGTGTCTTCAGTCCCCTGCTCATATGCTAAAAGTCCCATCCCATGCCTTATTGTCTCAACATGGTACCTGATATAGAACAACTGCAGACCTAAGCAGTTAAGATGAGGTCATGCTGGAATGAATGCATTCAATTCATTACATTGTATCCTTATAAGAGGGGGGACTTTCTATGAGTGTGTGAGCACACACACACACACACCACACCTTGGGAGGACATTAGGGGAGAACATGGTTATCAACACCCCTGGGCACAGCCAAGGAGAGGCCATACCTTTTAGCCCACAAAAGAGCCAACTTGCCAATGCCTTAATTTTGGACTCAGGGCCTCCACAACTTGAAGGTAATCATCTTCTGTTGTTTAATCACCACACTGTGGTACAATTGTCTACCATTCTGCTTTCCTGTCTTTCAGTTCTCTGTGCTTTTATATGCACTGTCAGTCAGTAGTACCAGAGCACATTATGCTTCTGCTGTCTCTGAGCTGCGTTCCGCTTGCCTCTCAAGTACAGATCTGACTCCTGAACAGGATTCTTTACCACACGGGATAGTCCTTACCTTTATGCTTCTTTTCACCTCTTGGAGAGCAGGTTTAGTTAATTGAATTTACTCTTGTTCCCAGTCAGCACTGCATAGTTTCTGTAAACCCACGGAGGTTAGAGAAGAGAGCAGGGACCCATAGTACCAGCACCAAAACTGACCAGTACACTCTGGGTGCTGGTTCATCTTGAGGAG
Organism: Rhabdomys pumilio; assembly: GCA_030674055.1. NCBI lineage: Eukaryota > Metazoa > Chordata > Mammalia > Rodentia > Muridae > Rhabdomys > Rhabdomys pumilio. Next base: position 8,306,467 of record JANHMN010000011.1, read on the forward strand.
CACACAGTCAGTAGGCTTGAATAAGAATGTGGGGTATGTCTACTTTTTGTGTGTATGTATGTGTGTGTGCTCCCGAGAGAACATGCATGCATGGAGATCAGGTGTCTTCCTCATTCACTCAGATTTAAATATATATATATATATATATATATATATATATATATATATATATATATATATCTGAGTCTGTCACTCAACATGGAGCTTGCTGATTCATCCAGACTAGATGGCCAGCAGGTTCCAGAATCTTCCTTTCTCTCTTTCCAGCCTTAGGATGACAAGCACCTGCCCCAGTACCTGTATTTTCTTTCTTCTTTTTTTTTTTTTCACATGGGTGTTAGGAACCCAAAGTCAGGTCCTCTTGTTGGGCAGCTAGCAACACCTTACAGACTAAGTCATCTCCCAGCCCTGGCTTAATTCCTCTTGAGTGAGAATGTGGTGGCTTAGGGGCAGTAAGAACTGTGATGTCACAGGGCCAAGAAGCAAAGGGAGCACTTGGTGGGTCCCTGACTTATGCAGATGAGGCTCTGCCTCAGTCCAAACACATTCTTATCACTGTTCAGGGTTTAGGGGTGGCCTGTGAGAGACACATATTGTGTTCTTAGTAGTGACTGATGTGACTTGATGCTGCAAGCGTTTCTGGGCACATCAAAAGGGAAACTAAGAGTCTAGGCCTTCCCAGGACAAAGTTCAAAAGGAGGCACAAGCTAAGAGCTCAGAACACATGAATGAGCTGAAGTCAGTGTCGGTGGAACAGGCTCACCATGTACCTGTTGTCCTGTAAAATTACGTTTAAAAAGGCAACTGACTGAAAATACACTTATGATATTGTCAGCTGGGAAACAAAGGCCTGAGAAGAAAGGGGCAGAGTTCAGCCAAACACAACTGAAGTGCTTGCTGAGCCCGTTTTATAGCCTGACTTATTTTCTCCAGTATGTAGTCCAAATTCTGTGTTGAGCACAAGAGTGATTGCATCTTTATATTGATGCAAACACTAATTCTGTGTTTATAAAGCAATTATATCCATCAGGCCTCGTTCTCCCACGGCTTTACATGCCCTCTGGGCATCAGGTCCCTAGCAGAGACGAGACCCTCCCTTGTGTCTGTGAATGCCAGCACTTACATTCAGAGTATTTCTGGAGTTGATCAAATTCTTCTGATGAGAGGGAGACCCATTGCCCTTCACTCATCTTTCAGCTGAGTATGACGGTCTCGAGACCACAGATGAAGTTCTGGTCACTAGCGAGAAGCCGAGGCCCAGCTCAGGGCCTGGCTCATTACAGATGTGCAGTGAACGAGGCCTTCGGGAGACTTCTAGGACACTCGAGTGTTGACAACAGTGGTGGACACCTCTCTGCAGCTGGTGAAAGACTTCTGCTACTCCCCAGGTAACATGCTCCTGCTGTAGTCCAGGCCAATCCCGAAACGCTGCAATTCCTAAGTGAAAGCATAAAAGCCACTGTAAATGAGTTGCCAGGGAGAAAAGAATCCCAACATGGTCTCTGTTGAAAGATAGCATTGATTCCAACATGGTCTCTGTTGAGAGACAGCAATGATTCCGTGTTTCATGAGGGTATGGACTACCTTCAGGGAGGTCTGAAGAGGGCCCAGAAGCCAGCACATGGTGGCCCAGAAGACAGCTCTGCTCCACTGTCTGGCTGAATGTCAGACTGGCCTACGTGACAGGACAGCCATACTTCTCACACTGGGGAAGCTGAAAAGTCTCCCACAAACAATGATGTTAGATTTCCAGAGGCACACAAAGAAAATACCCCCAGCTGTTAGATGCCCTCAGAATCCCGCTGGAACCTGGTCAGCTGATTTGAAAGGGCTCCTTCTCTCCCTCATTGATGTCCAGATCCTACCACAGGGCTTGTAACCTTGAGCTATGGGGCCGCTGTGGAAATTCAGATCAGCCCTCAGCTGTCAGCCTCTAGTGCACGAGGAGTTCTCAGAGATAAGAGGCTTTTGAGGGAGAGTCTGTCAGCCTCGGGGTACAGGTGCTAGCTGGATGGGCAAGGACACAAACCTTTTCCCTCTGAACCTTTCCTATAATAGTCTGTTTCATTAAGTCAGTTTCATGAGTGATAAAATTAGCCCAGTGGGCCAGGACTAGCATTTAAAGAACGAAACAGATTAGTATGGAGCAGAATAATGTTCGAAGCAAGCGGTGTTTCACAAGACTTTCCTTTACTGTATGCTTACCTGTGCACACGGCATACATTTGCATATTTTTATTCTGGGTCAAAAATAGAAACAAGTTGGTAAATCCTTGGCATAATAGGAAGAGATGTAAAGAAACCATAAGTTGAGTTTGAATGCAATAGAGTCTAAACTCTGGGGCTGACTTCAAGGTGGGGGGTTGGAGGGTGGCAAGTGTGCTAGCAACTCTGGAAGGAGGTCCCAGAAAGGAGACACGTGTAGGATTCTCCACAGCAGTGTGTAGTCATGGCTGGTGCAGGCCTGCCTGGTAGGGATGGATTATACCAAATCTCCCTAAGAAAGGACTGTGGTGTGAGCAGGTGACCAGGGAGTAAGATGTCTGCTACTTCAGAAGCCTTCATAGTGATTTCTCTTCTAAGAAGACTGGGTGTCCTCCTTAACCTGAGGGCAGCCTGGATTCATTTTCTGCATCTTCTTAAGGTCACGAGTTGCAAACTAGCAGGTCCTTCACAGTTCTTCCTAGCCCTGTTCTCTTTCTATACAGCTTGTCTCCAAGCAGGAAGCCCTCGCCTTGAACCTCTCCCCGAGAGTCCTCACCCTGTCTCCTTCATTTTTCCTTTGCCATCTCTGAACACTGGTGCTTCTCCTCAGCTCGCCTCCAGTGTCTGTGGAACCTCATGCTTTCACAGCTTCTGTGACTCCCTAGCACTGAGCCCTAGCCTCAGTTTGATCTGAGAATTCAGAGAACTTCAGATCCCGCACTTGGGTAGCCTCTCTAACCACCCTTTGAGACTACTCTGTCCTGAATTACCTTAGACCAGTACCCTATATGTCCCAAATTACCTTAGACCAGTCCCCGCCAGTACCATATATGTCCTAAATTACCTTAGACCAGCACCTGCCAGTACCCTATATGTCCTAAATTACCTTAGACCAGTCCCCGCCAGTACCCTCAAGCTGCTTCCCATCTGTACTCCAGTCACCCAGAAGAGTCACTCCTTGGGCCACAGGCTGAGGCCTATTTGAAGCTTTCAGCTTCCCTCCTGTCTAACCCAGCAGCAGTCGTGAGCTGTGGGGTCCATCCCATGCTCCCTCCTCTCTACCACACAGTCCTCCCCCCAACCCAGGCCTGATCATCTCTTGTTGTTGGTCTCCCTTCATGGAATTTTGCTCTCTCTCTCCCCTAGTCTGCTCCTTCCCATGGCCAGCCAGTTTCCGTGGTCTCTTCTGCTAATAAGACCCTTCAGTGTGTCCTATTGCCCATTTATGATTTTATTTTTTTGGTGACCTCTTTCTTTATGATCTAGTCCCTGATGATCATTTAGTCAAAAGCAAGCAATGACTTTTGACATTGTCTTGTAACACATGCTAGGAAACCCTCTGCTTCTCTTAAGGGACTCTCATTTGACATTGTGTTATATGTTTTAACACATAACCTAGTCTAGTCCTTACACGAGCATGTATGTTAAGAACTGTTGTGTTCATGCTACCATAGACTCAATATACCCAAGAGATTATACTGGAACCCAAAAATTCCTGTGGCCTGGTAATAGTCTAACGTTCAGATTGCACTAGCTAGTTCAATATGTTCCACACTTATCTGTAGTAAAGGTTGTGTAAAAAAAAATATCTGTTATACTGTCAGTCATAGGAAAGCATAGCACACACCATCATGTATAGTACATAATACCCTCCCAATAGAGATGACTAATGACTGTGTAACTGGAGAGTCTACTTAAGTAACTAACCTGTACTATCCAGCTTTGTGTCTGTGTGCTCTCCAATGTCTGCACAATGATAAAACCATCTAAGATCCGAGTCCTCAGAACAGGTCCCCATAATTAAGTGACAGGCAGCTGTGTTGCTGTCTCTATTTAATGGATGAGGAAAATGAAACCAAGTGCTCAGTAAATAGGGTGAAGAGAAGAACAGGGACCACAGACGGCTTTGCTTAAGAATGCCTCTGTGAGCTGTTTGTAGTAGCGCATGCCTAGAACCCCAGAATCCGGAGGCTATGGCAGGAGTGTGAGCATGCGGCTAGTCTGGGCTATCTACAGCAAAGCCCTGTCTCAAACAACACAAAACAGACAAAAAAGCAACATTTCCATGCCTTAATCACTAACTCTACACCTCAGAAGCACAGACTCCAAAAAGGGCTCAGAGACACAAAGCGGGTTAGAAAAAAGCTGAGCGACCATAAGCCAGAAGGTGAAGAATCTGCTCCCCGTTCTGCCTCCAATTGATTGATTATTTTATTCTAGACAGTTTTCTCATTTCTTTTTGTTCTTTTTGAAAATGAGGATCATTCTTTTTGAAAATGAGTGGGGGACAAGACTGTATATGGTGCTATGGTTGGGTATGTGTGTGTGTGTATATATACACTATATACACTACACACACACACACACAGACACACACACACAGACACACACACACACACAGACACACACACACACACACACACACACACAGACACACACACACACACACAGACACACACACACACACACAGACACACACACACACACACACACACACACACACACACACACACACATCACCCCCTTCCAGTACAATTCCTGCAGATGCAGTGATATTCAATAAAAATGATTGTTCTTAGCATGTGCTACAAAAGTAAGGTGAATGCTGGGGGTGCAAAGGATTAGTGGGGGTGGGGCAGGCAGGCTGGTGAGCTGACTCAGCAGTTGCTGCCAATCCTGGCAACCTTGTACTGAGAGAGTTACCCTCCTGGCTTCTATAGATGCCTGTGTGCACACACACAATCAATAAATCAGCACAAATAAGTGTAAAAAAATAGAGAAAGTTTGAGTGGAGGCATCTTTCATAGTGAATAATAATGCTCCCAGAAGTCATAGGTTACTGGAGTAAATCCAGTGCCAGACATGTGGGCTATCCCTTTCTTACTCATTTTTAGACTGGGAGGCCACAGAAGACCCCCTTCTCTACCCCCACCATCTAGACCACTGTCACTCCTCTTGGTTGTTCACCAGAACTAGATGGTAAAATCCTATTGCTGAAGTCACATACTTACATACTTTGGTTGTAGGACATAAAGAAATCAACCTAGAACTGAGTGAGAAGCTTCCTTCTGCTGCCTAGCTCCCACAGTGCGAAGAAGTGTAATGCAGGCCTCTATGGGGGAACTGTCTCCAACAGTTCTAGTTTTGTGGACTACACAAACACTCTGCCAGGCCAGATGTGCCCAACGACACAATAGTGGCACAGCTCGTATGGTGGGAAGTAACCACTTCCTGGTTGGATTTCAGCCTGCTCTGGAAGAGAGAATTCATGCCCACTATTAGAAACCTGGTCAACCTCCCATGGCTGGGGAGGTCAGGTCTTCTAGTGAGGAATCTACTCCTATTGCTGCATTAAATTTACATGCTGTCAAGCTGCCTTCTAAACTTACGTTTAAACCATAAGTTAGCACTAGCTGAAGGAGTTACTATCAAGTAATGGCTGCGGGGGGCTGGAGGGTCTTCTTTTCCACTGGTGTTTCTCCTGGCAAGTTGCCCATGGTGTAGTAAATAACCTTCGACCTATGCTCATTCAAACAACTCTAGTTAAACTCAGCAATCCTTAAAAAATATGTTATGAACGTAAGAGGGAGACTTGTTGGTATGCAGGGTTCCAAAGGTCACAGGAAAAGATGTATCAGGGCAATGTAGCCAAAATGTATCACGTAAATGTGTGAAATTGTCAACAAGTAAATAAAAATATAGAAGTAAAGGTTTTTACTTGTCGCCGATGTGACACTTAGCGGTATGGTGTAGGGATCGGCTGGCAGCAGCGGGAGAGTTTCTAGTGTGCCTCACGTTCTCGAACTTGATCCCATTCTGCTCCAGGTTACCGTAATCTTGTAACTATTCATCAAAGTTTTATACACTGGTTTCAGCAGCCATGGATGAGTCTTGACTAGATGATTATGATGATAATGACTTTATAACTTACTCATTTATATTATATTAATCAACAGTCTATAGTAGGAAGAACTTAGTTATATCAATGTATATATTTATATATACTATATAGTAATATATACTTTAGTATTTATTAGTATGTAACATAAATACATTTGTATAAGTAGTAAATTATTATACATTAAGTATAAATGTACATTGAATTAGAAAACAAAAATTTTAATTATAGTCATAGGTACTTACTCATCTCCGTGGGTTAAAAAGCATTACTGTTTGGATTCTCGAATTGTCCCACATTGCAAGCAGTTTCTGCGTTTAAACGTATAACTGCATTCTGTGAGTGCATTTTAGTTTCTGGTGCCATAAAATTTTCTGGTACATCTTGTTTTTATCAGCCCTAGTTCTCTATGGAGTCCTGATTTCCTTAAATGGAAGATATTTGAAAGCAAGGTTTGGGCAGTAAGTATGCTTATTAAGGTTTGTCATTGTTTCTCTGTTACATCGAAGGCAGAGCTAATAGATATATGGATGTCTGTCCATTTGTCTATCTGTCCTGGTGAGTTTTTTCAAGTCAACTTGGCACATTATCTGGAAAGGGAATCTCAATTAAGAAAATGTCAGCACAACCATCAAGAGGACAGGGAGAATAAAGTAAATAAATAAATTAATTAAAAAAGAGAGTGAGAGAATGTTATTTAGCCATTATACTTAGTATAATTACTAAGATTATACTAAGTAATATAAATAAGCTTATATATAAGCCACAGATTATTGTTTGCCCATGTATTTATTTCACATCTAAGAGGAAAACATTTTAAAATGTCTGTTTCACCTCAAAGGAATCTTTTATAGTGGTAGTTAAATATACATTATTGTCAATAAATAAAGTATTAAGGAAAAAGAAAAGAAAGTATCTCCATCATCATGGCCTGTGGAGCATCTTGAGTAAGAACTGATGTTGCAGGGCCCAGTCCACTGCAGGCTCTGCTGCCTCAGAGTAAATGATCCCAGGATGTGCAAGAAGGCCAGCTGAGCAAGCCACAGGGAGCAAGCAGAAAGCAGCATCCCTCCATCATCTGCATCAGCCCCTGTCTCCAGGTTTCTGCACTGTTTGAGCTCCTGTCCTGACTTCTTTCTGTGGCTTAAGAGTTGTCAGATGAAATAAACCCTTTCTCCCTCTGGTTGCTTTTGGTCATGGTGTTTCATCATAACATTAGAAACACTGACTAAGACAGAAATTGGTAACAGATTTATGGGGCCTTTCTGTGACAGATCTGACCATTTGTTTTTTTGCCAAGACTGTAAGAGGAGTTTGAAACTTCGAGCTGGAAAAGCCACGGAGTGCTCAGTGCTTACTGAGCTTGTGTGAGAGCTTGGGAGTTGGAAGACAGGAATGTGGAAAGAGAGGAAGATGGGTGAGGCCTGGCTTGTGAAGTTTCAGAGGAAACAAGACTCTTAGCAGGCCCATTCGTTTGATCTTTAAAGGCAATCTTACTTTAATCTAATTCTGCATGTATAGGTGTTTTGCCTGCATATCTGGGCACCCCGTACATGCAGTGCCCAGGGAGTTCAGAAGAGGGTGTGGATTTCCCTGGAACTGGAGTTATGAGCTGCCCATGGGCGCTGGGTCTTCTGAAAGAAACACAAGCCTCTGGTGAGCCTTAGTTTATCTGAGACCCCCCTGAGTGAACAACTCGGAGCCAGGGATCGATGCAAAAGCAAGAGGAATTTTATTGTTCCTGTATGCTGGGGTCATCCTGTATCCAAAAGGATGCATCCCAAAGGAGAGGAGATCCTGTCAGCTTGTTCAGCAAACATTTGTACAGTTTCCAGGAGTAGCATAGAGAGACAGCAGCTAGGCACAATATGATTGGCAGAACAGTGTGACTTTTAAACTGATTGGTGTTTAGGGAATGAGGTGGCAGGGACTTCCCTTGTCTGCGGGTGGCCAATGGTCCATCCTGTGGGATGTGTCCATGTGCTCTGGGCCTCCCCCACCTGCAGGTCAGTCTCCCCTGTTGTTTGAGGAATGTTGATTAGTGTCTCTCTTCCGGGTGCCTTTCCTGAGCTGACCAGGAATGTTAATTAGCCTCTCTGTTCCTGAGCTGACCTCTTCAGAAGCAGTGCTTTGAACTGCCAAGGGCAGCTCTTCAGTCTCGCCCCCTTCACCCCTCCTGCTGCTATGGGATGTTTGCAATAAGAATTTGTGGTTCTGGTCAGCTAGGGCTGAAGAGTCAGCTGTGATTGAGAAATCAGCACCAGTGGAAAAAATATCTCTGCTTTAATGGGAGAATTGTAACTGTCAGCTGAGGCTGAGGAATCAGCTGTGGCTAAGGAGAGATCGGTATCATTGAGGCAAAACCTTCTGGGACTCTTCCCTCAGGATTAGCACATGGACACTGTGGTGCAGGGTGGCCAAGGCTGCATCTCATGCTGGCAGCCAAGTGATGTGTAAGAATGAGCCATGTGGTACTGGTTTTGAAGGGACGGAGGCTTGGTACTGTGTGGCAGGGCTGGAGTTCCTGAGGTGATGCATAAGAGCCTTGGTGAAACTGCAGTCTCAAGTGCAGTGAAGATCCCAAACTACTGGAGATGCCAGTACCATCGACTGACTGTCAAGGAGAGCACCAGCTATGGAATGGAGCTGGCTTGAACCTATGAGACAAGCTATGTGTGCTCTGGAGGGCAGACAGGTGGTGGAGCTGCCCAGGCTCCTTGGAGCCCAGAGGCTCAAGAGTGGTTCCCAGGTATCAAGCATTGAACTTATCACATGGTTGGAATTTGGTTTTGCTTTGCTTTGGTGGTAACTGTGCATCAACTTACATCTCATAGCATGATAAGTATGTTACTTATTTTTGATTTTATAGGAGTCCATAAGTAAGAGACTTTGGATTTTTAGAGAGATGGTTTTTTTTTTTTTTTTTTTTTTGATACTTTAAAGAAGCTGAACTTTGAAAGATTATAGGACATTTAAGACTATACTATGGTTTATATTATAAGACTGATATTAATAGAAGATATTGAAGGTTAACGAGAAGAGAAAGGCTATGGGTGAATAATAATGTTCTGGTGTGTGACACTGGCAAGGGCGTAAGCATCTAGCTTATTCTGTTGTCAACTGGCTTAAGCTAGAGTTATCTGGCAAGGGATCCTCAACTGAGAAAAATGCCATGTGTAGGCAAGCCTGTGGGGGATGCCGTGTGTGAGCAAGCCTGTGGGGTGTTTCCTTGTGTTTCCTAGGTAGAAGAAAGCAGGGTGAGCAAGACATGAGGAGCGAGCCAGTGAGCAGTGTTCCTCCACGGCTTGTGTCAACCAGTCCCTGCTTCTTGATTCTTCCTGAGATCCTGCCCTGACTGGATGGAGTAAGAGTTACAAGATGAAACAAACCGCTTTCTCTTCGTTGCTTCTGATCATGGTGCTTTTTCCTGGCAACAAAAACTTTAATGAAGAAGAAGCTCATCTGGCTGCCTCCCTATCACCGAGGTTCCCACTCAGGCTTCCAACTCTGGGCCCACATGATCCTGTCCTTTGTAGCTTTCTTTCCTCCAAGATTTTAAGACTTTTCTCAACAGAATTTGTTCCCATCCTCTAAAGTACACTAATTTGTTAAGTTTTAAAACACAGAGGCCATCCTCGTGGAAAACACGGTTCATGACTGGTCTGTGTTTCTTTTGTTTTTAACCAAACAGATCTCAAAAATACTGTTTTCCAAAGTGGCTTTGACTGACCCTGTCCCAGTCCCATTACTTTCTGTTTGTCTTTGCTGTTGCCTGTTTTTTTTCCCCACAGAATCATCTTTGGGTGAGTTTCAAGGGTCAAACATACATAAAGTGTACCCCGAGAAGCCTGGCACCTTGTTTGCTCTGTCTGCTCTGCTCCTGCCTGTCTCTTCCTCGTCCAATTTCCATGCCCCGTAAGTATTTCTTCTTTCTTTCTTTCTTTCTTTCTTTCTTTCTTTCTTTCTTTCTTTCTTTCTT
>JANHMN010000011.1:8316557-8340739 GCA_030674055.1 Rhabdomys pumilio
CTTTCTTTCTTTCTTTCTTTCTTTCTTTCTTTCTTTCTTTCTTTCTTGGTGGATTTAACTTTGCACAAGAGAGCAAGTGCAGAGATGTCTCGTTTCCCCTTCTGACATAAAGGTTGGCCGGTACACTAGAGATTGTGGTCTGCATGCTGTGTTCGAATAACGGCATACCCTATGAATCACCCCAAATCTCTTTACAGAGAGCTTCCTCATTTAGGACCTATGTGACTGAAACGCTTCAGCATATCTTGCCTAAAACTCTTACAGAGGACTCTCTCAGTCTCCAAGACAAAGGGCCAGCTTTGGAGTTTCAGAGACACAGGAACCCGGAACCGGAACCGGAGAGCAACTCCCTGGCATTTTCCTATGTATATTTTAGTCAAATTCACTTTCTGTTACTTCCTGCCAAATGCCAGAGACACAATAGCACCTCCTAAACACAGGTGACTGGATTGACAGGTCAGACCTTTCTCTGCTTGACCTGGAATGCCTTTCGTTACTTCCTTCCCACAGTAAACCAGTACTTGTCTGTCCAGTCCCAGTTTAAAAGGTCGCTTAATCTCTAGAGTATTTTGAATTTCCTTCAGCAGTTTATCCACTTTCTCAGGTGTGTTCCATGGGACACCGTGTTTTTATATTGTAGGGGCACATGAGCCTGTGTGGAGACACAGCCAAACAGCTAGTTACCACCCAGGCTGTCCTCATAATGGCGCAGGCATGCACAGAGAATTATAAGACTGAAGGAGGTTCACAGGTTCAGAAGTGTCCTGAAGGAGCCAATGTCCCTGTGTAAGGTGAAGGGAAGACATGTTTGTCGTAGTAACAAGCGTTAGTGTTCTTGCTCTTGTTACTTCACTATGGCTGAGAACCTTGCTGCAGGGTGAAAGGCATGTCCCCCTTAGCTCATTTCTATTAGGAAAACTTAGGGCCTGAGCCATTGTGACTCTCAGATGGATCCCACAGAGTACCCCTCCCCCAACCCTATGCCTTCTGCTCTTTGACAGGCAATATCTAGTTCATAATGGGCTGATTTTTCCCCATCAGCACTCACTCCTCTCCCAGCACCAGCCCAATCATTTCTCCTCCAGGCTGCTTTCTGGGTAAACAGTCTTGCTCAACAGAATAAAATTTAGTAGGGTTTTCTAAATAAAACTCAGATTGGATATTGTCTGCCTTGGATGGGAGCAGTATTTTATGTCACTGAAGCCCCGCCACTCTGAGTAATTGTTTCAGCTCCCTGGGCCTCAGTTTCCTTGTCTATAAAAATGAGGGGGGTGGAAATAATGGTTTCTAACGCATATTCTCGCACTGCGGTTTTGTATACAGGTTCAAACTCTATTTGTTCTGTACAGATGTCAGCATGGGATTTATAAGTCAAAAGGAGATGGCAATTCAACGTGTATTGAATTGCACCCCAGGTCTCTCTATTCATTGGAATGAATCAGCCATACCCAATTACTCAGGAACAAACACCTCTTCATCTCCCTTTCACTCTCCAAAAAACGTCAGTGCATGAAGATGCCATTGCTTTGGGGAAGCTTATTTATATGAATCTGATGGTTTATAATCAAGCCATTTTTATAAGGGAAAAATGTCTAGAGAGATAAAGAGTTTTCTCTCTTCTCAGACTTTTTAATCTTGCTATTTTGCCTTCGACCTTGACTCCTACGTGGCTGCCTTAGTTCAATTTTTCTATTGCTGTGATAGAACAGTATAACCAAAATCAACTTGGCAAGGAAAGGGTTTATTTTATTTCATAGCTTGTAATCCATCATACAGGGAAGTCAGGGCAGGAACTCAAGGCAGGAACCTGGAGGCAGGAACTGATGCAGAGGCCATGGAGGGGTGCTGCTTACTGGCTTATTCCCCATGACTTTCTAGGCCCGCTTTTTTATAGAACCCAGGACCACCAGTCCAGGGATGGCACTGACCACAGTAGGCTGGGCCCTCCCACATTGATCATCAATCAAGAAAATGCCCCTCAGCCTTGCCCACAGACTAACCCATTGGGACATTTTCTCAATTGAGGTTCCCTCTTTCAAAATGACTATAGCTTGAGACAAGTTGACATAAAAATTAGCCAGTATATTAGCAATTCAGTTCAAATAGCTACCTAAGAAGGTCCCTTAAAATGCTCAGCCTAGGATGGAAATAGCACTTTTGCCTTTCATCAGCACATTTTTTTTTCTACTGTAGTGCTTACTACACTGGATGAAGTTAAGCAAATATCTCTCTCCTACAAGAGTTTGAATTCCTCCAGGGAAGAAAAAAAAATCACCTGTTCATTTCAAGAGTAAAACTGTTTATAATCTCATTTAGTAGTTGCTGACCTTATAATAAAAATATGCACTCATAGCTTTATATTAAAATAATGAACTATAAACTTTTAGGATATCAGGGCTATAATCTTGCAAACATGACTTAGTTATTTGTTATGCTTACCTTGACAGTATGTATCAAAGTAGTGACATATGTGTCAGGTTGTATGTATCAAAATAAGTGGTTAAGTTGCTTGATTCACCAATGTATTGCTGCTATTGTCACAGTCTGTTAGATTGGTGTCACCCACTAACCACTCGTCATGATATTTTAGGGCCTTTGAAAACTAGACTATGCCTGTGACCTACTTTAACCACAAAGACACTAAAACAACATTGTGACTGTCAGGTTGAAGCTTTGACCAGAGCCAATGCCTTCCATTTTTGTCTTGTTGAGGTTACCAAACCTCCTTGGGTCAGCCACACAGGGTTGGAGATAGCCCATAGAGACCACATGGGAAGACCACAGGAGAGGGTGAGGCTTACCATCACACAAAGAACCAAGGAACCTAGATGACAATGAAATCTGAAGACCCCAGTCAAACCACTCACTGAGTCACAAAAGCCCTCTTAGCCATGGCGTGCCAGGCGAGATCCCATCTTGGATTCTATAACTTTAACAAGAACCACACGGAGCAAAGACGACTGGTTCCTGCTACACCTTGTCTGCATTCCTAGTGTATATGATTATGTGGATTACTAAAGCAACTGCTGAACCACTGAATTTTGGGGTAGTTAGTTGCACAGTCACAGATAACCAAACAGCTCTACAAGCACTTCTGGGCGCAAATTTCTCATGTATCTTCTCCATATGGAGTTGCATGGTTGATCTCAAACTGCAACTTGTTCGCATCTTAAAACCTACTAACTGGAAAATCATAGGCTAAACATAGCTTTGATGCAAATGTCACCACACATGCAGTAGGGCTAACTGACTCACCCTTACTGACTAAATGATAGCTACGAAGCCAAGCGAACTGTAATTCCTAATTTAAAAGCAACCCTATGAGTAGCTGAAAGCCACAAACAACTCAGAACAGAACCGATATTGAAATGATAGTAGTGTGGTCTTCCCCAGGTCACAGGGCTTGAGGCACATGTCAGTGCGGGGGCAGGAGCGCTGGAGCCTTTAGACAGAGCTTAACGTCACAGATAATTGAATTAGAGCCGCCAGGGAACTTAGTAATGAGCTAATCTGAGTTCATGAATAACAAATGTGAGTAATATCTAAGAATTCATTTAGTAGGGCATCAGCATAGAGCCCCAACACACACACACACACACACACACACAAATATTTGGAATTACATGCTTCTCACAACAATCCAGACTAGACTTCTTCCATTTGAGGAACATGTATTGTATTTGTGGCATCAAGTAAATGTTGCATCTCGAGTATGAGCCTGCCAACCTGAACCAAGTTGCCCAGGTGCAGGGTGGGATCCTAGGGCTGGGCTTGTCTCCAGGAGAGCTTTTTTGGGGGCATGGGGGAGCTTTTGGGTGGAAGCTGGGACTCCCAGGAGCTTCTTTTGAGAGTATATGTACCCCCAAAGCATCACGGTTTAAGGGCTGGTCTTTACTTGTGAACCTGTTCAACAAACCATTTTGACAACAAATGATAGCTGCACCCCCATGTACAGCCTACCGCACGTTCCCCGCCTTTCTCATTCCATCTGTAGTAGTCACCAAGCCTGGCACAAATGCCATTTTTATGCCTGCTTTAGAGCTATAGAGACAGGCCAGAGTTCTTCCTTGAGTGACAGGACAGGAACCCCAGTCTGCTTAGTTTCAAGGCTCCCTATCTCTCCTTTCTACCTCTGGGTGAATAGGTTTTAGGTACCCAAGCAGCTGGTCCCGTGCAAGGTGCTGATGCCATCAATTAAGCCGAGTTTAGAGATCCAGTAACCACATCTCCAAATGGAGAGGTAGACCAGAGGTGAAACCACAGCAGGCTTCCAGAGGGCTGCTGTTAGTACAGAGGAAAATCTGTAGCACACATGAACAGAAAGATGCAGCAGAATGCAAAATTTGCCGGAGGTTTGTGGGCAAAACATGAGATGCTAACACAGTCCTTACATCTTGTCCTAACAGGGAAACCATGATGGGATAAAGTCCTGACTAGAAGCCATCTCAGGGAAAGTTCTCTAGATTCTTATCTGGTGTCAAAAGAAACTTGTGTCCAAAGTGTCAAACATAACTCTAGTCTTGGATCTAGAGATGCCAGAAATCAAACCTTGGCTCACAACTGTGTGATTTGAAACAAGTTGTTTATAATTTCAAGATAGGCAAAACAGTAACCTTGGCATGTGCTTTGCAGGGCTGCCCTGAGTGTCAGTTTCATACCGCTGACGTACAAGCAAGCTTTTCATCAATGGTCCCCAAAGTGTAGTCCCTACACCCACAGCAACAGCAGTGCTGGAAACTCACTGGAAAAGGAATCAGTAGGACTTAAGGCCTCGAGAAATTCAGTCTTAACAACATGCAGGTCTGTAAGCACCGCTTTCTACTGATGCAGTGGGCAGGATTAAGAAGGGAAAGCTGGGATGTCTGGAGCTTGTACTTCTCCCAAGGCCCTGAGCAGACAGAGTCTGGGTCCCCCATGTCAATCACATTTTTCTGAGGGAGGGAAACATTACCATGGCTTCTAGATGGCCCAAAACCTGTCACTCTGCCATGCTTCTAAAATTCTCACTATGACTTGTGTTCCCTGTAGAAATTCCCTTCTTCTCATATTTACATTTGTTTTTAATACTCCTTCTGTGACATTTTGTGACAAATACGTCATCTAGGAAGGGCACAGACTAGATAATAATGACTTCTTACTACAAAGAGAATAGACAAGAAACCATCAAAAAGTCCCTAGAAGGCGAGAGAAATGGCAGCTTCGTCAACTCTGGCAGCTAGCTCATTCACATCTGACAAACACAACTGTTAAGGAGGAAGCTCCAAAGAGAGAGAGAGAGAGAGAGAGAGAGAGAGAGAGAGAGAGAGAGAGAAGAAAAAAAGCAGCTGTGGGCCTAAAGCATGAAGCTTCAGTAGGTAGAGAGAGATGGGGTTGTAAAAGCAGCAGGCAGCATGGTGCGATGCTATGCGTGCGGTGTGCCTGGCGCGTACAATGCGTAAGGTGCGTAAGGTGCAACGTAAGCGTCTGGGTTACCAGAGCCATTCACATCTGGAACAGTTAGCTGGGCTCCACAGACCCGTACGAATTTGCAGATGGTCCAGTACCACTCTCCACTCTGTGGACTCCCGTGTTTTCTCCGACCTCCCCTCTGCCTTCTCACCCTTCTATTGTCTCCATTCTTCTTTCTTTTCTCCTCCATTTTCAGTTCCCCACATCAATAGAAATAAACGGCAACCATTTATGTAGTCTATTGATTCTATGTTAATAGCTTCAAGACAATCTTCTCAGGTTATCTTACCAGAGTACTTTGCCTTGTCTTCAGTTGAGCCCTTAGGCAAACCTGCTTCTGCCTGGACATAAAGTAGCTCACATCCTCAGCATTTATACTGGTTCTCACGTCTACAAAGGTTATGAACGGCTTCCTTAGACCGTAAGCTGCCCGGGGATGGATCTTCTAGCACATCCCAGAAGCTCAAGATTTTGTTGACAAGATATAAAAAGGTGTATCTTCTCTCAGCATCTTAGTAGACTCAACAATGGAGTCATGCAGGGTTGATTCAGCACCATGGACAAGAAAACTCAGCGGTGCTGCCTAGTGACTCCTACTCCAGACATTATGTCTCTGTATGGCTCAGTCTGGACACCCAAACGTACCTAGAATCTAGTATGATCAAATACCTTTATTGTGTGCCAGGCCGTCCTAAACAGTTTGCACACTGCATTTGGTTGAGTGCATGTAGCCACCTGAGAGACAGGAGCACGTTCATTTTAAACACGGGAAAAGTGAAGCTCCATTTGATCTCCAGGTTAGACTAGGTTAAACAATGAGATCTTATCTCTAAAAACAAAAACAAAAGCAAATAAAAAGATGTCAAAACTAAAGCACGGACATTAGAAATGCCAGTTTAGGTCATGCAGCTGTTAACTGATGCGTCCAAGACTCAGGAGTCCATGTGCTCTCACCCTGGGGCTGCTCTTTGTCACTATGTCAAGTAACAAATAGATAACAGGCCACTGATGTCACACGGCAGTGCTCCATGTCACTTGGCAGTGCTCCACAGGAGACAGTCATCAAGAACGTGCAAACATATAAACAAGACTTTTAGATACTGCCATTAGAATAAACTACAAAATAAAAAATGCTTCTCAGGTGATTCATGAGTCCCCTTTTGAAACCACAGCTTCAAGTGGGAAGGAAGAACGTATTTACTCACCTCCCAACTACAGAGGGGGCTGAAGTGTGTCTTGGAGCTTTTGGGTCTTAATTTAAGTAGCTGAGTAGTTAGTTCTATTCACTAGGCTTCAAGCTGCTCATCTGATAATGTCAGAGAATGAATTAAATAATATTTAAAACACCTCTCAACAGTAATGTCACTGTCCTAGGATGTTATCCACACTGTTGATGCCACCATCTTAGGCTGGGAAGGCCATTCATTTTGTATTCATTTAAAATACACTTCATTGAACAGAGACATGGCAAGATACTAAGGTCACCTGTCCAATCGTCAATGATCGAACAATCCTTTAACAATTACAAGGTAATGGCTTTGTTGAGAAGAAAGTAAGAAAACTACCACTGCTGATTTGGAGGTATATTAGCCATATAGCGCAGCCAGGTATAGCCCTAAAGAAGAGTTTTCACCAGATTTAGTTCTGTGGGCTTATCTTAAAGTATACAGGCAACAATATCGGCACAACTGCTGCAAGGTTTCACACCAAGAATATTTGTGGCAGAGTTGTTTAAAGTAGCAAAAACTCCAACAACTGTAAGCATGCCATCTGAGGGTGACAAGCATATTTTGTTAAATATGTGAAAGTTAAATACCCTGACACCACTGAAAAGTGTGCTTTGAAGATTTGTTAAGATGCATGGAGGAGTACCTTATATAAATTACAAGCCAACAAGCAAAAGTTATTTAAAATATTAAACTGGAAACAGTCTCAGTGGATGATGAACTGTACTGACTGGATTCCTACTTGGGAAGGAATATTTGCTCCCCACCTTACACCCAGGGAGGTTCTGGCACCCAGTGATCTGCCTGCCTTCTCTGCAATTCCTTCAGCAGAAGGAGAGCTTCCTTGTCTAAGACCACACCTCCTTCTGGGCAGGGATGTTGAGTTTTGGTCTGTTGCCATGTATTGTAATGCTAAATTCTAGGCCCATGTGAATTCTCAGGGTTACAAGCTTTTGTTGTGCAAACCTTGTTCCTTAATTTAAAACTATTGCCGGGCAGTGGTGGTACACGCCTTTAATCCCAGCACTTGGGAGGCAGAGGCAGGCAGATTTCTGAGTTAGAGGCCAGCCTGGTCTACAGAGTGAGTTCCAGAACAGCCAGGCCTACACAGAGAAACCCTGTCTCGAAAAACCAAAAAAACAAAAACCAAAAAACAAAAAACAAAAAAAACAAAAAACAAAAAACAAAAAACAAAAAACAAGCCAATCCTCAAAAAGACAAAAACAAAAAAAACCCCACCCAAACCAAAACTATTGGTTAAATAAACTATTGGCCAATTACTGGAGGGATTAGAGGTAGGTGGGTTTTCAGTTACCTGGTTGGAGGTGGAGAAGTGTGAGGAGAGAGGAGAGACCAGGAGGAGGAAGAATGAGAAGAGGAAGCCACCATGAGGGGAGGTGGACCATGAGCATATGGCCAGGAGAAACAGCAATTATTTGGGGTACACCACTGGAGAGGTAGACAGGAGAGCAGTTAGAAGAGTAGATTAGGGGTTATTCCCCAGTTATTGTCAAAGATCAAATCAAATAATCATAGTCTGAGACTCATTTATTTGTAAGCTAGTCCGGGATAAGTTTACATTGGTTGCACTACACAGCACACATGCAGTTACTGACAGATACAAAACTGTGTGGTATGATGGTCTGGGCCCTCTTCTCTCTCAATGGGAATAATGCCAGCTTCTCCCTTAGCCAAGCCTCCTCTGCTCCCCACCTCTCTCTGTGCATGCATGCACCTCTCTCTCTCTCTCCCTCTCTCTCTCTCTCTCTCTCTTTCTCCCATTTCCTTCCCCCACACCCCCCTCTCAACACCAAATAATTCTTTAGCAACTCTTCATTTTAGTTTTGAGACAAGGTGTTTATTTGAATCTGGAGTACAATAATTTAGTTAAATGGTGTGGCCAGCAAGCTCCAGAGATCTTCTTGTCCCTAGTTCCTCAGAGCTGGATTATAGGTACCTTTTTTTCTTTTCTTTTGAGTGACAGAATCCAAACTCATGTCCTTATTCTTATTCTTATGCAGCAAGCACTTTGCTGACAACCATCTCCCCAACCCATCCAAGAGCTTTCCTCAATGAAACTTGACTTGTGTGTGCAGAGAACTCAGAAAAGGAGAGTGGGGGATGCAAAGGCACAGACATGCTTGGCTGAGAAGAGCAGACAAGACTTGTTTACTGCCCTGAATGTGTGGGCTGGAGGCAGGAAGTTATCTGTACGTGTACTGTTTCAGGGCTGACTACTTCATACTGGGAAATGAATTAGTGGGCTCAGTCTTAGGAGAGGCTCAATCTCCTTTTCCTGTTGGTCCTTTGTTGCCTGTAGTTCTTTGTCAAGGAATGGGACCTAGTAAGAATGATCCCTCGCCCATACTTCAAGGGAGGGGACTCGAGAGGGGATGGAGGGGGGAATAGGAAGGGAGAAAGTGATGTATCTATATTTCAATAAAAATCTATAAAAACAAAAGAAAATAATAGAACGCTAAAACTACAGGTGGGTGGGAGGTTTGGCCCTACCATGTTTGCTAAGAAATTCATTCAAGGCTATAGCTGTCCTTTAAGCATTTCTTTAAAAATAAAAACAGCAACAGCAACAGCAACCCTGCATAACCCCTATATTAATTTTAAGAAGGGTTTCTTTGTGCTCTCCTTATATTTTCACCTTCAACTAAAATAAAGCTAATAAAGTTTCCAGCTTAAACTAATTAGGTTTTTAATTTTATTTATTTATTTATTTATTTATTTATTTATTTGGTTTTGGTTGCTTGGTTGGTTTCAGTTTGTTGAGACAGGATTTTTCTGTGTAGCCCTGGCCATCCTGGACCAGCCTTGCCTGCCTCTGTCTCCCGAGTGCTGGAATTAAAGCCATGAAGCAGTGTGTCACTTCTCCCAAGTCTATCAACTGAGCGAGCCCAAGTTCATTGGAACATGTGTCTGGGTCCAGTGAGGACTGTGTGTGTTCAGAGTGGATAGTGTACTTGGAAACCAGAAACACAAAAGGCTTCATTCAACTCTTCTCTTGGACTGGGTCTGAGGTGGAGATCAATGAACCAAAGTCATGCTACAAATGGAAGTTAGTATCTGTCAGGAAACAGGAAGAGAGCACAGTCCTGAGGCCCACAAGGATGAGTGGGCATCTCAGTCTCTTAAACCCATGTTTCCTCGTTGGGAATATAGGGAGAGTATCTATTACCTTACATGGTAGGACAAAGACAGGTGACAGGATGACTCAGTAGGTAACTTGTCCTGTAAGCCTGTGGGCCTGAGCTCAAGTCCTCAGAACCAGTGTAAAGATGAACATGGTACCGCACAACTATAATTCCAGCACTCCGATGGAGAGATGAGAGTGGAGACAGGAGAATTCCTGGAAGCTAGTGGGCCAGGTAGATTGGAATAATGGTGTCATGAACACCAAGAGACCCTGCCTCAAGTAGAACAGAAAAGGAAGACACCCCTGATGTTGCCCTTTGACCTCTAAACTATGACATGTGTATATCTGTGCTCACAGACACACACACATGAAAAAAAAAAGGTAAGAGATTTCCTAGCACTTGCCTGGTCATGGGACTCAGTGGATGGCGACCCTTTTCCCTATTTTATCAGATACAGGGAAACACACAAGATTCCCTGATGCTATGAGCACTCTCATAAGTGAACAAGGGCTTTGGAACGAAAAGATATGATTTTAAAGGCAATGGAGAGTGGATCCAGCTTAAGGAAAGGAACAGGAGAGAAGGAGCATGAGTTCAAGGGCAAGGCCTAGAGGTAAAGCTGTAAAAAGTATAGAATTTCCCCTCCCTGCTTACAGGCAACCTTAGTGGGAAACCCGCTCACAGATTAGGAGGGGGACTGGAGGAGGGCAGCGGAGCTAGGAAAGATGAACAGTGACTCATCTGGCTAAAAGCATTTAATGAATTGCCACCCAGCTGCAGGGACTGGCCTTTGTGGGCTAGTCACTTTGAAGTAGGCAAAAATAGCCAACAGAAACCAGCCCCGCATGAGAAGAAAGGGAAAAATCATTTTATTTGATTGACTGACATTGTTTTGATCAGAATGTGAAATCACATGCTGACTTGGGCTAGTCAGAAAGACACCCTGTCGCTGATGGAGTCATGTGCAGCTTTTCATTGCTCCAGTCTTTACCAGGTGTGTGATCTTTACATCATAGTCAGTCCAGTCTCAAACCCACCCTCCACAATTAAAGGACTTTTCCGATGGAAATGTCATTCTCACATTCACTAGGCTCTGTAAATCCCCTTCTTCCAAAATATCAGTAGAGGATCAGAAACCACGTCTCACAGTTTGTGTGATGGTACACCTTTGTTTTCTTCCTGTCTCTCTGCTCTGTCCCTGTGACCCCGGGCTTCCTCACTGGCCAGCGTCACTAGTTTCGATTGTTTTCTAACTCAAGAGCCAATTTGACTGTCAGTTTGTACCTGCTTCCTTTATCAAGTGTTCAGAGTCTTCAGCATCCAGAGACACTGAGTGATTTGAAAATAGGGTGTAGTTTTCATCCATTTTTTTCTGCTGATGTTTGGGATTCTGGGATAAGGTGGCAAGTTACACTACTATCAGGCTGTTGGTCCTTGTTGGTCCTCGGCCATCATTTAGTACTTGCTGGAAGAGTGGATTGAACAGGATATTGCAGGATTGCAGGAAAGACCTGTGTGGGCATGGGCTGTATATTTGCCTAGAGTCTAATGAGGAAGGCAATCAGAGAGCTGGGGTACAGTGAATTTGCACATTGATTAGAACTCTTGGTTAAACAAATGAGATAGGAGGTACCTGCTCGCTCACTCTCTCTCTTTCTTTCTCTCTCTCTCTCTCTCTCTCACACACACACACACACACTCACACACATATACACACATGCAGAGAGAGAGGAGAGAGAGAATAGTTACAAAGAACACCAGGGACTACTCATTTGTCTACATGACCTGGACATCAACCTGGTTCTAAATACATCGCAGAACTCTAGACTCAGGCAGGCTTTTTGTTGTTGATACAAAGATGTGTCGACTACAAGGAACGGAAGGGAATCAGATCCAAGTTCTCCCAAATGAGGAAGCATTAAAAGCTTTCCAATGCAGAAGACTAAGAAATGGTCCTTCATGAAAAGCATCACAGGACTAGTGTGCAGCTTCGTTTCGGAGAAGGAAGGATGAGGGTGCACAGCCAAGGGCCATGTGGGCAGGTGGCACAAACATCTGAAGGTTATTTCATAAAACATAGCATGAGATGCTCCAACAGTACTGAATAAAAACACCGCCACAGGCGTGGAATCGGGGGAAACTCAGGAAGTCGGCTGGTTAATTTTAAAGCAAAAATAACAAGAATGGTGTGACCTGCTGCTCACAATAATGATGAGCTGTGGGGCTGCTCCACACTGTGGGCTATTTTGCAAAACAATAACAAAAATCCAGTAGACGGAAACTGAGAAAATGCCTTCTTAATTTCATTGTCAAAATGAAGAAGATCAATTCCACAAAATTATATATAAATACTATGGACATGATATTAATTTTAATCAGATATTGTTAAATGGGGAGAGAGGGCCTGTCTCAAACACTAAGGTGGAGATTGATGGAGGAGGACACACTCTGGCCTGCACACCCACACATGCAGGTCCGCACAAGCACACACACACTAAAACGTCGCTGTTAACAAATAAAGTGTGATTATTATAATTAAGGTGTTTGGTGTCATTTTTCTTATTGTTACCATTATTATTTTTGAATACTTCTTTTAGTATGTCTTACTTCCTTTAGATGCACTGAGTATGCTTTCTTAGACCCCTTCATTTAGAAAGTGGATGAGCTGGGGGGGAGCCCTGTGATTTCTCTCAGTGACGGTGAAGGCACTTGCCCCTAAATCTGACAATGCCAGTTCCTTTCCCAGCCCCGCATGCTGGAAGGAGAGAAGATACAAGTTATCTTCGGCCCTCCATGTGCACACCGTGGCATGTGCCCCACGCCATTACATGAAAAAACGTACTTGGATAGTAAAATAAATTTTACTGCTGTTATTTTCCACATTTAAGTCAAGAATAAAATTACTCATACTTGAACCCAGGACTTCATAACATTTCATTTTCATTACCTTGACCTTTTTCTCCTGACCCAGACAGAGCTCTGTTGCTTCAGGCTTTAACAGGTGAGAAGCCGAGCTCAGGGCTGCTTCTCTATGACAGTGGGGGCAAAGGCCTGGCTCTGTCCTCCGCACAGCAGAAGCCGATCCACACTCCAAGACCTTACGATGTTATACTCACAAACTTGTTTCAGAATTTTTTTTTGTTACAAAGTGTGCATTTTCTTTAGTTCATAGTTTTAAAGCTGTATTTCTGTTGTGATCTGGGAGCATTTAAAGGGGCGTCTGTAATTTTGATGGCTCACCCCTTATGGGGCACTTCCTCCACAGACTAAATGTGATTTTTGATCCAGCAGTGGCTTAGGGGCTGACTTCTTTGGAGTCCTTCAGTATTGCATCCACATTAGTGAACATCAGGCTACATTTTCATCTCTTCGTAGAAGTGGCACCTTCTTGTCCCCTCCTCAGGATTTGTCTCAGAAACTGTTCCGTTAAGCCAGCTGGAGTAGCCGGTTTGCACTCTCTTCTGGTCTCCTGGACCTCGTTTTGCTTTCCCTGAGCGCCTGCAGCTTAGTTTTACCTGTTTAGAAGGGGGCGCTTCTTTCAGGTAACAGGTCCCTGGACTTGGCCCCTTTGTGGGCTAAATCGCGCAAGTGGTGAGAAAGTGTGGGAAGCCCAGGCCCATGCTCTGTCCCTAGGGCACCTCACCCCGAGCACCGCCTTTCACTTTTATTTTCCTCTCACACCCAGAAAGGGTCTACTCTCTAGAATGCCTGATCTTTCCTAAGAGGAGCTACAAATATCTTAACAGTTCATAATCATTTAGTAGATATATATGCTTATTTTTAATGTAAATCCCTCAAGTCTTCCCTTTACCGGGTTGCCTAGGTCCTTAACATTCTTTCTGTGCTTATTCATTTTGATCACTCAGTTTGATGGAGACTGACATAGGAATATTAAGACTTCCCTCTGCAATTGTGTTGACCAAATTATTTTATATATTTTAATACTTTCTATTGAGAATAAAAACACCTATGCATGCGATAGTCCCAATGTTTTCCACATTAAAGTTTATATTGCTCAATAGCAATGTCGCAATGTCACTGTTCTTCCTGTCGTTTGCATTTTCTTGTATACCCGTGTTCCCCTCGTCTGTTCCATTTTGTGTAAAACAGAATATATTTAAAGTCGAGACCCTCCTAACCTCTTTGTCTTGTAAGAGAAATAATGAGATCAGCGACCCTGAAGTGACAATGTGCGTGCTCGACTTCACGTTTGTCACCGTGTCTCTACTTCCTATTTTTATGTCTCCTTCCTATTTTCTTACTTAGTTTTTTAATCTTGGCTATAAAATTCCAACTCTACCTCCTAATTTTGATGTTAAACATAGGATATCTAGTTTTATATTGACCTGCTCTTATTTAAAACATATGTATGCCTATATATCCTTAGGTCGACAATAAAAAATTGTGGTTTTTTTTGCATTACAAAATGAGAAATTTAGTAGTTATATTAAGTAGCCGGGATTTTAAAATTAGTTATAATTGATACATAAAACATAAAAATCATACAAATTAGGGGTAGTATGGAGTATTTCAGTACATGTATGCATTCTATAAGACTTAGATCAAGTAAAACATATTCTCCTCAAAGATTTCTCATTTCTTTATGACAAAGTATTCAAAATCCTTTCTTCTAGTTGTCTGAAACATACAGCCTATTAGATTATGTACAGTTCCCTACAGTGCCAATGAACAGTACCCTATAGTGCTAGATACAGTCCCTCACAGTTCCTATATACAGTCCCCTATGGTTTCTATATATAGTCCCCTACAGTCCCCATACATATTCCTGTACAGTGCCTGTATACAGTCCTCTGCCATTCCTATACACAGCCTCCTACAGTACCTATGCACAGTCTCTGTCTTCATCACTGTTCTACTGTTGTGAAGAGACATCATGACCTAAGCACCTCTTATAAAAGAAAGCATTTAATTGGAGGCTCGCTTACAGTTGCAGAGGGTTGGTCCAACATCATCAGAGCAGGGAGAATGTTGGCATGCAGGTAGACACAATACTGGAGAAATTCCTGAGAGCTTTAATTCTTCATCTTCAGGCAGCAGGCAGAGACATTGGGCCTGGACTTTTAAAACACCAAAGCTCACTCTCAGTGACTCACCTACTCCAACAAGGCCACATCTACTCCAACAAGGCCACACCCACTCTAACAAGGCCACACCTCCTAATCCTTCCAAACAGTTCTTCAATTGGGGGCCAAACATGCACATTTATGAACCTCTGGGTGCCATTCTTATTCAAACCACCACAATCTCTTACCACTTCTATACATAGCACCCTGTGGTGCCTATAAACCACTCCCTCCAGTGCATATGCATAGCTCATAAGATGCTTACACATAGCCCCTACATTACCTATATGCAGTCACACTGCCATCACAGACCTTGTTCCTATCTGTGACTTGGTACCCACCGACCAGCTATCCTTATCTCTATTCTGCCTCTCTGGTCTCTGGTAATGACAACTTGATTTTGTATTTTCAGTATTTACAATCGCTAATCTAGCTCAGGGCTTCACACATGCTAGGCAGGTGCTACATGCCATGAGCATCCCCAGCCTGCCTGTTGCCTTTTCTCTATTTTCAGACAAGGTTTTAATAAACTGTCCAGGATAGCTGTGAGCCCAACTCCAGAGATTAGACCGACCTTTAACTCCATCCTCCTGCATCAGCCTCCCAAGTAGCTGGCATTATAAACATGTGCAACCAGGCCTAACTTTGTTCTGTTATTGATTTCTATGAGACTAACTGAGGTTCCAACTCACGGGATGTGTCTCCAGGTTCCATCCATATTACCGCAATGGCAGAACTTACAGCAAGTTTTTAGGCTTAGATAATAATTGAATTGTTATATATCTCTTTTATTAAAAATAAAACTTGTAGTTGCATTTTAAAGAGCATATTAATAACATTTATCCCTTTTGTCAACGGTTGAGCTGTCTCACTGTCCATCTATTTATTGTGTACATAGATGTGCATCTGTCCTTGTGTATGTAGGTGCACACGCACCTGTGTTTACACGTGCATGGAGGTCAGAGGTCGACCTTAGGTGTTGCTTTTTAGATGCCATTCAGTAGCCTTTTGACACAAGGTCTGGAGTTTGTTGGTTAGTTTAGACTTAACGGCCAATGAGCCCTAGGATTCTGCCTGCCTTTACCCCAGGGATCACAAATGCACTCCATCACACATGTGGTTTGTCATTGTTGCTGCTGTCTGTGTTATATATGTGTGCACACTGGTGTGTGTGTGTGTGTGTGTGTATGTGTGTGTGTGTGTGCGTGTGTGTGTGTGTGCGTGTGTGTGTCTGTGTGCGTGTGCCCCTGTGTGTGCTTCTGTGCAGAGGCCTGACACTGGCCTTAGGCATCTTCCTGGATAATGTTCCACTCTGTGTATTGAGGGCAGGGTCTTTTGCTGAACCTGGACCTCACTAGCCAGCTTTCCCCTGGGATCCCATTTCTGTCTCCCAAACTCTGGAATTGTAGGCAGTAGCCATGCTGCCAGCTTTTGAGTGGGTTCTGGGGATTTATCTCATAGGGCTTTCACCTCTATGAGATAAGCAACTTCATTCAGTGAGCAATACCCAGACCCATGCCAGGCTTTTTGACGTGGGTTCTGGGGAGTGAATTTGGGTACACTTATGCTGTGCAGTAAGTGCTTTACTGGCTAACCCACCTTCTACGTTCTTATTTATTTTTTTAATTATTTTTTGAGGCAGAGTCTTACTTTGTAGCCCAGGCTGGTCTCTGACTCTCCAGTGCTAAGATGACATGATGCACTCCACAGTGACTTGGTGTCTTTCACAGAACATCTTTTCCACTCTCAACTTTCACTCACCTAATTGGCCAGCTCATTTTGAGTAAACAACTTTCATCACTAGCAAGTGTTAGCAGGGTGATTTTCTGAGCGCCTTTCATCCATATATTCCTGCTTATGAAATTCTTCTGTTGAAGTTCTCTGATGCTACCTCCCGTTCCTTCTGACGTTCCATGGCATGGAGTGTCTGCACTTGTTCATTGTCTCTCAGAAAATCAAATGCTGCTCCTCACTCACTAAATACCAATATTTCTGCTTTCAAAATGAATACCTTTCGCCAGAATACACCTTCTCTGCTGATTCTCCCTCTGTTCCTGCAGCCTTTGCTCAGCCCTCTGATCACCTCACTTTTCCCTCAGAGCCCCCCTGTGGGGAGCCCTGCTTTCCATCTTCTCTTCACACCACACTGCAGCCCAAGAGATTGCTCTAATTATACGACCAAATTATTTCCCACTTAATAATTTCTCATGGCCCCTCTCAGTGTATGTATAAAAACCTACAATCTTTAATGTGGTGACAAGACTGCTGTGGTTTGGCTGCTGCTAACATTTCCAGACATATGTCCATCACTTTCTCACACAAAGTTTGCCTCAGTAACTCTGCCCTGTGTACCAGGAATGGCCTCTGAGACTTTGCTCATGCTGCTTCTTCTCATTCATTACAAGTTTTGGCTCAAGCTCTCCAGATCATTATCTGGCTTCCTTAATCTAGTAACCTCTCAGTTTGTGGATTTACCTCTGACTTTCATCTAAGATTAGCACTGTTTTGTTTCTGCCTCTGTTACACATAATTACTAGAAAAACACTTGACCATTAGTAGAAACTGGTCCTGTGTGGAGCACACAGTTGTTAAGAAACACCACCTTGTGACTATTCAAAGTCAGCTAGGTATGGCAGCACTAAAAGAGACTGTACTTCTAACAGTGATGTCCTGGGGTCAGGTTCTTGGGCTCATGGACATCCTTGCTGATGAAACTTTAGCATGAGGGTGGTCTGGATAGCAACACCTGCCCAGGCTCTTAAAGAGTCTGGAAAGAGTGTCTGGCACCATAGAAGATGTGGACAGATGTTTTTCTAGCTCAATTACTTTAATTAGAGGTGGGGCTACTGTGGCATTTGTTCTGTTGTCCCAGAGCTGAGAGATACAAACATGCAGGGGGCAATGAAAACATTTGAGCCCAAACATTCAGCATCTCAGTGCCTGGGGATCAAAGTGGGCTGCTAAGCCCTGGCAGTTTGGGACCTCCACAGTGGATGGGCCCTGAAGAAAGTGAAGTCAGTTCCCGTGTGGACAGGGACGCTGACAATGACAGTCAGGCACTGAGAACACCACCTCCACCATGCAGAGCACACAGAAAGGAAGGGGAGGCTCAGATGGTTGACTGGGAGGACAGTATGGCTTTACAGCTGTCTGGTGACCGCTGAGCTTTCCTTCTGGCATCCCTTCCCTTGTCATCTGCTCACAGCCTCTGCTTTAGCTGGTCACACTAGAGAGATGGGCTGTTGACATCCCCACTGCCTGCCTCATGTGCCTGTGATTGGAATCAGGAGAGATCATGGATATAAGCACACTGCTGTTTCTCTAAGGGCAGTGCATGCTCGAAGAATGGTTATCATTAATTATTAAGATGACCTCTCACTTAAACCTCCACTATCTCGTGCTCCTTTCCTGCCGCGGGCTGTGTATGCCATGCATCTCAGTACTTGGAAGGTTGAGGCAGAAGGGTTGTGTGGATTGTGAATTTGAAGCCTGCCTGGGCTATGTGGTCCTTGTGGGGGAGAGAGGGAGGGAGGGAGGGAGACAGGGAGACAGAGACAGAGACAGAGACACAAAGACAGAGACACAAAGACAGAGACACAAATCTGGAAAAAAAGGAAGAGAGGAAGGAAAGGAGGAAAGAGTGTAAGAAGAAAGGAAGGAAGGAAGGAAGGAAGGAAGGAAGGAAGGAAAAGAGAGAGAGAAGTTCTTTAGTTTTTTTCACTATGGTCAAGGAGAAGCCAGCCCCCAGCCACTCCCACCCCAGTGTTGATGATTTAGGAGGCCAATTCTTAAAGGAGAAGTAGATATTTTGATATGAATCAAAACCTTCAGAAGAGAAGGTTAGAAGAAGGAAGTCCACCATGGAGAGGCACTGGTCAGAGCAGAGATGATGGCTCCTCGCTACTGTGACCTCCAGGCCAGGCTCACCCCATGTAGGTGGAGAGCTCTCACACTTGTTCTGTTTGCTTCTTTAATGTTTTAGTATGGCCTGTCACTAAGCACAGCTTTGAACTTGTGATCCTCCTGCTTCAGTCTCTCAAGCAGTTGGGACATCAGGCATGTGCCCCTGCCCTGGGCCTGGGTTCCTTGTTGAGATGGTGACTTGGGACACTCTCTTGGCTCCTTCTCCAATCTCATTTTTAATAGTTCTAAAAACTTTTAGATGTGCCACAAATTAATACGTATCTCTTGTCATGACTGAACAGCATTCTGGGATGCTGAAGCACATGCAGTTCAAATAACCACAGCACAAAATTTTAATCTATCCACAATCATACAGCAAGGGGCTAGCACCAGCACCAATACCACCGCCACCATTGACAGCATCACCACCATCACCACCATCAACTCCATCACCACCGCCACCATTGATGGCACCACCATCAGCATTGATGGCATCACCACCATCACCTTTGGTGGCATCACCACCAGCACCATTGACGGCACCACTATCACCATCACCACCACCACCATTGACGGCATCACCATTGATGGCACCACTATCACCATCAACACCACCACCATTGACCCCATCACCACCATCACTACCATTACCAGTAAAACCATCATCACCACCCTCAGAACAGATATAAGTCTTTTGTTGGGAAAGTAACTTGGAAACATTCCTTATCTTGGGGGGCTGATGTTAATTCCAGAAAATATTCTGAAATAGGGGTTGGAACCAGTTTCAAGGACTGAAGTTGTGATCTCAAGAAGGTAGTTGTGAGCTCACCAAAAGTGGTTTATACCAAACCAACAGTGTTACTTCTTTAACTCGGTTGTTGAACAGCAGACCAAAGGAATATCAGCGACGACGAATCAGGATCTTCCCAAGATACCTGACAAGCTTTGATTGACAATCTCTTGGAAACGAGTACAGTAAGCTGACTAATTTTTCTAAAAACATGTTGTTTAATTATTGAATTCATACCTAGTACTTGGAGCACACAGGTAAATGTCTCAGAATCCTATAATACTTATGTTTGTACTGATAACTTAGCAATGTGGTCATGAATGTTAGATTTGGGATGACTGGAAGCTGGCCAGCAGAAACACTGACTGACAATATAGTTAAAAGCACCTTACCAGGTTAGCAAGAAAAACCAAGCTAAATGAGACATAATGCAGAATAAATGCCAAGGCTTTGCATTTGTATTCCACATGTCACTTATACAAAAATGGAACAGGGAGGAAGTGGTGAGCAGGGCAGGTCAGGAGCCAGGCCAAAGACAAGTTGGGCTATTTCAGTACACAGGAGTCTCAGCCAGTGTTAATGGCACGAATATCTAATTAGACGACAGGAAGCTTTTAGCAGAGATAGAAATGAAGAATGAGGAAGGTGCTCACTTCACTCTGTTGTCTGGGCGAGCCAGCACTGCTCTTGGGAGACTCAGAGAACAGTGGCTGGCTGCTGTGCTAGCCAGTGAGCTCCCCTCTCTCTGTCCAGTCTCTCCAGAGGCTAGGTCTCCACATGCCCCGAGCACAGTTTGCACTCTTGAATACCACTTACGTCTTCAAATTACAGGGATGATTTCCCTTGGAACCCCTTCAAGTTCACCCTTTTATCTGCTTCCCAGGAAGCCCAGAGGATGACGAGTCATGTCAACATCACCACGCACATCAATACGAAGGCAAAGTGTGCAGCCTTTGAAAATTCCGTCTTTCCTAACAGCTTTGCCAACATAGGCAAAGCTACTCAAATAGTCTGAGGGTCACTGTCCTTGTCCAAGAGATGGGGTTATTAATATCAGGCTTGTAGTGACGACGTGGATATGTGTGAGTGTGTGTGTGAGTGTGCAGTGTGGTAGGGCATGGAGTAGGTGCTGGAACAGGCCCTGCCTGTGCTTGCCTCTACTTCCTTCTCGTCCCTTCCTCTGGGTCAGACTCTGTGCAGAGGACGTGTACAGAAAATAAGACAGATGCAGACACTCAGCTCATACTCTGGGGTGCTGGACTCTTTGCACTTAAGGAGGGTTTCCTCTTGTACATTCTCTAATGTGTTCACCAAAAAGCTGCCTGCAGCACTTACACACAAGAAATATAATGAGCGTGACTGAGAACTTTAATTGTGTTTTGCTTTGAAGATTTCTATAAGCATGGGATGACAGCTGACACAACTCTAGATCTACCTCAGGCATATACACACACAGGCATACATACACACATACACACACATGCACAAGTATACACACACACACACACACACACACACACACACACACACACACACACCGTGATTCACCAGAGCAGAATTAAGATGCTTTGAAAGAAAAATGTGCACACAACACCCGGGATAGTGCATCAGACATCTTACTTGTCTTTTCATCTACGAAATCATTACCTATGTATAAATGTCAGGTGCTGGGGATATGGCAGAAACAGACATAGTTCTGCTCTCAGGGAGCCTGCGCCTTACTGAAGATATATGTAAAGAGGTGTTTTCACCATGGTGAGGTAAGTATACGCTATGGGCTGCGGAGACATCTAACCTCCAGGTACAGTAGGGGAGAGATTTTCAGAAGGACCTGGCCAGATCCAAGCTGAGTCTTGCAAAAGTTGATTTCAGGGTGAGACCCAAACTGATGTTTATTCTTGTGTAACTCCTGGTAGGAGAGATAGGTACAAGGCAAACATGCTCTAAAGAGAACCCATGACCAGGGCCACGTTGTTTTCTTTTAAAATTGCCCTGTTCCAGGGTAGTGGTGCACTGTCTGATTGGGTTTCTTTTCTGTCACCAACATTTTCTTTGACGTGAGGATATTATTTTTGTGATGATTCTCTCTCTCTCTCTCTCTCTCTCTCTCTCTCTCTTTCTCTCCCTCCCTCCTTCCCTCCCCACCCTCCATCTCTCTCTGTATGTGTGTATATGTCTGTTTGTCTCTTTCTTTCTCTGTCTCTGTGTTTGTCACTCTCTCTGTATGTCTATCTCTTTCTTTGTCTCTCTGTCTCTGTTTCTGTCTCTCTGTCTCTCTGTCTTTCTCTCTTTCTTTGTGTGTGTGTGTGAGTGCGCACACGCACGTATGCGCATATATGTTGTGTGTGTGTGGTCAGAAGTCCCCCTACCTCACTCTTTCACCGCACTATATTTTGAAACATAGTCTCTCACTGAACCTGGAGCTCACTGTTGCAGTCAGGCTGGCTGAACCAGCCCCAGGGACAACCCCCACCGTCCCAGCACAATGATTATGGAGGCATCCCACATGGCTCTTTCTTCTTTATGTTGGTGGTGTGATCTAAACTTAGTCTCCATTTTTTTCACGGGCCTGGCGAGTGCATTCCTGATGTGTATCTCCCAGTCTATAAACTCCTCCTGAGCATTGTCTTATCTGGAATTATTTTCATGGGATTTTTTTTCTGGGCTGTGTTGCTGTTGTTTGATTAGACAAGCTTTGTTACTTGTAAATCCTGTTGGTTTTCTTGTGTTATTCTGATACTTAATAGAAACAAATAGCTCTGTGTATTTGGCCAGAGTATGAAGAATATAAGAGACTAATCGGAGCCTATTGAATCTGGTTGTGATGGTGATGTATGTTTATAAGGGTGAAGATTACTGTAATTGTTGGGCAAAGATGTGGGATATTATATGCATTCATATATTTTGTACAATAGTTTGATGTCCTCCAAGTTAATACGTGATACCCAGTCAAAGAATTGCATAGCCCACAGTCATTCAAGTAAAAATAGATACAGTTTTAAAGCTAACCATGGGTGTAGAGGTCTGTAAACCCATCACTTTGGAGGCTAAAGCAGGAGGATTGCTGGGAATTTGAGGCTAGCCTAGTCTACATTAGTGAGACCTTGTCTCAGAAAACAACAGCAATAAATAACTATAGCCTTATATGAAATGGTTTCCACATCCATATTTGAAGGTGTAAATTAGATGGGATGTGTGGCTTCCCTCACCAGGCTGGGGCTTTGTTCTGTGATGTTCTGGACAATTCTTGAGTAGCTAAGAGTTACCTACTTAGACTGTGGTAATGCTGCCTCCGGGAAACAGAAGTGTAAGTCAGCATAGCGCTTTTGTACCTATAAGGAATAGTGGCTTCTTGTGTACCTATGAGGAACCTCCAGTTAGTCATGCCCCCTGGCTTGGTGACTCTCCTTCTGGGAATCTGTCTGAAAGAAGGAACTGGAAATGAGCATGGTAAAGATTTTGACTGGACTTATTTGACATTGCTGAAGAGAGCACGCAACTCAAACAGCTAGCAGGACAGGTACAATAATACACAGCTCGAACACCAACTGAGGAGAAACAAAACAAAGCAACAACAACAACACCCCCAGAGGAGTAACAGCGACTGTACCCAGAGTCAGTGAGCTTGGACTGGCACTGTGGCTGTGCCACTGGAGCGAGTCACCTATGCCATCCTAGAAAAATGGGGTTGATAATAATAACACCTACCTCAGAGGGACTTCCTCGGACTAAATGACATAATGAAGATAGAATGATTAAAACCATGCAAAGTACATTTATTAGGTTACCTACAAATGCTAGCCCTCTATGGAGCAGATGATTTCAAGGCATAAAAATAGACAGAAGAGAAATATGTCAATGTATTAAAAATGTGGGATCTGGGTGGTAGGAATGTTGGGCAATATTTTTTTTTCTTTTAACTTCCCAAATTTCCTGCAATGGGCAGGAACGACTATTCTATTAGGAGTATATCATGATGTTGTAATACAATATGGTATTTTTAAAAAAAGAATGGTGCCCACAATGAGACAGCACTTCCTCTTTCCATTCCAGGGGAGAAGCTGGGGCCAGCCTCGGCACACAGAGTCTCCACAAGTGCTGGGCCCTTAGGAGGGACCAGACATGCGGGATGGGGGCAGGGGTCTTTGATACTTATGTGGGGTGGGCAGTTATAGAAGCTGGAGTAGGTTCCATAGGAATTTCTTCTTCTTCCACAGAAGACTCTACGTTCCAAGCTGCTCTGATGTTTACCTTTCCTCTCATAACTTTGGTTGATCTTAACAAAAGACTACATGAAAACATCAAGTGAATGGGGGCTGGCGAGGTGGCCCATCTGTAAAATGTCAGCTGCTTGAGCATGGAGGCCTGAGTTCCGATCCTCACACCATGTACAGAGCAGGGCAAGGCAGCTGAGGCTCAGCACCGAGGAGGCGGAGATAGGAGGGCCCCAGCCAGACTAGCCAAACCAGCCAGCTCTGTGCTGAGTGAGACCCTGTCTCTAAAAATAAGGTGGAAAGTGATAGAGGTGCTCCCTCTCTCTCTCTCTCTCTCTCTCTCTCTCTCTCTCTCTCTCTCTCTCTCTCTC
>JANHMN010000011.1:8341391-8364279 GCA_030674055.1 Rhabdomys pumilio
TCTCTCTCTCTCTCTCTCTCTCTCTCTCTCTCTCTCTCTCTCTCTCTCTCTCTCTCTCTGTGTGCGCGCGTGCGCGTGTGCGTGCACACGCATCTGGTTTCTGATGTTTGCCCTGTGAGCCAGTCAGTCCTTCAGTCCTTTGTTGACACTGTGGGGATACCCTGTGCTCCACCAAGTGGGTCCTGGAGCTGCGTTTTATTAACACTGAATCCCAGGCACTAAGATAACAAAGTCGATGTCCCCATGCAGACCAGTGGAACAGTTTCCAGTCATGTGTCTGACTACTGTCCCTCATTATGTTTGGAGGTGGTCGTTGTACATCTCTAGATCTATGATGTGTCTCCCAAGGTTCTGAAAAGAAAGCGTGACAAACAGCTTTCCTAGGTCCTCCTCTCCACAGGGAGGTCACCGTATGCTAATGAGTCACGGACAGATAGCCTAGCAGCCTGGACAAGCGAGCCCGCAGGTCTACCCAGCACTCCTGAACCCCTCTGTGGTTCAGTCACAAGTCACCTTGCCCCTGAGCAGACCCTCAGCGTCCGAGGGAGGGAGGGGTCTCTTCCCTACTCCGCTACCCAGAATTGCACAGCAAGACTGCTTGCATCTGGCGCTTGCTTTTCTTCGCTTGCTTTTCTTCCCTGTCCGCTGGCGCTGGCAGCGATGGAAGCAAAGCCTCAGAATCACCTGTAGGGCTTTTAAGAACTCCCCAGTCCCCTCCTCAAATTCTAGTTCACTAGTTCCGAGAAAAGGGCCATCAGGAGATATGGTGTGCGGGGGTCTGGTGGAGTTCTCGTACTCCCCACAGCCCCACAGGTGATTCTAGATGTTCCCCTAAGATACCAACACAGACAGGTCTTGTGACCCAAAAGAAACAGGCCAGTTTTAGGTTTCCACGACGCTCCCCCTTTTATTTGCCAAGGTGTCTATATTCTCTTCAGCTTTTCTCTAAGCCCACCACCCCAGAGGTTTTGAACTTGGAGTGTCCCAAAGTCTCAGAACCCTGTGGGACTGTCAGAGGCTCTGGCGGCCAGGCAGCAGAAAGACATTTTCTGTTCCCTGCAGCAGTCCTCGGGTTCCCTGTGCCTCGCTCTGGATACCCCGGAGCCAACGTAAGAAAGATGACATTTGACCAGTTGCTTCACCAAATTGCCCGAAGCAAGGCCGCTAGTCCTTTGCACACCTTCACTTCTGCACGGAACACACAGGGAGGGGGCCCCACCCTGCACAGTCCACTGGCGCATCCCCTCTGGCCAGGGTTTGTGGCAGGTGGCGCTGTCAGGATGGGCGCAGGGGCCTCGTCTGCAGCTCCTTTCCCGGCCGCGGGACCCGCTCTTGCTTTGCCCTGGCTCTCCAAGTTGCTGCCGGGTCCCCCCAAACTGGTGGCCCCCTATTTCGCGGTCGCGGTCTTACCTTACCATGCAACACTTGGTTGCGCGCTTGCCGGGGGCGCTCCCTCCTAGCCGCTTATTCCCTTACTTGGGAGGAAAGAGGAACCGAGAGACAGAAGGGGACCGAAGCGGGCGCCCGGGCGTTCTCCCGGTGCAGCCTCTCTGGGGCGGAGACATCAGGCGGCCACCAGGGTTGGCGCCCCAGGGTTTTCCGCCTCCGCTAGGGGCTCGGCTGCTGGAAGGGGAGGCTGCCTCCGCTACCGGTTACGGCACTGCGGCTCTGCACCCTGTCCCTCGCAGCATCGCAAGTCCAGCTGCCACTCTCGCTGCGGAGCCCTGCCCCCCCGGGCGCAGAGCCCGCCCCCGCCACACACCCGCGCGCGCAGACACACGCGCCCCCCACAAACACACGGGTGCACACACATAAACACGTGCTGCGCGCACACTCGCACACCCACGGATGCTGAACGTTCGGTGGGAACCTCCGTGCATGATCAGGGCACTCCTGGCTAGCAGGGCTTTGGTCAGAGTGCTGGTTGATGGCTCTGAGAAATCAGCTGATATCGAGGTAAAGGACGTTACTTGAAAAATACAATGTCCTCTGGCTGTTTACTTTCCTCAACCTAGAAACCCAAGGGTCTGGGCTTAACCAAAGCAGAGAAAAAAAATATAAAAATAAATCAACAAGTTCTCTGTTTTCTAGGAACTCGGTGTCTCTGATGTCCATTGCCATCGGTCCTGTTCAGAAGGACATTTCTGACACCCTTGACCCAGTGGCAGTAGATTGGTGATCATTTCTCCTCTGCAGGCATACATGGCCGGCTCAATCTAGCTAGGTAGAAAGGAGCTCTGATGGATGGGTAAGGTCTCAGGACTGAAGAGTGTGGTTTTCCTTCTTTGTTTGCCTTTGCATGACATTGGGCTGTCTTCCTACAGAACACTTCTAAAACAAGATACACATGCACAAGAAAAAAGAGAAAGAGGGGGAAAA
This sequence comes from Rhabdomys pumilio, assembly GCA_030674055.1. Lineage (NCBI taxonomy): Eukaryota > Metazoa > Chordata > Mammalia > Rodentia > Muridae > Rhabdomys > Rhabdomys pumilio. Next base: position 8,343,771 of record JANHMN010000011.1, read on the forward strand.
CGTAGAAGTAGAAAATTAGAGAAAATGACACGGGCCTGAAGGCAAAGCACAGGAGGCTGCAGTGGCAGCGGCACAGGGACCTGTGGGACCTTCTCTTTCCCTGACTCGGAGTCTGCTTGGGGTGGCTGTGGCAGTGATTTAATTTCAGCAGAATGACTTTTGTCCGTTTCGCATCACATTTAGTCTCATCTGTAAAATATGTGGAGTTCAACCTTTTCCACAGCCAAGAATTCTCTTCTGCCAGTGGGCAATGGAGGTCCCTGTGTGGAACTGCAGCCAAGAAAAGCTTTCTGCAGAGTTCAGAGGAGCAGAGGGCTGGGTGTCAAGGCATCTGGGGAGGAAGCTTGCAGAGGTGACTGTTGAAAAGCACTGAAGGACCCCCGTGGTTAATTCATTTCTGGCCACTAGTAGGCAGAGTGATGGAACCAAGAGGCTCTGAGAGCTCGTACACTTCCTTTCCCACCACGATAAGGGCAACACCGATGGATGGATGGATGGATGGATGGATGGATGGATGGATGGATGGATGGATGATGGATGATGGATGGATGGATGCTACCCTGTGCTCATACTTATCCACGATCCACTCTTTAATCCATGTCCCCTGGAGAACGTCTCAGAACTGCCCTCAGCCAGGCTGACACACTTGGTGTGAGGGTATTCTGTGACACATGTGTGTGGGTTTGCCTTCATCTTCTTGTTTCCATGCCAGGTACTAATTTTCTCATTCTGAGAATATTTATTAAAGTTCCTGCTATCTTTTCAGGCATATCCCACTGACTCCAGTCATGGGCCTCACCTGGGAGAAAAGAGGAATGGAAAGACAGAAAGGGCTTAGAAATGTTTGTATCCCATTCTTTTGAAAGGCAGCCCCCAAGCGCAGACCTACTGTACACGGGCTCACTGAACTCAGGCCTACTGTATACATGTTCACTGAACACAGACCTACTGTATACATCTTCACTAAGTTCAGACCTACTGTATACACCTTCACTGGGCACAGGCTTACTGTATACATCATCTCCACTGAGATGTGTACGTACTGTATACACCTTCATTGGATGAGTGACTGTGGAAGATGCAATCCTTCTCTTCTGAACTGAGCCCTGAGGAGGCAACACAGTTGCACATGTGTCACAGAAAACCATTTGGCTCTCCTTAGTCCAGACTCATTCTAGAGAAAGATATTGAAGGAGAGCCTGGGTAGGGAAGGGATGGTTGCAGGCAGGAGTTGGGACAACATGGAGTCGTTCCATCTTTACAATAAGGAAATAATAAACTTGATGGGACAAATGGGGAAAGCAGGCAGGAGAGTGTAGCGATCCAACTTGGCATGCTGGGCAAGTTATTATATAATAATGAGAAACTCTGCAATGGGTGCCAAGCAAGAATTTGGAGAACAGAAATGCTTATAAAGATTGGTAAATACGAAGGTGCTTGCTCCTATGAAATGTATCTTTTATGAAATCAAAAGTGTTCACCAAAGGGTTTATGAATAGATTCCTTTCAGGGAGTCAACGGTGGTACTGAGTTAATAAGCATCTAAGCACACAGAGGGTAAGTGTACGCAGCCTTGCTGACAGGGGCTAAGCAACGTCTGTTTGAGTTCCACTCTAGTGACATGCAGGCAAGTGTCGTAATCAAAGTGAGAGCAATATGGAAGGCGGGGGGGGGGGGGGGGGGGCAAGAAGAACAGCGAGTCGAAAAAAAAAAAAAGGGGGGGGGGGGGGGGGGGGGGGGGGCGGCAAGAAGAACAGCTAGTCTGATAAAACAAAATGTGGAGCGGCAGGTTGGGCATGGGGTCGGAAAGATTAGTAGGTGTGTGCCTCAAAGACCAGGAGAAAATGCACACTTTATACATGTTTGAGAGGAGAGGAGTGGGAGAGAGCCTCCAAATACCCTAAATACCTTGCTTAAAGTGGAGACACAGTGAGGTGAGGTGATCTCTTTTATTTGTTAATGTGTGCATGTGCACGTTGTGTGTGTGTGTACTTGTGCATGTGTGTGTATGTGTGTGCACTTGTGCATGTGTATGTATATATGTGCACTTGTACATGTGTATGTGCACTTGTGTGTGTGCACTTGTGCATATGTGTGTATGTGTATGTGCACCTGTACATGTGTGTGTATATGTGTATGTACTTGTACATGTGTGTATGTGTGTGTGCACTTGTGTATATGTGTGTGCACTTGTGTAATGTGTGTATATGTGTGCATTTGTACATGTGTATGTATGTATGTATGTGTATGCACTTATGCATGTGTGTGTATATATGTGTGTACGTGTACTTGTGCATGTGTGTGTTCCTTTTATTTCCTTCAGACTAGAGGGTACCAATGAGCAAGCTGGGAAGTGCCTGATGCCAGCTTTCCCAAGGCAGGAGGTGTCCTCCATTGGAAAGGAGAATTGAGGAGTGCCATGAGGAGAACAGTCTCTTGCAAGGAGCCACAGCCCAGATGGTATGCAGGTGTCTCACTCTACAGCATCTCCAACCCAGAGGATGAAACCCAACCCATGCTCCTCTTGCCTGGCTGTGAGCTCTGCCTGCCTGCAAGGGAGGGGCACCTTTTCTTCAATTGGCACACAGGCCTGACTGCTAAGCTCTTTGCACATGCTGAAGCCATAGTTCGACTGGTAAGGATTTATGAAACACCTGCTGCACGTGCAGACAGGAGGTGAGCTGGAGGAGACTGTGGGCATCTCTATTCTTAGGTGACACTCTAAATACACTGTGAATACAGAGGAGGAAGCTGGCGTCTCTTTAGAGAGTTTTCAATCTGTGCCCGATACACACAAACACTAGAAATAGTTAAGAATCGAGGAACAAAACAGAGAATCAAATGCCACACTGTAGAGAGTCGGCCCTCGGTGTGAGCGAAAGCTTCACTCTGGGCTTCCTGGGGAAGGAGGACAGAGTTTAGGAATGACACCTGTATTAATTTTCAGTTAGAGAAGAAGCCGTGAGTGGGACCAGAGGTGGTTAAGGAATCTGGGGCCTTCTTAAGCCGATTTCAAGGCCCAGAGGCTTCCCTGATGCCTCTCCCAGTCACAGAGCACTCTGATGAGTCACCCTTATTTCTGAGAGACAGGGCAGTTTCGGGCGTTTAACTGGCTCAACACACTGCATTTCCTGAGCCTCCAATGCTGGCAGCTCACGCTCACCATGTTGCTCTGGGAACACATCATCCGAGCCAACAGCTGTTGCCTGATCACCATCTCCACAGCAAAGCGAGGGCTGAGTCAGCCACCTGTGTCTGGAAATTTTTAAGTCCAACTGTCTGTGACAAGCAGGCTGACAGTTGGATCTACAGTTAGCTCTGAGTCCACCAAGAACAGGGCTATTAAGCACAAGGTAACTCAGTGGTTGGGGATGTAAAGACCTGGGTTTGGGGACCCAGGGTTGCCTTTCTAGACCTTACCTTTGTCACACACAGAAGACTCAGCATTGTAGCAGACCAGCATGCTTGCTTCGGACTTCACATCAACAGGATCTTTCCGTTTTCTCAAAGGACCACAGGACAAGAGCTGGCTTCATCCAGTCCTAACTTTGCTTAACCTTGACTTTGGCTATGAAGGCAGGGCTGCCTCCAGCACATAATCTTCTGGGATGGAGATAGTATAATTCCAGTTTTGTCATGAGTGGGAGTCACAGATCCATCCTTGAGCATGTAGGCATAGCATCCTCTCTGTGGGCTTCCGGGTATTGTTTTATAGGTAAAATAAAGAGGTCGGACATGGTCTCTACCACCATTCCCAGCCTTGTATTTTGTCAAATACTGGGCAATTTCTAAACACTGTTGTTCACTTAGGAGGGTCCCTCTAACATGGCAACCTGGAAAAATCTTCACAAAATCATGGATAAGCTTTGAGGAAAAAGCATAAAAAGAAGCCACAGTCTCAAGAGTAAGAAATAGATAAATTCAATGGAGCTGAAAGATGCAGATCAGGGCATCTGAACCCATTTTCTCTCTAAAATGACGCAGAAGCAGATGTGCAGGCTTCCATCAGCTTTATTTTGGTATTACTTGAGGCAGGGTCTTGCTTGTAGCTCAGGCTGGCCTCCAATACCCAGTTCTCTAGCCTCAGCTTCCAAATGCTAGGACTACAGGTGTCTGCCACCATGCTCGCTCCTTTGTCAGTTTCGGAAGTTCTGTGTACAATCGTGATTGAAGATGGAAGATAGTTTCTTCCTCTAGTCTGGAAGGAAAAAATTCTAGTTGTTATAATATTCACTTATTTGTCTGCTACCTAAGGAACATCAATGCAACTCAGGCCGGGAACTCTATCTCTGTGCTTCTAACAATGGTAACTTAAAAAAAAAAATAGAATAGCAATATTTTTAACATGAAAAATTAATAAAGGTGCTGGCCCAAGTTCAGGACTGACTGCAAACCTCTTCTCATGTCTGGGGCTAACTCTGCAGTGGCCCTAAAGATGTCCACAGTGGCTGTCTTGGGAAAGGTGATGGAGACACCTACCCACCTGAGATCCCATTGTGCTCACTGTCTGTAGGAAGATGGATGGTGCTAAGGAGGGAAGGGAGGCGTGAGCAGGGTGTGCGAAAAGGGACGTGAGAGCTTTCACCTCCCTGAATATTTTGGGCAATGGACTCTAATCATCCTGCTTTCGTGGGCTGGTAGAGAGGCTAATTTTGGTTCACTGCATGACCCTGGGTCTGCATTCTTTACCACCTGATCAGGAGCTGCTGTAGTGGAATTCCTCAGTGAATCTTGGGGGAGGAGTGAAGTGAGGAAGGGGTGGATTCATGTGGATTGCCAGGAAGCTCCTCAGGGGAGAAACCAGTCCTAATTCCAGAAATGATCATAAACCCCAAAGCCTGCCTCCACTCAGAGATTTCAAGGGGATCGGTGTGTTTTTTAGAATCACCAGCTACTTCCTTATTTCTTGTTAACTGACATGGGGGAAGGAACAAAAATGTCACAGAAAACAAGGAATCAAGGGGGCCCTTGGTATCTGTGGCCCCCATCCATTCTTCCACTTGCTCCTGCCAGAATTGTCATGTTAGTTAGGATTTCTATTGCTGTGGCAAACAACATGACCAAAAACAACTTGGGGAGGAAATGGCTCGTTTCAGCTGTAATTCTCAGGCTTCCTCACTGAGGGCAGTCAGGGTAGGGCCACAAGGTAGGTACCTGAAGGCAGGAGCTGATGCAGAAGCCATGGGGGAATATCGCTTACCAGCTTACTCTCCTCAGCGTGCTCAGCTTCCTGTTTTATTCAAACCAGGTCTACCTGTCCAGGGCCAGCAACACTCCCAGTGAACTGAGTCCTCCCACATCAGTCACGAATCAAGAAAATGCCCCTGCGAACTTGCCTCTCATATTCTGATGGAGGCATTTTCTTGATTGTAGTTCCCTTTCCCAGATAAACCGTAGCTTCTGTCAAGTTGACAAAACCAACCGGGACAGTTGCATTTGGAAGTCCTCCATGTGTTCAAAAGTCCTCAGAGCATTGGATTCCTTGTCCTGAAATAGCTGTCACCCTACTTGGGCATTGGCGTAGGGATAGAAGAAAAGCGACTGAGCAGTCTAACACAGTGTGAGCCATGTAGGCTGGTGAGTGGTGTTGTGTGGTGACTGCTTTACAGTGACGCCAGCTTTCCCTGAAGGCATTCACAGTCACACATGAAGCAGTCTGACCTTACCCATCCACTAAGGCTGCAGCTTCATCTTCTAAACACACTTCACCCACCTGTCTCGTCTTCCACTCAGGGGGTGCTGGTGACTGGGATTGAAGACTTGCTCTCCCACACCTAACCCTCTCCTCGTCCTCATCCTCGTCATTCTCCTCCCCTTCTTCCTAAGTTCTTTCTAAGATTTGCGCTCCTAAATCAACCCCGTGGGAGGCAAGCATCCTCTCCACTATACTCTCCCTAAAACCTGCTCATGATCCAGTCCAGTGCTTACAGGCTGCCTTGCACTTTGGTTTGCCCACGTGTACTTCCTGTCTGTTGCCCTGTCCCATTGGAGGGACAGTCAGCCATTGTGCTCTTCCCTAGATTGTACCTTAATTACTTTCCCATCATGCTCCAAGTGCCGCATACAGAGTGTCGAGAATGTCAACATTGAACGCCGTTGTTACCTTTCTAGACCTGGAAGGGAAAAAAGAACATCTGTTACTGGGCTCCTACTACATGCCAAACATCTGTGGTCGCATGCACAACTGTCTCAAGGGTTTTGCTTTGCAGGGGATGCTGGCTTGGGATGTCCTAACCAGTAGAAGCCAGCCAGATGGGGGGATTCCCCACTTTCTCTAAAGGTTTCTCCAATTTTGATTTTCCTTCTACAGAGTTTATGAGCAAATTTTGCTATATTATAGGAAATTGGCTTGCAATTCCCTGGCTGTATCTTTATACTTTTGTCTTGTGATTTTGTAGGTGTAGAGCTATACTCTAATAAAACAAGTGACTATTTATTCTCTTTCTCCAAATAGATTACTACAGTAATGCCACTTTCCTGAGCATGAACCTAGAGTAAATGCTGAAAGAAAAGTGTGACAGAGAGAGGGCTCAGGGAGGAGGCCATTCCCCAACTCTACAAAATGAGTCTAGTGTAATTGTCATCACCCCAGACAGCTTTGTTATTGAATGAGTGGTGGAGGCTCTTCCATCTCTGGTCTGTGCTCTTTACCTAACTCCCTAATCTACACACATCCTGAGAATGGGTAGGCGGTTGCTTGCCTCAGAGAGCCATCATCGTCCCAGGTGGCAGTGGTGTAGACTCCTCTTTCCTAGGTATGCTGTTCATATTGGCTGTGAAGATTCTCATGGCCTTCCCCTGGTCCCCTGATTCTGCCTGACTCTAGGAGAGAACAGAAATCTGCCTTTGGAACGACACTGACAGGTGGCTTTGTGCTCTCTGAAGCCAGAGCACCAGTTTAACTAACTGCTTCCAGTACTGTCCCTTGACCAGAGGCTACTGTGGAATCTGACACACTTTGTACATCTGTTTTGTGATGTTTAAGAGAAAGCACAGCTCTCTTGCTTCCTTCTGCTGTCCTGTGATGAGTCTCAGTTATGCCGTCAGCCACCCTTCTGATCATGGTTTACGAGAAAGTGCATCTGAGTTTCAAACAACTATTTCATAAATAGACTTCCAGAACACAACGTGTTCCTAAGTAGGGAACTGTCTGTGTTTCAAAGCTTTTGTGGCGATTTGTCTCTGAGAAAAAGATTTTTACAATTGGCCCTAGAAGGATGTGGACCAGGGACTCAGTGCCTCTCCAAATTGCTTTCTCACAGATGGCTGGCTAGTTTCAAGGAGTGCTTGTCTGCAAGTTGTTTCTAGGTGTTTCCAAGAGTTTAGACAGCTTGGGGTACTGAACTCAGAAAGGAGTGTTGCTCTGTGTCCCAGAGGAGCCCACACTTTCGTAGTTGGAACAGAATGTGGTCACGCAGGGGGGATGTGGTGGTGAGAGGGGAGCTGTAGAGTACAGTCTAAAAGGGAGAGTCAAGCACAAGAGAGGAATCTCGGCACCCTGGGTGACCTTCCCACACATCCGTTTCACAGGATGATATCTTCTTCTTCTTCTTCTTCTTCTTTCTTTTCTTTTCTTTTCTTTTCTTTTCTTTTCTTTTCTTTTCTTTTCTTTTCTTTTCTTTTCGAGACAAGGTTTCTCTGTGTAGTCCTGGCTGTCCTGGAACTCACTCTGTAGACCAGGCTGGCCTCGAACTCAGAAATCCGCCTGCCTCTGCCTCCCAAGTGCTGGGATTAAAGGCATGCGCCACCACCACCCAGCAGGATGATACCTTCTTTTGCTTTGAATGAACTCAACCTCTGCTGGACTGAGGATGCATAGCAGCCAGATATTTCTTTAGTATATGTGGCAGTTGCCAACTGCTCATTTCCCAGGCTGAAAGTGTGAGCAGAGCTAGAAGCCAGGGGAATGGAAGCAAGACAGTAATAGAACGGTGGAGGAAGAGGGCGCTCTGCCTCCTGTCTACCCATAGACAGTATGTTTTGCAGACAGAACCTAAGCTTGCTCCCATGCTGTGTCCTTCTGTTGGTTCAGGCTTTATCCACTGTAATCCCAAGAAGCAAGCACACCTCTTCCTTCTGAGATCTTTCTGTAGAGACCTGATGCTACTCTCTGTTCTCCTCCCCTGTCTGGGAACATCACTCATTCATTCTGAGATCCATTCACTGTATTTTGCAAATGTTACTTGTGTGACTACTTTAGTCAGGCCCCTCCATTGCCTTTTTTATGCCACAACATGACCTGCTGGCAGTGGCCGATGGTGGGCTAGAACTCACGATATTCATCTCTACCTGATCCAACGACATCTCTTGGTAGCTCCAAACCAGCTGTGCTGGATGTTCTTACATCACAACCACCAGCAAATGCTGTAACCTTCCATTCCTAAGCTAGTTATTAAGTCCTTACTAGCAAAACACACCTGCTCTACCCTTTGGGCAGTGCTAGAATCTCACACTGAGCTGAAGGTACTGCCTAGCTTCTGGTTCTAACTGGTGGATGACCTGGCTGATCTCCTGTTCTGAGAACTTTCTATGAGCTCCTAGGTGAACACTCCTAGGGACTCTCAAACTGGTGTTGTCTTTCACTGGGTCCTTTAGTAGAAGCTCCTTTAATGTGTTAGGGGTAAGAACTCGAGGGAGCTGATTTCGGATGACGGCTCTCCCAGTGGTATAGAAAGCAAAGGTGTGTGCAGGGGCGCATGCATGCGCACAGACACAAACACATGCACATACAGAGGCACACACGCATACATGCACACACACATGCATACACTTGCACACGCACATACACAGCCTCTCAAACGTTTCCCCCAGACATACTGGTGTTGGTGCACAGTGAGCTTGTCTCTTCCTTGGGTGCGGAGGCAAAATCTGAAGCACAAATCTACATGCTTTGGATTAATCTCTTATCTCCATACTGGCTTATTAAAATTAACATGCAATTTAACTTCAACTCCATGACCTTTAACCTAGAAGTGACAGGCAGAAATTTGCTGTTTGTCTTGTCTTCTTGCTTTAGGGACAGAGAACAGAGATGCAGATGAGCTCCTCAGTTGATGGCACGCATGCTTCCTGTATTTGGAATATGTGAGGCTCAGAGAGCGGTACAGAGAGAGACATGTTTTCTGCAGCCTTGGTAATGATGTCGCCCCAGTTCTAAAGCCTCAACACAGGGACAGCTGGGTGCACGGCCTGTTTGCTACCAATCTACAGACAAGATCAGCTTTCTCTGTTGGATTCTGAGTGCTGGTTTTACTGCTTCCTTCTGCTGACAATTAAATTTGACAGTCACGTAACAGAGTGATTGATAGCATTTAGCAATATGCAGTTTCTACTGAATTTATAATCCTTTTTCAAATCTCAAAGCTATTATGAAGGAAAAAATGAAATGGATTGGGCTCTGTCTTGGGGGATACATTATTTCATCTCCTCCTATAAGGAAATGGCGGGAACCATGAAGCTCAGCTGAGTCAGGCGACATGCCAAAGGTCACCCTGTGGGGTGCAGTGACAGGAGACATGCTACACCTTTATGCACCAAGGCCTGGCTCCTTCCATTTTAAGTCTCTTCAGACAAGCTAGGCATCAAAATTCACTTTTTCTACAAACCAAGAGGGGTTCTGCAGAGCATCTTGGGTGGGAGGGTCTGTGCAGAGGACGGTGGGGCGTCACTGTCCTTTCTGAGCTGTGGAGCCAGAGTAGGTCCGTGAGTGCAAGGACATCCTGGGCTTGCAAACTGAAGCCTGAGTGAAACTGTCCACCACTTTCACTGCGTCAATCACCTTATAGAGTCAAGTCTCACCCTGGCCATGCAAGGGGAGTATTCACATAACTACTCTAAAGATAAAAGGATGGAGGAACTTGTGTGTCCGTTTGTGGTTCTGCCCCCTCTGAAGGAATTGCCGAGGATTCTCACCTCTTCCTACTCCTGCCTACATTCCATTCATTCCGAGTCATAACATCTGGAACGTCAAGTATCTATCAGTCCTTGCGGCTTGCCTATAAATAAGTATTTTTATCTCCCTTTTAGGCTAAAGAATCAGAGCCTCAAATCATGTAACTGATAAATTTTAAAACCTAGCTTCAAAGATAGTTTAGAAATAGTTCTTTGGAGCAAATCCAATCTGCATAGTCGGCAGTTCAGTTCAGTAGTGTCAGGACAGCAAAGACTACTAAATTTTAAAGATACATCACAATGACCTAGTTGGTCATGATTCTTTCTAATAGGTAGAGGAGGCTGGCAGACTTTGGAGAGTCTGAGGCCAGGGAGAAGTCACCATTCCGTATGTGGACTGTTCTCAGATCCCGTTGCTTGGGTTTAATCAAACTAATGAACCAGCTGGCTTTCTCTTGAAAATGATTTCTGCTGTTTTCATTACCAAATAAGAGCTCAGCAGGATTTGAAAGGAAGAAAGCAGAAAATTTGGTTTGGGAGGAAGGGCATCCTTCAAGTTAGCCCACCAGCTGTGTTAGTGGGTGTGGAATGAAAACTGTGTGGGACTTGGTGGTGTCCATGTCCTGTCCAAGCCTGACAGAAGGCAAATATACCCAAGAAAAGGAGAGGTTTATAGTGTGGATAAAGATAACTCCAGGTGACTTTCAGCCCAGTGCTTTCAAAGAAAAATAGTTAGGTGGTAAAGGAACCCAACTCAAAAATGCATTGATTCATACAATGACCTATGATTGACTCGTACAACAATGACCTATGACACAGTATGTCTCCATGTAGTCTAGACGTTAAAGGTGCAAGGATGAAACCAATGTGGGTACCACCTCAGAAAACTGAAAACCAAGGGCAGCCTGTCAAATCTTTAAAGCCATGAGCTCAACTCAAACTGAGCCTTAGAGTCAGCTGAGTAGTAAAGGTCAGGCAGAGTGCTGTTCCACCTACATTAGGGCCCTTTATCCCATCGCTGCACATGGTTAGTTACCATGGGGGGACAGGAATGGCTCAAGGCAGAGGACTCAAGTGTTGAATCTAAACATGGCATGCATGCAGGTACTGTGGAAGGAGTGTCTGCTAACAGAAAACAACCTCAAACCTCAGAATTATCAAACCTCGTAAAGGAAATAGGTGGACGCCCCGTGGCTGGCTGAAGGCGAGGATTACGTCAGACCTTGATCTTTCCTCCTGTCCCCACTCTATTGCTTCGCAAATCCAGCTTTATCCCTCTCCCTCATTTTCTCATGCTGTAGTCTGACTTTTTCGAGGTTGCAGAACACATCAGTCGTTTGCTTTGGTTCCGGTATTTAGAATCTTAGGAAAGGACTTTGATTGATCTGACTTGAGTCAAGTGCCCACCCCTTGTTGTAGGAATTTTTAATCTCAGTTGGGAGTTCCTACCCTGCCTTTGATCATTCAGTTCCCAGATAGAACACACACAATTTTTATATTTGAAATAAACCTTAATTAGCACCAGAGCTGGGCAGATATATACCCTCCATGCTACTATGTCTACTTCCCTGCCACTAACCCAGCAATATGACTTGCCATGTTCTGTTTTGGCCACTACTATTCTGATTGGTTAGTCCTCATGGCTATGTTTTCAGGATTCCTACCTCATGGCGTCTTCTCCTCTCTCTTTTTCATTCTTTCTCATGGTCTCTGCCTCAGATCCCCCAGCCTGGGAACCAAAACCCTACCTACCTCTCTTCTGCCCAGCTATAGGCTGTAGGCATCTTTGTTCAACCGACAGTTTTAAATTTAGGAGCAATTTCACATAGCATCACTTGGTGTACATGAGGACTCTCTCATCCCCGAGGCAACTGGGGTCAGCATTTAGCATTATAACACATAGCAACTGACCAGACATCAGCACCAGTCAGCTGTGATATAACTGATGATATCATATCATATGATACCTGAGCATACTTCTGCTTGATTCATGGAGTTTGCCTTAACTGCTTTTCTATTGCTGCAATAAGATACCATGACCAAAGCAACTTATAGAATAAAGTGTTTATTTGGAACTTACAGTTTTATAGGGTGGGTTTGTGATGACCATGGTGAGGATCACAGCAGCAGGCAGGCAGGCAGGGCACTGGATCAGTAGCTAAGAGTTTACATCTTGATCCACAAACATGAGGCAGAGAAAGCTAACTGGGAATGGCAAGGGCTTTTGAAACCTCAAAGTATGCCCTCAATGACACGCCTCTTCCAACAAGGCCACACCTCCTTTATTTCCCAAACAGTTCTACTCCAACTGGGGACCAAGTATTCAAATATATGAGCCCATGTGGGCTATTTTCATTCAAACTTCCCAGAGTTGGAATAAAAGGACAAGATGCACTGAACTTCCTTAAATGACCCAAAGACTAGAAGAACTAGGAATAACATACCAAACAGCAGAAGAAGACACATTTTGGCTCCACATAGAGGGAGGGAAAAGTCCTATTGGTCAGAGAGAATGGAGTTAACATTGGACACAGAGTGGAGAGGCTGACTACCATGTGGATACTGTCCATGGAAAACCCAAGTTGGATGACTAGTGAATGATTTCACATGGTTTCAGACTTTATTTCATGACATCTCTGCAGAAGCTAGGGATTCCAGGAAGAATCTTCTGTTTAGATTCTAGGGAGAATCTTCACATCATTGACATGGTGGAAAATTAGCAATGACAAAAGGTAGGTGAGTCTCTAATGATTACTCAGCCAGTAAATAGAGTTCCTGGGGTTGAACCCATGAAGCCTTGTTGACCAGTGTGCTAGGCTGCCTCTCAGATCCATTCTTCAAGACCACCTCTGACTTTTCCACACCAGTGCTTGTTTCACTTTCAGTTGGCCTTGAAGCTTGTAAATTCTACTCTTAAAATGAAAGCTTTCTTTTTTCTTCATTTTTTTTTCCTGTTTGGGACATCAATGGAGGTGTAAGGACATGTCTACCCACACTGCCAATGGGGAAGATGATGACATCTGTGCTGCTGAGGGTGATCTTTACTCAGTGTACTCACTCAAATGGGTCAGTTTTTTCTGGAAATATCCTTATAGACACCCAGAAACAATGCATTGCCAGCTATGAAGGCATCTTTTATTTTAGTAAAGTTGACACGTAAGACCAACTGGCACAGCCATCATGCTGTAACTACAAGATGAGACCCAATTAAGGAAAAATCCTGGGCTGCAGATGTTGAGTGGGGGAATGGTGGTTGTCAGAGAGGTAGTTTACTTCCTGAGGCTAGAAGAACTGCACAGAAAAGATGGAGGTACAGAAGGAGAATCAGCATGGTGCCCATAGCTGTCAGTGCTTTCTGCTTTCTACTCTGTCTTGCATTCTGGCTGTTTTTCTTTTATAGTCACTGGGTCACAAACCGCAGGTTATTCACACGGTAGACTGGCAGTGGGATTTGATGTGGAGCGATGAAAGTGTTTTAAAGGTCTGTGCTGGGAACCTCCAGGGGCTTGCTGAGGACTCTGACAGAGTATTCCCCATTGAATTCTGGGATAGATGATGAGCAGCAATGGAGCCCAGCACAGAGGACCAGGGAGGAGCAAGAGCAGCCCAAGCTGTGGTGGGATGCTCTGTCCATCAGGTCAGCGTCTACTGCCCCATCTACCTCTTCACCCTTAGTTTGAATCTTGAATTATTCTCAGTATTCTTTTTTTTGTTTTATTTTAAGATTTATGTATTTTGTATATGTGAGTACATTGTCTCTGTCTTCAGACACACCAGAAGAGGGCATCGGATCCCATTATAGGGTGGTTGTGAGCCACCATGTGGTTGCTGAGATTGAACTCAGGACCTCAGGAAGAACAGTTAATGCTCTTAACCACTGAGCCATCTCTCCAGCCCATCTCATTATTCTTGAAAGGAGAGACTAAGATAATTTGATATTTAAGACGGTCAAGAGCAGACAGCCCTGCTTTACTTTCCCTCCTTAAATCCAAAGCTCACAAGAAGCCATGGCACCACTATGCAATGGGAAGTACAGGACTATGTTGTACAACTGTACCTGTACAACTCAGAAGATGTACATCTACAACTATATAGACAGCTCAGAAGAATGGAAGACGGTGGGCACTGGAACTCAGACCAACCGGAGCCAATTATGGTTCCATTATTTCCTCCCTCACAAGTTTTGTAAAAGTCACAAAATTTCAGCATCTTAAATCTTGATTTATTCATCATTAATGTGGAATGACAGTGGTTGTCTTTTGGTTGGCACAGCTAATCTGCAGGAGGCTGAGACTGAAGCTCATGTCTTGTTTTTCTTCCAATAGTTTATTATTTTTTAAATTCACTTTACATCCTGATCACAGCCCCCCCCTTTCTGCCCAGATCCATCTTTACAAACCCCTCCTCCCATTGCCCAAGCTCCCCCTTATGTGCCGCCCCTCCCAGGGGTATCTAGTCCCAGCAGGACTGCATACATCCTCTCCCACTGAGGCCCAACCAGGATGTCCAGGTAGAAGGAAGGGGATCCAGTGGCAGGGGACAAGCTAACTCCTATTTTACTTGTGAGGGGACCCACACTAAGACCAAACTGCCCACTTGCTACAAAGGTGTAGGGGTCTAGGTCCAGCTCCTGTATGCTCTCTGGTAGGTGGTCCAGGCTCTGTGAACCCTCATGGTCCCGGGTTAGTTAACTCTGTAGGTCTTCTTGTAGTATCCTTGACACCTCTGGCTTGCCCACATCTATCCCCCTTTCTTCTATAAGACTCCCTGATGTTTGGCTGTGAGTCTTTGCATCTCCTCCATCCACTGATGGATGAAGCCTCTCAGGAGTCAGTTATGCTAGTTTTCTGTGCATAACAGTATCATTAATAGTGTCTGGTTGACCCTCTCACATGGGATAGGTCTCGAGTAACGTCAGTCATTGGCTGACTGTTCCCCAAATCTCTGCCACCAGGAGTTTTTTACTTTCTTGATTAGCAAATGAAGGAGCCACCATCCTGACTCAGGCCCCTCGGTTTTGAAGCTTTTTGCTTTCTGTGCACTTGGTCATCTCACATGGTTCACTCACAGACAGCCTCAACTCTTCTTTATACACATTGACGCACAAATAGTTAGAGAGCAGCCTAGGTGAGCAATACACTGAGTTTTTTCCTGTCTCTCAGCCCCCTGGAGACCTAAGGGGTCTCACTGCTGTCCCTGAACTTTCTCGTATGTGAAAAGGTAGAGCTCACATGACACTCCGTGAAGATTAACTGCAAGACTCAGAACAATTAATGTCACTAAAGACACCCAGCAGTGTTGACACAGTAGCTGCTAACTAAATGGTAGACAAGGCTAATTCTGACTTGGGGCCTGGGATACACCTTGTTCAGCTTTGCTGGTTAACAGCAGCGGTTGTTGGAGGGATGAAAGGAGTTGTGGCAACAGTACCATCAGCTGATGTGTGAACAACACCGAGAAGTCTTCACATGCCAGCAAGCAGCTCGTTCAAATTCACAAGAATGTTCTTACACAGATATCATTTGTATCTATCTTCAGTTTGTATCTTATAGTTTGAATGTGTAAGGCAGTAAGTACTAGGACAGATACCTTGCCAGAGTTATGTAGCCAGTGTGCAGGGAAAGGGTCAAATCCAGGATTCAAGGTACTTGTGAGGCTCCTCACTCCACTGGAGGGACCTCAGGACTTGGTCGTATCTTCTTCCCTCTGCTTAGTCTGAGGTATTGAGAAGGAAGTAGGAAGGTACTTGACACATGACTGTGGCTGCTGACAAGGTAGACCTGTTGTTTCCTTGGCTTTCATTCCAGGAAGTGACCTGAGGCGTTTGAAGCTAGTGATGGCAGCTAGGAGAGAAGGGAGGTCATTATCACAAATTCATAGTCCACTTCTCAGCAGGAGACTCTGCCAAACTTTGCTGAGACCAGAGACAGAAGAAGAGAAATGAGCTAGAGGCTGGAGAGACTCCCATAGAGTCAGGGAGAAGCTGAGTGAGCGACGGCAGCAGAGAGGCTGCCAGGCTGCACATGTATCGAGAACTCTGGGTAAGTACAGCAGCAGAAGTGCAGTTCAGGCAACTTCACTGGGAAGTGGGCTGGGAGTCAGTCAAGCTCACAAGTGCGATTTTGGGCTTCTGAGGGACTTTTCTCCTATTCTCCTTTGCCCCAACAAAGGCATTGGCTTATGAGGATGCGCGTACTCACGGATGTGTGAGTTCGCGCATGCGCACATGCACGGGTGCGTACATTCCCCCATATTCAAGAGGAGTAGAAATGAAGGTCCTGGCGTGGACAGTCACAGGGAACTCAACTTTAGGATTGTCCTCTCACTCTTCCCTAAAGCTGAGCTAGAGTCCTCTCCTCCAGCTTGTCGGCGAATCTGCCAAGCTTCTGATTCAGTGGCATTTTACAGGATCACTGTGTTCTTTCTTCAGAGCCATTTGAGATAGAACTGAGAACAGGAAGCCCACTATCTCAGAGGATTGCATCAAGAACCGTGTTCCCCAAGCAGCTGATGGCTTCGGGGTCTGGGAGCAGTGGGGGCTGGAAGGAAGGAAGGAAGGAAGGAAGGAAGAAAGGAAGGAAGGAAGGAAGGAAGGAAGGAAGGAAGGAAGGAAGGAAGAAGCACCTTGTGTTCCAATCCCGGCATCTAAAATTTTCACCATTACCTTTTCCTTAACCCCCTCAGGAAGGCAGGAATTGGTCAAATTTCCTATTTCCAGGTAAAATCGGGGCTGAGCAACTTACAAAGTGACTTACAGCCATTCAGTGAGTGAACGCCTTATAGGATAGTTAATATACATATACATAAACATACATGCAAACACATACACATAATATATGTGTTATATAACTCTCCATGATGGCCCTTCCTTTGTGTCACAAACCTGAATTCTTGGGGGAGCCACTGGCTTGCAGGGCAATGCTAAATGGTGTGTCTTTAGAGGTGTTTATGTACACAGTGTCTATGCTTCAGCCCTCTATAGTCTAGAAATCCAGGTCCTATGTGAACTTCCTTAGAAAGACAGGCAGATATACCAGGCTGGACCAACTGTAGTTGATTCACACCAGTAGGATCATTCATTGACAGATACTCTCAGTCACACCCACCGCAGACTGAAGAGCCTTGGAACTAGAAGAGGATTTGAGGGCTGTTCTGTTAACAGCTCTCTTCCACGGGTTAAAGTTGCTTAAAGTAAATAGCTCCCTTGTCTGTAATTGGAGAACTATAGACTATAAACACTTTTACGGAAGGAGCAGTTGTTAAATGTAAAATGAGCTGTGATTTCAACCACACAAGGCTTTCACCGCACATACCCAGAATTAAGTGGCAGCTGTGGTCGTGATGGAAAGTGGTGAGGGTGGCGGTGACAATGGCTCTGAAGTGGAGCTGTGGATGGAGGGGATAATGACAGTGAGGAGGGGAGCCGGTGGCTAGGATGGTAATGATGGAGGTGTGGCAAGGATGGAGGTATACGTTTCAACAATGGAGGTGGTGGTGGTGATGGAGGTGGTGGTGGTGAGAGAGATGTTAACAACATGGAGTGGTGAGTGTGAGGGTAGCAACGCTGATGGCAGTGGAGGCAGCAGGTTGGTGAAGAAGCAAGGTTGTCAGAAGATATGGTGGTGGCAATGGTGGTGGCATTGAAGAAGGTACCAGGGCTGGGTGGCAGTAGTCATAGCAGAGAAGGAGGAGGTCTGAGAGGGCGAGGTGAAAATACAGTGGTAGTAGTTCTGGAGAGAATGTCTTACTTCTTAGGCTTCGTAGTCTCAACAGAGACTCATAAAGTTCCCTTCAGGGAGACAAGGTCAATGACAATTGCAGACCCAGCCACATGCAACACCATATCAGGTATGGGTCTCTGGCTGTCAACATCTCTACCATTCTTCTGCATCCCAGCTTTGATGAAAGGAGAGGGTCCCCAATCAACAATGGGAAGAATAGAGAGTTCTAAGAAGCTATAACAATATGTCAGTTCTAGAGCAGGTTCTGTTGGGTGAATCCTTGGTTACACTTCAGCATCCACCCGTTACCAACTTCAAGAATCCCACTGGCTTCTGGTGCTGGTCTAGATGTGGGATGTGGAGGTTGTTTCTCTAAGACTAAGGAATCGCAGTCCATTCTGGGAAGCATCATACATCTTGACTGGCATTAAACATCAATAACCCAATAGCGATTGATTGCAGCCATCTGAAGCCTGAAGGATAGCCAGCTTGGAGACAAAGTTGCTAAAGATAGTGGATGAAAACATAAGGAGTAATCTGTGTCTCTGATACCCCACTGCTGCACAGAAAGCACAGTGTCCAGGTACTGCCCTACCCTGGGCCTCCAGTTAAGTCAAATGAGATGCTTCGTTCTTGGATGAGTCAGTTTGATTTGCCATGCCATCATCTGCCATGCTCATAGTCAGAAGAACCTTAGGTGAGACCCTCTGTACTGTAGCCAAAGAGGAGGCTCTTAGAGAGTGAGCAGAAAGCAACACGTCTGATTGTAGATTCTGGGATATTTTCATCTGCAGTGACATCTGAGGGCAATCCTCTCTCAACAGCAGTCCTACAGAGCAGAAGGCGGGCCTTGGCTCTCTGCCCAGGGACAGCAAGGGAAACCAAGCATGGAGTGTAGTCTTCAGCGGGTCAGCCTACTCCTCAGTGTAAGCTTGACACCCAGATCATGGTTCTCATTTGGTCTTTATATAGAAGGTTCCATCCAACCTCGAAAAATTATGCCCTAGAAATCCATGTTCTTTGGCATGCTTTCTGGGGGGACTAGGAAAAGAGCAGAGCCTCCTCTCTCTTACCTTCTTGGGGTTCTGCCTCAGGTCTTGCCTCTTATCATTGACTCAAGAAAGACAATATTCCCAATTGCAATGAGAGGCCTTACTTAGGCCACACTAGTTGGAAGGAGTATCTGTTGAATGCCAAAGGAAAGAAGCTCAGAATAATGACATCAGTATGGATTCCAGAGCCAGAACTGGGTTACGGGGATCATTTCTTTGTAGAGCAGGTGCTGGACTATGCCTCTCCACCAAGCACGGACATCCAAATCACCTGGGCATAGCAAGCATGAGTCAAAAGAGGCATCAATCGTGTGGCATACACTCTTCATTGCCAGACCCACTGTCTGAGTGTAACTCTGTTTCTGCTCTCTGCTTAGGATTTGAGCTTAAACAAAGTTCTTAGCTCTTTGATGTCCACCCCCTTTTGAGCAAATCTATTACCTGCCCTCCTATGGTAGCTGAAAAGATAGTGTCCATCTGTGCTAGTAATATTAGTAGTTTCTTCAACACACAGTACATAGCTTCAGTTATTGATAAGCATCCATTCCACTTCCCTCCTATTCTATGACCTGTTTCAGAAACACACCACTATATCTTTGTAGCGTACCATTCTGCTGGCTCTTCGTGTCGGCCTCAGATTTGATGCTCAACATATTCTTTCCCAAGTCCCAATACTCACAGAACTTCACTCTGCTATGTTCCAGACATTTACGACTTATGAAAGTTGCAAGTCCTAGGTCCTCCTGTCTAGATATGACTCCCTGAGTGTGTTGACACGTCATACATAGACAAGATCCTGGCTATACAGAAGAAGCTTCACAGGGCAACGAGACCAAGAAGCAGTTCTTTCAGGAACATTGGAGAGGCACATGGTTCTCTCTGGAGACTTTTCCTTTCTAAAGACTTGAGTGTGTTCAATGGGAAACTATGCCAGTGGGTGAGGCAAGCCTGAGCCTTGGCAGGATATTAACATTTTGAGCTTTCTTGTTAAAGACTTGTCTGCTTAGGGCCAATCACAGCCCGAAGAATCTCTTGAAGTTACTGCAGTCAGATGCCTTTCAATGGGCTTTGCTACTGATTCTAATAAATAGAAGGGAGAAATAGATGTGGTAAATCAAAGTATTTCTGGCTCAAGATGCTTGTTCTCAGACAGCTTTACCAGGCCAACTTAGCTCAACCAGTATATTTCAAGGCATCCCCTATGAGCCGGCCGCTGCACTAGGTGCTTAGATCAGAGGTAGATGATTCATCCTTCTGCCTTAGAGAAGCCCAGACAGAGCCTGGGGAGAGAGGTGACAGTAGGGACAGTGGGGCAGAGTGGGATAATTATTTATGATCATTTCTAAGATGACCATATGTAGGGCACAAGCCAAACAAAAGGGTTCTGGTCAATGTTCCAAGGAGATGGAGTTTAAAAAGTCTTCACGGAGGAAATGACCCAGATATCGATTCCACTAATATTTATTGGCTGTCAACTGACACTAATTTCCATGCTAGAGGATTTCACAGGCATCACCTCATTTATGCTTCACAAAAGCCCCGTGAAGCAGGTATTCTTAGCCCTGTGACTTCCCAGGGTGAGGAAGGTATGCTAAGAGGTCATGTGGCTAACGCGTGATGCAGGACTTGAGCAGAGCAGTGACTGGCAGTGTGGCCAATGAAGGTGCTGACTTTGGGGCCTAATTTTACTCATGCACACATGCTTCACTGGTGACGTAATGGACCCAAAGTCGATGGTGTGTGTGTGTGTGTGCACGTGTGTGTGTGTGCGCGTGCACGTGTGTGCATGTGTGTGTGTGCGTGTGTGTGTGTGTGCATGTGTGCGTGCGTGTGTGTGTGTGTGCA
>JANHMN010000011.1:8364289-8382147 GCA_030674055.1 Rhabdomys pumilio
TGTGTGTGTGTGTGCGTGTGCGCGCGTGTGTGTGCATATGTGTGCACGTGTGTGTGTGTGCGTGTGCATGTGTGCGTGCGTGCGTGTGTGCGTGCGTGTGTGTGCGTGCGTGTGTGTGCGTGCGTGTGTGTGTGCATGTGTGTGTGCATGTGCACGCGTGTGTGTGTGCATGTGTGTGTGTGCGTGTGTGTGTGCGTGTGTGCACGTGCGTGTGCACGCGTGTGTGTGTGCATGTGTGTGTGTGTGCGTGTGTGTGTGTTTGTGTGTGATGGCACATGACATGACAGTGAGATTCATGTAGGTGTTAAAGTTAAAGCACATCACTCCTGCAAGCCAACACTTACTCCCTCATTCTTTCTGTTTTGAAGGTCTCAGACTTAGGGAGGGGAGGAGAGAGAGAGAAAGAGAGAGAGAGAGAGAGAGAGGGAGAGACAGAGAGAGAGAGAGAGAGAGTCTAAAGTCATTATGCTCCTCTGCTTTATTATGTTCCTCTGCCATGGAAGTCAGAATTGTATAGGCTCATAGGTTCAGAAGGGGAGGAGACCGACAGAGAGAAAGGGGATGGGGTCCAGCCTGGACTGTGAGGCTGAAGGGTACAGAGAGTAAGGAGAGGAGCCAGAGTGTAGTATGAAGGCAGACACTTGGCTGGGACACAAGATCTGAGAGTGTGGCGAATAGGTAGCTCAGAGACTGAGGGGCGAGTAGAAAGCACTGTAATAGAGCCTGGGAAGGACCAGAAAGAAGGGACATTGCCATTGGCTCTCCCAAAAGTTGTCACATGCTTACTTAATAATCCCCATTAACTTCTATCTTGTCCCTGTGTCCTGGAATTAAAGGCATTTTGGGGGAGTGACTGTTTAAAAATATAGACATAAATTGTGGGAGTGTGGTTTATAGGCCATGGAGGTTCCTTACATCCTGGTTCAGTAAGCCTCAGGCCCTACACCACAGAAGGAGGGAGGTGTGGAATGGCCAACATGTTCCCTAGGGACTTTTCAGTTTTGACATTCCACTGTGGGGCCAGCCCCTCTTCCCTGTATTTGATTGGAGACAGCAGAGGATCAGAGCCTGGGAACTTGAGCCAGCTCTACAGGCACGTGAGCAGAGACAGTAGCTGTAAGAACCAGCAAACTAGCTTGGGGCTATAATTACCAAATGCACTATTTAAGGAAGGCTATTCTGGGCCTACACTCCTCCACATAGTTTTCCCCCAAATTCTTTTGTTACTATATCATATTTCCTTTTTCACAGTGTATGCCCCTTTAAGCAGTTACCGAGAAACAGAAGGGGCCACTGTAGCATTTCATCCCTCAGGTGACATGTCAGATGCTGGCTTCAACACTGGAGTAAACGATGTCGTTTGAAGCCAAGGAGAGCTAACAGCCAGCAGAAGCTAAAAGACATGAGGGTAGGATTGGCCCCTAAAACCTTCTAGAAATATGCCATTGTCGGACATTGAGTTCTGCATTGTAATGTTGATTTTGGACTTCTAGCCTCTATCGTTGGGACAGAATGAATTTCAGTTACTTTAAGGCACTAAATTTGTGACAATCTATGATAGCAGTCACAGGAAACTCACACTCCTGCCTCATTACCTACTCAACTCAGTACCTACACATTCTGCACCCGTATTCCAAGTGGGTCAGGGAGCTGATTCCCTGGAGTTGTCAGAGACTGTCTGCCTCAGTTGTCTGCATGGGTTTTAATGGAGGGGCCATGGACTTGGGAAAGGTCAAGGACACGGCTTAGAGGGCAGAAGACAACCTCTCCAAAGTGGTTTTCTCATTTGTAAAATAGGAATGATCCCTGACTAGCTCACTGCTACTGCAATAACTCGGACTTCAAGGCAGTTTGTCTCTTTTAAAGTTCTGTGCCTGGGGTTATTATTTTCATTAAGTCTCCTGGGCACAGTCCTGCAGCAGATCGGCATGAGTGTCAGTGTTCTGCCCCTGGGAGATGCAATTAAGAGTCGGACTGGGGGAAACTTCTGTGGCTGGTACTGGCTCTGACTTTCTCCAGTGCTTGCTTTCTCCAAATCCATGAGAAAGTGTGATGGTCTAAAGTAGGGCCGGAAAGTCCCTGGATTGACTGGAGTCACTGATGGGCATTATTCAAAGGCTTGACAAGATCATAAAACTCTCAGTGTGTTCACAGCTGTCTTAGTTAAGGTTTTACTGCTCTGAAGAGGTACCGTGACCATGGCAACTCACTCTTACAAAGGCAAACATTTTATTAGGGCTGGCTCACAGTTTCAGAGGTTCAGTCCATTATCATCATAGTGGGAAGCATGGTAAGGTGCATGTTAAGCAGCAGGACATGGTGATGGAGAAGGAGCTGAAAGTTCTACATCTTGATCTGCAGGCAACAGAAGGATTCTGTGTTCCCCTCTCACTGGGCATAGCTTGAGCTTATAAAACCTCAAAGCTCGCCTCCACAGTGATGCACTTCCTCTGACAAGACCACACCTACTCCAACAAGGTCACACCTCCTAATAGTGCCATTCCCTATGGACCAAGCATTTAAACACAAGAGTTTATGGGGCAATTCCTAGTGAAACCCCCACAATAGCCATTGCAACACTGTGGAGTTGATGTGTCTGATGACTGGACAGTATTTGCCTTGCTTTGCCATTCCAGTGTCTAATGTCAAATATTTCTGAAAGTAGGAATACATGAGCAAATAAATAAAATTGAAAGAATGAATCCTGAGCATACACAACCCCCACACTGTGGCCTTCTTATAACCAACAATACTGTTCTTGTGTGCAAGATAGGTGTTTCTTGCCACTATTTCCATATCTCATATCGTTTCCATGGATCTCTGACTGAGAAAAATTCTTTTGAGTCTCCATCAAAAAACCAAGTCCAGTTCTGATGAACAATAATTGTGGTCTTCTTTGAATCCATAAGGATCCCAACCACTCACTGCTCTGGGCCCTACAGGTACAAAATCAACCCTAGTCTATATAGATGGTATCCTCCATGCATGTACTTTCTGTACCTCAGGACTAGAGCTTAAAAAAAAAAAAAAGGATTTCCAACTTCTGTCTGTCAAGTCCCACCTCTTCTTTCTCATGGGCTGTTGAAGTATCTGCTAAATTTCATTCCATTGCTGTGACAAACACCACGAACAAACACAAGTTATGCAAAAACCAAAAGGCTATATTTGGCTTATACTTTCAGGTCATATTCCAACCAACGGAAGTCAGGGAAGGATCTCAAGCAGGAACTTAAAGTAGAAATCATGAAAGAATGCAGCTTGCTGGCTCGATCACAAGCTCATAGTTAACTAACTGTCTTATGCAGCCCAGGACCATGGGCCCAGAGAACGGTGCCACAGGTGTGGTTTTTGGGTATTCCTACATCAATTAACAAGGCATCATTCACAGACATACCTATGGGTCAATATGACCTGGGAATTCTTTCAATTGAGATTAACTTCCCAAGTAATTCTAAGCTATATCAACTTAATTGGTAAAGCTAACTAGGACAGGGTCCCAGAATGGGCTCTGCAGATTCTACTAGAGACATACTTGGGAGGCAGAGGGGAAGATAAAAGCAGTCTGTAATTCAACAGAATATTTGACAAGCAGCTCTCTGTGGATTTGAGGCCAGCCTAGTCCACCTAGTGACTTCCAGGACAGCCAGAGCTACACAGTGAGACCCTGTTTCAAAATGAAATGTTATTATAATTCTAATAATTCTACCATCTCATCTGCTAACATTCTGATATACTACTTTTATGTCATTTTTATATAATTTTTATATGAGTGATATTATAGGTTTTATACTTAATCCTGACTCTCTAAATTAAACATTTAGCATAAACTACTCATAGTTTTAAGTCTCTGTACACATTATTTAATTTTAAATTTTATATGTTTATTTATTTTGTTTTTTTAAGACAGTATTTTTATGTAACTCAAGAAGACTTTGGACTCAAGATTCTGTACTGAAACCCGTCTGAGTACTGGTTTCTGGGAGAGTACTACCACACCAGGCTTAGACATTATGGAAAGACCAGAGGACAACATCATTTGTCTTTCTCAATCACTGTCCACCTCATTCTTTGAGACAAGCTCTCTCACTAAACCTGGCACTCCATGATTATCTAGTTTGGCTAGCCAGAAAGCCCCAAGGATCCCGTTTCTGTCTTCCCACTCCTGAGGTTGCAAGCACATGCCATCATTTTAATTTAAAAATTACTTTACAGTTTTATAAAATTATATATTGAATTTTAGTCATTTTTACTGCAATACCCTATCTCATCCCACACCTTTCAATGAAACCCTTTCTTTCCAAGAAGCCCCTCCTACTTTCCAACAAGCCCTTCCTACTTTCCAACAAGCCCGCCTATCTTCCAACAAACTCCTCCTGCTTTACAAAAGCCCCTCCTACTTTCTAACAAACACTTCCTACTTTCCAACAAGCCCCTCCTACTTTCAGGTCCCTTTGGGTATGATTCACCAAGTTCGATAGGGTTTACATGAGCATAAGTAGTAGTCTACTTCTTCACAGTGTACAGAAACATTACTTCTACAATTAATGGATGCTTTTGAGAAATTGCCCCCTCTCCCAATAACTATTAAATACCAATCGTCCTTAAGGGAGGAGTGAAATCTCATGAGGGCCCCTCTCATCCATGATGAAGTGCTGATGGGCCTGGTCTTCTGCTGTTAAACATAGCCACTGTGAGCTCATTAGTGCAGTAGCCATGTTTTACCCAGAAGACATCTTTTGATGGCACACCTACCCACTTTCAGGTTCTTACACTTTTTCTTCTGCAATGTTGTGTGAGTGTTGGAGAGGGTGATACAGATGTTCACATAGGGTCAAGTGTTCCTCCCCCGCTTATTCTTGGTACACTAAAAATGTATGATCTCTGCATTAACTGCCATCTGCGACAATGAGAAGCTTCCTTGAAGTAGGCTGCAGGTAGTGCTGATCTTCGGATAGAAACATGAATATTCAGAAACCAAGAATTCTTTCCTATAGAGTGGCAATCCGATCGAAGAGCAGTTGGTTAATCCTAAAAAAGTCATGCCATTATTACACTGGCAGCTGTATCCTGCCAGTCTGCTCATTATTGTAGCTTGTAGGACGCACAGTAAGTTTTGATGGCTTTTCTCACTTAGCGGCATAGCACCTTTCATCAATATGAAACCCAGCCAGCAGGCCCAAAGCATTCAGCTTTGTTCTAGCCTGAGTTTTCTGTTCTGTGATCAATGCGTGGAGTGTCTTCACCAATAGGGTCTTATATCAAGTTCTGGTGGGCAACCAAGATCAATTACTCCTAACATTTTTTATATGGGCACCAGGGATACAAACTCAGGCCCATATGCTCAGACAACAGGAACTTTACTGACTCAACCATCTACCTCCCCATGAAACATGATTAGAGGAACACAGGTAGGCAGGGGAAGCTAAGGCAAGCTCCCTGAGGTGATGACTTCTAGTTCCCACAAGTTTCTGCAAGGAGAAACATCAGGAAGGCACAGGGGCAAGTATCTAGACAGAACCAAAAAGGGAAAAGTGAGGACCCAAGGATCCTATAAAATGACCAAGTAAGAGACTGTTTAATGAACTTTCAGCCTTGGGTTTCCTTCATCAGGAATGTATTAAGTTGTCACTTTTCTTTTCTCTGAGGATTTTCGTCTTTCCTGGTCATTCAGTTCTTCATTTGTGCCAGGGGACAAACTTGGCAATTGCCTAGACAATGACTGTCACCCTTGCTATGCCCAGCCCCTGAGACATTATTATTAACAGCTCTGTGAAGTCTCTCGATGTAATGTTTCCAATGCTTGCCAAATGTACAGTGTACATAAGCCACCCATCAGCACTTTAATTCTGTCCTGTTTTCTTCAAGTCACGTACATCCCAGTTACAGAACTTAGCATGAGGATGTCTCCGTTACGAGCATGACAGTGAGCAATGTAGGCCATTTTTCTAGAGTCCACAGAGAAGGTTCAAGAATGTTTTGTATATCCTATGTTAATGTTCACAACCGTGTCTCCTCACTACATCTGATTTGTATTAAATCTGAAACCTCAGGTAGCTGGAAAGAGATGTTTGGTTTCCCAGATTTTTCTTTTTCTTTCTTCCTGTACTTTTAATTTACCTTATAAGGATTCTCAGTTTTGCACACAGTACTCCTCTGAAAACAGAAGTAATCAAAATGTCTCTGATCACCAGATCTACCCACCCGCCTAAAAGGACAGTTTAATGACAATCATTTGGTCCTCTAATTGGCTTTTGAAAAACATCCATTCCCAATGACCTCGCTTTTACTAGGTGCTTCTTCCTGACACATTTCCCAAGAGTAAACGACTTTGTTCATTTTATTAAATTGCTGTAAACAGCATTTCCTTGATTTGTTTTTCATGGGATCAATTCTTATTTTGTTAGCTGTGAATGGGAAAAACTTGTCTTAAGAAGAAAATGGGAAACTGTCCAGGCAAATGTTCAAAATGTTTATATGGATGTCATGGATACCCAGGAAATGGTCTATATCATCAACTCCGATCAGTGGGTATTTGATTAAGGGGAAAACAGGCACAATTTAAATAAAGTAGTCTGGGCAACAGAGAAAACACATGGTACAGGAGGGATTGGGTAAGTTGAGATGGTCACTTTAGTTTGCTTCTTGTTTCTGTTATAAAACACCACGCGCCCATAAGCATCTTGGGAGTAAAGGGTTTATTACAACTCAAAGGTTAGAGAGTCCATCACCAACAGCAGCTAGGGCAGAAGCTTAAGCAGGAACCTGGAGGCAGGAACTGAAGCAGGGACCACGGGGAAAGGCTGTTCAGTCCTTGAACCTGGATCTCTCAGCAGTTAGACTGTAATCAGAGCAAGCTGATTACAGCTATCTGCTCCATGTTTGGGCCTGGATACCTCTGAAGGCCTCATCGGCTGCAGACCCAAAGGTTCCTAAACAACACCTGGTCCTTAGTCCGTGATGAAAATCTGGAAAACTTGGTTCTGATATAAGCAAAGGAATCAATTACAGCATGGAAAGGTAAAATAAAACAAGTGTCTCAAACAGGGAGGCCAAATGGAAGAAGGCAAATGATTTTCCTTTTGCCAGCTTCCCAACCCCATTTTAAAATCTGGGCCGCTACCAGAAAGTGCCACCCACACTTGGGGGTTCTTCCCGCTTCAATTAAGGCAATCAGAACACTTCTTCAGCTGAGGCTCCCTGCTCAGCTGTTTCTAATTTGTAACAAGTTGACATTAAAACCAACCATCACAAGCACCGGGAGGGAATGCCTTCATCTAGGAAATCTCCTCACCCCAGCCCGCCCCGCGCCTGCCCCGCCCCAAGCAGACCTGCACTGGAGCCTAGAGGCTCTCCTTCAGGTGTCCTGCCTGGTTCTGGGTTTAGAGGTATAGTGTTCATTTCTGGAAGGCCACAACAACTTGGAGTGTGCCCAACGAGAAGCTACAACAACCATCTGAAGGGCTCAGAGAAAAGCCGGGAGGGGACTGTAGGAGGAAGGAAGTAGGAGGCTGTGGTGCATGGCATCCACTGACTGACAGGACCAAGGCTTGACCTGGGAATCCTGAGGGTTCACAACAGCGGAGTTGTTAGCTCAGGAAGAGAAGCTGTGGGGCAGGAGATGGAAGCAACCATTTCTTCACTGAGAGCTCAACAAAGGCACTGTCTTCTCAGAGCTCTTAAGTGATGCAGCTCAAACAGCCCCGGGAGCCTCCCCCTCACCCCAGCGACCCGGGTGAGGGAGTGGGTGACTTAGAATAGGAGAGAAACTTCCAAGTGCATAGAGAAGGCTCAGGGTGGAAACAGTAGCTGCCCTCTTTTGCCACCTGGGGACTTCCCAGGCCTGGAATTCCAGTTGTCCCTTGCCATCTGTGGGAGACTAGTTCCAGGATCCCTCATGGCGTCCCACTCCAAGGATGCTAAAGACCCTTGTATAAGGTGTATTATTTGTATGTAACCTATGTGCATCTCCCTGAGTACTTTAAATCATCTCTGATTCCTTACAAAACTGAATACAAGGCCAATGATTCGTAAAATGTCATGAAACATGCATCCTTATGGATAATGCATTCTAACACTTCTGTTCTATTCCGTTTGATCTTTTAAAATGCTGGTCACAACCCACTGCATAACAGCTGCTCTACTGCATTGTTTAGGGAATAATGACAAGGAAAAAAAGTCTGTACATGGTTGGTGCAGATGTCATTGAAGAAAATTATTTTCAACTGTAGTTGATTGAAGATGCTGCACCCACAGATACA
The DNA here is from genome assembly GCA_030674055.1 of Rhabdomys pumilio. Taxonomy (NCBI): domain Eukaryota; kingdom Metazoa; phylum Chordata; class Mammalia; order Rodentia; family Muridae; genus Rhabdomys; species Rhabdomys pumilio. Next base: position 8,372,548 of record JANHMN010000011.1, read on the forward strand.
GAAGGGCCCCTGGCTGCATATCCTGCTAAGAGTCTGTGCCATTGTCTTCTCTCCCAGAGAAAGGGTGGGAGTGAGAGGGGCACAGTTTCAGATTTAGTTCATGCACAGAAGTGAAAACCAAAACAAAAAGCAGGTGCCCAAATGATTTGAATTTCAGCTAACAAACAAGCTTTTAATATTATGTTCTAATTATAGAACAGGAACCCAAGGATGACGGCAAAGCTAGTGGCTAAATTCTCTGACGGGAATAGGCGAAGAGGTGAGAGAAACAAGGAGTCTAGTTGTTGGAGGCTATCTATCTATCTATCTATCTATCTATCTATCTATCTATCATCTATCTATCTCCTGTCACTGGTTGTGGACAAGCATTTATGGAGATAAGAGGAAGGTAAATTTACTTTTAGAAAACTTAGTTCTACTATGAACAGAAACTGAAGCAGATGTCATGGGAATGAACACTATTTGTGCACTTCAGACACCAGCAGCTTTTTGTCCCGGGAGTGTATGTGGCCACAACTATATTTTAAAGGGCATGCTGATCCTTTCCATCCTCCCACAGACATAAAATCACACCCAAGCTTTGCAACTTTCAGATATCCGTTATCCCCCAGGAGAATCTTTGGTTTTATTCTGCCATTATCTTCCTCTGTTATCAGAAACTGATGGTGAACGCCTTTTGTCCTTTCTGCCATGAAGGTCCTCTTCACTGTTCCCATCCCCACTTCCCCTGTTACCATCTCAGCCTCCTTATTGGTTGGAGTTTGCTCTGGGAAGTCTTTCAGCCATTTCCTTTCTTTGCTGGGTGCTAAGACAGTCCTGGAGGAAGTCATAAACCAAGGAGCTTTTCCTTTGGACCTGCTACTGGCTCAAGTTCCAGTGTTACCCTGCTGTCTGCTGGCTCAGTTCTATGACGTGCACTAGAAACACCTTGTTCCTCCCCAGGGCCAGGATCCAGTGTCCACTCCTCTTGTGGGATTATCTTCTTGGTCCTCTGCATGCTGCCCCTCTCAGGGATGTGGTGGAGGGGTGATGTGAATTTTCAGAGAGCCCTAAATCTACCTGGCCCCCATCTCTTTCCTGACCTTTCGATGATGGCGATATTTTCCAGGCTTTCATAAAGAATGCCCTTTCATGTGTCCTGCTGCACCCCGATCACTGTGGCCAGAGTTTCATAAGGGATGTGACCTCATGAGTAACCCGTGATACCGTCCACCACCCCTGCTCTGCTCGTTGTGTCGATGGGCACCTTAAACAGCCATAATACAAAACGATGCTTCAGAGTCTCCACCTCCAATCTCCTTAGTCCTCTTGCACTGAGGGACATGGGGTGCTTTGGTTGGCCCCATTTTCATCTCTTGCTTCTGTGGACAACAACTTCTTACTCCCAGAACAGCTCCCAGCCCTGTACTCATCTCTGCTAGAATGGTCCCTTGCAACATCTCCCCCGCCCCAGACACAGGCAAGGGGCTTGTGCCCAGTTGATTTTATCTGATCTTCCTGTTGTAGAGACAGACTCATGGGAACTCATGTGATGCTGTCTGGGCTTGATGCTTGCCCTGGAAGCACACGTGGGCCATTAGTGGGATGGGATGAAGGTAGTCTGTGGGCATCAACATCCCCTCTCTTCTTGTTGAGTAAGAGAACTCCACTCTGAAGGGGAAGCAGAAGAGCAGAGTCCTGGGAGTGACAGAGACCTGTCTCATCTGAGTCTCCGAATCTACTTCTTCCTGAGACTGTTCTACTCCCGGACAATGATCTCTTCCTGTTGCTTCTTTGCCCATCCCCCCTTTCCTCTTTCTCTCCTGCTTGAGCAGCTGCTGTGCTTTGAATGTGTTCTCTCAAAAGCCACAGTTGGGAGTTGAATACACAGCATTAGCAGTGTTTGAAGATGGGGCCCAATGGGAGGAGGTGTTTGAGTCAGCAGGCTCTACCCTCATGAGTGGGTACATGGCAATCGTATGTGGGCTTGATGCTCTTAGTATGACCCCTTGTCATTCTGCCTTTTACCATGGACAGTACAGTCAGAAGGTCCTCACCATGCAGACCCTAGACTTTCAACTTCTTCCACAACTGTGGAGAAATATACTTTTTTTTTCAAGACAGCTGTTTGGGATGTAGTTAACTATTTGCAGCTCCTACACATTTGTATCCAGATCTAAATGATGCACAGTTGAAGACCTATTTCATGCCAGCACACGCCTCTTCTACTACAATTCCCAATGTGGGTTAAATCAAATAGGCTGATCAACCTCCTAATACACAGGAGAGAGAGAGAGAGAGAGAGAGAGAGAGAGAGACCTCTGTGATACACAGTGGGCCAAGAACTCTGCTGGGATTGGCAGACTTTTTTTTTCTTTACAAAAAAACCCCAATAATCTTGTTCAAATTTTAATTGTGATTCATTGAACTTAGTTTTTCGATTATAACCAAGTAGGTACATATAATATTAAAGTGAAGAGGGTGAAGCTCTACAGATTTGACTCTTTGACCTAAAAACAGTTTGGTGCAGTTCAGTAACTATCAGATAGCAGCAAAAATGTCAGGAAGCAAAACTTAGCCTTAGTCTATGTAATGGGCTCTAATATTTCAACTTTATCAAGGTGGTTCTCAACCTTCCTATTGCTGAGACCACTTAATACAGTTCCTCATGTTTTGGTGGCTCCCCAGCCATAGAACTATTTCATTGATACTTCATAACTGTGATTTTGCTACTGTGATGAATGGTAATGTCAGAATCTGATGTATAGGATCTCTGACATGTGACCCCTGTGAAAGGGCGTTCAACCCCCAAAGCGGTTGTGACCCACAGGTTGAAGACGGCTGCTCTTGTGTTTGATTATTTAAAATGAAGGTGATAATGTACTAAACTGATTTTAAGGTACATGAATGAACTCCAGCCTTTGGTTTAAGAAAGCAAGACTCACACAAGACTGTCATGGTAACTGGTTTTCTCCATGTTCTTTTCCCTTGCCCTTTAGTTTCAGTTCAAATCCCCTTGTCATGACCTTGAGACATGAAGTCCTTTGTCAACAATTCAGCTGCAGCTCACCTGTCAAAACCCAGGTCTGTTTTCTTTAGGGAACTCTTAAAGGACTACTCCTGTTTACACTTACGGCGTGGACATATGGTGAGCCCACCACCAGGACCAGGCTTCTGGTTTGGGCAGAATGAGGAAGAAGGTTTGTGACACAGGTTCTGAATATAAAGAAGTATGGGAGGGGGACGAGTAGGCTAGTTGTCATCGGCTCCCTGCCTGCCCTGGGAGAGTTCAAACCCTAGGGGACAGTGTATGATATGCTGTCTGGGGGGTGAGGGGTGGGAGGAGTATGGCTCTGTCTTGGCACTGAAGACACTTTTGGCCATTAGCAGCATGCCCACAGAGACAACCCAGGATCAGTAAGACAAAGAGGCTTGCCAGGAAGAACAGCTGTGAAATTGGGTCTGTGGCGTCTAATTGCTGGATACCTAACACATGCCTGTGCCTGAAGGGGTGTGAGAAATCCTGAGAGGAACCTTTACAGGTGCAAAGACACATCTTGGGTTGCAAGAGTAGCAGGTAGTGAGTCCGTTACCTCACTGGCTGATAGGGCTAGGGAAATGCAAATTAATTAAGCAAACAATGCTATCCCAACCGTGTGCATGCAGAGTGCATTACCAAGGGTACTTTCAAGTGTGTGTTTCTTAAAGCACACAGTGAATGCCAGGTGGGCAGGGAGGAAGCAGTGGCTACAGGAGAGGGGTGGACATTCAGTAGGAAGGCCAAGGTTACAGAGCTGGACAGCAAGCGTGGACGATGCTAATCTGTCTTGAGACTGCATGACCTGCTTCTCCCACCATTCAGGTTATCTCTGTGGCAGCCATAGTAAACTCCCCAAACACTGGTGATCAGAAGGCAAAGAATGGGGTAAAGTGGGTAACAACTCCTGCAGCTTTCTCCTGCTCCCCGAGTTCCTCATGATCCCAGGCAATGAGTCATTGAATAGCACTTGGCCTTGTGCTCGGCAATGTCTCTTCAGAATGGACTGTAAAACTTGGACTTGGTGATGGCTTCTCCTGGGGGTTGGGAGGGCAAAGTACAGGAGGCTGCTGAGAGCTCTTCGTTGTTGTCTTGCCTGTCCCTAGGATCTATCACTCAATAACCAACCTAAGGAACCTGTGGTGGTTTGAATATACTTAAACCTAAGGAAGTGACCTTATAAGAAAGTGTGTCCTTGTTGGAGGAAGTGTGTCACTGTGGGGATGGGCTTTGTGGGCTCCTAGTGCTCAAGTTCCACCCATCGTGGAAGAGAGAGTCTCCTGGCTGCCTTCAGATTGAGATGTAGAACTTTCATCTTCTCCCAAAGTATGTCTGCCTGCAGCCTGCCATTGCTTCCCACCATAATGATAATGGATGTAACCTCTGAAACGTAAGCCACCCTCAATTAAATGTTGCCTTTTCTAAGAGTTGCCTTGGTCATGGTGTCTCTTCACAGCAATGAAACCCAAAGACAGTATCTGACCTCCAATGTAAGTCTCTGGAACGACTCCTATGTCTCTACTTCCCTTGGAGGGATGATAATCCAAAAAAGCTGCTTGTCCTCCCACTTGTGGACAGTTGGGAGGGTGTGGAACTTTTAAGATGTGGGACCTAATGGAAGGAAGCTAGGTCATTTGCGGTGCGCCCTTGAGGGGGTATGGAGAGCCCACTTCCTTCTCTTCTGCTCTCTTCATCTCTTGTTTGTCTTGCAATGAGTAGTGTCTTGTCACATGCCTCTGCTGTGATGTAATGTCTCACAGGCTCAAAGATAACAAGGCCAAACAGCTATGGACTGAAGCTTCCAAAACCAAGAGACAAGGAAACCTTCCTCTCTTAGTTGATTGATTTCTTTTTGCAATAGTAACTGAAAACACAGGGTGTGTAGGAGAACAAGCCTGAAGAGGAGAATTTTGCATATGTCAGCTGAGTGATCTGGAGTTTGGCATTACTGGATCATTTTTTTCTGTTGAGAAATAGCAGTGGTATTTCCAGTGTGCAGACTGAGTAGTGAGAGATGCTGCTGGAGAGTCGAGGTTGTGGGAAAGCTTAGAGTTAGGTATACCAGATAATTTATCATCCAAACTAGGATATCGGGAGTTGGGGGGAGGAGCACAGCTAGATCTCAGGATGTGGAGTTAACCTGGAAGAGTGCTGGGGATGCTGGCATGGCTACTCTTCTAAAGACTACAGTAAGGAATTTGAATTACCGTATATGAACAATGGGGCATGTTACAAAACTTCAGTAGGAAGGTACAGAACCAGATTTATAGTTTCGTTATGTAATCTGATTGAAAAAACTAATCAGCTATCAGCAGGACGATTAGCTGATTGTTGGAAGCCGACTTTAAGCAGAAATCTGCTAGAAAGCAGCTATCATCTTTGCAGCCATCTGGAGCCATATACCCTGATAGAGACTTGGTTTTCAACAGTCTTCAACAGCTGAGCACACTCTAACAAATATCTTGTTTATCCCACATAGCTTGTTTTGCTGTTTAGTGACCCCAGCTGCATAGTGCACATGGTAAAATGTTTTTACCTGTGTTCTCCTGCGTGTGCTTATAAATACCCAGGATTTCCTTGTTGTGTGGTGTGGTGTAGTAGTAGTAGGTGTGGTGGTGTGTGTATGGTGGAGACAGTAAAGAAGTCTTGACTACAGATCCTCTGGCTTGTCTCTATTCTTCGCATGTCTTCCCCTCCTTCCCCCAACTCTCTCTCTTGCTAGACCCTGACCTGCGGAACAGAGTGGGCCGCTACAGTTTGGCCCCCAAATGTGGGCCAGAGTGATCCTTAACAGTTTGACACCCAACGTGGGGCTCCAGTAAGCGGGACACAACATTTTGGCGCCCAACGTGGGGCAGAATGGTCCTCAACATTTTGGCCCCTGGCGTGGGGCTCCAGTAAGTGGGACACAACAGCTGATCACCATAGACAGTGTGCAGAATTTATTCAGCGTGAAAGTGAACAGTTAAGCAGTGTGTTAGAAACCTCCATCAATGTAAATGATGACATGTTTGGGGGCCCTATTTTGGAATCCAAAGGGTGTTTCTATTCTCTGTAGAGCAGCACACTCCTTTACTGGTGTGCACAAAATACATCACACTTTCTGTTCTGCTGATGCAATAGGCCCAATACCAAGTCTCCGGCCACATCAGTTATGAGCATGAAGTATATCATGTAACCCCCCCCCAAAAAAAGGGGGTGCATACTGTCAGAATGATACTTCTTCCTTTCACATGACAACTGGGAATCCGTCTCCCTCCCTGTCAGATGGCTTCACAAGCACGGTAGAGTGGTGACGGATGGCTCAGTCTCATAGCTAAGCATGAGTGAAGACACTGGATACTTAATACTCACACTCTGGTGTTTTGTTTTGTTTTGTTTTGTTTTAATTCCTACTGTTAGGTAACACTCTTATATTGCTGTAGAGTTTTCAAAATCAGTCATTGTCCAGAGCTGTAAGAACCTGAGTGTGAGTTTGTGAATGAATGGAGGGAGGTAAGCAAAAGTCAAATATACAAAGATCAAGCTTGATGGGGAAGCAGCATCCCGTGCAGTTTATTCAGCTGAGATGCAGGCTTCTCTGACTTGAAGGTCACACCACTTGGCATCCTCCTGAGTCTATTCCCCAGACAATGCTTTGTGCTTACCTCTGGCTATGGATGTGTGAAATCTCTGGTGTGTGTTAAGGTTACGTAGCAGCAAGAGTAAGCCAGGAGACTATGGTCGGAAGATAAAAAAAAAATGCTGCCATTACTGCTAATATTGGGATGATGAATTCTTGTTATAAATACAACCGTTAGTGGTTTGAAGGGGTAGTCTATAGGAAAATGACTATATTACATTGATATAGGCTGTCATTAGAGTCTACAATCCCCAAATGGACCTGTAGAACATTGTGTCGGAAGGTCACAGCCCAGTCACTAAGCTCCTGTTTCAACCCCATAGATGTGCTTTTTGCATGGCCTTTTACTATCTTGATGTGTTCTCCAGGGTCCAGCCAAAACTTGTGATGGTCTGAGAGTTGGAAGGATTGTCACTTTGTCTTGCCCAGCACAGCAGGCTAGACCTCCTTGGTGCTGTGGCCTTGATCTCTTGCTGGCATGGGAGCTCATGTCTTTTTAGCCCCATGAGTCTCACAAGCACAGTACAGCTACCTAGATCTATTTATTCTTAAATAATGATTTTAGTCGTGTGTGTGTGTGTGTGTGTGTGTGTGTGTGTGTGTGTGTGTATTTATATGGGAGTGTGTGCACATGAATGCAGATACATATGGAGGCCAGAAGAGGACACAGGATCCCCTGAAACTAAAGTAACAAGCAATTGTGATCCACCTGGTGGGTGGTAGGATCGAAACTTGGGTCTACTGCAAGAGAAATATTTACTCTTAACCCTTAAGCCATCTCTCTAGCCTGTGTATTTACCTTTTAAAGGAGTCACTGGACACTAACTAGAAGATGTATTCAGGGGATGCGGATGGGAATGGGGGATGAATGGATTGGACAGGCTGGAGTTAGAAAGACAGCATAGTAGTGATTCCTATAACATAGGGGACAGTTAGAAGGGGTTGGTGGTCATGGTGGTGGTGACATGTAAAAAGAGGAAGAAGAGACTCAATAAGACCCGAAAACAGCTGAGATCGTTGAGATTTTATAATTGAAGGTGCAAAGGAAGAGAGGAGAAGAAATGACCCTCCTTAGGTTGCACAGAGAACTGACTTCTGAGATGGGTTCAGCAGTCCCCGTCATCTGCAGAGGACATGTTCCTGAACCCACAGCAGATACCTGAACCCACAAATACACCAAACCCATAACACAGAGAACTTTCATCTTTTTTACTTTAGGAAACATTTCCAAATTGCTGTCATTATTATTGTTGCACCTTGGGTGATTATTAAGGAAAAATAAAGATTACCCTAACACAGACACTCTGTTGCTCAGGTAGTCATTTTGGTAGCTGAGCAGGCTGCAGAGTGCCTGACAGGTTGCTGACACATGGAGTGCTGTGCTGGACAAAAATGATCACATCCTGGGAGGGACAGAGTCAGGTGGCTGAGGCTTCATTGAGCTGTGTAAATAGTAGCTTACTTCCCCCTTTCTTTTGTCCTTTCTTCTTTGAGAAAAGTCTCACCCTGTAGCCCAAGCTGGCCTACGGAACTCATGAGTTAACCCAGGTTGGCCTAGAACTCAAAGTCCTTCTGCCTCAGCCTTCAGATGCCAAGACTGCAAGTGTACACTATGATGCCTCACCGTTCTTTGTAATTTTTTTTTAAATTTGTATTAGTTCTCATAGTTTCTAAATTTATGACTTCTGAATTTGTTGTTTCTGAAATTTTGCATTTAATACTTTTAGGCCAAATTGACCATAGATCACCGAAACCATGGAAAATGAGAGTGTAAATCTCAGACATTACTTCACTGGGCTTAGCTATGTTTGGGACTCTGTGAGATATCTGGGGATGTCAGTAGAGGGTTGTGAGGCTAAAACATAGAGGAAGAACTGGAGATGTAACTGAAGCTTATCATAATGTGCAAAGATACCAAGAGGGTATCATACACAGTGTGCTTCACGAGACTGGTAGGTGTATTAGCTTTCCATCACTATAATAGAATACCTGACACATGCTACTTATGAAGCAAAGAAGTTTATTTTGGCTAATGGTTCTGAGTTCAAGCCAAGATCAGGTAGGTAGTCGTGTTTGTTTAGGCACAAGGTAGGAATGTCTGTCTGACGGAGTGCTCAGTCTCAAACCAGAAGGCAGATGTTGTCATTCCCTCCAGGACCTTAAGACTTTCCACAGGACAACTGCTACAAAGTCCACAGGGTTCTTTCTTTTTGTTTTTGAGCAGAATTTGAGACAGTTTCATATATCCTAGGCTTGCCTCAAATTTACTGCTTAGCCAGGGACCTTTAAATTCTGATCTTCTGATCTGTCCCAGATCTGATCTGTCTTTGCTGGAACCACAAACATGTCACCATTCATGGCCAACAGGGGCTTTTGCTACCAACAGCCCAGGGAGACATCAGAGACAACACCCAGATTCAAATCATAGCAGAGGCTTAATACAATTTCCTATTCCCTCTTGATGACTTTCTTTCAAAAAATAAACTTTACTTTAGTCACAGGATATTTAATTAACACTCCTCTAACTTGTGAAATTTAATGAACTTACAATGTTTCTCTTGCAAAGACCTGCCTCCAGTTCTCCTTTTTCTTAATTGTGTTATTATTTCCTACAGAACAGCTTAATTTATTTCTGTCAGGACTGTGTGACATGGGTCTGTGCCTGTGGTTTGCAGAGGTCAGTGGTTTTGATCCATAGTTGTCATGGGAAGAGGTCACCTGATCACAGGAAGGATTGCTGCCGCAAGCTTGTCGGGCTAGGGCATCTGGTTTGGTTTTTTAGCTTCTTTATTCCTCTTTTCAGTTTCATTGTGGATGTTTAATGGTTTACATAGTCCATAAATTTAAAATATGTAAGTATACTTAGCAAACTGCTTGCTTCATTTAGTTCACATCTGCATGGTCCTCATTGCTGCTCCAGCCAGCCACTGCCATCGGTCTCTCAAGTCCCCTTCCAGCCAGC
>JANHMN010000011.1:8398406-8410889 GCA_030674055.1 Rhabdomys pumilio
TCCCCTCCCCTCCTTTCACCGCCGGCCACCATTGTAGTAATTCTAGAGCTGCGCTGTTTGGTGGCTGCCAGAGTGTCTCCTTCCCAAAGTCCACCACTATCCTGCTCATGCCAGCCCCTACCCAAGCAGGGCTGTTCCTTCGCTAGCAGTGCTGTCGTGCCCAAGCGGTACTATTCCGCCAAAGTGGTACTGTCCTACCCAAGCAGCACTGGCCCGTGCAAGTAGAGCAGCCCATCCAGGCAGTGCAGTCTGCCTACGCAGTGCTGTTCCGCCCATGCACTGCAGACCCGCCCACACAGTGCTAGCCTGCTATAAGTCTAATCACTCAGCTGATGGCAGGTGAAGAATCCCCTATGACAGATAAGTGCTGAGTGGTTATTATGGCCGTGGGGTCTGGATCTGGGACGTAGCCAGCCATCTCAGACCAGGAATTCTGAAGCCTAGGCAGTGTCAGCCTTATGAATGTTTCCTTGGTCCTGAATTCAGCTGAGCCAATGTGACATCTAGTGGGGTCAGTGGCTGGCAGGTCTAGAAAAGAGCTCTGGACTAAGGTAAGGCCGGAGTTCCCGCAGGAAAGAGCCTCTTCTGTCCCAACCCCCTCTACACCGGCAAGCCTCCAGGAGACCGGACAACACTCCAGGAAAACACGGAGAGATATTTATCTTATACATTTTTTTTTATTTCCATTAGCCTAGAAAACGATGCTGGAAAAAAGACAGCTTGCCTACTCTATGGGGCACTTATCAGATCAGTGGCAGGGTTACATCAGTCTCTGGCAGCCAGGCCCATTTAGTGGGTACAGACGGAGAGGAACTTGGGACAATAAAATACTATTAAGTAGAAAGAGCATATTGCAAAGCATGATGAGCCCAGCCCATCTCTGTAAAAGAATGTCAGAAATATTCTATATGGAAGAAAGGTACGTGTGCAGCAAATGCTCTGAGCCAGCATTTCTCCTCAAACTGTGGGTCGCAACTCCTGTGGGGAGGTCGTCTAAGACCATTGGAAAACACAGGTATTTACACTATGATTTATTACCGTAGCAAAATGTTATAAAGTAGCAACAAAAATAATTTTATGGTTGGGCACTCACCACAACATGAGAAACTGCATTAAAGGGTCGCAGCATCAGGAAGCTTAAAAACCACTGGTCTAAAAGGGAATATTTAATTACCTAGAATTTTCAGATGCATTCTATAGCCAGTGTGTATTATGTTATATAAGTAAGAACATTTATGCTCTTAAAAGTTAAAATCATTAACAGCTTTTTAACACACACATGTTAACAGCATAACGTATACATATATATGTGTGTGTTCATGCTTACATTTTTATAAATTAGCTGGGTATGGTGGGGGCAGCCCTTTAATTTCAGCACTCAGGAGGCAGAGACAGGTGGATTGTTTTTTAGTTGGAGGCCAGCCTGGTCTACATAGCAAGGTTCCAGGACAACCAGTGCTACACACAGTAAGACCCTGTCTCAAAATAAAACAATCAAACAACCAATTTTTTTTAGATTAAAAATTATAATTTTAGTATAAACATTATCAACACAATTAATGTTTCTTACATTTTTTACATGTACTTCTTCACACTCCTATGTGGTATACGCTCATAATACCACTGCATAGACTTGCATGAACATAAATTTGTACTCTATTAAAAACTCTTCCTACATGGGTTTAGGACATATGCACGTGCGCTATGCATGTTTGTTCAGAACCAATACTGGCTGTTTAATATGTTTGTCTTTTTAAACCCAAATGGGCACACATTACAAAAATTTTAAAAATGTATATTCTCAGTGAAGATTGGGATTCTGAGCCATATCTAAACTGTAAATGGTTCCTTAATAATAATTACTTAGCTAATATTTGGCCAACTATTAAGCCTGGCACACAGTAAAAAGTCTCACCAAAGGCTGAGATAGGTGCTCAGTCAAGCATGGCATCTCCTGATCTCTTCCTTCGTAACATCTAAAAGACACCAGAATCTTGGAATCGGAAAACAGAAAGAAGAAAATTCAACAGCTGTGGTTCCCAAGCCAAGCATATTCGTTATAACTTAGAAGAGTAAACTTCATCTTTTAATGTAGTATTACCATCAAGATACAAAATATTTCCATTGTTTATTTACTCATTGTCTTCTGCTCTGTTTTGAGACAGAATCTGCCTCTGTGGCCCAGGCTGACCTTGAACTCATGGCTATCCTCTTGCCTTAGCCCTCAGGGTGCCAGGATTATGGGACACGAGCAGCCATGTCTGACTTCTTCACACTGGGTAAAGGCAGTAGAAGAACATGGCGTCCAGTTTTAGATCACTCTAGCTTTTTTGGCTTTGTTTGTCGGTGCTAAAGGTTGAATCCAGGCGTTATGCATGCTAAGAATGTGCTCTACCACTGGGCCTTGTTATACAAAAATTATACAGAAATCCATAGTTTTTATTGAAGGTTATATAAATGTGTTTTTTGATTACTATGTACCTGGGAATAGGATTGCTGAATTGTGAAGTAGATGCCTATTTAACTTTACTTAGGCTCTGAAATGGTTTTCAGATTAGATGATATCAGTGTGCATTTCCACTGGGGACGTGTGCCGTTGAAGGCGGTTAGCATCCCGGGCAGCCCTTGCTGGTTGTAGCAGCTCTAATAGACTTGAAGGCTAGCTTCTACTTCATTTCTCTCCTAATTAATAATGGTAGTGTTTTCAGGTACTTCTTGTTTCCACAATTTTTGATGATTGCCAATTCTTAAATTGTGAGCTTGTGGGGCTGGAGAGAACTTGGCAGTTGATAGCACTGTTGGCTCTTGCAGAGGACCAGACTTTGGTTCCTGTCATTCACTTGGCACAACTGTTTATAATTCCAGTTCCGGGGAATCTGACACCTTTGCTACTCCTAGGGCATCAGACATACACCTGGTGTACATGTATACATTCTTCATTCTTATCTAGAGAGTTCTTTATATATTCTAAAGTGAAGGGCTTTATCAGTCACATGTACTGCAAATATTTCCCCCATTCTGTGTCTGTCTTTTTTTTTTTCAGAAAGGTTTTGTTTCATATTTATTATTTGCATGAGCACCATGACATGCCTGTAGAGGTAAGAGGACAACTTGCAGAAGTAGGTTTTCTTCTTCTACCTTGTGGGACACAGGAATTGAACACTAGTCTTCAGTCTTCCCAGAAGACGCCTTTAACTGCAGAGCTATATCACTAGTCCATAAATTGTATGGGATTTTTGTTTGTTTGCTTGCTTTTGAGACTGTTTCATTATGTAGCTGCGGCTGGCCTGGAACTTGCCATATAGACCAGGTTGACCTCGAACTCACAGAGACCCACCTACCTCTTTCTCTTGGTCATTGAGGTTAAAGGCATGCATCACCATGCCAGATCTCTGAATGTATTTTTTATATTTATATTTATTTTTAATTAATTAGTTAATTATCTATGCTTGTTCTTTTATTTTGAGAGACAGTTGTTCTATTATCCCAGGCTGTCCCAGAACTCAAACTCATAGAGATCTGCCTGGTCTCCCTCCTGAGACCTGGGATTAAAGGTGTGCACCACTATGCCCAACTGGATTTACATTTTAAAAAGGAGCTCTTTTTATATACATGAGTGTTTGAGGCCAGAAGAGGGTCTTAGATCTCCCGGAATTGGAGGTAAGCATAGTTGTAAGGTACCATCTGAGAGCCAGAACTGAACCTGGATCCAGTGTAAGAGCGACCAGTGTTCCTAACCACTGAGCCATCTCGCTAGCCCCATGTTTGTCTTTGAACTCTTCCAAAAATGTCTTTTGAAGAAGAAATGTCTTACGTTTGAAAAGGCTTGATATATAATTTTCATGGACTATATTTTTGTATGATAGCTAAGGAATATTACTCTAACCTGAGGCTAGCATGATTTTCTCAGAGAAGTTTTATTGTTTTAGGTTTTAATTTTAGATTTGTTATTTGATTTTAGTTAATTCTGGGCATGGATCAAGTTTGTGTTCTTCATACTTGGATGTCTACTTGTTGAAAACACCCTGAGTGACTGTGTTGGTTTTCTTTGCAGTTAAACACATATATTTGATTTTTCCATGTATTTACCTATGTGTCCCCTTGTAGGTCTTCTTTCCTTCCTTCCTTCCTTCCTTCCTTCCTTCCTTCCTTCCTTCCTTCCTTCCTTCCCTCCTTCCTTCCATCCTTCCTTCCTTCTTTCCTTCCTTCTTTCTTTCCTTCTATCTTCCTTCCTTCTTTTTTTTTTTTGGGGGGGGGGAGTAGGGTCTCAGTTTATAGAATGTGGCTAGCCTGGTGCTTGTTGTGTAGTCTAGGCTAGCCTCAAAGTCACAGCAGTCCTCTGTCTTATCTTCCCAGAGACAGGCTTGACAGGTGAGTGCTACCACCCTTGCACCCTTGGCTCCCTGGTAATTTCCCCTTCCTCTAAGCAGGTCTCTTGGCCATTTTTAAGGACCCAATGTAATCATAGATACTACTTGTTATGATTTGGGAGTTGTCTAACTATCCTCAAGAGTCCACTGTGATTAAAGCCATGGTCCCAGGGTATCTCTTCTGGGAGAAAGTGAAGCATTGGGGAGGCAGGGCCAAATAAAAACTCCTTGGGTCTTTGGGAGTATAAGGTAGTTCCGTGTATAACCCTTGAACACCTGTGAGACAGGTGTTCCAGGAGAGGTGTGTCTGGCCTGGCGCACTGTCCTCCTGCTTCTATGAGATATGTGATCATTTGTTTTTCCACACTCCTCTGCTGGTACTTGCCACCATCCATGGTAAAGCTGTATTTAACATCTGGGTAGGAGAACTAGATCCCAATAGTGTATGGCAGGCATAGTGTTGTGTACACTGTGTAAAGTTTTGAAGACCCCCAATGAGGGGATACCCCTGCTCGAGTCTTAGGATGTCACAGCCATCCAGTAACTCACAAGACACCAAAACCAGATGCAAGCAGCAAGAGGCTTTATTCGGAGGAACCAGCCGGCTGATGGTCAGTTTTATACCCATGTAGGAGCAGGATTGACAAAGAATGGCTGGGTGAGGAGGGCTTTTATGTGAGAAAACCACAAACCAGGGGGGTGAGAAAGTTACTAAGGAAACATGACATAAGAATAGTGGAAAGTTCCAAAGAAACTCAACCTATGTGAGTCAGGGTCGTGTGGAAATCATTCTTCTCAAAAATGCAGCTGGCCTTGCCCTGTCGCTGTGGTCAACTGTTTCTCAGTACCACCCAGCCCTGTCATTGTGGTCAACTGTTTCTCAGTACCACCCAGCCCTGTCGCTGTGGTCAACTGTTTCTCAGTACCACCCAGCCCTGTCATTGTGGTCAACTGTTTCTCAGTACCGCCCAGCCCTGTCGCTGTGGTCAACTGTTTCTCAGTACCGCCCAGCCCTGTCGCTGTGGTCAACTGTTTCTCAGTACCGCCCAGCCCTGTCGCTGTGGTCAACTGTTTCTCAGTACCACTCAGCCCTGTCATTGTGGTCAACTGTTTCTCAGTACCACCCAGATGACTTACATCCTTCTTTTGTGGTCAGCTGGTTCCTGGAACCGGCAGGCCTACATTCTTGGCTCATTTCAGAGAAAAATTTTCATGCCCTTTTAAAGAAAAACCTAAAGAAAAGCCTACATATATATATATTATAAAATGACCTTTTATAATTTTTCATTCTTCATTCCCCACTTCTTCTAATGAATGTTTTAATCATAAAACTTAGATTTCAGTATCATCATAACCTTCATTTTCTTGACTTAAAGTTCGGTATTGTTGACAAAGCATTAAGGTCTGAACAGCACTCTCTCTCTCTAACAAAAGTCACTAATCTATTCAAAATACAAGGACCTATAATCAAAAGCAGAAAAAATTATGAGGGGTCCAGCGAGGGAGGATAACAGGGTTGTCATCCATGGGATCTATTGAACCAGCTCTCAAACCAGTTTTGTTGTGCTTCTCTAGCCTTCTATCTCTGGTCTAGTCTCTCTCTGAGTTTGCTCATAGAGTCTCTAATTACTCCTGAATGGTCTATATAAAAACAGCATTCTTCTCTCAGAGCAGTGCACAAACCATCTTCTTTAAGAAACAGCAAGTCTAATCCTCTCCTATTCTGTAGAACTATCTCTGAGAGGGAAGTCAATGATTCTTCTAACTTTGATACTGATTGTTCTAGGGCTCTTAGATCTACATCCATGGCTGCCCTTAGTTCATGAAAATAATGAGTGGTCTGTATTAGTGCCGCAGTGCCTGTTCCCACACCTGCGGCTACTCCGAGTCCCAATATAACAGCCAGGGTCAAGGAGATAGGCTCTGTGTGGAAGCGTCTAGGGTGTATTTCGAACTCACGTTCAAGAGTATCTGTAGGATGGTAGTAGACCCGAGGGACCAGCTGCACAGCACACAATAATCTTTTGTCTCATCAAAAACAGAGGTGGATATACATGGAGTTAATCCAGAACCACAAGCCCACCATTTATCAATTTCAGGCACTAAGTATCTGTTAACAGAGGTCTTTGGACTCTTTTTTTTGTTTTGTTTTTTTGTTTGTTTTTTTTTTTGTTTTGTTTTTTGAGACAGGGTTTCTCTGTGTAGCCCTGGCTGTCCTGGAACTCACTCTATAGACCAGGCTGGCCTCGAACTCAGAAATCCGCCTGCCTCTGCCTCCCAAGTGCTGGGATTAAAGGCGTGCACCACCACTGCCTGGCGGTCTTTGGACTCTTAAGAGTCTGGTTGCATAGATGTTTATAGGCAGCTGGGGGGTTTCCCAAGCAAATTCCTTGTCCTGAAACCTCAGTAAGAGTTAGTCTATTTTTGCTGCTCCATACACAGGTGTCATGGCTAGTGGTATTATTCAAAGTCCCAGTTGTTGCAATGCCTTCATAATAAGGGGGTCCTGATGAGAGGCAGAGCCAGCAAGACTTAGTCATGTTGAGTTGGGATCCATTTAACACAGCAAACTCTCCTTGAATCGAATTCAACAACCTCTTCCCAGTGCTTGGAAAAGATGGAGTCGAGGTCAAGGGGGAGTCCGGGGGATGTCCAGTAGGACGTCTATCTTCTGAGGGTCTTACAGGTGCCATTGAGACCACTGGGGCAAGGAGTTTCTGTTCCAATAACACTTCGTTAGGGTCTATAGGTTGAGCAGGCAGGCTCTCTATCTTTAACTGAATGGTGAAGATAGCACCTAAATCTTTCTTAAATAGTCTATCTGGAAGATACCATCGAGGCCTTGTGTTCTTCCTTTTAACCACTGTGTTGTATCCCCAGTCCGTCCCTGGTCAGTGAAAGTTATGTGTAGAGATATGCAGGTAGGACTTAGACTGCAAGTCCCTGCATCTCTCCTTGAACATTCTGTTGTTGGGTATGTATAGTTTTTATGCACTATGATCCAGTCCCAAGAATAACTAGGGTTCCAGTGAGCTTCTCCTGTAGTTTCACATCCCCAAGCAGAGCAGTACCAACTCTCTATGTCTCCACAGCGTCAAGTCGTAGCTAGATCCCGACTGTCCCTGGGGGCAAACGTAAAAACCTAGTTTCCCTAACTTACATCTGTGCATTGGACCCCCACATCCAAAGTGCCCCCTGGGGGCAATCTCTGCCAGGCCTCCAGGGGCAGTTTCTGGGGATCTGAATCGGGGATGTCCCAAGTACCCAACCCAGCAGCTAGTTGACAGAAGTCAGGAGTGAGAGTGGGCCACCAGGTGTATGGTGGGGCCACTCTGGAGGTAGACCATATCACCTCCCCAGTTAATGAGGAAACTTGCCAAGTCAGTTTTTGAGGAGCATGGGGATTATTTCCCATCACAGGAAGGGTGCCTGCAGCGCAGGTACAACTTAAGAGGATTGTCAGTCCGTTTTTCGGGGGTGTTCTTTTCACGTGGGAGGTGTAAATCCATGTGACTATGCCATCCACCTTCACCATCGTGGGGGTTGTCAACAGAACCAGGCATGGACCCTTCCACCATGGCTCGAGGTTGCCCGTCCAGTGTCTTCTCACCAGCACTGCATCCCCCACGATGGGAGGTGGGGATCCATATAGAATTTCCAAGGGGTTAAGTCCCAGGGCCCTAGGGTGTTCTGAACCCGGGAACAGGGCAAGAGGGAGCAGGGCTGTCCAATCACCCCCACCGGTCTCTATGGTCAATTTAGTTAAGGTCTCTTTTATGGTTCTATTCATCCTCTCTACCTGTCCTGAACTCTGGGGTCGGTAAGAGCAATGTAGTTTCCAATTAATCCCCAGTTGCTTGACCAGTTCCTGACTTACCTGGGTGACGAAAGCAGTCCCATTGTCTGACCCAATTACCTTTGGTACTCCAAATCTGGGTAGGATTTCTTCTAGAATCTTCTTGGTCACCACATTAGCAGTCTCTTTCTTGTTGGGAAATGCCTCAACCCATCCTGAGAAGGTATCTATAAACATTAGGAGATATTTGTTACCATATCTGGTTGGTTTTACTTCAGTGAAGTCAACCTCCCAATAAGAACCAGGCCAGTCTCCCTGCAACCTAGTTCCTTTCACTTCTCGATGGTGGCCAGTGTTAGTGAGAGCACATGCTTTGCACTCTCATGCTAGCTTGTTAGCTAGCACCTTCAGTTTTGGAATCATACCAAGACCGAGCCACTATCTCCATCATTTTCTCGGGTCCCAGGTGGTCAACTGGTGAATCTCAGACAGGTATTGTAGGCTCTCTTCCTCTGACAGGACTGGCTTGGTGCCCCAAGGTAACTCACTGGGGTCTGGAACCCTAAGTTTGGTGAATAAAAATCGTGGGCCCCTGGGCGGCCTCCTTGGCCTTTTGGTCAGCCATCTGGTTCCCTCTGGCTACAAAGTCTGTACTTTTCTGATAGCCTGGACAATGAACTACAGCCACCGTTTTAGGGAGGTGTATTGCCTCTAGGAGGCTTAGTATTTCTTCCTTATTTTTGATGTCCTTTCCTGCTGAAGTTAAAAGGCCCCTATTCCTGTAGATGGCCCGTGCACATGGGCGATGGCGAAAGCATACCAGCTGTCAGCGTAAATGTTGACTTTCTGGCCTTCTGCTTTTCTCAAAGCCTGAGTTAACGCTATCAGTTTAGCCTTCTGAGCTGAAGTTCCCTCTGGTAAGGCTGAGGCCCAGTCTTTTTCCCATCTACCACTGCCGCCCCGCTTTTCACTTACCCTCTACCATGAAGTTGCTTCCATCGGTGAACCAAGTCTTCACCCCTGGCCAGGGCTGATCTGTGAGATCCGGCCTAATAGCCATCTCTTCAGCCAGTATTTCTTCACACTGATGCATTATTGGGCCATTAGTTTCAGGCAGTAAAGTGGCGGGGTTGAGAATAGCAGGTGGGGCAAAGGTGATGCGGTCAGTCAAGAGTAGACTTTGGTAGTGGATCATCCTGGCATTTGTCATCCAATGGTCAGGAGGCTGTCTGACAATACTTTCTAGGGCGTGGGGGGCCACAATGGATAACCTCTAACCCAGGGTCAGCTTATCTGCATCTCTCACTAGTAGGGCTGTAGCTGCTATGGCCTGTAAACAGGCTGGCCAACCACTGGCCACTGGGTCTAGCTTCTTTGAGAGGTATGCCACTGGGTGCTTCCATTGTCCCAAGGTCTGAGTCAAGACACCTCTAGCAACTCCCTTCCTCTCATCTACATAGAGAATGAAAGGCTTAGTCAAATCTGGTAGGGCCAAAGCTGGGGCTTTTAGCAGAGCCTTTTTCAAGGCATCAAAGGCCTTTTGGTGGTCCTCAGTCCAGGCAAACTCCCCTTGTTCCTTGGTAAGGGGATATAGTGGTGTTGCCAAGGTGGCAAACCCCGGTATCCACAGTCTGCAGAACCCAGCCGTCCCGAGGAACTCTCTTACCCAACGAGGTGTAGTTGGGGTCGGGGTCTGCATAACTGTCTGCTTTCTAGCCTCTGCTAGCCAGCGTTGTCTATCTTTCAAGGTGTAGCCCAAGTAAGGCACCTCAGTCCAGCACAGCTGGGCCTTCTTCATGGATGCCCAATACCCCAACTTACCCAGCTCAGTCAGGAGGTGCTCCTTTCCTCTCTCAGAGTCTCAGGTGTTCTTGGCAGCCAGTAAAAGATCATCTACATACTGTAACAAAGTCACTTGTGGATTGTTAGCCCTAAAAGGGGCCAGGTCCCGGTGGAGCGCCTCATCGAATAGAGTGTGCGAGTTTCTGAACCCTTAAGGCAGCCTTGTCCAGGTCAGTTGTCCCATTCTGCCATTCTCCGGGTCCCTCCACTCAAAAGTGAACATGAGCTGACTCTGGGGGTGGAGCCTTGAGCAGAAAAGCGCTGTCAAGTCCTGTCCGGGGGCAGAGAACTGAGCAGGTTATATGGATTGGGCACTGTGGGGTGAATGTCCAGTACCTGTTTGTTAACTTCCCAGAGGTCTTGAACGGGCCTGTAGTCATTAGTGCCTGGTTTCTTTATGGGCAGTAGAGGTGTATTCCACGGGGACCTGCAGGGGACTAGAATCCCCTGCTGCAGCAGTCTCTCAATATGGGGACGTATCCCCATTCTGGCTTACTTGCTCATTGGATACTGTTTAACCCCGATGGGAGTAGCTCCAGCTTTGAGCTCAATAACTATCAGGAGTACATTTCTGGCCGTACCCATTTCTCCAGTCTCTGCCCAAGCTTCAGTGAAATAGGACCAAGGTCCTGATTCAAATTCCAATGGGGGATGCTTATGGTTAATATATTGAAACAGTCTATATTCATCCTCAGTTTTCAGGGAAAGTGTCAGTACTGGAGATGTGGCTGAGCCCCAGGTCACAGCCGGCCCCTGGGGAGTGAAGCTTACCTGTACCTTTAATTTTGTCAGAATGTCTCTGCCCAACAAGGGGGTGGGGCATTCAGGTATTACCAGGAAAGAGTGAGACACCTGTCCCCTTCCCAGGTCCACAGTTCTTGAGGTGGTCCAGGGATATGAGTTTTGTCCTGTTGCTCCAATAACTATGGTCTGTTTGTTTTTCAACTTCCCCAGGGGCTTCTTGAGCACTGAGTATTCAGCTCTCATATCAACAAGAAAGTCCATGGGGGTTCCCTCCACTCTAAGGGTTACCCTAGGCTTGGGGAGGGGGGTCGAGCTTTGACCCCCCTAATCTTCATCTTCATCAGGGACCAGAATTTTGGTCTCTTTCCTTTTAGGACACTCTCTGGCCCAATGGTTCTTTTCCTTGCAATAGGCACACTGATCTTTGTCCAGAGGCTGGCTGGCTCTTCTGGGTCTCCTTGGCTCCTGCCTTCAATATTCGCCCAGGTTCCCTATCTGCCTAGCTCCCCTAGTCCCCTGACACCTTCCCTCATCTACTACTGCGGCCAAAATCCTAGTAAGATTCTTTTCCTGCCTTTTCTGTCTTTTATCTTCCTCCTCACTCCTTTCCTTCTTCTCTCTCTCTGCCTTCTCCTCTTCAGTCTCCCTTTTATGATACACTTTCTCTGCTTCCTTAACCATAACCCTAATTGTATAGTCTTGCAATCCCTCAAAACACTGTAACTTATTTCTAATATCCGGAGCAGACTGCCTAATGAAAGCCATGATAACAGAAGCCCTCTGTCCCTCCAAGGTGGGATCAAAGTGGGTATATCTATGATATGCCTCCATGAGGCGTTCCAAAAAGACTGATCTAATGTCAGGTTATCACAGTCTGTGTCTGTCCCATTGCTACAAGCAACACAAAACACAAACAAAACAAGCACACAAAAAGAGTAACAAAGACCCGTCTCAATCGTGAGCACCAACACCACTCCAGAAAAAGAGATGGTTGGGAGGTCTCTCACGTCCCCTCTACCAAGAGGACCACCATATCCTCCCCGGCACCCAGATGGGAACCTCCTAGGCGTCCCTGGGGTTCCTGCTTACCCAGAGTGTGGCAGCGGTGACCCTCCTAGCACATCTGCCAGTCACCTGTTCGCCTCCTGCTGAGACAGAAACAGTTTACTGCCTTTCTCAAGACAGAAACAACTGCCAAACCAGACCATAAGTGCACTTCCCAGAAGTCAGAACAGTTCAGACAGACAGACACATAAGACAAGAAGACCGCAGGTGAACCCTTACCTCCCAGTGGGGTTCTTGGAGATTAAGGTGGTTGCAAATCCTGGGTGAGCCCCCAAATGAAGACCCCCAACGAGGGGAGATCCCCCGCTCGAGTCTTGGGATGTCACGGCCGCCCAGTAACTCACAAGACACCAAAACCAGATGCAAGCAGCAAGAGGCTTTATTGGGGGAACCAGCCGGCTGATGGTCAGTTTTATACCCATGTAGGAGCAGAATTGACAAAGAACGGCTGGGTGAGGAGGGCTTTTATGTGAGAAAACCACAAGCCAGGGGGGTGAGAAAGTTACTAAGGAAACATAACATAAGAATAGTGGAAAGTTCCAAAGAAACTCAACCTATGTGAGTCAGGGTCGTGTGGAAATCATTCTTCTCAAAAATGCGGCTGGCCTTGCCCTGTCGCTGTGGTCAACTGTTTCTCAGTACCACCCAGCCCTGTCATTGTGGTCA
>JANHMN010000011.1:8415590-8435087 GCA_030674055.1 Rhabdomys pumilio
GGATCACCACCAGGGGGCCAAGGCACCAAAGGAGTGACTGTAGCAGAAGGGAAGGAGTTCAGGTGCTCCAGGGGTTGGAGGGTGGTAAGAACTGTTTTTCATGGTCAGAGGAATTGCTGACCCATGATAGTAACAAGAAGCAGGTCAGTTTTAAGTGGGTTTAATTACTGGTTTTACATTTTCAATATATCTTTATTTACTATGTCAGAGTTGGCTGTGCCCTCTGCCTATGCACCTGCCAAGCATGCCCCTGTACCAAAGGCATTCTGCGTGCCTTTCATCATTTTCCCTAGGTGTTAATGTATGAGACATTCTCTCAGCCAAGTTAGATGCAAAAATAGAGATAGGGCAGGAAGGTGGCATCTTATGTCCACGTACTAGGAAACATCTCTCCAAGGAGGGCAAGGTGCTGTGCTTCCTTCTCTGTCCTGTCCTATTTGCTCATTCTCCAGTGACCACAACATCACGGGAAGCCCAGCTTCTGTCCTCTGGTTGCTAGGGAAATTTAAAAATAGCTTCTGCAGCTGGGTTGGGGGCAGGGAAGGAAGAGACAGTGGTAAGTGGCCCTTTGGAGGAAAACCATGGGCAGTGAGTCTTGCCTTGGAAGGATCTGGGAGAGAGGCGTCTTGTGTTTCTTGGGCTTCTTGCTGTAATAAATAGCCTTTTATGTTGGGTCAGCAGTGGGATCTTCCTGGGAATGGCCCAGTTTCCTCTGGAGAAGTCTCTGTCACCCGAGGATCAAGAAGTCAAGAGGATGGGCTGGTCTGCATTAAAAGGTGCACTAGTGTACACAGAGAACTTTCTACGCTGGTACAAATGACGTGGCACAGCAGTTGCCACGGTGGATGTGAGCAGGAGAAGTGCCATAGGATTCTGTTGGACTGGGGCCCATGATATTGTTTTCAGCTTCATAAAGAGGACCATCCTGGATTCCTGTGAGAGGCTAGTGTCCCACGCCAGCCACAGCCTAGACAGAGGCCCCAGTTCACCCCCCTGAACTTTACAAGAGGAGGAAGTGACACAGCTAATTGTGAACAACTCCATGCTGGGTGTCCAAGGAGGTTGCTTTGATCTGAATTGCACTTCATCTCACCAAGAGAAGTCAAGAGCATCTCTGTTTTTCATAGAAGACTCAAGAGTCATAAATTGGATTGTGTGAGAAACTTCTGGTTTGGCAGTTTGTGGCCCCCTCAAAGAAATTACCAAAATGAATTATGATTCTCATATCATAGAACATTGTAAACTATAAACTGTGTATCCAGGAAAACATTCACAGTAAAGCTAAAATAAACTAGCAAGGAGTGTTATGGAGACCATCTCAATTTTTAAAAGTATGCCCTATATGTACTAATACTTTCTTAAACATTGAATCACATTTCTATAATTATATATTTTAAAATATAAACACTATTTCAAATTTACCTAGATTATTTTATTATGGCAGGTTCTTTTCTCTAAAATTTTTCCTATTTCAAATTTCCTTTCCTGTTTTGTGATACTGGATTTCATTGTACAGTCAAAGCTGACCTGGAATTTCCAATCCTTCTGCCTCAGCTTCCAGAGTATCCGGATTAGAACACTTGTACCTATGGTACTTTTTAAATATGTTGTTGCTTACATTTTGTGTAAGGGACATTTTATTCA
This sequence comes from Rhabdomys pumilio, assembly GCA_030674055.1. Lineage (NCBI taxonomy): Eukaryota > Metazoa > Chordata > Mammalia > Rodentia > Muridae > Rhabdomys > Rhabdomys pumilio. The sequence goes on from JANHMN010000011.1 coordinate 8,417,235, forward strand.
GAGCATCTTCATGAAATTTTTAAAAATCCACAGTATCAAGTACAAGGCATTGGGATGAATGCAGACTAACGGCCTGACGGCAGAAGTGGCCCTCTCTCACACTTGCCCTATGCTCTCTAGAGACTTCTAGAGGCGTGAGAAAGTTTGGAAGGGTGTGGGATGAACTCGTCCAAAGCAGTGACGTAGGAACTAGGGAAGTCATGTTGTCACACGGCAACACACAAATTTAGTGTTTTGAATGAACACGAACACAGATGTAGAGCCCAGGTTCAGCCTCACTGAGGGGTCGCTCCTTGATGCCCTCACTTTCCAGCGGCCTTTCAGCCATGCACAGTGAGAGCATCCTGCTGTGGGCAGGGTGGGAGCTGTTTCTTCCCCATTTCTGCAAATGAGGAAACTAAACTCGGGGAACTCCTGCTTGTTCTGGCTGTTTTCACAAGGGCTGTTTGGATGTGGGCACTCTCAAGTGCTCAGATATGACAAAAAGCCTTTTGCCCTCTCAAATCTTAGATCACAAATAGAAACCTAAGACTTAGTCCTGGAGGGTTTGGTTGTTGAATGTCCTGGAAGGCTCATGAGCTAGTGACTCAGATTCCTCATGGCTCTGCTGAGAAGAGTTGGAAGCTTGAGGTACCCCAAGGTCTTTGGAAAGCCTGAGTCTGAAATGAATTGTTGTAAGACCTCATTTATTTTTCTCTTCTTTTTCTTGTTGGCACATGACATGATCTGTCACATCACTGAAAGCCCAAAGCGATAGAGCCATGCAATCTTGGAACCTCAAGAACCATGAACCAACACTAAGCTTTTCTCTTTGTAAGTTAATTGTTTCAGGCATTTTGTTACAGTAGCAGGAGACTTCCAGTGTACAGGCACATGCTGAGTCCCAAGCACTGAATAGAGTCCCTGGAATATTTCATTCAGTTATTTCATTTGTTTGTTTGGTTTTTGGTTTTTGTTTTGTTTTTTGTTTTCTTGTGGTAGTTTTGGTTTTTCAAGACAGGGTTTCTCTGTGTAGGCCTGGTTGTCCTGGAACTCACTGTATAGGTCAGGCTGGCCTTGAACTGAGATATCCACCTGCCTCTGCCTCCCAAGTGTTGAGATTAAAGGCTTATTCTACTACCACCTGTTTTTTTTTTTTTTTTAATGGCATTCTGTAAGGCAAAACTTTAAGAATTTTACTTAACATTTAAGAATATTTGAGAATAGGGACATTTAGAATAAAAACTTTTCCTAGAAATTCAAAATCTGATACTGGGCCTTCATGGAAACAACCTGCTAGATCTGAGTGGTAACCACACCTTCTGGTCTCAACAGTTGTCCCAGCTACACAGTGCCTCTTGGGCTGAGAGTCTGAATGTCCGCTGCTGTTATCGTTTTTCTTATGCCAGGTCTTCATTCGTTCATGTCGCCCATGCAGCCCTTGTAGACGTCTCAGCTTTGGAATTCTGATTCCCTGGGGCCTGGGATCATCTTAAGCCGGTCTTGTGGATCATGCTCAAGGATTCTCTCAGTGAGAATAGACGGAGGTCTTCAGCAAATGTTGTAGAATGGAATCACACTACTCACAGCTGCCTGAAAGGAAGTGCAGGAGACGGCCAGCCAAGCTTCGCTTGGTGTTCTGTATGTTCCTTGGTTAGTCTTTCCTCTTCCCTAAAAAGACAAAGGGATTTGTCCCTAAAGTAAACTCCTGGTCAACTGAGACTCTGCTCTCATATGGCCTCGATTCTGGTTTGTATTTCCTTGGACTGGGTCTAAGGATGTTTCACCCAATTCTTCTCTTAGAAAAAGTCCATATTGCATCAATGCAGACATGGGATTGCAGAATCCTCTCATATAGCCTTTTGACACTTCATTGAAAACACAAGAATACATTTTTCTCTTTAATATTATGTTACTACATCATCTCCCTCTTCCCTTTCCTCCCTTCAGATCCACCCCTACACTCCTCCTCCATTCATGGCATCTATGTTCATTAATTGTTATTGTATGCATATATCCATATGTTTATACATATATCTCCCTAAATACAACCTGCTCAATCTGAATAATGTTACTGGTGCATGTGTTTCTAGAGTCAACCATTTGGTGTTGGATAATCAATCAGTGTGCTCTTGCATTGGGAAGACTGTTTCTCCTGCTCTCAGTAGCCCTTCACTTCGACAGTTCTTTGTGTAAGGTTGAAGCCTCTTGGACCTTTCTCTATCCACTTTGGTGTGTATGTGGCTGTTCTTTGTTGAGATCATGTCTGGGCAGCCATGTTGATGAGACTTGATGGGTGTAGCTTCTGACGTTACTAGAAGGCAGAATCTCACTGCAAACTCCCAGGTCCTCTGGTTCTTACAATCTTTCTGCCTCCTATCCCACAATGAAAAACACATTCTTTAAAATGTGGCAGTCATCTGGAGACAAGTTGGGCACCCTGTTTGTTGATGCTAAGGTTTCAGATAAGCTACTGGCAAATACAGAACAGTTTCTAGAGCAGTGGTTCTCAACCTGCGCGCAGGTATTATGATTCCTACCAGCAAAATCACAGAGATCAGCAAGCAAGAAAATACTCTTATGAACAGGATCACCACAACACAAGGAAGTATCTTAAATGGTCACAGCATTTGGAAGGTTGAGAACCACTATTCTAGAATAATTTCACACTGGAGACTAAGTTTATAGTTGGGGGTCACCACAACAAGGGGAACTATATTAAAGGGTCACAGCATTCAGAAGGTTGAGTACCGCTCTTCTAGAGTCATGTCACACTGGACAGTAAGAGGTCAGAGCATGTGTCTATGTCCCTGTCTGTGTATCATCCAGCCTCTCTACTTTAGGTCAAAGTACAAACTTTCTGTAGAGTGGGCCAGGGGCTACAAATATATGCATAGGACAGACACAGCCCGTTGGCTTAAAGTAAATAAAGGAAAATATTAAGCATATTTCTTTAACAGATAGGATAGGCATATCTCTGCAGACTTGAGAAGAAGGTGCTAACTGGTCAGGATCCGGCTGACAGGCATAAAGGCTGAAAGATGGTATTTATAGACATCCTAGACATCATTATTTAAATAGATGTCAAGGGAATCATTTTCTCCATGGGACGGTTGGATACTTAAGGTCTTGAGCTACTCAAGCAAGAGCCCTGCATCTGGGAAAGCTTACAGGGTTCCATTACTATGACCACGTACTGAGATAATCACCCACAAAGGAGTAAAGGCTACTTTGGAGGAATGTGCTCACATCTAGAATAAAGGGAAGCAGGCCTGCAGCTTACTACTGCAGAGAGGGATTGACTAAGTGCTGATATTTTAGTCTTGGGATCTGAGTTTGAGAGAGTTTGGCACAGGGTTGCTTGGCCTCATTACACTTGACAGCATGGTGCAGCTCATTACACTGGATGAGCTTGCCAAGTACACAAAGGTTGCCAAGGAGACCTTTTCTCTGTACCATGGTCATGAGGTAATGCCTGCTTTAAGGGCACAACCCTAATGATGTAACTTCCTTTACTAGAGGTCACTTCCTAATGCACAATGCTCCTTTCTACTAGAACAGGTCAGAGGTCAAGCCTTCAAACACATGGGCCTTTAGAAGACATTATCAATCTAAACCAGAGCAGTGGGAATCTTCTAACCACGGCACATCTCACACTTCTCAGGTAACACTCTAGTTTTCATGATTGCTGGTTTTGGGAAGTCAAGACCATGGCATCGACTGTAAACACTGGTGTCTGAGAATTCAGCTTCTACCTAAGTTCTGAATCTGATCGTTTTCGGACCTTGTTGTGCAGCTGCCTGTAAGACAACAGATCCTAAGTAATGCTTCCTACATAGGCCAGTCTTACCCATCTAGAGTAGTGTGGTCAGGGCCAGTTGATTTATTTCCCAGCTGAAGTCACCTAGTCATTAGAAATAGCCCATCTGTACTCACACGACCACTTCACACCAAATGGCATCTGTCACGGCCCCAAAGCCACAGTCTTGGTGGCTACTTCTCTGGATTCTGAGACTAAAACAGGAGGTTTTATTAATCCTTCATTAGTGTATACAGACCACAAAAGATTCAGATTGTCTCATCTTCAGTCCAGTGGCACGTGAGTCCAGCTCTCACGCCCACCCCACTTTCTTGCCCTCTCACTCAGTGGCTAGTTGCTATACCCCTGAGGTCTCCTGGTAACTGCAGAGCCTCCCTTCTATAGAGAATTGCTTTGAAGAGTCCTGTTGGCAGAGTGACAATAGTCACTGCCTCTGGTGCTCTGAAACTTTTGGTCCACATGACGCTGAGATTAAGTATGCCAGACCTAATGGAAAACCAGAACAAAAGCGGAGAACAAAAGTTCAGTGCTGTTTGGGTTATAGCCTTCACTAGAGGAGAGCTGACATTTATATTTCCTAAAATAGAACATGTGACTGAGTCAGGTGGCTACCATCCAAATGCAACGCTCCGCTGGGGAGGGACGCACGCCGACTTTCCTCGCAGTATTTAGCCTTCCTTGTATTTCATGTGAGGTCAGAATTGTGCCTCTTGGTTCCTCTGATGAGAGCCACAGCAATTGGTGCAGAAACAAGTCCATTAGAATCCCTTCTCTAAAGGGTACTTGTGGGCTGGGCATGTGAGGAGCCTCCTTAATCAGTTAGTGACTTCTTCTACTGGTTGGGTTATAATAAACCTTCAGAAACAACCACTGTAGCCAACATCCTAGTGCGCTAATGTTTCAAAATGTTGACTTCAATTTTGAGGCAGTGTGGAGTTCTTTAAATTGATTTTCAATATCTCTGCTACTTGGCAATTTATTAAAAGCAAATGTAGGCACCAGCTCAAACAGCTTTCATAGATGATTTACACACGCCATGAGCATCCCCTATCACCCTTTTAACTTTTAAAGATGCCAATCAAAATGGCTGCTAACGGGCTGGAGAGATGACTCAGAAGTTAAGAGCACTTGCTGTTTTTGCAGAGGACCCCAATTCTGTTCTCAGCACTCACATGACAGCTTACAACCATCTGTAACTCCAGACACAGGGGATTCAGCATTCTCTGTAGACCTCTGTGGGCATCAGGCATGCATATGGTATACATACAGGCAGAACACTCATACACATAAAATAAAAATAGTACATGCATCCTTTCTGAGTGGCAGCTAATTGTCTGTAAACACAGATTTCCATTTCCTCAGCTCCACAGGCAGTGGCGTGTACAACATGAGTAGAGAGCTGCTCCAGAAGAGCCCAGTGCATGGCAACTGGCAGCCAGAAATGAAAGCACGGAGACCACAGTGAGCAGCAGCTGAGGGGACAGCTGTGTATGTCCAGGACCATCGACGTCAAGACAAGGGAGATGCTCACCTGAGAGGCAGGAAGAAGGGTTCTAATGCTGACCAGACATGATGGACTGCAGCCACTAAGACGCTCTCATAGCCAGCATGGATCACTCAACTGTCTGAATGGCCTTGTTTATGCCAGTGGGTTTGGAAGGTATATCTCAGTCATCTGGCAGGTAAAGTGGTGGTTACAACCTTTAGGGCTAGAGGCCTACGACTACATAAGAAACAAGAAAACTCGTGAAAAAAATTAAATTCATGACTTCAAAAAGAATTTTATTTACTGGACTGGAAAGACAGCTTGGTGCCCACTGGCTACCATCCCCCAGAGGACCTGGGTTTGATTCCCAGCACCCACAATGGCAGCTTCACAATCATGTTTAACTCTGGTCCTAAGGGATTCAACACTGTCTTTTGGCCTCTGAAAGTACTGTTCATACCTGGTACACAGATGAAACACTTGTACATATAACAATAAAAACGGGGGAATTTTCAAGAATTTTCTACTAAAAAGGAACGTTGGGAGATTCACTCTCAGAACAGTATATTTAGAGACCCAAAATATTTCATTATATAAAAAAAAACAACAACAACAAAAAACTTGCTTTTACTCATGCAAGCAGCTCCCGAACTACCTGAATGCAATGTTTTTAAATTTTGCCTAATATTTCTGCAAATCTGGGGAGATACTTCACGGAAGCAAAGTGTTTGCTGTGCAGGCATGAGGATCCGAGGTAGGGTCTCCAGCATCCTTGTTTTAAAAAGCTCAGTAGAGCAGATAGGAAGGTGCAGACCCATTGCCAGGATTTCCTCAGTTGAGGGCAATTCTTAGGTGTGGGGAGCCGACAGAAGGCAGCTATCATCCTTGCAACCATCTTGAGCCATATACCCTGGCAAGAGACTTGAATACAATAGCCTACAACAGCTGAGCACACTCTGATAACATCCTGATTTAGATACCCAGGATCTTCCCTTGGGTCTGTGAGACTTAAAGGTGTGATTTAGAGCTGAGACTTAAGGGCTTGACTTAAGGTGTGGTTTAGAGATAAGATCTAAGGGCATGACCTAAGGGCATGACTTAAGGGTATGACTTAGAGTCATGGCTTAGAAGTGAGACTTATAAAAGGTGAGAGGCAGACAGAAGAGATAAGAGAACCAGACAACAGATTACTTGGCAACAGTACAACTTGGAGTTAATTATTAGGTTAGACACTTGCAACAGATTATTAGGTATTAGGCACTGAGCACTTGGAGGAAGAACTTGGAATTAGATAGTACAACTTGGAGTTAGTTATTAGGCATTAGGTGGAAGACACTTGGACTAGAGAACTCAGAAGAAAGCAACAGATTATTAGGTTAGACACTTGCATTCAGAGAATTAGGCACTTAGCACTTGGAGAAAGGACTTGGAACTTGGAGGTACTAGGGACTAGGAACTAGAGACTAGGAACTCAAGACCTGGGACTTGGACTAGGAAGAGAGACTGAAGAATAAACGGGATTGAATCACACTCTGTCTGGTCTTCATTCCTCATGTCCATCCTCACTCTCTCTCTTGCTGAACCCCAACCCGTGGACCAGAGCAGTTTGGGGCAGTGCGGGACAATTTAGCCCCCAAGGCTTTTGGCAGTGTGGGTCCCAACACTGACAGTGTGGTCCGAGACATTTTGGCCCCCAAGTGTTGGAGCAGCTCGGGCTGCAACACTTAGGGGAACCAACTGGTGTCCCCAGTTCTTAAGAGTCCCAACCCACAACTGGAAGACTGGGTACTGTAGAAGTCTGGTCTGCTCCTATGTATTGTAATGTTAAACTCTATACCAGGAAGCTCTAGGTCTAGAGAGAATGCCCCTGTTTACAAGTTTTTGTTGTGCAAACCTTGTTCCTTGGTTTAAAACTATTGGTTAAATAAAATGGACTGCAGCCAATTGACTGGAAGGATTTAGTGGTAGGCAGGTTTGGGGTTGGGGATGGAGAAGAGAGAGAAGGAGGAGAAAGGAGGAAGGAGAAAGAACAAGAAGAGAAGAGGAAGCCACCATGAGGGGAAATGGACTGTGAACACATGGCCAGGAAAACCAGCAAGTATCTGGGGTATACCACTGGGGAGGCAGCCAGGCCAGCAGCTATGCGAGCAGATTCAAGGTTAGCAGTAATTGTCAAAGCCAAATAAAACAACAATATTCTGAGTCTCACTTATTGGAAGCTAGTCGGGGATAAATTTAAATTAGTTCTATTACAGAATACTTCGGCCTCACAGAGGGTAATGGGAACATCACCACCGTAACCTCCCAGAGGGGAAACGGGTGTCACCACCATAGCCTCCCAGGCTACATTTCATGTAGCTTGATCCTTTGCTTTGCATACTGTATTTTATGCATCTCTGGAACTCTTTGTTGGGGGGGGTGGGGAACGGGACATCATAACAACGGAAAGTGCAAGGGACTGCAGTCCACACTGCAGATCACACAGAGGCTGCACACATGGGCTCCCTCCTTGAGCACTACTCAAAGTCCCTTCCTCACAGTTGGCAGCTGTGTTAGGCCAGACAGTTTGCCTCAAGCAGCATCCAAGCTTCTGACACTCAAGGGTCTGAGCCTTAAGGCCATGATGACAACTACCTTCCATTTATATTCAAATGTGGCTGTCAATCATCTTTCTCCCCGCCCTCGCTGGAACTCTTCTTTATACGCAATCAGGACAGTGACTCCTTTTCTTGCTTGTCATTGACACAAGGAAGCCAAAGTGGCTTTCTGTCAGCATAGCTGACTCAGATGGAGAGCTGGAACCTCTAAGCAGAGGTGGGAACACATTTCTTTTTCTTTTTTTTTTTTTTTTTTTTTTGTTTTTTTGAGACAGGGTTTCTCTGTGTGGTCCTGGCTATCCTGGAACTCACTCTGTAGACCAGGCTGGCCTCGAACTCAGAAATCCGCCTGCCTCTGCCTCCCAAGTGCTGGGATTAAAGGCGTGCACCACCACTGCCCGGTGGGAACACATTTCACACATGGGTTGGTAGAAGGCAGCAGTGAATTCTTGCTTGTAGCTTCGTAGACCCACACATTTTACATACTGAGCACCCAGCACTGTACCGTGGCAGTTCATCGAGAGAATTAACTTTCAACTTTGTCATCTCGGGACCTCTTTATACTCTAAAACTTACCTAGGATGCCCCAAGTAGGTTTTGTCAGCTTAGGTGATAGCTGTTGATACTGTACTAAAAACTAAAACTAAGCACGTTTTAAAACATTGCTCTTCATTTGAAGATGGTGACAAGGTCTGCACTGCATGTAACCAGAAAGAACATCATAATTCAAATTAGCATGAAATTAATTTTAACCTATTGCTCATGGAACCTGAAGAGTGTGTGACAGTGTTAGGTGTTCCTGAGGATGAAGGGGTGTGATAAAGGACACAAGCTGCTGAGCGATTAACTTGCTTTAGTTTATAGCGCCTGGCTCCTAGGAGAGCCTACGATATGTGTTACCATTTAGGTCTTGAGACCGCTGCTGTGACTCCTTGGCCTCCCTTGCTGACACTACAGAGTATGCTAGTCGCTGCTGTCTGTGCCATCTGCCTGGTTCTCTGTCCATCCTGTGCGATTCGGAGGAAACTATTGCTGTTGTTAAAACATATGTGTGTTGTGTTACCGTGTTTACTTTCTATGGTTTAAAAATCACTGCTATTCCGGTTAAATAGCTAAATGACATGTCCAAGCGCCTGTAATCCCTTTAAAATCAGATGTCCGATCCCCTCTGACAGCTTTATTATTTTTACCTTCTCAAAATCAGCTCCAAATATAGAACTCTAAGGAGGAGAAAGGATGTTTCGGGATATCTTTTACATCCATCTATTTTGGGACTCCCAGAAGGCCCTGAAAAAAGAAATCACTAAGATTTGTTCTTTCACCTTATACAGCAGGAGGTGCTGAGAATAATCAGGGTTCTCTGGGCTGCTGCTCTCACAGAGCTGCCTGGGAAAACTTGTCAAATCCAAAGACACAGATAGTGAGATTTGGAAAGGTACAAGTTGAATAGATGTTGGAAAGCACACACTTCCTGGGGTCCCTTGGTACCGCTCAGGGCCCGCTCTCCCCATGTGTTTTAACTTCGTAGGAAGGACTGTATAAGCTCTGTCAAGTCTTTGTCCTGGTGGTACTTTGCTTGTGATAGATAAAAGACAAAACTCTAACATCAGTCATAATTTCAATTATTTGCTTGGACATGCGCTTAATTCTTTAATTTGAATATAGTATGGAATGGACCTCAGACATACATGTGGAAAAGTAAGAATGGCAGGTATATGTAAGATGTCTTGAGTCAGTTTATACCATAGCTTATTCCTAGGATGTACTTGGTGTAGCCTGGGAATAATGACTGTGCTGTCTCTCAAATTTTTCTTCCATCCAGTTCTGCTCACTCATTTTTAAAGATCAGAAGTGACATTGGCTGGCATTTCAGAAGCAGGTCAATCACTGCCTCAGAGATGAAGCTTGCCTCAGAGTGGCTTGATGGCCTTGTATCACATCCTTGTCTGTAACTTTAGTCTTCTAACGGACTGCATCAGACCCTTACATCTGTAAAACGTCAACAGTGAATTAACCATAGCCAAGTCCACTGCCAAGCAGCACTGTAACAGAAACCACAGACTAGAAATACTGCTCACCCAAAATTAGACTTTCCCTAGGAATCTTATGCTGGGAGAAGGAAATGGCTGAAGCCTGTTGCGGCCCAGGAAGAGATTTCACACAGTTCTGACATGTTAGACCACATTGTGGAGAGATTGGTCAATGATGGGCAGGAACATACCTTGACCAGGACTGCTCCAGGATGCACACCTCTTGCTCTATGTGTAAAACTAAATCTCATGTTAGAACCTTGGAAATGGAGCAGAGTGAGGACACCAGGTCTCTTTATGTGTTCCTCTTCCCATTATGCCCACGTTAAATAAATAAATCCCCATTCTCTGCTTTTGTACTTGGCTATTTAATTGACCCATTGAGAATGAGTGGTTAAACCTAACTTATGGAGGCTGCCAGGGACCAGGCTCTGACCTTAACAACCCCGGTATTAAAAAACAAACAAACAAACAAACCCCAAAAACCCCCAGCCCTTTGTTTGGCAGATATTTTCATGGTAATTCTGTGATCAGCTGCGAGCCTGAATCTATGTCTTTCATAAAAGAGGGCCATGTCCCAGCCCAGTAGAGGACTATGGCAGGTACTTACAAGTGTAGACTTGTAGATACATTCCTGAGGTGTCACAGAGGCAACTTTAGAGACATGCCAGTGGACTGGCTCAGGGTGTCCAGAGCTTTCACTTAGAAAGCACCAGGCTGCTAAGTCAAGAGGCAGCGGACAAGTGTGAACGGGGCCGCCTGGATGAATGGACAGAGAAGCTGCCTGCCCTAGTTACCTTCCAATGTAACTGAGAGTTAGCTGTTGTCTTTCAGGCTGAAAAGTAAGCAAATACTTTCCCTTTCTTCTTAAACGTCCCATGACCTACAATGCTAAATGTTAGACTCTGCTTTTATATGCTGGAATTTGACATTTTAAAATGAGACCGGATTCTCACTCATCCTCCACCCCCACCGTGGTTAGTGTTAATTGTCAACTTGACAGTACCTAGCAAGACCTGAGAAATGGACCTCTGGGCATGCCTGTGGGGAAAGTATCACGGTTACAGTAATTGATGAGGAACGGTCCACTTTAATTGTGTTCTCCCATTTCCTGGGCAGAGGATAGTACAGTGGGGAAAGCCAGGTAAGCGTTAGCAACAGAACTGTTTTGTTGTTGTTGTTGTTGTTGTTATTGTTGTTGTTGTTGTTATTGTTGTTGTTGTTGTTTTGTTTTCTAAGATCTATTTTGTGTGTGAGTGTTGTGACTTCAGGTATATCTACACACCTTGTGCACTCAGTGCTGAGAAGCTCAGAAGAGACTGCCCCATTCCCTGGAACTTGAGTGACAGATGGTTGTGAGCTGCCATGTACGTGATTCGAACCTGGGTCCTCTGAAAGAACAGCCAGTGATCTTAACTGCTGAGCCACCTCTCTAGTCCCAGCTCTCTATCTAGTCATTGCAATGTGACGCTGCTATAACCTCCTGCTGCCTTGATTTCTCCTCAGTGGTGGAGCTGATACCCAAACTAAACCCACTCCTTCCATAGATTACTTTTATCTGGGCATTTGATAACAACAACAGAAAAGAAACTGTGGCGTGCCCTGAAATTAGAAAATCCTGTTAGATCTCCTTTCTTGACAAGTTCAATAGAAATCTAATTATATCAAATCACACTAGGTTGTGAATGAAGATGACCCTTATGAGGGTATTTTATTTTTAATTTTTTTTTTTACCAACCATTAAAAATAATTTCACACCTATAAAGGAAAACATCCCAAGTGAAGATTCACTATATACTCTCCTTTGAAGCACATTTGTTACATTACTTCTGTTTCTACACAACACACACACAGAGAGAGAGAGAGAGAGAGAGAGAGAGACAGAGACAGAGACAGAGACAGAGACAGACAGAGACAGAGAGACAGAGAGAAAGTGTTGTGGTTGTGTCCCCAAGTGCACCTCCCCCAAACGAGGACAGTCCTTGCATGGTTCTGGCACAGGGTATAGCTGTAGACACACCCACTTTTTTCTAATTATCCCAATATCTTTTCTAGAAATACAGATGCGATGACCTCTTTGTGTTTCTTTCCTTTCTGGCCTTAGAGACAACGCATGACACCCTGAGTCCATTTATTCCTTTATTTGAACTTTTTTTGTTTTTTTTAGCAGCTCTCAGATTGTCACTGGTTTTCAGAGATACTGGTGTTTGGGATGTGCACAGGTCAGTTGCTTCTCTGATGCTTCCTCTGAGGCCTCAGGTCCTGGACTTGGCAGGAAGCATACTGAGGAGTAACTGTGTCCATTCTGCACTCTATGGGATATAAATGGAGATCTTAAGGTCTATGGCACAGATACTATGGTTTCTACAATGTTTGTAAAGTTAACTAGTATCCCACTGACCATTACTATGTGTCTTACAGAAATATATTAGGTTTCTCATCAAAATTTCCCCCATTTGTTCTAGAATCTACCCTTGAATGAACCCATCAATGAATGCCAACAGCAGTTTTCTAACCTTGTTTTTTTCTTCTATATGTTTTTTTTCTATAAGTTGGCCCAATGGAGAGCCTTTTCTTCTCTTCAGTTTATCTAGTTCTTTACATAGACATTGACTTGTGAGTTATTATTTTTAATAGTTTATAGTAAATCAATACCATTATTTTATGCCCAAATTGGATGGTATTTGGCAATTGAAACCCCAGGTATGCTGGCTATGATATTTGGATTTAGAAACAGGTTGATTTTCCGTTCAGATATGTCTGTAAATCTACAGTGTAGCAGGCAATGGTGAGCAATGCAGCCTTTGTTGGCTCAGTGCTCCCAAAGCTCCAACCTCCCACAGTTCCTTCCTCCTTCCTTGTCCCACCGTAGCTTTTGAGCTAGAGGTTGGAGGGGCCCTAGAAATCCTCAGATCCATGGTGTCCGGGCTGCTTCAGGGCTTTGTATCTATAACCGCTGGGTGAAATGGATTTAATAGGGCAAGCGCTCAGATGCCCTGCAAACTTGGGCTGAGGGTATGTGTTTAAAAGGCAGCCAGTGCTTCTGCCTACCACCTCAGCATGCCATTACAAAGGCAGCGATGACCACTAGGGGGCTTCATGGCCAGGTAACACCTGTTTTCTGGCTGCACGGGGCTACCACTTTCTAGTTCTCTGAAAGATCTGAAGGTTGGGCCCCATCTATTACCACAGCAGTAAGAATCAGAAATATATTAGGCTCGGGTTATCTCTGTTTCTGTATTTGACACTCGGTTTGTTTATTTTAAGCTCCATAAATCGACAGTAGCAATACCTACTTCATGCAGTTGCTATAGAAATAACCTTAACTTTTTAGTATTTTTTTTTGAGATTTTAATATGATTACATCCTTTCTCCCTTCTGTTTCTTCCTTCCAAACCCTCCCATATACTCCTCCTTGTTCCTTTTCAATTTCATGGCCTCTTTTCTCATTATTATAGCATGCATATATGTTTATACTTGTGCATACACACACACACACACACACACACACACACACACACACACATTCCTAAATTCATAAGTGCAGTCTGATCAGTCTGTATAATGTTACAGACTGGATGCTCTAGTTTTTCAAGATTAGAGAAACTTCTGAACTATTTTCTGTAATGCCTTTACCTTACATGAATATTTTTAGGGCAGAACTTTGGATAATGGATAACCAATGGGCTTTCCCTCATCCACTTTGGCAGGTTTATTGCTGTTGCTCTTGTTGAGTTCATGGTTCGGAATGTTGTTGAGACTTTACGGATGTAGCCTCTGAGATCACTAGGAGGCAGAATCTCACACAAAATTCCCCGATCCTCTGACTCTTAGAATCATTCCACCTCCTCTTTCACAATGATTCCTGAGTCTGAGGTGTGGGAGTGTTTTGTAGATGTATCCTTTGAAATTGGGCTCTACCACTCTACATTTTGATCAGTTGTGGGTTTTTGTAACGGACTCATTTGTTGCAGAGAGAAGTTTCCTTGACTTTGGGTGGGGAGTGCACTTACCTATGGGTATAAGGGCAAATATTCAAAGTGTACTTAGTAGAGCGACAGTTGTAGCTTCTCCAGGATCTAGGATTTTACTAGCACTGAGCAGTCAGCTAGATTTTGAATACAAGGCATAGGGTCCTTCTGGTTGAGTGGGTCTTAATTCGATTAGAGAGCTATTGGTTACTACCAAGGTATGCATGCCACTGATGTATCCTTAGAGTTATGGTGCCATGCTTGCTGGTCACTGTTATGGATCATAGGTGTCACAGCTAGGCTGAACTGTTGGTTGCTTCCTTCCTTTGGAAACTGTGTGGTGCCTTCTGGTATCATAAAAGCTAGTCCTTAGGAGTCATTTGGGTCGTTTTCAGCTCAGAAGCCTCTTGGCCCTATGTTGAAAGTGCATGATGTTTTCAGCAATCCGGACTTGCCTTCCATGTCTGGGTGGTGGTTGGAGGGGAACCGAGGGTAATAGCAATAGTTTGTGATGTTTCGAGAGTCTCTTGGACAAGCCTAACCGACAACTCAAAAGAAGACTTCTCATATCGGTGTTGGGGTTTTTGTTAGATGGCCTTTGGTTCGTAGAAGGAGCTTTGTTAGCCTAGATGAGAAATTTTCATTTATACTATATTAATATACATATTACATATACAGATAAATATTTATACACTGAGTTATGTGTATTTTAGATATTTTTATATAAGTAGTTAATTGTGGAGGTTTGATCCCCTAGGCTCCTGTATTTGAATACTTGGTCCCTGGTTAGTAGAACTGTTTAGGAAGGATTAGGAGGTGTGGTTTTGTTGGAGGAGGGGTCACTAGGGGTGGACTTTAAGGTTTCAAACACCCAGGCCATTTCTTGTTATTCTCTCTGCCTTGTGCCTGTGGATAAAGATGGAAGCTCTCAGCTACTGCTCCAGTACCATGACTGCCTGCCATGCTTCCCACCATGATGGTCATGAACTCATCCTCTGGAGTAGAGAGCACTAAATTAAATGCTTCATTTTATAAGTTGTCCTGGTCATGGTGTCTTAGCACAGCAATAGAAAGGCATTAATAGTATGTTTCCTTGTGACTTTTCAGACATCTTTACTGTTATTTTATACCCATGTTTTTGTGTTTACGAATCTCCCCTCCCTAGCAACTGTCTCCACCCCCTTTTTTTTTCCAATTTCCCCCCATCAGATAGCATTGAGCGTTAACTGCATGCTCGCATGCATGCATGCAGGCACACATGCACAAACACATGCTTCCTGACTCACAATAAGAGCCAAATAGAGACACAGGCTGAAGGTAAACTAAGTCTATTGTGTGGCAAACATACTTTTTCCACAGCTATTTTGAACTGTGCCCATCTCAACAACAGGAATTTGACTGTTAAACAAGACTAATCTTCAATCATGCAAAGTTCAGGACCCAAGAGTTCTGCCGAATAACAATTCAGCCACAGTCCCTTATAAACACAAACAAGTCAGCACTGTAAAGGCCTGTGGCTTGTGGGCAGCTGACAGGGAACAGCATTCTCTCCGGTAGAGTAGCATTCATTCCTTTGGTAGGTGGCTTGTTTATTGAGTGGCTGCTGCTTCTTAGCTCATTCCCTTTCAGTCTGAAGGGAATTGGCAGAGCCAGCTGGTATGGGATGAGGCCTCCTGAGCTGTGGTGGGCTCATTCTCCATCCTCTCACTTCCCAACCTGACAGACCATGGCCTCCAGAGAAGGCTCCTAACGATGCTAAAGGAGGTGAAAGTAAGCAGGGGTTTGGGTGTGGGCAGCCAGGCCTTACTGACAAGGTACAATGACAAATGAGTCTGTAATGTCCTGGGCTGAGCTACCTACAGGGATGGACAAGTGAAGTGACTACTGTGGTTTGAGCAACTTTACAAAGGGGGTCAAGCTTGGGCTCTCTGGTGATTACAAACGTGTCCACAATCTGCCTGCGACACACAAGGCAATCAGTCACGCAGCACTGAAGAGGCTTGAGATGGTTTTAACATAAGCCCACAAATTCTTGAAATGCCTCCCTTCATTGCAGACTAATTTTTCTCCTCTTGAGTGTGGATTGTTCCGCGTGACTCACTGCTAATCAGTAGGATGTAGTGGGAATGACAGTCTATGACTTTCAAGGATGGGCTATAGAAACATTTGTTATTCTGCCTTGCTCTCTCTTGTGGAGCATGTACTCTTCAGGAAGACTGCTGCCACCTCAGGGAGCGGCCCACTGGTAAAGAACTGAGTGTCTGAGCCTTGGAAGCAGACCCACCAGACCCATTCAAGCTAATTGTCACGAACTCCCTCAGGAAAGACCTGCATGCATCCAAACCACCCCCAATTCCTGACCCACAAACATTTCCAGATAATAGAAAATGGTTACTTAAGCCACTAAGTTGTGTGGCATTTTGTTACACAGCAATAGAAAGCTAATTGTTTCCATAGCAACCATAACAAAAGGTATTATGGGCTCAGCTTGAATAGCCAGGCTTGCCAGAGCCTGCTTCCTCATGGGGTGCAAGCCCCTTTGACACCCCCCACCCCCGTCACTCAGTACTGCTCTCATTTAACTGGTCGCAGCTTCCCTTAATTTCCTTCTTGTCCCAGGTGTGCCTTGGGCTGCAATGAAGCAACTGTGTGCTTCTGTGTTGTGGTCCACCGAGCCCACAGGTGAGAAGGGAGTTGTGCATTCTGGAGGGCCCTGGAAAAAGATAGCCTGGTTACAGAGAAAAATCCTCCATGTCTCCATATTCTCTATACTTAGCAGTACTCAGACCTCAAGGTAGGTGTGTGTGTGTGTGTGTGTGTGTGTGTGTGTGTGTGTTAGCGCAGATGCTTTGATTGCCTCATGAATTATGTGGCTTGTGAGACTGCTGTCATTTTGGACAACAATTTCCAGTCACCACATGCACATGCCAGAGGCCCCCACAGCTGCCTTTCGGCAGTCAGTCGTCTGCTTTTATGACCAAGAGGATTCAAGGAGATGTTTAACTTACTTTTGTCTGTTACACACACACACACACACACACACACACACACACACACACACACTCACTCACACACACAAAGGATCCACTGTCAAATGGAAGAGATGCATAAACAAGTCACGGCAGAAGAGCACAGGGCTTCCAGGCATTTGCTGGGTGCCCTCTCTCCCCACACCTCCACATGGTCGGCAACCTAGTGGCTCCTTAGCCTGTCCTCTTGGGTTTGGATAGAGGATTTACATCTTAGGTGTGATTGGGTACATCACTGGCCCTTAGCGACTTTGGGCCTCACCCCTTCCCTATCTTCTGGAAACCCAAAGTGGAAGTTCCAATCCTCTGATCACAGGGTTGGTCCTTCTGACCAGACCCTATCCTGCAGCAACCTAGGAGCCCTGGTCACCGATCTTCTCACTAGCAACCGAAAGCCACTTAACTGTGTGGAGATTCAAGGGCTTTAAAGGCTGAATGTCAGGAAGCAGAAGGAGGAGAAAGAGAAACACTTTTTACTTTTTATTGTCTGATATATGATAGCCCTTCTCGCAGCCATGCTAAGAGAGCTGGATTCTTGGAGGCCTTGATGAGTGGGTGTCGAGAATCCTATTGATACTGTGTGTCATCACTAGATGGTACAGGCAGCAGTGGCAATATCAGTTAGCGCTGAGCAACATCTTTAGCTGTCTCCCAGGTCCTGGTCCACGTGTCTACAACTGCTGCCCTTTTCCTCGATGAGAAGTCTGTTCTGTGTAAAGGTTACCACCTGTTCGAGATCACAGAGTGACTAAGCGGGACTCAAAGGTAAGCTAGCTTCAGAGTCCACACTCCTAGCCATAACTCCACAGTGCCTCCTCCTCAGGTCTGGCCCATGCTAGGGCTCTATTGAAAGTTGTAGAAAGATATTATTTCATATATATATCTATATATCTATATATCTATATCTATATCTATATCTATATCTATATCTATATCTATAT
>JANHMN010000011.1:8435097-8447735 GCA_030674055.1 Rhabdomys pumilio
TCTATATCTATATCTATATCTATATCTATATCTATATCTATATCTATCTATCTATCTATCTATCTATCTATCTATCTATATATATATATATATGGTCCTCCATTATTCTGCATCCTCCCCAAATTCCCATGTTGAAATCCCACCTCTGACGGTAACGGTATTCAGTGGTAGGTCTTTGAGGAAGTGATTAGATTAGGTCTCCGGGCAAATCCCAACTGAATGAGGTTAGTAGCATATCACGGGAGTGTGTTCACTCTTCTACTGTGTAAGAACCAGGAAGGGGCCCCCACTGGAGCTACACACACACCAGACTCTGCCATCCTAGCCTCCAGAGCTGTAAAACCCACACCCCAGCCCTATTGAAAAACTGTCAGGCCCTCAGAGACCCCAGGATCCCATTATTATATCACGATGAGAGATTGTGATATCAATCCCTTCAGCATGGTTCAGTTTCTCAGTAACACCCTTTACCATCAGTTTTCATCTGGAGAATAAAACTCGCAGCAACAGAGCTCCGTTCCCCGCTCCTTGTGAGCCTGTTGCATAAACACACGTAAACACTCCCAGCAACTGCTTCACACCTGGTAAGTGGAGGAACATGGCATCAATGGCACAGAAGCGATACGGTTCTCCCACTGGGATCCTGCAGCCCTGGGCCTGGCAGTAATGGCTCAGCTTCTATACTACCTGTCCTATGCCATGGCATAACCCTCAAAAGTAAGTGCGTTTAGAATTTTGCCCCTTTTAGAAATTCCAGAAGAAACAGATCCAGACTTTTGAGACCTAAAGTGTATTTGCTTTTCAAAGGGGAAAAAAATTAAGACTGGTTGTGACTGTGTAGCCCTGGCTGGCGTGGAACTCACTGTGTAAACCAACCAGGCTGTGAGATCAGAGATCCATCTGCCTCTGTCACCTGAGTGCTGGGATCAAGTATGGCCACCAGACCCAGCCTTTAAAAATTTTTTAAAAAGTAAAAAAAGAATGAGTGTTTCATACAAGGTAAGCTTGAAAGTCACTGTTTAGAATGATTGAAGAAATAATAGCAAATTTTAAATCTTTAAAATGTTGACTGATGCCACAAACACAACAAAATCCAGAAAAATCAATGCAGCACTTTATGGTTTGTTAGCATGTGACTACAATATTTTTCATTATTTTTCTGAACGGCATACTCTAGGTAACATCTCCAAATGGAGCCAGTACAGTAATATATCTTCAAAGAGAAGACAGAGATCTCAGCCTAATCTCTCACGTGTTCGGTCAAATGTGTTTGTGCACTTACTGACAATTTGGGCATTTCTGCTTCAGGCTCACTTAGAACATCATGTAAACGTTTGTGAATGTTGTGAATTTAAAGGCAATGTCACAGATTTTCCTTTCTATATGATACTGAGGTTTTAGGCAAACCACGTGTTTTGTAGTAATAATAAATCTCTTTGCACTGGGAATGTCTTGTTGGCTTAGTATTAGCTGCCTCGCTGTGGCTTCTCCTCTTCATTGTCAGTTTTCACATTAAATAGTAAGAAATATCAGTCTTCTCCCCGTATGTCTGATGACCCAATCCTTTTATTGACTGTATTATTAAACAAGTGTCTACACATTTCTAGACTATTGGAAAGATGTCTATTCCTTTTTTTAGAAATTTGCTTTTGATCTAGTGAAATAATTTTTGGTTATATTTTTGCTCTTAATGTTAGGCTAATTTCTATTCATTTCATTGTTTTTCTTTGTTTCATCAACTTTTGTTGAAATTTCTCTCTACTACTCTGTGAGTTTACTTAGAAATAACAAAAGAATGTGCCCTTTGTATTTCAAAGTCAGAGGTCTATGCGTACACTCTTAAATTCTGTAAAATTTAATTATCTATTTTGATCTTTGAGACAAGGTTTCATTGCATAGCCCAGGCTGGCCTGGAACTCACTATGTAGAACAGATTAGTCTTAAACTTAGAGCAATCCTCCTGCCTCTGCCTCTAGAGTGCTGGGATTTTTAGATGTGTACTACCATGCTCAGAACAGATGGGCATTTCCCTTTGGTTCTGGAGGTCGAATGCACAGCATATGACTTGTCTGTGAGGGTCAGTTCCCGGCTCAGAGATGGTGGTCTGTCTGTCTGTCTGTCTGCACCCTCACTTGACACATAACAAGAAGGGAAGTATCCACTCCTACCTCTTCTTCCTCTTCTATTTTAGCTTCTTTATGTGTCTATTTTTTAGGGGATATGTGTGTATAGGTGAGTGAGCGTGCCACAGCATGTGTGGAGATCAAAGGACAACTTTAGAAATCAGTTCTCTGCTTCCACACTGTGAACTTCAGGGGCCAAACTCAGGTCATCAGGACTGAGCAGGTGGCCTTACCCTTTTCTTCAATGAACCAAAACACCTTACAGATTAAATTAAAATTGCACATCGAACTCATGAATCTGTAGGTGGATTCTTTCATGTTTACATTTCCTCTCTGAGCTTCAAAAATGCATTTTGTACCCACGTGTCAGAGTCTACACAGAACCTTAATGATAGAGCAAGCTCCAGCCACGCAGCTTCAGTGTTGGGAGCTATAGGCATGTTCACATCCAAAGGAACCCTCTGGTTATGAACATTTGTGCCAATGTCATTTCTATATCAGACCACAAACATAAGCACACCTACGTAAGGGAGTGATTGGTATTTAAGCCATGTCGTTAATGACATCCCAATAAATGTAAGTTATGGAATCTCCAACTCAACTTCCCCTTATCCAGATAACCCACTGGCCACGTGTTCTACCATACTACTTTGCATAAGGAGCCATAATGGAGAAGTTGCAGTGGAGAGAGACGATGGCCGAATCAGCTGCAATAAGTAGTTTTTATTTTATCCTTTATTTATAAGGAAGTTCTTGAAAAATTGAGTGTCTCTGAAGAACTCTCAACTTCCAATGCTGGGATAACTTGAGCAATGGTGGTGAAGAGATTGCAGCCTACAGAAATAGCCACACGTGTCTAATAATATAAACAAATAATTTGTTAAATAAAGAAACAGAGAAGGAATAGTTCTTCCTCTTAGAACAGTTGTTAAGTAATAAATATAGAAAAAGATTTTAAAAAATCAAAGAATTGCCACCTGAAAAATGCTGCACTATAATAATTATAGGTATAAACCATCAATGGATGTTAAAATCAATGGCTAAATGATGATACGAAACAGGGTATTTGTATAGAGTCAAAGTGCTTGCTTCATCAGATACTTGTGAACGCCTAGGGTAAAATATCAAATCTTACAAAAGAGAAAGCTGGTGGATACCATCTTACCACATGCTCAGCGCTATAATCCTCAGTAATGAGATGTCGTGGGACATCTGATACAACATCATTCTTACATGGGTGATATGCAGGGTCTGTGGTTTGGGGCATAAAGGGGTATCCCCTGAAAATAGAAGGTGGACACTGTGTCTCACACATCTCACCACTCAGAAAGAAGCCCAGCACCTGGCAAGCCTCTTCAGCTTCTGGAGACAGCACCTAGTGATACTTACTGCCCTGCCTATTTGCGAAATATTAGTCAGTTTTCTATACTGTAACAAAATGTTTGAGAGAAATCAACTTAAAAAGAGAGAAGGTTGATTGTGGCTCAATTTCAGAAGCACCAGTCAATGATCATCATGGTAGGAGCACATGACCGAGAGGCTGCTTACCTTCAGGTGTCCAAAACTGAAAGAGGGTAAGGGAGGAGGAGGGGGATGAGTGTGTCAGGGTTCCACACTCCTAGTAACTTATCTTCCCTCCACTAGTCCAAACATTTTAGATATTGCATTGTCTGTCCTCCAGAGTGTTGTAGGCTAGGGACCAAGCCTTCCACACACACCCTTTTCAGAGATACAGAAGAATCAAACTACTCAATCCTGGTAACAGGGAAGATGGGTGTCAGCTTTGAGTCACAGAGGTATAGAGTGTGATACCAAAAGCTGTTTTGTGTGGCTCAAATGATGGCCACATGAGGGATTCTGTATAGCTAAAGGGATGGAGAAAAAAGGGATTGAGATTGGATCAAGGAAAGCACTGTCCCAGTTTAGAGGGTGTTAGTCAAAAAAAAAAAAAAAAAAAAGGACTACTTTGCCAGTACGTGCAGTCTCAGAGTGGTCTTTACAAGCAATGGTGAGGGAAATCCTGTTGGACAGAGAACATGGTCATTTAATGTGACTCAGCCATGAATCACCCTGAAAGAGACTGGATTATTGGTTGATTGCTATTGATAAATTCACAGCTGAATGGGCTTTCAGAAAGTGACGCTCCTGTTAGAGGAGGGGCAGGATATGTCTTGTCCTGCCACCCAATCTGTCTCTGCCTCTTGTCTACCACAGGTGAGCCACTTCACCCCACTAAACTCTCTTGCTGCCATGATGCTCTCTCTTGTGCCTCAGGCCTAAAAGCAACAGGGACAGGTGACTATGAACTGAAGCCATGGATCAAATAAACATTTGCTCTTTCAAATCATTCTCTTTCAGGTATTTTGTCTCAATGACAGAAAGTGACAGACACTCATGGGAAGAGACATTAAGCAGGAATCTATATAGCTCATGACAATGAAAAATCACCAGAGTGGCTAGCTAGGGCCTGAAAGGATGAAGGGACTGGGAATTAGAAGCAGGTGGATCAATGAGAGCAGGTTTAGAGTGAAACCCGTGTGCTGCATGTTAACTCCCCACAGAGAACGTCTGCATGGGCGGGTACTGACCTCTGTGGAAATGGAAGCTATCCCTAAGGACACCAGTTACACCTGCTGTGGTTTTGACATGGTCTGTCCTTCAAACACTCACATTCTGGAAGCTTGGCTCCAAATGTGGCAACACTGAGGTGACATGGCCTTGAAGAGGAGCCTAGTAGAAGGTCATTCAATGAAGAGGCTCCACTCTCTCACAGTCAGGAGTGGGCCAGGTCTGGGAGGAGTGACTAGGTGGCCCCTCACGGATGTCTTTCTGCCATGTTTGTGTGTTCCACTTCTGTGTTTGCTGGTTACCATTCCACTCTCATATTATTTAATGTGGCCCTATGCCTGCACCAGGCAGTTTGGACTTTCTAGCCACAAGAACTGAAAGTCAAATAAATCAAAATAATCTTTTTTCCTTATAAAATTCCATGTGAGCAACACAGGGCTGTAAGGACTGGTTTAGACACATGGTGCTAGTACAGATAATCCTTCATGAGCCAAAACACCTGTCCTTGAACATCCAGGAGGCTATGAGTCAGCACAAAATGGCTGACACAGCATGTCCCAGAACCTAAATGTAAACAGTGATGTAATCCATTATATAATGATATCTGGCAAAATGTCACATATTATGTGTTATGTTGCCTTTGTTTTTATTTAATAAATAAGACGATAACTTCACCAGTGGGTTCATGATTGTCTGTACGCTTATATGTCTACCTCTGTTCATCGTGTGTCAGTCTGGGCGTGTTCCTGTGCTTGGTTATGTGTGGACTGCATATGCCAGTATTTGCCTGGGTTCCTGCCAGCATCTGCCTATCTAGTAGCCCAAATGCTGGTGAAAAAAAAGTGTATTTTATCTGCTTATAATTTCTTGTACTTTCTTCAACATCCTGGTCTCTCATGACCTGCCTCCATTCCTTGCTTTAGAGCTTGCACCTCACAGTCAGTTGTGGTTATGACAACAAAATGAACTAAATAAGTGCCCTGAAACCAAGGAGCTTTAGAGGAGCTGGAAGTCCCAATAGGTAGAATAAGTGAGTCAAGAGTCATAGGGTAAATGTAGCAGACCTTTGCAATTACTGTGAACATCATTCTTAGAAGATGCTTCTCAACACTGTGCTAGGCTTTGTGGATATAGAGATCCTAATTCCCAAAGGAAAAACCCCAAAGTTCATAACTGTCTCATTAAGCTTTCAGCCTTGGTTGCTGCCTCACCACCTTGATCTTCTTTTGATACAAGACCAGAAGGTAGCAAGGGTGACTATGTAAGTGTCTAATTGTCAGGGGAATTTAGGGCTGCTGTTATACAGCAAAAGCAGGCAGAACAAGGAGCAGGTTGTCTGGGCTTCCTTGGAGCTCCTGTCTACAGTTGGTAGTGAGTTGGCAGATGTAGTGTCCATGGCCTAAGAACAATACCATGGCCAGAAGTTCAGAGATAATGTCCTATATTATTTTACAAGGTTAGAAACCTTGGTAAGTAGATCAGTAGTGGCTGTAAAGTAGATAATTGTCACTGTCTGGTTAGGGTGGGTTTTTGTTTGTTTTGGTTTTGTCAGTTTGACACAAGCTAGAGATATCTGGGAAAAGGGATCCTCATTTGAAAAGAAAATGCCTCCATAAGATTGGGCTATAGTTGAGTCTATGGGGTATCATATTGATTAATAGCTGATGTTAACAGCTCAGACCATTGTGAACAATTGCACCCCTGGCAAGTGGTCCTGAGCTCTAGAAGAAAGCAGGCTGAGCAAACCATGGGAACAAGCTAGGAAGCAGTGATCCTTTGTGGATCTGCTTCTGTTTCACCTTCAGTTCCTGCCCCGACTTTCCTCAATGATAAACTGTGATCAGGATTTGTAAACCAAATAAACCCCTTCCTCCCCAGATTGCTTTTGGCCATGGTGTTTCATCACAGCAATAGAAAGCAGATTAAGACAGTAAGTAGTGTTGAGTGCAACTGCTGCCCACTTGGGGTGTAGACTAACCCTCGACCCTTCCTTTGGTAAGTGGCAAAGAGAACCCACCAGAACCAGAGGAAGCTGTTCTCAGATGGCTTAAACCTACTGTGCCAGTTGGAATATTTGATCCGAGCAAGATCTAGATAGCGGTAAATGCTATGTCACTTAGATCGTGCCTTTCAGGACCAAGGCCCCCATTCCCTAAGCAGCCATGAGGGCTAACTGCTGAGAGCTCACTTTACGAGGAACACTGTTTGGTTCAAAGAATGGGAGCTCCCTTGCCTCAATTCGGGGCAATGCCAATGGATCATGGTAGTGCCAGAGAAGAAGGTCCTCGCTGATCTGTGTGGCAGATCTTGCTGATCTTTCCTGCACTCTCTCTGCTCAATAGGTGTCTCTCCCAACTGTGATCACCAATGACTTTATGAACAGCAGCATGTGCCTCACCATCTGCTTCCCGAGAAATCTGGCTCCTGAGTCCCTATAAGCTCTTGACATGAGCAGGAGATGTCTCCTTGTACTCAGTGATTTAAATACTGTAGGTGGGGGGAGGGTGAAAATATTCAGAGCTGCCACAAATGCTACATGAACACAGGAGAAGAAAGCAAGCAGCTTTGGTGGGCTCCAGCCAGTGAGTGTAGATAGTTCTTACAGTACTATAGCCTAACTCCCAGTAACCTGCACAGAATGGAGCCAATGAGTCAACCTCATAAATTTGTAGGTTTTGTCTTCACTGCAAAGATAGCCAACACTAAAGCCTAACTTATGAGGTAAGCATTCATTTGCATTTGTGACAAGCTGGAACCCAGTTAGAAAGATTCAAAGGGAGCCAAAGAGCCAATGTGCAGTCTCTGTGGAGGTTTCTCCAGCCAGGCAGAAAGTTGTAGAATAGCATTGTGAGTCTCTTGCTGTAGTTGGATACATCTGAAAGATCTGTGTGGCCTTCCGGTCTGCAGGCTGTGGTTGGAATGGGTTGGCCAGGGTCCCTGTGCTTTTGTGCCACTGCCCAGAGCTTCTTGTAGCAACCTGGATGGGTCTGGACTTAAGAGAGAAATGAGTCATCAATGCCTTTATCCATAAAAACAAATATTAATAGCCAAGTGTTAAGCTGCATGTTTTGTCTTAGTAGGGAATATGGCTCCAGGACAAAGGCTATGCATCAGACACCACATTCTGGTGAAACTTGGCCATGCCGGAGATGTGGAGATGTTCTTTTATGGTCCTGTGTGAACAGGGGAGTTGGTAGTCTTGCAAGCCCGAGAATGACTCTTTGACAATTTTGTCAATGTCCTGCCATGTTGCGCAATGTTTTCTGGCTCAGAAATGCTTTACTGGTAAAGCTGCCAAGGAAGCAACCAGTTGCACCTCTAACAGTTCACAAGAGTAAACTTTTGGGAATACATTGATTGTAGACCTAATCAGTCTTTGGACCTAAGAACCCAAGATCATGTTCATGGTCTTTTCATTCTAGTTTCTGCATGAGTCTTGGCCAGTTTGTTATTTTGTTTATCATACGCTGGCATCTCAGCTGACTGTGGACAAGGTGGGCATTACTGACTCTGTAGACTGTAACTTTGACTCCTAGCCTAGAGAATGCATATCATTGTTGTTATAGAGTATTCTAAATCCAGAACTGGGCTGGACATGGTGGCACATGAGTGTGATCTCAGAACTTGGGAAGCAGAGGCAGGAGGATTGCACAAGTTCAAGAGCTGACTGTAAGACGTTGTCTGACAGACACAAGGACTAGAAATGTAGCTGAGTGGCAGAACTGGTCCCCTTGAATTCAAAGACCCTGGGTTCAGTCTTTGAATAAAGATCTTCAGGACACATCTACTGCTTGTGGCAGTATCCTCTCAACACCACGATGCTGCCCTTCATCTCGGAGACACACACACTAACGACTGAAGTGTATGTGTATGACCAGAAGTGTTCTATCTAAATAAATGCCCTTGAACATTAACCACAGAAGCTCTCAAGGGATAGAGCTGCTTTTTATCTTGACAATTATGAGTTCTCTTCCCAGTCCTGAGCCTGATCAATGGGTCAGCTTGTACTATTCTGTTTGGCTAAATTAAGATGTTTTGAAACTATGTGGATTAAAACTATGTGGATTATGGACATGGCACAAAGTTTCAGAGTTATTAGTCCACCGTGGCAGGAAACGCATGGGGTAAAGGGAAGTAGACGGCTAACATCATGGCAACTAGGAAACAGAAAAATAGAGGAAGGTGTCAGGGTAAGATACAGTCCCCAAGGACACACTCCCAAGGACATACCTCCAATGACCTACTGATCTAATTCTTCCCACAGACTCCTACCTCTACATTTTATGTCTCCTCCAATAATTCTGAGAAGTCAGTGCCCATTTACTGTGCTGAGCCAACACAGATATCATCTGTAACACTGGCTCATCCGACAACAGGACTTCTCTAGAAACTCCTCAGGCACAAACAGCCAAAGGACAGAATGACAGACTGAAAATCTCAGTGTGCACATCAGGTGGGGCATGCAGCTCAGGGTAACCTCCCAAGCACTTCCAACACCAGAGGTTAATCCTGTGATCCCATTTTAGATCATGGTCCCACAAGGTGCTAGGCACTGTATGAAGTTTATCCCAGCACAATAACCCAGTGAGACAGCAGCATCCCACCTCACAGATGGAGTGAATTACAGTGCCATCATTACATTACATCATGGGCTAAGTCAGAATTTGAGCCCAGAAGTCTCTGCCTCAGAGCCCTTGCACCTCACGCCTCATCTGCAGCCCTTCCTTTTGATACAAAATGCCCCCCACTTTGTAGACTTAGTCCCTAGCAGAGGACTCTTTCTTTTCTTCAATAATTTATATTTTTATTCACTTTACATCCCAATCGCAGGCCCCTGTCCTCCCAGTCCTGCCCTTATAAATTCCTCCCCCCAAAGAAAGGGAAGGACCCCCTTAGGTACCACTCCATCTGGGATGTCTAGTTACAGCAAGACTAAGTACATCCTCCCCCACTGAGGCCCAACCAGGCAGTCCAGGTAGGGGAAGTGGATCCAATAGCAAGCAACAGAAGTCAGAGACACCTCTCTCTCCCTCTAAATGTGTCTACATTTTTCAGCAAGGAAAAAGAGATATACTTAGTACTTAAGTGTTCATCGATTCCTCTATTTGTTTAATAAATATTTCTTGAGCTGTTACTATGTCCTATACACTAATATAAGCACTGAAAGTACCAAAATACACAAAGGCAGATGGCACTCTAGGGAAATGAGACACTGAGCAAGTAAACACAAACACACAATTACTCCAACCTTTGGGAGGCAGAGGCAGGCAGGTCACAAGTTAGACACCAACCTGGGCTACAAAGTAAGACCCTGTGTCCAACGTTTAAACAAAACCAAAAGATAATTGAAAGCTGAAGTGTTTGCCACAGCCCACCCCAAGCCCACCGTCACTGACTGTAGCAGCCGTCCTGAAAAGGCACTTCCTTTGTGTGCTTTGTGAGTTGGGAGTGAAATAAATCACACTGAGCACTAGTCTAAGAAAACATTAACCAGAGGCTTGAGGAGGTGGCACTGGAGCCCAGCATTTGCCTAGCATGAGCAGGGTCAGGATTTGTCCATAGAACTGAAGAAGGGAGGAAGTGAGGATGGAAGGGAAATAGAGAGAGGAAAGGGGAAGGAAGGAGAAAGAGAGAAAGGGATGCCAGTGCACATTGCATAGTGACTACTAGAATAAGACAAAACACACAGGTTGGATTATTTAGCCCAGTAAATAGCCAAAATGGCAATCCCATTAGCACCTTGCTGTCAGTGTGAGAGAACTGAGTCTTCAAAATCTAATGTGTATGTTGGGCTTACAGCACGCCCGTTTGAACTAGTCTCATGCGCAGTGGCCATCTGTGGACTGTGGCTTCTACATTTCCTGGTGCACCTTTAGTGCAAGCAGGTAGCATAATTCTTGACTCTAAGTCAATGTCTTGCTGATACATAGTGAACCCCCATGGATCACAGGGGCTGAACAGAGGAATGGCCTAGGAATCTGATGCACTATGAGGGCCGAGAGCCACTGTTCAAGGCAGGAGTGGTTTTGCACTCAAAGCCTTCCAAATCTGTAAGTTCACAAATCTAAAGCCCCAAACTGAGTGTGGTGACCTGGTTGCCCCCCCTCCACACCCTTCCCCACACTGCATGCAAGATGAGCCCTAGCCTCAGCCTTAGGCCAGTGACCTCCGTCTAGAAAGCTGAGCAGAGCACAGAAGTTGAGCTTCCATGGTGCTGGGCACACGCCCCTTCACTGCCCGTCTTCAACTCTGGCAAATCTTTTGATTTTCTCTCATTTCATTTTTTCTAGACAGGATCTTGCTTTTATTCCAGACCGACTCCAACATCCTCACCCTCTTGTCTCACCTCCCAAGGACTGTGATTACAGGCACACACAGCTATGCTGGCTGGTTCTGCTTTTGCTATCTGGTTGCGTCCCAGGTGTGAGAAAGCCTTTCTTGTTCCTCTTCTAGAAAGCTGTCTGGTCCCCATCTCTGCACCTGCTTGTTCTTTGCTCGTCCTCTTCTGAGACTATCTAGTGGGCCACCCTACCCCTTCTTTGTGCAGGAATTTACCACTTCTTACAGGAGCTCCTGGTGTTTACAGTCTTCTGCTTGTCCTCTGTCTCGGAGACTCACTCATCCCACCAGGCTAGCAGCTGCTTTTATCCCTCCCACCTGCTCCAGCCCCTGGACTCCTCCCCTCTGCAGCCATGTCTGTGTCTGAGTACTCACAATCATTCCATGTAGGGGCTTCCACCTGGCCAGAAATAGGAACCTCTGCTTATTTCTATTTCCACCTCTATCTTTGCCTTTACTTTATTTTACTCGCTTTTAAAATTTTGACTCCATTTGCTTTTCCTGTCCTAGGCCTGGCATCCCAAAGAAGAGAGCAGAAAATCCAATATGCACAGAAGCAAGCATGTCCCGCCCCCTCTTAGCAGGGGCGCTCACTCCTTGACTGGCTGCCTCAGGACTCAGTGGTACAAAGCCAGTGGAGGAAACCGCTCTAGAAAACCATTTTCTGTTCACTGTGTTTCCTCTGCCCCTTGCACGGGACTCCAAAAGTTGTTGTTTTGTTTTGGAAGTTCTGAGGATTGTTACCCTCAGCCTTTCGAATAAGAAGAAGCTAGAAAAGCTAGCAACATCCTTACCACTTTGAGTAAGTTTACAGTTGGTGTCCCCAGAGTCAAATGTGTCAATAAATAAAATTAAGGCTGTGAGACTGTTAGCCAAAACCTCCCATAATTCTATCCCCAACAGAGATGTAAGGAGACGAGGAGATGAAGGGAGAGAAGATTCTACATCACTTGCCTGTTCACAGGGCCAGGAGGGAGGGAGCTCTTCTAGTGGGGGCTGGAGGGAAGA
This sequence comes from Rhabdomys pumilio, assembly GCA_030674055.1. Classification (NCBI taxonomy): domain Eukaryota; kingdom Metazoa; phylum Chordata; class Mammalia; order Rodentia; family Muridae; genus Rhabdomys; species Rhabdomys pumilio. The sequence continues at coordinate 8,447,136 of JANHMN010000011.1, forward strand.
CTGGAGTTAATTGCATGGTCCCAGGCTACTAGGTACAATTTTTGGAGGAAGATGGCTACACTAGCCCTTTGCTGACCCTCTTCTAGAATGAGTGTATTGATCTGGGCACTGGGCACATGTCAAGTTAGTGTCTGCCTGGTTCCTTCCTGTGGAAACTGAGGGAATACACTGGAATTGAAGAGAAATGACTGGCATGAGCATTGCAGGCAGTGGCTTGAGAGGTCTAGATGGATAGAAACGTGGTTGGAGACAAAGATGCTTGCCTCGTGGAGGCCAGGAAGTCAATGAAAGAGGAGGGGGCTGGAGAACACAGCACCCAGTGACCTGAAATCTTACGCTAGGCCTCACTACTTTTCCCCCTTATTTTAAAACATTTAAGTTAGCATACACAGTGCTGGGTTATGGCATTGTGTTGTGTATTTTATGGTGCTCTGTGCTTTTTTACTCCCATAGCCTCCTCTCTGTTGTGTGTAGCGTTCACCAACCCTCCTAAGCTCCTGGAACAGGCTGCACTACCAGCCCCCACCCAGCCATCCTTGAATCCATGGATAAAACACACACACACACACACACACACACACACACACACACACACACACA